>CM035151.1:74206286-74859332 GCA_020205615.1 Panax quinquefolius
AGGCATAACTTCGATAATGTTAGTCCATATATATATATATATATATATATATATATATATATATATATATATATATATATACATCTTTGAAATAAAACCATGGATCGAAGTCCGGGCATACACACGCAACACGACTCTCAACGTGAAGAAAGGTGTGTGCAAAGATGAAGAGAAATGCTTTAAAGTGTGTAAGAAGGCTTACGGTGGACTGTCAAAGAAGACTTCAATAAATTTAAATGGATGAACACTAGGCTCCCGCTGGTAAAAATATGACATAATATAAGCTCACAAGTGTTTAAAATGAGAAAGCACTCGGTTTATAGCGTGTACAGAACAAATTGGACAGGGTTTCCTCGCCGTTTTCCTCCAAATAAGGCCACCCCAAACCCCATATATATAGAGGGGGTGCGAGGTCTACTCTACTACGGCTGCGGGATGCCCACAGATGTCGGCACGTACACTTCTTTGACAACTCGACAACGCTTTGTTTATTTCGAACCTTCATAACTTTCAATCCGGGAGTCTTATGGAAGCATGACATACCATTCCGGAAAGCTCTTTCCGAGAGATACACAGTGACATAGGATTTGTCCTTTTTTGATTCTGGGAAGATGGGTCCATGACCGAAATAACATTTTCGAGGTTTCTGGCAGGCAATTCGGTGAGCTATTTTGCACAGTTTCCGCTCCGAAGTTAAAATATGGTTCTTGTGGGACTTCTTTTGAAGCAATTTGAGTTGAAATGAGTGTATTTGATTTGAAGTGAAGTTGAGTTGGCAAAATGACCATTTTACCCCTCCCATGGTTATCTCCGGTTTTTACACAGTTGTAGCAGTCTTTTCTCAGGGTTATCTCTGAGGTTGACCTGATGTTGACTTTGACTGTCCTCAGGGTTATCTCTGAGGTTGGCTTGACCTCCTGGGGCTATCTCCAGGATTTGATCTTGATCCCCCGGGGATCTCCGAGGTTTGGAACTGATTTTCCCGAGGTTATCTCCGGGGTTGGAAACTGGATCTTCCGGGGCTATCTCCGGGGTTGAAATTGATGTTGTAGTCCTCCATGGTTATCTCCGGAGTATGAAAAAGATGCTTTTGTCCTCCTGTATAGTTAGTAACAGGAAAACAAAATTTTGAGTGTCTACAGATTCCCCTCTTTATCATGTTCATGTAATGCAATGGAATGGACATGATAAAGATTAGTAGACACTTGAAATATGACAAGGTATTTTCAATGATGCAAATTGAAATGTAATGAATGTTATGATGAATGTTAAAATGTTTTTGAAATTGCAGTTCGCAAATCGCACATCGTATTTCGCACTTCGTTTTTTGCATTTGGCCAATCGCACTTCGCAACTCGCATATCGTAACTCGCACATCGCATTTCGCATATCATATCGCAAATCGCGTATCGCAAATCACAATGTAATGAATGTTATGATGAATGTTAAAATGTTTTCGTAAATCGCTTTACCTTTACCGATCATTGTTGATGCATATGCTGGTGTTGACTCCAATGGTTTGGCATTTAATCGCTGATGCTTGTTTGATGAAGATAAGTTGAGATGTTTTCTACATTTCTGATGGGTATGACGTTATGAAATCCCCCGACCCTCCCGATGTATTCGCTGGTAGTTTACAACGGTGCCTACCCGACTAATCCCCAACCTGTTTTGGTTCCCACTCGAACGGTGGTATACAAAGCTTTCATTGCTGAATAGTCTTGATGTTGTGCTGAATTGATGCCAATGGTTCAGAATACAAGATCTTCTGATACCTTTGCTGAAGTAATATTCCAAGGTTTGCTTCGCCAGACTTTGCTTGATGTTACGCTCACCCCTTTTGAGGTGATTTGGAGTTTCCTTTCGCTGTTGGGTGCTTGTTTCCTATTTCCTTGAGCGTTTGATTCGCACACCGGCTGACCTGATGACCTGAATGCCACTGACATCCCTGGAGGTTGCAGCTCGTTCTTTCGTTTCCCATATTTGAACTTTGGTATAGAGGCCTCAACTAATGAGTAATTG
Organism: Panax quinquefolius; assembly: GCA_020205615.1. NCBI lineage: Eukaryota > Viridiplantae > Streptophyta > Magnoliopsida > Apiales > Araliaceae > Panax > Panax quinquefolius. Next base: position 74,208,309 of record CM035151.1, read on the forward strand.
ACGCATGTTAACATGTTTGATGGTGTAGATTTCCTTCGCTAGACCTTTTGTCGTTAGACTTCTGCTCCTGAGTTACGAACTTTTTTGAGAATTTTCCCCTTCTTTTCTGAGGGACACGTTTATGTCGCCATGATTTCTTTCAGGTGTTCTCCCCTTTATTTTTGATGAGAGGCTTGATCCCGTCTTAAGTTCCTTCCATTTCTTGGAATCGCAAAATGCCCCAGTCATTCTGCAAGTTGTTGTCGGGGATTCATACAAGAGACTCTCTTTGTTGACTAAATCGCGAGTGAATAATATCTGAATCGCCATTGAGATGGTGATGGACCATGCTGATGGCGCTGACTGGTGCATTTTCCACTTTAGAATGGTTGATAAATGCCCTAGTGTTGAGTTATTGCTGCTTCCGATATTTCCCCAATCTTGTTGTAAGGGACCCAATATGCGGTTGTCGCCAATTTTGAAATTGCCCTAGCCTTGCTTGTTGTCTGGGGTAATTGCTTTGACAGATGGGCTGATATGATGCTGAGATCGAAAGAGGCTTTTACCTATGTACCATAAGGTGGATTTGGGATTTGATGTTGACAGCTCTTTCTGGTAAAGATGTTGCTCTGTTAGAGAGATGATGCTCTAACTCATAGGGATACCACTGTTGCTGAGCGGGATGACGCTATATCTATCCGAGATATCGCCAGCAGTTGGCTGTAGATCTATTGGCTCGTGTAGAGACCCTTGGGCAGGATATCACAATGTTACCTCCTTCTTCCGAGAGGGATGCCACGTTAGATTTGGTGGCTCGCTTATCCACGGGTTTGTAGATTAGCTTTGATTTTCCTGCATAGACTAGCTTAGCCATTTTTATCATGTACAGGACACATTGTATATATCAAACAGTATTATATGGCAGGGAAATATGTTTTGATTCACTTCTCTTTTAGTTGTGTCTTGTTACTTGCTTGATATTTGCTTGTTTCTCCAGGGCTTTGTGATCCGGATGTATTCTGAACTCCTCCTTGATGGATGGACAATGAGATGTCTCAGGATTTTTAGAATGGATCATCGATTTGTGTGTATTCCCTACCATCTTTGGTGTCTTGGGACTGGTTTCTGTATGTGGTTATGGATAGGAGTGTGTTTATTTTTGTTTTTTCTGTGGTGAGATCAGACCATATAACATAGCTGCCTACGTACTCCCGTGTATTTGGGAGATCAGGTCGATGTAGTTCGCCCCATGTATAGGGCGGATTGCAGGTGAAAAGTTTAATCCTATGTACATGATAAATTGAAGGTGTGAAAGGTTTAATCCCTTGTGGGATAGTGTGAAAGGTTTTGAAAACCTACGGGGAATGAAGGATCTGGTGATCCGAAACTAGGGTGCTGGTTAAAAAAGTGTTTTTCCCTAATGGGGAAAATGAGTGTGAAGCGAAGTTGTATGTAATGAAGGGTTAAAGAACTGGAATGACTGGTGATCTGATGATCCAAAACTAGGATGTTCGCTTGATGGTAACCTCAGACATAGTACCGTTTCACGGCGCCCGAATTGATGAGTTGCATAAATTCATCGCCGTCCATTTTCTGTAATCTGAAAGCGCCTCCTGTCAATACCTCCTTGACAATAAATGGGTCTTCCCAGTTTGGAGCAAATTTTCCTTTAGACTGAGCTTGATTGTCAACGATATTCTTCAAAACCAAGTCGTGTTGTTTGAACTGCCGCAGTCAGACTTTTTTGGTGTAGGATCTTCTTTACAAGTAGAGGGCCGCTCATGTGTGGGCCACATACACCCCCATGGATTTCATGCATGAGCCTCTGATCTTGGTCCTCGTCTAGACATCTGAGGAGACCTCGTCCTGCATCTCTTTTGTAGAGTGCATCTTCGCTCTGGTAGAATTTTATAGCAAGTCGATGGATCCGCCTTCTTTCAGTCGGGCTCGCCTCAGCGGTTGTAGATCCATCTCGTAAGTACTCCTTGATGTGCCGATACCAAGGATGTTGGATGGGAGGTAGGTCATCCGATACTTCTCCAATGTAATTTCCATATGCTGGAGCCTTTTGTTGGGCAAATGTGAGGGTTGGCATGTCTTCCTTATCATGTATGTTGATCAAGGAGGCCAAGGTTGCTAGCGCATCCGCAAAATCATTCCTATTCCACGGAATGTGGATGAAGGATATTTCTTCAAACTCCGAAGCCATCTGTAGAACGTGTCGATGGATGGTAAGGCAAGAAAATGTAGAACTTTTTCTTTTCTTTTTTTTTTTTCTTATCTTTTTTTTTTTTTTTTTTTTTTTTTTTTTTTTTTTTATTTTATTTTTATGCATTAGATCATGGAAAATATCCATATGGCTCACTTATAGGTAGCTCTGACATTGATGAGGCCAAATGACAATCGTCTGTAGCAAAAGGTTCCTCAAGGAATGATGAATGCAGTTTTCTCACGATCCTTTTCAGCAACCATGATTTGATGGTACCTCGCAAAGCTATCCGCAAAGGAATATGTGTCATACTGAGTCGTATTATCAATGAGTATGTGGATGAATGGGACAGGAAAGCTATCTTTAAGACAAGCTTTGTTTAGATCACTGTAATCCACGCAAACTCGCACCTCTCCTTTAGGTATGGGGACTATGTTGGATAGCCATTCAGGGTATGTTGACACCATGATGATGTAGACTTGAAATTGTTTCACAATTTCTTCTTTAACTTTTAACCTCCACTCAAGATTTAATTGCCTGAGCTTCTGCCTGACTGACTTGAATCCCCCTTTGATGGGAAGGCGATGAATGACAATGTCCATGGATAAACCGACCATGTCTTCGTGAGACCATGCAAACACATCCTAGAATAGGGTCAATAGAGTAACCATGTCATTCCTTTAGTTTAGAGTGAGGTCCGTACCAATCTGGATTTGTTTGGGGTTTTCTAAGGTTCCGAGGTTTAAAAGAGGTGGTTTGATCAAGATTTGGCTAGGGTTTATCTTGACCCATTCTTTGATCTCCTTAGGTATCTCATAGTCCTCTTGTATTTCCATCAAGTCTCGAGTCCAACTTTACATCAAAGTTCTGATCCTTGTGGAGAATAGGCACCTCATCAGCAAGTCTAGGCACATCTAACTTTAGAGTCCTGAACCAACATGCTCTCACTTAATATATGAAACTGTTCAATCACACAAAGTGTTAGCATGTAATGACAAAAGTAGCGCTAATCTTGTATGAAAAAAAGTAAGCGATTATTGATATCTCTGAGGCGAGAATGAGTTTCTACCCATTTTACCCTTGTCAACCAATACAAGGAGTGTTGCTATAATTGTCGAGGGCAAAGTCCTAGTGGACTTCAGTGATGGAGGGGATGTCATCGTCCTCCTTTTCCCGAATGATGACCATTATCTCGGGATCATCATCATTCAGGGTGTGTATCATTTGTGTGTTCATCATGGACAATGATGCGTACGTTGGACATCATTCTGACGATGTCTCATTTAATTCTTCGTTCCTCTTCTTCCATTGTGAGATCTGGAACTAAGATTTCTTTCTCCTTCACCGGTATCAGTTTAGGATATAACATAGTCATAACATGGGTGGCACCTTTCTGAGGAGACCGGATATGTGCTCGAGAAGGCGTAGGTGGAGATAATCGTCGTGTGGCTGAAGCTGAAGGAATCTGTCTGTACTTATGAGGATTCCTGTGACTAGAACTAGCAGTATCTGGACCTTGGGTTCCTCCTTGTGTGGAGGATTTAACATATACAGGTATCCTTGTACCCTGAGTAGATTGGTGTAGTTCTATAAGCAGAACAACCAAATCTGTGATTTGTTAACTTAATTCGTCGAATTCTTCGCGAGAAACTGGATTAAGATTAGCCTGGTCAGATGAAGACATAATTGGCTGTAGGCTCGTGGCCTTTTTGGATTTTGACCGGGTTACTGGACCAATTATATCCCTAAAAAAAGACTTATATAGTTTAGTCTTAGTGAATGTAACAATATTACGTAATGTGTCCGTTTAGGAGTATCATCCTGCAAAACGGATGTCAGTTGACAAGATAGCATGTCAGGTTTTGTTATAAAGGGAAGGCATGTACACATATTCCTTCATATTTTCCATTACATTGAGATTTACATGGAAATGAAATTACAAGTAATTGAATTTACAAGTAATTGAAATGTGAAAGTATGAAGAGACTTTCCTCCGCGTTTGGTTTATCAGAGGCTGACCTATCTTAGGTTACTCTCGCAGTTTTTCGGCATGAAGGTTCCCAAATCATCGCAATTTACTTGACGGGAAATTAATCCGGTCTTTCAACTGGAGCGAATTTGGGTGGTGCATTTCCTGAGCCTCGTTGGAATTAGTCTTCCTACGAGTCCAGTAATCAAACACCGATAGGATAGCCTCCTGGTGGAGGGACCACGCAACATACATTCACATACATCGCGTCTCATCGTATGGAAATGATGACATGTGCGAAGCACTAATATCACAGGCAGATATGGTGTGAAGCACTAAGTGCAGTAAGTAAATACATTAGTACACATTCATTCAAATGTAAATGCAACATTCACACGCAGGCATATAACAATTTTGAAAAGATTGTAATAGCGGCTTAAGCCCTCTTACTGGTGTCCCCAGCAGAGTCGCCACCTGTCGACGTCGAGATTTTTATTTGTCCCTTTTCATTACTTGTTCTTTGGTGTTCTCATGTTAGGTGAGATTTGTTTGAAAAAAGAAGTGAAAAAGGTCCGACATGTATCATGTCGACGATGGACTATTAAGAGTCGCCAGTTGGTTTTTTATATGGTTGTACCAACACGACCGAGAAAAGGTTTGCACATTGACCCAGTGATGTGACACTGCTAAACGGGTCTGTGAAATCGAGATTCATTAGGGTCCGGGGGCTTGACTATCCGGAGGGAAGGTGTTAGGCACCCCCCCCCCCCCCGACATCCATGTTACCACGGTGACCGCCACTTTTCAAGAAACTGTTATATGAATATCTGTGTGTGTGTGTAGGTCAATGTGCTATTATTTGGAAGTAGTGTGAGGCCTCGTTCGCACCTATATACACAGGGTTTGAATTTGTGTAAAAATTTAGTTTTAAACAAGATATAGCAGTGATGCTTTATAAAAGAGGTTTTTCAAACCCTTGTGCTCAATAGTAATTGAAACCTTTTACACTCCCATTTTTATTAAGTGTTCAGCTTGATTGTTTTTAATTTTCGAGATGCGAAGCATCTTCGACAAAATAATGTACAAAATAGTGCCGAACTCCTCGTGGGTATGAAAACCATCTGAGGAAATCAAACACCGTGAATAAATTTACAAGTCAACTACGGTGAAAATGTCCATCACGAGAACCGAATCTAGATCGAAGACATGAATACGTGATCACATGATTTCTAGAAGCTCACATGATGCCGCAATTGATAAGAAAGTAAGAAGCGGTGTAATATATATAAAAGTATATATATATATATATGAGATATGATCAACCACCACGAAGCACCTCCATGGGAGATCAGAAATATAAATAAAGCTATAAAAGCAATCAACCGCCACGAAGTAGACTCCAGGCTGGACGAAAAGTAAAGAAAGCTATAAAGACAGTCAACCGCCACGAAGTAAACTCCAGGCGGGACTAAATGTAAATATATATATATATAAGCGATAAACGCACTGGATATAAAATCCAGGCTCATCGAATAAAGTCCGACAAAAGTTGATATATATAAGGGGTTAAATGCAAAGTCGACCACTGAACTTTTCTGATATTTGGGTATTGAGCCCCTTTCTTCCGGTCAATGCAAAATGAGCTCTTTTCTAGTCAAAAATTTGGACTTCGAACCCCGAGGCGCCACATGTGCGTTAACCTGATGACGTGGCACACGTGGCACACCTCACCAGGTATGACGTGGCATTTAATCTTAAATTTTGACACATGTCCGATGACGTGGCAGATCTTTTAAATTTTTCCCAAAACTTGCCTCTCCAAAGACTCGAACCTGTGACATAATGTAAGACCCCGAAATTATTAAATAAAAAGGAATTTCCTTTATTTATTATTTTGAAATAGTAAGGGTTGATTTGATTAATGTGGATAGTTAAGGGTTAAATACGCAAATATTTCAAAATAAGCAAGTGGTTATAAAATATTCATTATCGTCGGGGAATATTCGTTTGGTCGTGGAATATTAAATGATTGTCGGGAATATTAAATGCGACCACATGTGACCGTGTGTTGGCCCCATAACGGAGCGATTGGATGAAGAAAACGACAAATATAAGTTGTTTTTAAATAAGCAGGCGTAGTTATTACAGATTAATCTTGTTGGAATACCCGGTGGTTAAAACACATTAATACTGCTGTTGTTGAGCGATAGCACACGGTATTGCACCAATTATTGATTCTTACGTAAGAAGGCACTACTCAATAATGGTTACAGTAATTACTGTTCAGTATTTTATTGAGTTAATAATTGCTGCGTTGATATTTTATATTGCTGTTGTTTCAATAATTGTCATTACACGTATTTTTCATTATCGAAGCAATAATTCATATTATCGAATAATATTATTAGATAACATTATTGGCAATGTCTAGAAAGTTACGCTAAGGAGAGGTTTGGTCACCTAATTCGGCGCCAAGAAGAAAAATTCTTATTGAAAGCCCCTCTTTCTGAGGGCGCACTGTTGTCAATATTGTGATTCGTAATATTATTTGTGAATAATTAATTATTGATTTATATGATGAGGAAAATATTGATTTTATGTGGATATAGATGGAGAAAATTTTAAAATGACAATTGTTGAAAATTAATATTTTATCTTTTTCGATAAAATAATTCATTTAAATATATTATTTTAATAATATATTAGCTGGTGATATTTTTACAACGAATGTGGGATATATGAGTATCTGAGGAGGAAGAGTATTTTTGTTGCAATAAATGTTTAAAACATGTTAAACATGTCTGTGGACCCCATTTATTATTTGAAATTTGATTATAGCTTTGTAAAATCGCCTTGGTTTGTGGATTTGGTCAATTTCTATTTGGAATTTGGAAAATCTTTCTTTCTGCAAAGTTGTAGAGAATTGAAATTCCTATAAAAACTCATGAGATTCGAATTTTCTGATGAAAGGGTTATTTATTATGAATTATTGAAGTTAGAAAGCTCAAAATAATTGATTTTTGGGAGTTTAAAATATTTTTTGTAAGAAAAACGTTTTTGTTGTAATTGAGTGGCTCACATGTGTTATAAATGATCTGAAATCAGATTTCTAAGGTGGGCTTGAATATTTTTAAAAATATTATTATTTTATTAAATTTTACTGCTTTGGTGTTCTAAAGATTTTCCTATAAATAGGTGCTTAGGTTAGAATTGAAAATCACACCGTAAGCTGAAGTTTTCTCTCTATATTATCGGCGTATTCTTGTGAGTATTTTGAGTATACTTTGAGTATTGCTAGGCAGTGCAAGTTCCTTGAAAGACTATACGGTATTAGATTCTAGCTAAATCTTGATCTTTCGAGGTAAGGGATGTTATTTTCTTCTCAAATGATATTATTTCTTCAATATCATTATCTTTGAAATATTGGTTGGAACTTTTTATCAAATTTGGAACTTTTTCATGCTCGGGGTTATTATTCATGAGTTCTTATTCACGAGTTCTTATTCATGAGTTACTTATTCACGAGTTCTTATTCACGAGTACTATTAATGAAGCGTGAAGATGTTTTTTTGTGGAATTTCTATCTTTTGGTGTCGGAGTTACTATTCACGATATCACGGACTATTCACGATATCTGACACTATTCACATTATCTGACCTTTATTCATTAGAAAAATAAAATTTCTTCTTTTTATCCAAAATATCTATTCTGGATACTAGCTTTGATTGTATCCATGTTTTGGTCATTCTTGAATTTTACACCACTATGATTATTTTTGAGGTATTTTTGAACATGGATAAAACAAAGTACGAATCCTTAATCCTTAATCCTTGTCATTTTGTTTCACTGGATTCGTTTCTTTAAAAAACAAAATATTTTTCATCATCCTCAGTCTTAAATGATGATATTATGGAATATCTTTGGCCTGTAGTGCAAAGATGAATGATTTCTTAAGAATATCTTTGGCCTGTAGTGCAAAGATAAATGATTTCTAAAGAATATCTTTGGCCCGTAGTGCAAAGATGAGCAGTGTTTAAATGAACATGACGGTGATGAATATCTTTGGCTGTAGTGTAAAGATGAATATTTGATTCAGATGTATATTGATTGATGTTCTGAGGGGATAAAAGATGAGCGATGAACTTTTAAATTCATACATAGAAGATAGTAGTTTGCATTCTCTACTTAACTCTTCTAATGAATTATTATTTCCGCTGCGAATATTAATTTAAAATTTGTTGTCTATTGTATTCTATTATATTTTTCCCTGTTGAAGACTAACGATAATTTGTTGTATATTATCTTAGTCATAATATTCTTTCTTGAGCTAGTTGAGCTCACCCTTTTCCTTTTGTTCCATTTTTCTCGGGAGGCGAGAATATAGCTAAATGCAGCCTGGGGTATGGAATGAAGGTTTTAGAAATGATTGTTTAGTAGTCCTCACCATTTTTGTAAAATAATGTATCAATAAATGTGATGAGGATTTATTTGAGTATAGATATTATACAGAAGATAATATTTGTATTCAAACTCACAGTTTCTTGTTGTAATAATAAAGTTGTAGTTGTTTACATACCATGTATTTGACCTTTCGAGAATGTGATGATGTATACCTATTTTGGGGCGTCACGGTTGGTATCGAGCTTAGGGATATGATCTCTGGCGGAGATCGGGGAATAGAACTAGGAGGGAGAGGCGAGTAAATCCTTCGCTAGTGTGTCCTACCTAAGCTTATTTGTTAGTTGGTCAAGATATAAGGATATTATGTGATATATTGATTTCCTTAATTAACCCTTGTTTTATGGCGGTGATTTGAGAATGTCGTGAGAATATTAACAATGGAAATGAGACCAGTGGAGATGCTGTACTCACCAACGAGGAGAGAGCGCAGCAACAGTGGCAATGTTCCTCTGTGAACAACACCATTGAAAGCGAGATGATGAGCGAGGGATGTTTAGAAGTTTTTTGCGATTCATGCAAAAATCAGACGAGGAGACTTCGTGTTCAAAATACTGAGGAGGAAATGATAGCAATTCACGGGTTGTCACTGACCAAGCAAGTTCAAAGAGTTGGGACCACGAATTTAAGGGAAAGCGGATCCGATTATGGCGGAAACATGGGTCAAACAAATTACCAAGATATTCGATGTCTTGGGATGCGGAGGAACGAAGGTTCCATTCGCCACCTTTATGTTCCGTGGCGAGGCGGACTCTTGGTGGGAGTCTCGTGAAGCGTACCCATCCGGCCGCTTTTCGGCGTATGTCTTGGGAGGCGTTTGAAGCTATTTAATGACAAATACTTTCACGAAAGTGTTATCGTCGTATGAAGGAAGTGGAGTTCATCAGATTGGAACAAAACAACATGACAGCGGTGTCTCGACGAAAGCCAAAGTTTGTAGAGTTATCGAGTTTGCACCTCATTTGGTGGAGAATGAGGAACTTATGACGCGGATGTTTCTTAGAGGTTTGAAACCCAAGATACATCAAGTATCTCATTTTCATAAATTTTCTCTTTATTCAGATGTTGTAAGCAGGGCTCAATTATTAGAGCGAGATAACGAGTACGGTGTTGAGGGACCACAACGAGGATCGTGTCGTAGAGATAGCGATCAACGAATAATGATAACTGCGGAGAAAGAAAGCAGACGGACGAAATGGTAACCACTCGGTGGTAATCATGGCCGTGAAAATAGAAGAAGCGAGTGGGGAGATTTTAAAAGAGGAGATTTAACAACGATTATGTAAAGATAGCGGTCTTGACAAAGAAGCTGGTTCTAAGGGAGGAGAACGACCACCGGTCATATATGCTACAAATGCGAAAAGAGGACATATCGGTCAAGCGCCCACAATAGTTCAAGGTATGCTATAATTGTGGAAAGGAAGGACATATCGCTCGAGATTATACAAGATGGTGAAACCTAGTTCGTGAGGGACGGTGACTCAAAAGATCATCCTCGTAAAAGTCAAAGTCAACGATTAGGAAGGCGTTTGTTGTATTTGGTCATAATGCGAGGAACCCAAACGAGGTGATCACGGTAAAGCTATTTATAAATTCTTGTGAAGTTTATACCTTACTTGATCTGCGGTGCTACCCATTCATTTATCTCTCTGCATGTGCTCAGCGTTTAAACTTGACTCGGAGAAATTAGACTTTGACCTATCTGTGGAAACTCCGTTGGGAGAAACTTTCATCACATCCACTTTGTTTATAAATCTTGTTTGATTCAAGTTGGCACCATTACCTTACACCGTTGACCTTATCTCTTTAAAGATACTTGCTTTTGATGTGATTTTAGGGATTGATTGGTTAACTACTCATCATGCCAAAATTGATTGTTTTTTCGTAAGGTTGTTAGTTTTCATATTCCTAACCTTGACATTTATGCAATTCAAAGCAACTAAACCATTAAAATCAATCATTTGTTATATCTAATCATAAAGCTATTCGTTTATTAAAAAGCGGATGTCAAGCTTTCTTAGCCCATGTTATGGATTTGAATAAAGACACGTCAAATTTGAATAATATTCTGTTGTTATTGACTTTCCGGCGTATTTCGAAGAACTTCCGGTCTACCCCCCGAACGTGAAGTTGAATTCTTTAGTGATCTTGAACACGGTACAAAGCCCATTTCTAAAACCCCATATCGAATGGCTCTATTGAACTTCAGGAGTTAAAGGTCCAACTACGAGAATTGTTGGACATCGGTTTCATTCGCCTCAAGTACATCTCCTTGGGGTGCTCTGTTTTATTTGTAAAGAAGAAGAAAGGCGGGAGTATGCGATTTTTGTATTGATTATCGGGAATTGAACCATGTCACCATCAAGAATAGGTATCCTCTACCTCGTATTGATGACTTGTTTGACCGATTGCAAGGGGCACAATTCTTTTCAAAAATCGATCTTCGATTACGGATATCATCAATTTGAAGATTAGAGGCGAGGATATTCAAAAGCGCCTTGAGAACTCGGTATGGGCATTATGAATTCTTAGTCATGTCTTTCGGACTAACTAATGCTCTCTGCGGCTTTCATGGATATGATGAACCGAGTATTCAAGGAATATTTGGATCAATTCGTTGTTGTCTTTATTGATGACATCCTCATATATTCCAAAAGTCGTGAAGATCATGAGCACCATTTAATTTGGTACTCAAAGGCTTCGTGAAAATAGACTATATGCTAAATTGAAGAAATGCGAGTTACGGCTTGAGGAAGTAGCATTCCTTGGGCGCGATGGTGTCGAAACATGGAGTATCTGTTGATCCGTGAAGATTGAAGCAATACAAAGTTAGAGCAAGCGAAGTCGGTGGTATTTGAAGCACGTAGCTTTTTGGGCTTAATTTGGTTATTATCGAGATTTCGTGGAAGGGTTTTCTCGAATAGCTACTCCATTAACTCGGCCTAACTCGGAAGGATACAAAATTCGTTTGGAAGCGAAGAATGCGAGAAAAGTTTCCAAGAGCTTAAGAGGAGACTTATTTTAAGACTGTTCTAACAATACCATCCGGTTCGGATGGATTTGTTATCTCTGATGATGCTTCGTGCAAAGGGTTAGGATGTGTTCTCATGCAGCGTGGGAAAGTCATAGCCTATGCCTCGCATGACAACTTAAAGATTATGAGAGGAATTATCCTACTCATGATCTAGAGTTAGCGGCGATCGTTCAGCGCTAAAAATATGGAGGCACTATCTATATGGGGAGAAAGTGGAGATATATTCGGACCATAAAAGCCTTAAATATTTCTTCACTCAAAAGAACTCAACATGCGGCGGTGACGTTGGCTCGAGCTATTGAAGACTACGACCACACTATTCAATACCATCACGGTAAAGCGAGCGTGGTAGGCGGCGCATTGAGTAGAAGATCATATCTTGAACGAGCGAGTGCGATGATGTCAAGTATACGATAGAGCCAACTTTAATAGAAAAAGTTAAGGTTGCTCAAGCCACCCGCAGGCCGGGGTGATGCGTATGAAGAAGAAAGTACAAGAAAGAGCTATTTAGGGCGAGAATTGATGAAGAAGGAATACTTGAGTCCACTCTAGACTTTGTGTTCCTAACGACTACGATTTGAAGTACAAGATTATGATGGAGGCACACATACGCCATTTGCAATCCATCACGGAAGTACTAAAATGTATCGTGATCTTGACATACATTTTGGTGGAACAATATGAAGAGAGAGATTGCAAAGTTTATCTCGATGTGTTTAACTTGCCAACGTGTAAAGGCGAGCAGCATCTTGTACCTAAGGGTCCGTTGCAACCACTTGAGATTCCGGAATGGAAGTGGGAACACATTACTATGGATTTCGTTACGGGTCTTCCTACGGTTTCTCAAGGCATCAATGCTATTTGGGTTATTGTTGATAGATTAACCAAGTCTGCTCATTTCTTGCCGTCAGGAGACTTATTCCTTGAACGTCTTGCTAGTATGTGCGTGAATGAGATTGTGAGGTTGCATGGCATGCCTGTATCCATAGTTTCGGATCGTGACCCAAGATTCACTTCAAGATTTTGGGTTAGCTTGCAAAAAGCTATGGGCACGGATTTGCGATTTAGTTCGGCATACCATCCCCAAACGGACGGACAATCAGAGAGGACTATTCAAACTCTTGAAGATCTATTAAGACTCTGTGTCCTAGACTTCAAGGGCAGTTGGGATAAGTATTTACCATTGGTGGAATTCTCCTACAACAACAGTTATCAGGCAAGTATAGGTGTGGCTCCATTTGAAGCATTATATGGACGAAAAATGTCGTTCTCAATATGTTGGGATGAGGTGGGTGAAGCAACATTGTTGGGACCCGAGTTAAATACGTATGACTACCTAGAAAAGATCCAAATGATTCGACAACGTATACAAAGCGGCACAAGATCGACAAAAGAGTTATGCGGATCTTCATCGAAAGGACGTGGAATTTAATGTAGGGGATCATGTATTGTTGCGAGTTGCTCCATGGAAGGAGTTACAAGATTTGGGAAGAGAGGAAAGCTCAATCCACGATTTATTGGTCCATTTCAAATTCTTGACCGAGTAGGAAATGTAGCCTATAGAATTGCGTTACCTCCAGTATGTCTCGTGTTCATAATGTGTTTCACATATCTCGTACTTCGTAAATATGTGAAAGACCGAAACCACGTTTTGAGTTAGAGCCGGACGAGATAGCCAAGACTTAACGTATGAGGAGGTACTGTCAAGATCTTGGATAGGAAGGAGCATGTCCCACGCTATGAAGGTCATACCACAAGTTAAAGTTTTGTGGAGGAATCATGCTATAGAGGAAATGACACAGGGAATTGGAAAGCAGAAATGAAAGCGAGGTATCCTCACCTTTTGAAACACAGAATGCGTCACGTCAATTTCGAGGACGAAATTTCATAAGGAGGGAGGTTGTAAGACCCTTAAAATTTTAAATAAAAGGAATTTCCTTTATTTATTATTTTGAAATAGTAAGGGTTGATTTGATTAATGTGGATAGTTAAGGGTTAAATACATAAATATTTCAAAATAAGCAAGTGGTTATAAAATATTCATTATCTTGGGGAATATTCGTTTGATCGTGGAATATTAAATGCTTTGTCAGGGAATATTAAATGCGATGGCGCAAATGACCATGTGTGGGCCCCATAACTGAAGCGATTGGATGAAGAAAAGCGACAAATATAAGTTGTTTTTAAATAACGGCGTAGTTATTAAGAATTATCTTGTTGGAATACCCGGTGGTTAAAACACACTAATACGCGTTGTTGAGCGATGTTTGCAGTATTGCACCAATTATTGATTCTTACGTAAGAAGGCACTACTCAATAATGGTTACGATAATTCTTATTCGATTATTTTATTGAGTTAATAATTACGCTTTGATATTTTATATTCTTTGTTGTTTGATAATTGTCATTACACGTAGATTTTCATTATCGAAGCAATAATTCATATTATCTGAATAATATTATTAGATAACATTATTGGCAATGTCTAGAAAGTTACATCTAAGGAGAGGTTTGGTCACCTAATTGCGGCAAGAAGAAAAAATTCTTATTGGAAAGCCCTCTTTCCAGGAAGCGCACTGGTTGTCAATATTGTGATTACGTAATATTATTTGTGAATAATTAATTATTGATTTATATGATGAGGAAAATATTGATTTTATGTGGATATAGATGGAGAAAATTTTAAAATGACAATTGTTGAAAATTAATATTTTATCTTTTCTCGATAAAATAATTCATTTAAATATATTATTTTAATAATATATTAACGGTGATATTTTTACAACGAATGTGGGATATATGAGTATACGAGGAGGAAGAGTATTTTTGTTGCAATAAATGTTTAAAACATGTTAAACATGTCGGTGGACCCCATTTATTGACTGAAATTTGATTATAGCCTGTAAAATCGTCCGTTTGTGGATTTCGGTCAATTTCTATTTGGAATTTGGAAAAACTTTCTTCTGCAAAGTTGTAGAGAATTGAAATTCCTATAAAAACTCGCGAGATTCGAATTTTCTGATGAAAGAGCTATTTATTATGAATTATTGAAGTTAGAAGCTCAAAATAATTGATTTTGGGAGTTTAAAAAATTTTTTTTAAGAAAAACGTTTTTTGTTGTAATTGAGTGGCTCACATGTGTTATAAATGATTTGAAATCAGATTTCTAAGGTGGGCTTGAATATTTTTAAGAAATATTATTATTTTATTAAATTTTTCGCTTTGGTGTTCTAAAGATTTTTCTATAAATAGGGTGCTTAGGTTAGAATTGAAAATCACACCGTAAACTCGAAGTTTTTCTCTCTATATTATCGGCGTATTCTTGTGAGTATTTTGAGTATACTTTGAGTATTGCTAGGCAAGTTAAGTTCCTTCAAAGACTATATGCGGTATTCTAATTAGAAATCTTGATCTTTCGAGGTAAGGGATGTTATTTTCTTCTCAAATGATATTATTTCTTCAATATCATTATTGTGAGACCCAGATTTTATCAATAAAGATTTAAATTTTGTTGAAATAATTTTTTTTAATATTATGGTGTGAATTTAAGATAATATTATAGTTGTGGGTAGTATTTATAAATTTTGCAAAGTATGCAAGTGGTTATATTATATTCGATTAGTGGGGAATATTCGGTTTAGCGGGGAATATTCATACATAACTACTCAATCATTGGTGGACCCTAATGTGAAATTATTATGCCGGATTGAAAGCGACAAAAATATTTTATTGAAA
Source organism: Panax quinquefolius (assembly GCA_020205615.1). NCBI lineage: Eukaryota > Viridiplantae > Streptophyta > Magnoliopsida > Apiales > Araliaceae > Panax > Panax quinquefolius. The sequence continues at coordinate 74,223,694 of CM035151.1, forward strand.
TAACTACGGAAGTTTTTCTGGTAGTTCTTGTTGAACTACTACTCGGTAGTAAAAGTACGAAGAATCGTGTGGTTGCAAGAAGTAGCTTGCGGTATTGATTATTGATGCTTATGAGAAGTCACTCGGTTTGATTCCATTATTGTCGATTAATAATATGAATTATTATAGCGATAATGACGTTTTGTTTTATTCAGTATTATTAACGTAATAAAGCGAAACATCTTTTATATAAAATAGAATACTTTATTAAAGTTATTCTATAAATAGAATATATTATATTTTATTATGCATAGTGTTGCATAGTGTTTTGCGTATATAGTATTGCATAGTGTTTGCATAGTAAAATGTTTTTATATAAATAGAATATATTATATTTTATTTAAAAGATTTTTCTTTAAATATGGACCGTCGATTAAAGTAAATCAATACTGGATAGTTCATGGATTAATTCTTATGCATTCCATTTTCCTATAAATAGAAGCTCATTCCTTCATTATTTTCTTACGAATTCATTGAAACTCTAGAGAGAAATTATAGAGAGAAGCTATAGAGAGAAAGTTATAGAAAGAAGAAGAGTATTCGCTACTTCACTACTTTATATTAGGTTCTTTTTTACGGTAAGGGGTGTTATTCTTTCTTCTTGAAGAGAACTTCTGTTATTCCATTCATTATTATTCTGTTGGAATAACCTGTAAAAGTGGCATACCCTATACATAACCTGTATACACGGCATACCCTATACTTGGTGAAATCCTTATGTTATTCCATTGCTTATTATTCTGTTGGAATAACCTGTATACGCGGTTTACCCTATACTTGGTGACATTCTTCTATTATTCTGTTGGAACATCCATGCGTGTGTTTTACAGGACCGGGTTCCGATTTTTATTATTCTGTTGGAACATCACATGCGTGTGTGTTTTACAGGACTGGTTAAAATCTTTATCATTACATTGGAATATCCTATCTGTGTGTTTTACACCGGATGCAGTTCCATCTTTATTATTACTGTTGGAACATCCCGTCGGTGTGAATTTCACGACTGGTTCCGTTATTATTATTATTACATTGGAATAACTTTGTCTACATGCAATACCGCATGCATGGTGATTTCTTTTGTTATTCCATTCTTTATTATACCCAGTTGGTTAAAACTTTGACTTCTATACTCCATGAAATTAGTAGAATATCCTTGATATTTGTGTTTCATCCAGTATCTTTTCATGGAAATATTCTTATGATCATTCTTGAATTTTACTCTACAAACAATATCATGTTGACAATTTGGACGTTAATAATTCATGGATTAAATAATTCTTGAACTTGTTTTATTGAATTATTATGTCATTGTCATCATCCTCATGTTATATTATGTTATCTTTGGCTTACGTGCATAGATGAACTTAGTATGATTATGACTAGGGATCATTCGGTATAATCATGACTTGATATAAATGATGTGACAAAAGTCCTCAGTGGCCTGTAATGCAGTGATGGATAGTTTTTGGTATGATTATGACCAGGGGTGATTCGGTATAGTCATGACCATTGATAATTTGATGAAAATCCTTGACCGTGGTACAGGGATGATTAGATGTGGTGGTTTATTTATTAAGCTGAGTCTCAGCGATAAAAATTGATGAAAACCTTTTAAAACCTAAAAGATAGTAGACTTTATTCTCTACTTGACTCTTTTAATGGATTGCTTATTCCGCTGCAGTTAAACTGGTTGTCTATTGTATTTTATCAGTTTAACACTGTTGAAGGCTAATGATAATTTATTCTGCATTATCTTAGTCATAATATTTCTTACTGGGCTAGTTGAGCTCACCCTTTCTTTCATTGTTCTCTTCAGGAAATGAGAACATAGCTGGGACGAGTCGGGGAACGAAGTAATGGTCCAGAGGATAGCATTAGTAGTCCTCACTATTCTGTGAAATAGTGTGATAATAGTTGTAATGAGGACTCCTTTTGAGTTTGTATAATATCTAGTAGACAAAATTTGTATTCAAACTCACAGTTTATGTCGTATTGCATATACATGCAGTTATATTAGTAAAGTTGTATTTGAATTTATGTACCATGTAAGTGGCGACCCAAGATGGGTGGACGTATACCTAATTTTGGGGGCGTCACGGTTGGTATCGAGCTTAGGATATGATCCCTGGCTAAGATGTGAGAATAGTACTAGGAGGAGAGGCGGGAATTCCTTCGCTAGTATGACCTACCTAAATTTATTTGGTATTTAATTGGTCCGTCGAGTATAGGGATAATATGTGATATGTTAATTAACCCTTGTTTTGTGGCGGTGTTTGAGAATGATATCTGAAAATCTTTGAGATAAGCAATGAAGCACATGAGAGTGTTGATTCACTCAAACAAACAAAAGGTAACGACCAACAATACGATAATAATCATATGGTGGCAGCAATTTATCGTAACAATGATAACCATCGTGGGGAAATTATCATGCTAAGAATGGTAACCACTTGGTGGTAATCATGGCAAAGATAATAGAAGTGGAAATTGCAAGAAGAGAAGGTAATTTAGCTCAATTTTGTTGTGCACCAAAGTCAAGTCTAATTTGGGGACGGTGGCACCAAAGGCGGATCTGGACAAAACAAAATCGGTGGTTTTGGGAAGAAAAGCGTTTTTCGTGACTTCTCAAAAAGTGGGTAACCCGAACGAAGTTAGCATGCGTGTTAGTTAATTATAAATTCTTGCGAAGTCTATACCTTATTAGAATCTAGGGTTCTACCCATTCTTTTATCTCTCTTGCTTGCGTTCAACGTTTAAATTTGACTCAGGAGAAATTAGACTTTGATTTATCTATTGAAACTTCGTTGGGAGAAACCTTCGTTACCTCCATATTTATTAATCTTGTTGTTTCAAATAAACACTTTCACGTTACTGTCGATCTTATCTCTTTGAAAATACTTGCCTTTGAGGTAATTTTTGAAAGCGATTGATTAACTACTCATTATTCTTTTTGTAAGGTTGTTAGCTTTCATATTCTAACCAACTTTGTTATCTCTAATTCAAAGTAACCAAACCCTAAAGTTAATCTTTGTTATATCAAGCCATAAGTAAAGAGCCCCGATCCTTTCGTTGTTAACTTCCTTGTGTGGAATGCCAGAAGCCGGACTTTTACAGTAGGCGACGTCGTGATTTGAAGATGGCAAGTTGATAGGTATCATTGTGAGGTGTCATCCGGGTTAAGGGATAGAAGTCACGATTGGTATTAATGTGACGTCTTATCCAAGTCTTGGACGAGAGTAATAGATTTTGAATGATATTTCTATCATTAATAAATTTCTTGGACGTATTCTTGAAGATTTCCTAGCCTACCTAGGCGTGAAATCGAATTTTGTATTGACCCCGAAGACAAAAACTCATTTCTTAAACCCTCAAATATTTCTTCAACTAAAAGGATCATTTACGAGGATTATGATGAAAGTCATAATAAAAGCATTGGACTAATGAAAATCATTGGTATATGAAGTATTAGTAAGTGTTATGATGAGTTATGTAGGTTATTATGTGAAAACATGAAAGTTTCTTAGAAATCACAAAGAGTTGAAAATCGATTTTGGTGAAAAAGCGTAACATGAAATTCAATTGACCATATCTCTTATTATATTTTGAATTTTTGAATGTGGTCAAGTCCTAGAGTTAGATCTATGAGTTACCTAACTAATCCAAGTGGAATTACTGGAAAAGGTATTGTAGATTTTTTGTGTGGACTGATTTTAGCAAAGGAGGCCAAAGCTGTAAATTTCAAAAATGCTACTGCCCAGAAACTTTAAGGGCTGTTTCGGCCACTTAAATTATGAGAAAAATTCTGGCCTTTAGGGACATGAAGGTATATGGTATAAAGTATCTCCTGTCCAAAAATGAGCTCATTCGACTTAAAATGAGCAAGTTATGACTCTTTCAATATTTAGGTTTCCGAAAATGAAAAATGCTATAACAGAGTTCTATAACTCTCGATGACCATGAAATTTAAACTAGAAGCTCACGTTAACATGTGTAAGGTCCTGCCAAAATTTGGGGAATTTTGGAGTTAAACTTGAGGTAGCTAATTTCTTAAGGAATTAATTAGAAATTGATTTTTGAAAAATAGTAAATGAATTTTAAAAATTCGAGAAAAATATATTTTCATTATGGGACTATATTATGCTAAATCCCAGAAAAGAAATATTTTTGGGACTGATTTGGTATTTTTCATGAAAATAGTTTAGTGTGAACATATGAGTTAAATATGTTATGTGAAGTAACAAAAGTTGAAAATAGGATATTATGGCTAGAGAATCCTATATAGAGTATATGTATATTTTTTGAGAGATTTGATAATTGGTGATGATATCTTATGAGTATGGCATTTTTGAATGATTAAATGCATTATATGGTAAAAGCGTAAACAATTAAGAAAAATTGTTTATAAATTTAAGAAATGATTAAAATATTGTTATAATATTAATGATATTAGATTATGAGATTATTAAGTGATTGATAACATGGGGATATTCTTGAATCTGAATAAATTATATTATAAATGTTTAATATTTATCCTTTATCTCATTTGATTGATTCTTTATATCATTATCCTCATGCTTATATTATGTTGAAAGTCATCTGTGGCTGTAGTGCATAGATGGACTTTGTATGATTATGACCGAGGATTGTTTCGGTATAATCATAACAGTAATTGAAAACACAATTATCTTTGGTAGTAGTGCATAGATAATTTGTGGTCGTGATACTTAATGAATACACAATTATCTTTGGTAGTAGTGCATGGATAATTTGTGGTCGTGATCTTAATGAATACACAATTATCTTTGGCCGTAGTGCATGGATAATTTGTGGTCGTGATACTAATGAATACACAATTATCTTTTGGTAGAAGTGCATGGATAATTTGTGGTCGTGATCTTAATGAATACACAATTATCTTTGGTAGTAGTGCATGGATAATTTGTGGTCGTGATACTAATGAATACACGATTATCTTTGGTAGTAGTGCATGGATAATTTTGTGGTCGTGATACTAATGAATACACGATTATCTTTGGTAGTAGTAGTGCTTGGATAATTTGTGGTCGTGATACTAATGAATACGATTATCTTTGGCCGTAGTGTCATGGATAATTTGTGGTCGTGATCTTAATGAATATCATTGGCACGTAGTGCGGGGATGATTCGATGATATGAATTAATTATTGAGGTGAGTCTCAAAGAATGAAATATTAATTCATGGATGTGGTAAAAGTCATCTTTGGTCGTAGTGCATTGATAGACTTGGTATGATTATGACCAAGGATTATTCGGTATAATCATGACCGTAATTGAAAACACGAATATCCTTGGCCAGTGGTGCATGGATAATTCGTGGTCGTGATACTATTAAGCTGCGTCTCAGTATTATTGGTTTTACAGTTATATATCTTTGGCTTGTAGTGCAAAGATGAATTGTTAATGAATATCTTTGGCGGATTGCAAAGATGAACTTAATATTTTCAACGATAAAGGTATTCAAGGTATCCTCACCTCTTTATCATATCAGTGCGTACCTAATTTCGAGGGCTTAAATTCCATAAGGAGGGAGATTGTGAGACCCCAGATTTTATCAATAAAGATTTAAATTTTGTTGAAATAATTTTTTTAATATTATGGTGTGAATTTAAGATAATATTATAGTTGTGGGTAGTATTTATAAATTTTGCAAAGTATGCAAGTGGTTATATTATATTCGATTAATTGGGGAATATTCGGTTTAGCGAGGAATATTCGTACAACGGCTCAATCATTGGTGGACCCCATAATGTAATTATTGTCGGATTGAAAGCGACAAAAATATTTTATTGAAATAACGGCGGAAGTTTTACCAGTGGTTCTTGTTGAACTACTTTCATTAGTAAAAAAATGCGATACGTGTGGTTGTTGCAAGTAGCACTACGGTATTGATTATTGATGCTTATGTGAGAAGTCACTCGGTTTGATTCCATTATTGTCGATTAATAATATGAATTATTATAAGCGATAATGACGTTTTGTTTTATTTGTATTATTAACGTAATAAAAGCGAAACATCTTTTATATAAAATAGAATACTTTATTAAAGTTATTCTATAAATAGAATATATTATATTTTATTATGCATAGTGTTGCATAGTAGTGTTTTGCATAGTATTGCATAGTGTTTGCATAGTAAAATGTTTTTATATAAATAGAATATATTATATTTTATTTAAAAGATTTTTCTTTAAATATGGACCGTCAGATTAAAGTAAATCAATCTGGACCGTTCATGGATTAATTCTTATGCATTCCATTTTCCTATAAATGAAGCTCATTCCTTCATTATTTTCTTACTTAATTCATTGAAACTACAGAGAGAGAAATTATAGAGAGAAGCTATAGAGAGAAAGTTATAGAAAGAAGAAGAGTATTACTCGCTACTTCACTACTTCTATATTAGGTTCTTTTTTACGGTAAAGGGTGTTATTCTTTCTTCCGAAGAGAACTTACATTATTCCATTCATTATTATTACTGTTGGAATAACTTTTGTAAAAGTGGCATACCCTATACATAACTTTGTATACGCATGGCATACCCTATACTTGGTGAAATCCTTATGTTATTCCATTGCTTATTATTCGGTTGGAATAACTTTTGTATCATGATTTACCCTATACTTGGTGACATTCTTCTATTATTACATTGGAACATCACATGCATGTGTTTTACACAGGACTGGTTCCGATTTTTTATTATACTGTTGGAACATCACATGCATGTGTTTTACAGGACTGGTTAAAATCTTTATCATTACTGTTGGAATATCCTATCTCGTGTGTTTTACACCGGATGCAGTTCCATCTTTATTATTACATTGGAACATCATCGCTTGCGATTGTGAATTTCACACGACTTTGGTTCCGTTATTATTATTCTACATTGGAATAACTTTGTACATCAAGTACCGCATGCATGGTGATTTCTTTTGTTATTCCATTCTTTATTATACCCGGTTGGTTAAAACTTTGACTTTATACTCCATGAAATTAGTAGAATATCCTTGATATTTGTGTTTCATCCGAAGATCTTTTCATGGAAATATTCTTCCCGATCATTCTTGAATTTTACTCTACGTAAACATGTATCATGTTGACAATTTGGACGTTAATAATTCATGGATTAAATAATTCTTGAACTTGTTTTATTGAATTATTATGTCATTGTCATCATCCTCATGTTATATTATGTTATCTTTGGCTTACATTGCATAGATGAACTTAGTATGATTATGACCGAGGGATCATTCGGTATAATCATGACTTGATATAAATGATGTGACAAAAGTCCTCGGTGGCTGTGTAATGCGTTGATGGATAGTTGTTGGTATGATTATGACCGGGGTGATTCGGTATAGTCATGACCATTGATAATTTGATGAAAATCCTTGACCGTAGTACGGGGATGATTAGATGTGGTGGTTTATTTATTAAAAGTGAGTCTCGTGATAAAAATTGATGAAAACCTTTTAAAACCTAAAAGATAGTAGACTTTATTCTCTACTTGACTCTTTTAATGGATTGCTTATTCACACGCATTAAAAGCTGGTTGTCTATTGTATTTTATCGGTTTAACATTGTTGAAGGCTAATGATAATTTATTACGCATTATCTTAGTCATAATATTTCTTCTTGGGCTAGTTGAGCTCACCCTTTCTTTCACCGTTCTCTTCGTGAAATGAGAACATAAATTTGGACGAAGTCGGGAACGCAAGTAATGGTCCGAAGAGGATAGCATTAGTAGTCCTCATTATTACGTGAAATAGTGTGATAATAGTTGTAATGAGGACTCCTTTTGAGTTTGTATAATATCTAGTAGACAAAATTTGTATTCAAACTCATAGTTTATGTCGTATTGTACACGACAGTTATATTAGTAAGTTGTATTTGAATTTATGTACCATGTAAGTGGCGGCCCAAGATGGGTGACGTATACCTAATTTTGGGGGCGTCACAATTATGCTGAAATATTGGTTGGAACTTTTTATAAAATTTGGAACTTTTTCATGTCGGGGTTACTATTCATGAGTTACTATTCACGAGTTACTATTCATGAGTTACTATTCACGAGTTACTTTCACGAGTACTATTCATGAAGCGTGAAGATGTTTTTTTTGTGGAATTTCTATCTTTTGGTGTCTGAGTATTTATTCACGATACTCAAGACTATTCACGATATCTGACTATTCATAGAAAAATAAAATTTCTTCTTTTTATCCAAAATATCTATTCTGGATACTAGCTTTGATTGTATCCATGTTTTGGTCATTCTTGAATTTTACACCACTATGATTATTTTTGAGGTATTTTTGAACATGGATAAAACAAAGTATGAATCCTTAATCTTTAATCCTTGTCATTTTGTTTCACTGGATTCGTTTCTTTAAAAAAAAATATTTTTCATCATCCTCAGTCTTAAATGATGATATTATGGAATATCTTTGGCCTGTAGTGCAAAGATGAATGATTTCTTAAGAATATCTTTGGCCTGTAGTGCAAAGATGAATGATTTCTGAAGAATATCTTTGGCCCGTAGTGCAAAGATGAGCAGGTGTTTAAATGAACATGACCAACTGATGAATATCTTTGGCCCGTAGTGCAAAGATGAATATTTGATTCAGATGTATATTGATTGATGTTACGAGGATAAAAGATGAGCGATGAACTTTTAAATTCATACATAGAAGATAGTAGTTTGCATTCTCTACTTAACTCTTCTAATGAATTATTATTTCATTGCGAATATTGATTTAAAATTTGTTGTCTATTGTATTCTATTATATTTTTCCTGTTGAAGACTAACGATAATTTGTTGTATATTATCTTAGTCATAATATTCTTCTTCGAGCTAGTTGAGCTCACCCTTTTCCTTTTTGTTCCATTTTTCTTCTTAGGAGGCGAGAATATAGCGAGTACGCAGTCTGGGGGTATGGAATGAAGGTTTTAGAAAGGATTGTTTAGTAGTCCTCACCATTTTTGTAAAATAATGTATCAATAAATGTGATGAGGATTTATTTGAGTATAGATATTGTCAGAAGATAATATTTGTATTCAAACTCACAGTTTTACTGTTGTAATAATAAAGTTGTAGTTGTTTCTGTACCATGTATTTGACAACTCAGAATAGGTGATGTATACCTATTTTGGGGGCGTCACACATATTGTTTGGAATTTTGATTATTTGACCGCTGGAGCAACATGAGTTAGTTGTTAATATGTTGCAAGGATTAATATTTATATCAAAATATGATATTTTCCCCATATATACCTTTCTTCTCTTTCACTACATATACAATAACAATAATAATAATAATAATAATAATAATAATAATAATAATAATAATAATAATAATAATAATAATAATAATAATAATAATAATAATAATAATAATAATACTAATAATAATAATAATAATAATAAAAATAATAGTACTAATAATAATAATAGTACTAATAACAATAATAATAATAATAATAATAATAATAATAATAATAATAATAATAATAATAATAATAATAATAATAATAATAATAATAATAATAATAATAATAATAATAATAATAATAATAATAATATAATAATAATAATAATAATAATAATAATATAATAATAATATTATTATTATTATTATTGTTATTATTATTATTATTATTATTATTATTATTATTATTATTATTATTATTATTATTATTATTATTATTATTATTATTATTATTATTATTATTATTATTATTATTATTATTATTATTATTATTATTATTATTATGTGTGTGTATATATAGTGAAAGAGAAGAAAGGAATATATGGGGAAAATATCATGTTTTGATATAAATATTAATCCTTGCAACATATTAACAACTAACTTATGTTGCTCCAGCGGTCAAATGATCAAAATTCCAAACATTAGGTCACAGGTTCGAGTCTTTGGAGAGGCAAGTTTTGGGAAAAATTTAAAAGACCTGCCACGTCATCGGACAAGTGTCAAAATTTAAGATTAAATGCCACGTCATACTTGGTGAGGTGTGCCACGTAGAAGCGCCCAGCGCGTGTGCCTACATCATCGTGTCAGCGAAATATGGCGCCTTCTGAGGTTCAAGTCCAAATTTTTTACTAGAAAAGGGCTCATTTTGCGTTGACCGGAAGAAAGGGGCTCAATACCCAAATATCAGAAAAGTTCAGTGGTCGACTTTGCATTTAACCCTATATTATATATATATATATATATATATATATATATATATATATATATATATATATACTATGCAGCAAAAAACACTCCAATCAAGTTAGGCTCAATCGAGGCATAAGTTCGATAATATTAGTTATATATATATATATATATATATATATATATACAAACCTGAAATGAAACCACGAGTAGAAATTAGGGCATACATACACGCAACATGACTCTCAACGTGAAGAAAGGTGTGTGCAAAGATGAAGAGAAAGGCTTTAAAGTGTGTAAGAATGCTTACAGTGGACTGCCAAAGAAGACTTCAATAACTTTAAATGGATGAAAACTAGGCTCCCGTTGGTAAAAATATGACAGAATATAAGCTCACAAGTGTTTAAAATGAGAAAGCACTCGGTTTATAGCGTGTACAGAACAAATTGGACAGGGCTTCCTCGCCGTTTCTCTTCCAAATAAGGCCACCCCAAGCCCCATATATATAGAAAGGGGTGCCGCAGGTCTACCTGTGGATGCCCGGGAAGCCCAACAATGTGGGTCCCGCCGTGTCGAAGTACGTACACTCGGACAACACGTTATTCGCGCGGTCGTTCATAACTTTTAATCTGGGAGTCCGATGGAAACGTGTCATACCATTCCGGAAAGCTCTTTCCAAGAGCTACACAATGACATAGGATTTGTCCTTTTTTTTTATTTTGGGAAGATGGGTCCATGACCGAAATAGCATTTTCGGGTTTCCGTCAAGTAATCCGGTGAGCTATTTTGCGTAGTTTACGCTCCGAAGTTAAGATATGGTTATTGTGGGACTTCTTTTGAATTAATGTGAGTTTAAATGAGTGCATTTGATTTATAGTGAATTTAAGTTGGCAAAATGACCATTTTGCCCCTCTTGGGGTTATCTCCGATTTTCGCACAGTTGTAGCAGTCTTTTTCTCAGGGTTATCTCTGAGGTTGACCTGATGTTGACTTTGACTATCCTCAGGGTTATCTCTGAGGTTGGCTTGACCTCCTAGTGCTATCTCCAGGCTTTGATCTTAATCCCCCGGGGTTATCTCCGAGGTTTGAAACTGATTTTCCCGGGGTTATCTCTGGGGTTGGAAACTGGATCTCCCGGGGCTATCTCTAGGGTTGAAATTGATGTTGTAGTCCTCCAGGGTTATCTCTGGAGTGTGAAAAAGACACTTTTGTCCTCCTGCATAGTTAGTAACAGGAAAACGAAATTTCGAGTGTCTACAAATATTTATATGAATATTTAGAGATAAATTTATATATATATATATATATATATATATATATATATATTCATAGTTATGTTATATATATATATATAATAAAAATATGACATTTAATACTAAGGATATTATGCACAAATTATTGTAAAAAATAGATTATTTAATAAAAGTAAATATTTAACTTGAGATTACATAAAATAATAAGAACTTTTATTATTAGGCGGAGGAGTAACTTAAATCATGAACATATTTTTAAGTCCAAAAAATAAAATATAAAAAGAAGAATAGTAATGGTATACCCTAACTATTCATAGTTCTCCTTTTACCGTTTTTCCAAATATATTATAAAATTAAATTATAATCTTATAAGTTCTAAGAGAAAACATAAAAGATGAAAGAAATTTATTATGTTTTATGAACTACAACAGAATGAAGTTATTTAAAAATAACTTATAAATCATTCCTAATAAGTTAGTTTGACTCATATTAATGTAATATCAATTTTATCCCTATTTTATTTATAAAAAGATTTTAAAAATGAATTTGTTAAAAAGAAGAGTAAGATGCAACGTCACTTTAATTGGCGTTAGAATTTTTATTTTTATTTTTTTTATTGCTAAAGTCTTATATACTCCTTCATTTCCAACGACGATGACAGAGAATAAACATAAAAAAATATTGATGTTTGTAAACAAGTACAAGAGATCAAAGAAATTAAAAAAAAAGATTCCAACGTCAGTTAAAGTGATTTTATATCTTACTCTTCTTTTTTACAAAATTACTTTATAAAAAATTTAAAAAAAATTACAATACCAGTTAGTTTGGCATTGGATCATATTTTTATTTTTTATAAATTTGCGTGTTTTCTTTGATTGAGTCGAGTTTTGGGGTTCGTTTTTTATATTATTAATAGTTATAAATATTATTATTATTATACTAATTTTTATTAAACTTGCCAGCTTATTTGGGATTGGGGTTTCGGACGACTTATAGTTAATCTCAAACACCCTTTTAACACTTTTATCATCATATGTTGGAAATACATTCCTCTAAAATTAATTATATTTTTTTATATAAAAAAAAAAGAAAAAGAAAAAAAAAGGAAAATTGCAAAACATAATTATGTGGCTCCAGGGTCGGATGACACGGGTTAAATCCGACAAAACTAACCCATGGAGGTTACTCCTAAATAACCATTATTCCTTCGCCTCCGTATACTATTTCCCCTCACAAAAACTATCATATATTCTCTCTTTCTATGCACACCTATACGGCTATCCATTACACACAGTCCCTCTTTCTTTCTCTCTCTTCCACCGCCAAAATTCCCTTCTTTCTCTCTCTACAATTCGAATGCACAAATCGCATAGAATCCGCCAAATTTCCGATTATCATCCCGGTTGTTTGCCACTAGAGTAATTGAGGGTTTCTTTCAAGGTTTTGGTTTCGATTAGTATCTGAAACGAATATGTCATTTGGTGTCTAGGGTTTTGTTGGCGTCAATGGCTCCAAGGCATAGACGTGGAGCAAAAGGAGCGAAGACTAAGAGTGAGTTGAACTTGGGAGATCTTGTTCTCGCCAAGGTCAAGGGGCATCCTGCATGGCCTGTTAAGGTTTGTCTTTTCATTGGATTCTGTATCAATGTTGAAATTCTTGTTCAATTTCATGTTTGGTGTACATCTTGTTTTTTTATTTTTTATTTTTTCTCATTCAACTTCTACACATGGAGAGTTGGGTCTTACTTTCACTTGATTGTTGGTGTTGTGCTATTTTTTACTAAATTGATTTAAGTGTTTGCATTTCTCTAGCATAATAATAAATATATGAGCAAACATTCATTTTATCATTTAAAGCTACATTTTAGGAATTCCTTTTTCCTTAAGGCCATTGTGGTAAGGACTGAAATGCAAATTGCCCCTCCCCCAATGAATAAAAAATATTGTACCAAAATCCCAAAGTTGTTCATCAAAGAAAAATATTGCTTTCATCTGTTGAGATTATTTTGGGATTTGGAGAGTAGTTTTTTTTAGGAACGATGGTTTTTTTCATGTAATGTGCTTGCTTTAGTACATTTCATGATATATGTTACTTTGTCAATTTATTTATTTATAAAAGGTATTCATGTGGACTTGAATTTTCTAGGTTGACAGACCTGAAGATTGGAAAAAAACTCCAGACCCTAAGAAATGTTTTGTGCACTTCTTTGGAACAAATGAAATGTAAGTATCCTTTGGGTAAAAAAATTCATATTTGTTGAAGTACATTAAATGCGTTGCATGGGTGCTTGATTTCCAGATGTGTCTTCATTTAGTCTTGGAATTGGAAGAAAAGAAAAATTAGTTGAAGAAGATGGGGACTCAATAACATTATGGTGTCTGATTGTGATCCTAACTGTGCAAGTACTATACTTTGGAAGTATGGTTCTTGATTTTAGAAAGAAAAAAGACAAGTAGAGGAAGGAGAACAAACTGGGGAGGGAATGCTGATGAAAACATAAGTGTTATTTATTGAGTGTACTGAAAGATATCATCCTTTTTCATCAAATAATATTCCTCATGTCCTAAAAATTTGTGGTTTTATATGATAACTTATAGATCGCACAATGTTAATGTCATTTCTTTTGATTTTACAACAGACCTTGATTTTACAACATTATTTTTTTCGCAAAATCGTATAATACTGCTTCTGGTATCTTGCAGGGTGTGCGAGATGCGGCAGTGGAGTTATTGCACACTCTAGTAGCTGTGCATGCCGAGGTACTTAATGTGTGCCTGGCAGGACACATCCTCCCAATGATCTACAAAAAAATTCTTGTTTTTCTTAGACTTGTTTCCCATCACCCCTACCATTTGTTAGTTCTAATACAGCTAAATCATATTTTTGACTATATGAGAATTTGTGGCAATCTTAATGGCACGTACCTTAATCAGATTAAGTCCTGAATTATTAGCTTAACTTTTGGCTTAATCTTGGGAATATGATGTATTTTCTAATTGCAGATTTTTGCTGGATGTAAGCCCCTGCTTCATAAGACACTCGGTATCCTCGTTGAAGGTCTGATTGACACTTTGCTCAGTCTTTTCCATGAAAACAAAGAGAGAGATCTTAGATCATTGGATGCAAATGGTTTCTGTCAGCTCATGCTTGAGGTGAATATGTTGTTTATCTTCTCTTCTCTTCTCTTTTCTTTTCTTTTCTTTTCTCTTCTTTTTTTTCTTTTGCTGCACTTGTATCTAATCGAACATCTGTTGTTTCTGAAAACCATTGGTGCTTAAAGTAGAGTTGTTTTTGCCTGCCAGATATATAAGTGTTATAGCAACTTGATACAAATTTTATATTTTTGGGAACTTGAAGATGAGATTCGTTATTAGCCTCCTTTCCAATCTGTTTTAGATACCATGTTATTTGTGTGGTTCCTATATAATAGATAATAAAACTAAGATGACGAAGATTCTTATTCTATGTAGTTTCTAGTTGAAAACATATTAAAAATTAGCAATACAGTCTTACAAATATGTGTGTGGCAGATTCAAGTGATTACTATTACTGAGATGCCTAATTCACTTGCTCAGTAAGTTTATTGTTTGCCATGTATTTCTTGCATCTTGAATATTTTGTGACCATATTGAATCCTTACTTTACACATGAGACAAGAGAGTCACTAAAGTCTTTACAAGGGGTCTTATTGGAGAAAGCCACAGAGAGTGTGACTGAGTCTGTTGAGACTCCAAGCCATCACCACAGGCCTACATGTGGAAGTGACGATGTTCTTGCTGATGAGAGGGCGAATGTTTCACCAGATGTTCTTGTCTCTTTTTTCATATAACTTTTTTTAATTAAATATGTTTCCTATAACTTCTATTTTAATCTGAATTTAGATTTAAAAATTGGCCTAGCAACAGGATAGCCCTCAACCTCTTACCATTACGCAGAATTATCATCCGTAAATATGAGATTACGGAAGTTTATAGTAGACATAAACCACCTATAAACTTTGCAGTAGGCCTGTAGGCAGCGTGTCACACCAGTTCTTTAAACTAATTTCTCCCTATGTTCCACTAGAATAGTCCTATTAGTCAATTTCTTTTGTTCCACAAAAAGAGTCCTCTTTCTATTACTAATAATATATAATATAATGATACAAAGTCCTCAAGTCTGCCAAATTGGCATCATAATTTCATTATCATGCCATGACTAGTAAACTGACTAGCTTATTGTTTGTAGGGGTAAACATGGAACATATATACATCCTTAATATTTGCAATTTTTAAAGTGGGACCTTGTGTGGATTAAATTTTGGATGGAGGATTAAGAATTCAAGAAGAAATTACGAATTTTGAGCCTCACCATTACATTGCTAATATATGATGGTGAAAATGCATTGATATCACTATTAAGTGATAGTGGACTAAACCATATTCTACATTGCTAGTAAATCATAATACCAGAAATGCTTCGTATCTTTATCATCTCTTATATGACATGTTGTTCATGTTCAGGTAAAAGTACACTTGCATGCTCTTTGGGTAGAGAACTGCACTCCAGGGGAAAGCTTTCTTACATTCTTGATGGAGACAGCCTTAGGTATGGATAAACAAGAATCTTGGTTTCAAACCAGAAGATCGCACTGAAAATATACGCAGGGTTGGTAAGTATTGATCTGCCTAAAAAAGTTTTTATTTTTTAGTCAATTGGTTTATACGAAATCCAGGTTTTAAGTCAATGCAAGCATGGTAATGTGTTTTACTAGTTTTGACTGCTCTTGTCTTTCTTCTTATTTTGTTTCTCATAAATAGCATGTGGCCTATGCCAGGTTCTATGTGATAGACATTATGTGGGAATTAACTATCTTGTTGGTGGGGTTGGTGGGATTTCAAAGTCCTTAGCAAAAGGTTTAGTTGATAAGGGCAGTGAAATACTTTACAAGGCAAATGTTATGAACATTATAGTTGACAATGGAAAAGCCGTGAGTTAAATCTTCCCTTTATGTTATTATTTTCGTCCTCATTATGTGAGTTAAAAAAATTTCTTGTTATATGGAGTTAATGTTTGTTGTTGCAATACTATAGTATGGAATTAGCTGAATCTTGTGTAGGAAGATTTCATTATTAATTTTAATTGTATATTACGTAATGAGATTTGTTGACTTTGTTGTCAATTTGAGATTTTTCATGCCTTGGAAATATGTTAAATTTTGTGTCAATGAAATTGGCAACTTGACACCAAATTTAACATATTTCCAAAGTATAAAAATCTCAAATTGACAATAAAGTTAACAAATTTTAATATGCATTGTATACACTTAAGTATCCCACCATGATATATCAATTGATGCTCCCTAATGGAGATGTCGGATAAGATGGACTAGAAAAGAGATAAAGAAGAAAGCAAGTACTTTAAATTGATAGACTTGTCTATTGATTTCCATATGGCTTCACTATCATATATGATGGTTCTTTGAAAATGATGAATAGTTTATCCAACATTCCCATATTATTAGCATATGCTTTGTAAATCACACTTTTTTTGACTGTTATGTGTGTTTCATAGTTTAATTTGGTGAAGTTTCACAATATATGTTTTAGAGAAGGTGAATTGAGCAAAAGAGCCACAACAGGATTCACAACGACAATTACAAACAACAACCAAATAAATTACAACAAGACATGCTGCTAAGGCACCAAACATCAGACTCGTTCCAGAAACATCATGCAATTAAGCAGGAAAAGCAGTTATCGAAATCAGCAATTTCCTTTCCAGAAGAATCATCAAGTATGTTTCTGACTTTCGCTACACGCACGAACATATTTATCAAGTTGTACTGTCATCATTATAAGCCTGTAAAATGTTAGCATTATTTATGAGCACCAATTATTATCTTGATCCGTGTGTTAATGTATACCCACCAGGAGAAAGTTCACGAAGCACATGCTTGTCTTCTTCGGGAAATTTGATTTAGATATTAATTTGGTAGTCAATAGAAAGGGTATTACCTTCTTCCATGTCCCTTGATTAGTAAGAAAATAACACAACATTGTTGTCTTTGTGTATTGATTTTGGCACTAAGTGCCTCTGGTGACCTATTTGCTTCATTTTCATGACTTGCTATTATTATTAAATATGTGCAGGAAGACTGCTTCTACAACCTGCCTTACAATATTGGGTATCAAATTTTTGTGCTACATTTACGAAAGACAAGGGACGAAATTATGAACTGTACTCTCTCTATATATGTAGATATATACTTTGATTGAAGAACTGTGGTAGCTTTAGATGGTTAATTGTAAAGATAATGAATGATTATGTAATGGATGATTTTATTAAGTTAATAATATTTTAGTTTTTTGTATTTTTGCCATTATTTACTATGGGGACATTTGAGCCAGCTAGGTACATCAAAAAGAATGTCAAATTTTGATTTGGCAACAATATAATTCGTTACCAAAGCATTGAACAAGTTTTAATATAGCAACAATTTTTATACATTTAGCAACAAATTTTCATTGCTAATGGCATTAAAAATATAATATTTGGCAACGAAAAATTAACCTAAGAAACGACAACATATCAACTGATGCGTATGAAGAAGAAAGTGCAAGAATGTGCTATTCCAGAAGTAAGAATTGATGAAGAAGGAATACTGTGACGCCCCCAAAATCCAGGTCCCTTCGAACCTCGGATCCGGTCCGCCACGATACTACTATCGTCAAACTATTTATATCACTTATTCATAACTTAATGAATAAACTTTACTTATTACAAATTAGAATATAAATTCTTTCCAATTCCAGAATCTATGTAATGACCCCAAACTTTTATAAGTTTCACAACTTGGTCATTTACTATTCCTGTATTACATCACATTCGATATTATATAAATATGCGGAATAATTTAAACTTTTTCAATCTCTTATGAAAATAAATCTTTTATAGATATCTGAACTTGAATCAATTACATATCCTTGAATCAAATTATATTATGATTCATTCTATTTGAATTACTGTATAAATTTTTACATCTCGATTCGAATTTCTCTATGTATCACATAGTACAACTTAACATGTATTACACATTGTAAACTACTATCATGTACATCTCCTAGAACCTAAACATGGTTCAAGAATATATATTTAAATAAATGAATCAATCTCCTTTGATACTATTGAAGTCTATCAATTAAGTAGCACAAAATCTTTACCATGAGTCCTTAACTTGTAAAAGTGGTTATTTGCAAGGGTGAGCTCGACAGCCCAACAATTCTAACCGTTTTCATGCAGCGCATAACATATAATAACATATTCAGTTCATGCATTCATAATCGATTAATATTTACTACGCATGTTACTTCTCGCATAACAGGCATAGAGGTTTATATCACAAGCATATCATCAAAGATCAACTTTCACATTTCATACATATCTCATATGTATCTCATATATATACATCAACATTTGCATAGCATAATATAGCTCAACTAACAGTTATCAAATTCATATATCAAATAGGAACTGAAAGACTTGCCTGATTCATAGTTTATGAACTACGACTTAACTACTTAACGCTTAACTGCACTTCGTGTATTCCTACACAATTATATAATCATGGATTCATCTCCATCAGTAACATATTTCATGTGTCAGGAATAAGCATGTGAATGATATTCCTGATTACATATGATTTGATTATGATATATATATATATATATATATATATATATGAATAATATGCAAGTATGCTTGCAATAAGAAAAGCTGTAAATTCCTTTGATAGACAATAGAAACATATGTACAAGGACTTAGAATGAATTGATCAAGTATGTTAGGTTGATCCTACATAAGCAAAATAGCTTTGTAAAGTCCTTGTAAAGAAATGATGTACAAGGACTATAAATATAGAAAGATCAAGCATATTAGGTTGATCTTATGATGTAATAGATAGGCTTGTCTGATCGTCGAGTACTGCACTAGAGATCGTAGTATGCTAGGAGAGTCAAGGATAACTCGAGAGCTATCGAGGCAGAATCGTAGTCTGCAAGATAGTAGATCTCGGAGTTTGTAGACTACCAGGAGAAACGATGAAGGATCATGGTATATCGAGAAGAGCTTCCTCGGGATCGTAGTGTCGCCGAGGAAGTCATGTTCGTAATCAGAGAGAGAGAAACCTACCACGAGCAGCCGATCGATCATCCGCCAACCAAGCCAAGACAAGTCGAACGTAGATTATACTCGAGTCGTAGAGAGTCTCATCGATGCCAAAGTCAAGTCAAGGATCGTAGATCACACTCGAGTTCGTAGAGTCTATTGATTACATGCAGAGATCGTCGAGTCGAGCAAGATCGATGAAGACAACAAACACAAGGCGCAAAAATCATAGAGTGTCAAGATCGATCTTGGGATCGTAGTGGGTCGTGACAAACCAAGTCAATCGTAGAGTGCGTAACTCAAGACCTCAAATGAAGTGCTCATAATGCATAAAGCGTAATCGTAGAGCAAGTACGATTCTCAACTATTGAGCACTCCTAGAATATCCAAAGGAATGAAGCCTCTGGTTGGCACTGCAAAGATACATCCCACTTGAAGGGAACCAGAGAGCACTCAACGAATGGCAAGCAAGCTAACAGAAGATCTAAGCACCAACCCAATCAGCATCAAGATTGAGTTATAAAGCCATTCGAGATGAAGTCTTCCACAAGATGATCATAAGAAGACTTCAGTAACTGACTAAGGAAAGTCAGCAAGTGCAGTAGCTGTCAAGTGAACAGAAGACAACGATCTTGGAAGAAACCAAGATCGTAGTGTTTGCCAAACAAAGAAAGAACTGATGGAAAGTGAACCGAGATACTGGTTAATCTCTGAAGAACAAGGCTAAAGTGATTAAGCGTAAGGTCAGTCCATTGATGATAAGTGAACGGGAGATCACAAGGAGAAAGCGAAGTGGACGCGAGCCACAAATCAAGTGTCTTGCTATTCAGAGGGACCGAGCAAGGAGTTAGGCCATCGCCTCTCGAGAACAAATGGAAAGCAAAATGTAAGTGTCAAGCAATCGCATAAAGAAGGAAGAGGTGTTCTACATCAAGATCCAATCAACACTCTTCAAGATCGTAGTGTTAACTCTACTAGTCAATGAGCAACACTCAACATGACACTACGATCAGGTCCTCGAAGATATGCATCAGAATCGAAGAGTTCGAATAAACCAAGATCAAGCATTGGCAACGGCTCAATCTAAAGGGTAATATTCTTGACAAGTGCTTATCGAGAGCATCGATGCAAAAGGACAACCTCTGGATCGAGAAATCGGAAGGAGGAAATAAAGTCTTCAACCTGCCCAAGACATTAAAGTGACATCTCTGATGGGTAGGTGAAACAGTAGACTATAATGTCAGAATAAAGTATGACATGTCACATCAGCAGTCTACCTCTGTCAACTCGAGATCTATGAAGATATTTGAATAGCCTTCAACGGCTACTTTCCAATGGAAGGATTGGAAAGGAGTATAAATCAGGAAGAGCTTCAAAGATCTAGGGTTGCTGGAGTTGCTGAGTTTGGAGAGAAGGTGGACTGTTCTAAACCACGTAAGATAGTGAGTCCAAGGCTCACTCTCACGATCCACCAAGAACACTCGACTACCATGCAAAGGAAGAAGTAGAAGTGAGAGTTCTACTATGTAGAAGTGAGAGTTCTACTACAAGAAGAGTGTTCGAAACGCCGAGAGAAAGAAGAGCATCATGTCATCTTGGTGTCCATCATGGGAAGACTCTAAGTACAATAGAGAAGAGCTCACAAGTCATCTTAGCAAGTCCATCATGAGAAGACATCAAGTATCAAGAAGGAGATCACAAACGTCATCATGGTGGCAAGCATGAGAAAGTTTCTAAGTACCAAGAAGAAGAACTTACAGTCATCTTGGAAACCTATCATGTGCAGCCATCATGTATCAAGAGGAAAGATCTTCAAGGCAGTCATCAAGGGATCATCCGAAGTGGTTGAGTAACTGAAGAAGCTGAACATCATGCAACACTCAACTGCACTTCAAGGATGATCACGCCAAGCTGCTAAGTATAGAAGATGTTCAGAGCATGAAGACATCTTAGCAGCTCAGCACCAACTCCAACAAACAAACAAACAACTCAACAGAAGCCAGGGCCTGAGGGGTCCTTGTCTGAAGGGACTAAATGAAGCCGTGGGCCGAAGGGTCCTCGTCTCGTGAGGGACTAAACAAAGTTCCAAGCCTCTTTGGGCTTCAAGAGTTCCTAGGGAACTAGAGGAGTCCCAAGGTCACGGCCTCAAGAGTTCTTAGTGAATCAAGTCCCAAGGTCGCCGGCCTCAAGGAATCTTAGTGATTCTGTGGTGCCGCCTTCCTTAGTGGAAACTCGCTAGTTGAAAAGTAAGAGTGGATTAGAGCTCGAGTCTCCGAACCACTTAAAACCCCTTGTGTATTTTACATTATGTCATTTATATTATGTACTATAACCGCTATAATGCATATGTATGTTTTAACTACTTACAACCAAACTAACTCTATTTAACAATGTATGTTTGATTATGAATATATCAATAAAGGGATCTTTTACTTATTCCGTCAGGTTTGAAAAGATTCTTTTGTTTGTCATATGCTAATGTAATAGCAATAAAAAAAAAAGAGAAAAGTATTTGAAATAAAAAGGATCTATTCACCCCCTTCTAGATCTAGATCTATTGTGCCTCTAGGAACTAACAATTGGTATCAAAGGTGTTCTCATGTTATATTCAAAAGCTAATCGCTTGAAGTCCGATCCCGTGCACAAACATTGTTCTAAACTTAGTTTAGTAGTAAGTAACTTGTTATATGCAGATGAGCTCACACGTTGGAAATATCGTATAGTAAATGTGTATATACACCGAAGTCGCTCAGATTGGTCCATGTTCTCGATTGTTACATCAACAAGACCAATCCTTGCCTGCAAATAATCTTCAGTAGTCAAGATCGACGAAGAGAGCTCAAGAGACATCAATGACAAAGAGTCAAGCATCCACCAACCCGAAAGATGAAGAGGCTATACATGCTAAGAAATGCTTATCAAGAGAAGAAAGAAGATCTTCTCAAACTTATGTCCGCCAACCAAAGAAATGGGTGCAAACTTTGTAAACTAAAGGATGTCAAAGATTTTAATGCGAGATTCTCTTCGCCTACATCTTCAAGACCACGATCGATTGATTAAAGGCCAACACGAGCAATAAGTCGTCAGAGCAAAAGTGAAGCTATGCACATCAATGCCTAAACTCAAGTATATCTAAGATAAAACGATCGTTAAGAGACCGACAAGAAAAGGTACGATTCCTCACTATTACATGTGTTCATCATAAAAGCACCTTCTTATGAACCATAACAAGATTTTCGTCAAGAAGTCATAATCTACCTAAAAAGGTGAAGAGAGAAAGTACCCTAAGGATGGAAACTCAAATGTCTATAAACTTTCTCTCCATCCAAGTTTTAGGATGAAGATGACATCTTCAAGGAAATCAAATGGGTCATAAGAGCATCACATGTCAAATTAATTTTATATGAAGTAATCTTTCGGTGGGTTAGTATGTATGTACAAATCCTTGTTCTAAGTGTTTGATAACACACAGTAGTATGATCGCTTTCTACAAGAGTATCTTCGATGATGTGTAGTAAACCGATCACCTCCATGAATCAACTAGATACTCTAAATCGTAGAGTTGATTCTCACTCTGTGAACACTTAAACACTGTGAACATAACCCAACAAATGATGAAACCATCAAGGATAAAGAGTGTATTATTAAATGTCAAATCCTACACACACTCACTTTCATGCATATCAAAATGTATTATCTAAAACTAGTCTTATGCATGAATATGATGTTGGTGATAAATGTGATGAGTATCCAAATAAGAGGAACAGGGGTTTAGAAAGCTAACCTAGCAGGACCCATTTAATTATGGGTACCAAAAATAGAAATATATTTAAACTCGCAGTACTTGGGTCATTCGACCACACTAAGGAATGTCAAGGTAAGACTTCAGTCAAGAAGACTCAACCAGCAGAAGGCTAAGGACTGTTCAGAGATGATTTTGATAAAGTTCCTATATGTCCAAGCCTATTCTTGAAGACCCTCTGAGCTAACCAAAATGGAGCTCACATGGCTGCTAATCTATATATGGAAGCAGCCATTCAACCACCTAAAAGATCCTATGTATATGCTCAAAAGCAAGAAAAGAATGCTATATGAGAAGAATTCTCAAGGAAGCTCACAACAAAGGATCATCGAGCATCACCAAGAGGAACTCATCGTGGAAGAAGTAACTTCTCACAAACACAAGATCACAAAGGAGACTACGATCAGAGTGTTATCAAAAGATCGTAGAGAGTGATCGGTCCTAAAATATCCATGCCACGATACAAGGAGATCTAAGTGATAATGGTGATTCCAAATAAAAGGAGATATGCAATGATGCCAAATAATACATATAAAGAAAAGGGAATCACATCTATCCGAAAGACACCATCAACTATGGGGGAGCAAAGTGATCCGTTGAGAAACAACAAAGACCGAAGTTATACTACGAAGAAATATACAAACCACAGAGTCCCAAAACTTTGTGGTCGATGAACCAAATGAAGATCCATAGTCAAGAGGAACGCCTCAAAATGCACTATCGATAACCCTTCACCACCCAACCCAAAATCGTGAAGTGCCTACGATCAAACATGTGATCGCAGCAGTGTAAGAACAGGAGGATACCACGATTTCAAAGAAATGCAATTGTCTAAAGTTGGTAGAGGATCTCCCCATCGTAAAAGGTCGAATGAGATGTCATTGCAAATCACTTCTATAGCATTTCATCTCGAAAGTGCCTCGTGGACAAACCCGACCCTTAGCTCACTCTAAGAGGGTTGGCCCTTCCCGAGCTACCTTGTCCCTAAGAATTGCTTGATCAAATTCATCTCAAGGACCAAGTCACCAACGATCGTAGAGTCAAGGTCAAGAGAACTCCACTATCACAGTGCAACCTCAACGATCGTAGAAGACAACTCGACGATCGTAGTTCTACCAAAGGGTACTCCAGTTCACAAGGAGCTTGGAAAATGAGACAATTGCTCAACCATTCAAAATGAGGAGATAAGTTCGAGTATATCAGTGATCAAACTATGCTGCATCAAAATGAGGATAGAAGTCAAAGCCATCCACTACAGCATCTCTCAAAAGTTGATCGTTGAGTCAACAAAGGAAATCGTAGAGTCCATAGCTGCCTTACCATGCTACTCTACGAATCAAAAGGTCAATCTATCAAAGCCACGTCGCCTAAACGCTCTACTCTTTTAAAAGGAAATATCTAACCGAAAAAGTTATGGGGAGTTACAGCTCATTACTGGGCATCGTGCAACCAATGGTTGGTTGACACATCACTGGTTATGTAGAGTTAGAAGGAACTATCTTAAAGAAAATTTCAAATCTGCAGACAGTTATCAGAAGCCATCGAACCTTTCTCCCTCCCATTTTCAAACCCTAAAATCCTCTCAAGAGCCAGAACAGATTAACACTCCAGAGCTTTATCAAATCACAATCAGCCATCTCTTATAAACCTCTCTGAATCAAATACCCACATTCTTCGAACTACTCAAATGGAAAACTGGGGAGTAATCACTAACATTCAGCTCGGAACCAAGTCGTTCAAGAAATACGAAAAGAAGTTCAGAGACATTCTCGAACTTATGAAGAAAGCTGGATTCTCAAAATGTCTTGAGGTGAGCACTCGAGTATACGTTGACCTGATTAAAGAGTTCTATTCAAACGCCTCCATAAACTCTGGAACCCTGTCTACCAAGGTCAAGGGTCAGTATCTAAAGCTAAAATCTTCTGACCTCAATCAATGCCTAGGCTTTCCTAACCAAGGGCTGAAGAACCTTGATGATGTCAACACTGAACAAGTAAAGGAGATCATGGGGTACCAAAGAAACCCTAGTCCGAAAGATATGAAGAAGAAGGAGTTTTCAAGAATACGAGTTCCTTGTCAAATAGTTGGAAAATGCATACTATGTAAAGGACACCGCATACATGACACTGTTGTCTTGACCAACAGTTGAAGATCATGTAAGCAATAGTTCTGAAGAAACAAATCAACTTTGGAGCTATCTTGTTCAATCAAATCTCCAAATGGGTAGAGAAAGCTGAGGTGAAGAAGTCCTCTGAAAAACCCTTGACTAAGCTGTTTCATGGTAGACTGCTGAGTATTGTAATGAAGAAAAAGCTAGGAGGGAAGATCAAGGATAATGAAGGAGAGCCTTTGAATGTTCACAAAGTGATGTCTCCACAATTATTTGTGAACTGAAAGAAGAACCCCAAGGAGAACCGAAGGCTGACAACCGGGAGCAGCAGCAGAGCCTCTATCAAGGAGAGGAAAGCAGAAGAGGCAAAAAACTCTGAGTCTGATGACTCTGTGCCAACATTAACCACACTAGCCAGAAAGAAATCCAGAGATGTGAAGAAATCTGGTGTAGTGAAGAAAGCTCAGACCCCACCAAGGAGTCTCTCCTCCAAGGACAAGGATAAAGAAGAAAAAGTCCTAACTGCTGAAACAACTAAGAGGAGAAGCAACGGGCTGCTTCAAGGGCCATTCAGCAAGAAAGCTAAGGTGGAAAACAAACCAGCCTCAGCTTCCCAAAACAATACATCTGCTGAAGAGAAGGACGTAGAGTCAGCAGAAGAAAAGAAGACAGATGTCAAGGCTGAGTCCTCACAGATCAAATCCAGCAGTGAAGGTGAAAATGAATTAATGAATGAAAATTTAGCATCTGCTAATGAAGAGGAATGCTCAAGCCCAGTGGCTAATCCTCAGAGCAGTCACTCTGCTAATGAAGAAGAAATTCAAGATGCTGATTCTAAAGAAGAAGAACAAGCCCTTCCAATAACGGGTCAAACTGAAAGCCCTCAAAATGACTCAAAGGGTGATGAGTTTATGAAGAAGGACGCCCTCGCCTCGCATGCCGAACCTCAAGGAAGGTTGTATGGTGAACTAGAGGAGTCAGAGTCTGAAGAAGAAGAAGAGTCTAACTCTCCCAAAATTGAACCTCCAAGAAGAAGGAAGAGCTACAGACTGCATGCTAAGTTTGCCTCTAAAAGGAGCAGTGATCAATCCAATGCCATCATTGAATTAAGTGATGATAAGTCTATATCACAGGAAGAAAGTGTTGAGGAAAGGACCAGCAATGAAGAAGATGAATCAGAGGAAGATCCTGCTGAAGAAGGTTTTGGAATGAAATACAGCAAGAAGAATTCATCATTGAAATGATCAAGATGGTTCAAAGCTCAAAGAGAGAAGAAATGGAGAATGATTCCAATTTCTCAAAGTCAGAATCAGGAACAAGAATTCTATCCTATCCTCTCCCGCAAAATTCACCAGAGAATAGTGGTGGAAGTCCC
The DNA here is from genome assembly GCA_020205615.1 of Panax quinquefolius. Classification (NCBI taxonomy): domain Eukaryota; kingdom Viridiplantae; phylum Streptophyta; class Magnoliopsida; order Apiales; family Araliaceae; genus Panax; species Panax quinquefolius. The sequence continues at coordinate 74,250,626 of CM035151.1, forward strand.
AAATGAACCACCAGAGAGACACCACCAGAAAGATGGGTGAACTATGGAGATGAACAACTCAAAAGTAGTAAGGATGACTACCGCATTTGAGGTGTTTAAAACCGAACAACATGGAGCTAGATCGCACAACCATTCTCTACAATCCCGACGACCTAATAATGAGATGGTTCTTCCAATGGATGCCATGGCTAAAGGCCCATATCGAAAGAGATGGAAGCTACTCTCAGTTGGCTTTTACAAGTACTTTCCAAGCATGGAGTGGTGGCTCAAAACTTCCCAAGGGTGAAAAGTTTTGCTACAAAGATGATCAACAAACCAAAGCCCCACTTCAAAGTCTATCGACACATTTGGAAATCACTATATCCCCACGATCGTAGTAGAGTGGACTCAAGGAAGGAAGAAGGAAACATGATCAAGGAGATGATCGTAGAGTCCGCCACTCTACCGCCGAGATCTATTCAAATTCAAAGTCAGAAGCTTCCAACAGCCCAATCACTGATCTCTGACATTCCCTCATCTTCAACCAGCAATTGGTACTCAACGATTGTTCAGATTATCCAAACTTTCGAAAATTTGTCCAAGAATGAAAAATCGTAGAGTCCAATCCAATGCTCAACCCGATGCTACCCAACAAGAGGATCAAACTATTCTGGAGCAGGAACTACTGAAGAGTTCTGATGAATTAAGTGAGAAGATATCTCTACTCACCAAGAGTCACGTGAAGATGACAAAGAAAAGGAGATAATTCACTTCGTAACGCACTTCGTTACTATGGTCGATGTATCTCTCAAACTCCAAGAAAGAGATAACATCTATCAAAAGGCCATACAAGATCAAAAGGCAGAAGCTCTACGAGTTCAGAAGGCCAATGAAGAGCAGATCCAAGCCCTCTCTGACAAGATTGACGACCTGAAGCAGTCTTTCTCAGTGCAACTTGAGCTAGGCCAACAAGAACTCAAGTTTGAAGTTGCCAACTCCTCCTACCTAATGGAGCAATTTATGTCCAACATGGAGCAGCTCTCACAAATGATTATTGAAAAAAAGGGGGAGAAAAAGAGGCATAGAAAGAGGAAGAGCAAGAGGAGCAAGAGGCACTGAAAGTAGAGCAGAGGGATAGGAGTGAAGAAGTTAAAGAAGAAGACAGCAGCTGCAGCAGAAAAAGAATCATCATCTGAGGGGGAGCCAGAAGATGATGATAACATAATCGCAGAGTCTGAGGGGGAGCATCGTAAAGATGTCAAGGGGAGCAAAGCAAAGACAGAAGGTCATCTTCCTAGGGGGAGCAAGAGCAAGAAGAACAAACAGTTGAGTAGCTGATCATCAGACATCCAGGAAACATACATGGAGCCAAAGAGGTACATCTCTAACTAGTTAGGTATGTTCTGGATCCAGGATGTAAAGTATCTTAATGTATATTTTGCCATATCTTTATAAATGACATTCATGATTATCTGTTTTAGAAATATAGTTGCTCACTGTATATAAGATTCATTCATAACATACATATGCACTTATTATTTTTATCATAATCAAATAGGGGGAGATTGTCAGGAATAAGCATGTGAATGATATTTCTGATTACATATGATTTGATTATGATATATATATATATATGTGTGTGTGAATGAATAATATGCAAGTATGCTTGCATTAAGAAAAGCTGTAAAGTCCTTTGATAGACAATAGAAACATATGTACAAGGACTTAAAATGAATTGATCAAGTATGTTAGGTTGATCCTATATAAGAAAAACAACTTTGTAAAGTCCTTATAAAGAAATGATGTACAAGGACTATAAATATAGAGAGATCAAGCATGTTAGGTTGATCTTATGATATAATAGATAAGTTTGTCGATCGCTGAGTATCGCACTGCAGATCGTAGTCTGCCAGGAGAGTCAAGGATAACTCGAGAGCTATCGAGGCGTAATCGTAGTCCGCAAGATAGTAGATCTCGGAGTTCGTGAGATCGCCAAGAGAAACGATGAAGGATCGTGGTATATCGAGAAGAGCTTCCTCTGGATCAAAGTCATCGAGGAAGTCATGTTCGTAATCGAGAGACAACCGTCACGAAGCCGAAGTCATGTAATAATCGCCAAGAGACAAAACGTAGACCTGTTGAGTCGAGAGAGATCATCATCCGCCAAGCCAAGTCAAGGATCGTAGACTATACTCAGAGTCGTAGAGTCTACTGATGTCGAAGTCAAGTCAAGGATCGTAGACCACACTCTGAGTTCGTAGATTCTATTGATTACATGCAGAGATCGTAGTCGAGCAAGATCAGATGAAGACAACAAGCACAAGGCAGAAATCGTCGAGTGTCAAGATCTGATCTTGGGATCGTAGTGTCTGCATAGCTAAAGTTGAATCGTAGAGTGCAGAACTACGACCTCAACAGAAGTGCTCACAATTCATAGGCAGAATCGTAGAGCAAGCACGATTCTCAACTATTGAGCACTCCCAGAATATCCAAAGGAATGAAGCCTCTGGGTGGCACTGCAAAAATACATCCCACTTGAAGGGAACCAGAGAGCACTCAACGAATGGCAAGCAAGCTAACAAAAGATCTTAGCACCAACCCGATCAGCATCAAGGTTGAGTTATAAAGCCATTCGAGATGAAGTCTTCCACAAGAAGATCATAAGAAGACTTCAGTAACTAACTAAGGAAAGTTAGCAAGTGCAGTAGCTGTCAAGTGAACAGAAGACAACGATCTTGGAAGCAACCGAGATCGTAGTGTTTGCCAAACAAAGAAAGAACTTATGAAAAGTGAACCGAGATACTGGTTAATCTCTGAAGAACAAGGCTAAAGTGATTAAGCGTAGGGTCAGTCCATTGATGATAAGTGAACGGGAGATCACAAGGAAAAAGCGAGCTAGACGAGCAATAAATCTGAAGTGTCTTGTTATTCGGAGGGGACCAGAGCAAGGAGTTAGGCCATCGGGTCTCCGAGAACAAATAAGCAAATGTAAGTGTCAAGCACCGCACAATAGAAGGAAGAGGTATTCTACATGAAGATCCAATCAACACTCTTCAAGATCAGTAGTGTTAACTCTAGCTACCAATGAGCAACACTCAACAAGACACTACGATCAGTCCTCAAAGACATGCATCGTAATGTAGAGTTCGAATAAGTCAAGATCAAGCATTGGCAACAATTCAATCAAGGGTAATATTCGGACAAAAAGCTTATCGAGAGCATCGATGCAAAAGGACAACCTCTCGATCGAGAAATCGAGGAGGAAATAAAGTCTTCAACCTGCCCAAGACATTAAAGTGACATCTCTGATGGGTAGGTGAAACAGTAGACTGCAATGTCAGAATAAAGTATGACAAGTCACATCGCTTGAGCCTACCTACCTCACAACTCGAGATCCGTGGAAGATATTTGAATAGCCTTCAACGGCTACTTTTTCAAACGGAAGGATGGGAAGGAGTATAAATCAGGAAGAGCTTCAAAGATCTAGGGTTGCTAGAGTTACCGAGTTTGGAGAGAAAGTGGACTGTTCTAAACCACGTAAGAAAGTGAGTCCAAAGGCTCACTCTACGATCCACCAAGAACACTCAAATACATGCAACTGAAGAAGTAGAAGTGAGAGTTCTACTACAAAAAGAGTGTTCTGAACTGCCGAGAGAAAGAAGAGCATCATGTCATCTTGGTGTCCATCATAGGAAGACTCTAAATACAATAGAGAAGAGCTCACAGTCATCTTAGCAAGTCCATCATAAGAAGACATCAAGTATCAAGAAGGGAGATCACAAACGTCATCATGGTGGCAAGCATGAGAAAGTTTCTAAGTACCAAGAAAAAGAACTTACAGTCATCTTGGAAACCTATCATGTGCAGCCATCATGTATCAAGAGCAAAGATCTTCAAGGTAGTTATCAAGAGATCATCTGAAGTGGTTGAGTAACTGAAGAAGCTGAACATCATGCAACACTCAACTGCACTTCAAGGATGATCACACCAAGCTGCTAAGTATAGAAGATGTTTAGAGCATGAAGACATCTTAGCAGCTCAGCACCAACTCCAACAAACAAACAAACAACTCAACAAAATCCAGGGCCTGAGGGATCCTTGTCCGAAGGGACTAAATGAAGCCAGGGCCAGAAGGGTCTTTGTCTGGAGGGACTAAATGAAGTTCCAAGCCTACTTGGCTTGAAGAGTTCCTAGGGAACTATAGGAGTCCCAAAGCTGCTGGCCTTAAAAAGTTCTTAGTGAACTCAAGTCCCAAGGTCAGCGGCCTCAAGGAATCTTAGTGATTCAGTGGTGCCGCCTTCCTTAGTGGAAATCCGCTAGTTGAAAGCGTAAGAGTGGATTAGAGCTCGAGTCTCCGAACCACTTAAACCCCTTGTTTCTTTTTACATTATGTCATTTACATTATGTACTATAACTGCTATAATGCTATGTATGTTTTAACTACTTACAACCAAACTAACTCTACGAACAATGTATGTTTGATTATGAATATATCAATGAATGGGATCTTTTACTTATTCATTTGTGCTTGAAAAGATTCTTATGTTTGTCATCTGCTAATGTAATAGCAATACAAAATAAAAGAGAAAAGTATTTAAAATAAAAAGGATCTTTTCAACCCCCCCCCTTCTAGATCTATTGTGCCCTCTAGGAACTAACATCATGCATTCTCAATGTAATAATAATGTTACATAGTTTTCTAACTAGGTTCGAAAAACCTACATTTCACTTTTTCATCATACTCTTAGAATAGCTAGGTATGTATAGGTATACCTTAACCACTCACACTTGACATCAACATTCATATATAGCTATCACATACTTGATTCGCTATGTGTTCGTTACACATTTCAAACTCATAGATGAATGTTTCATAAAGTTCTTGCATTTCACAAACTTTAATAAATTTTAACAAATTTGGGTTATAACCATTACATGCTCTTAGGCTTAACACATCATCTATGTCAAGTATTATAGCTTTAGTCATTCATTACACATATGCTTTAAAGTTCAGATGACTAATAAAAAAAATTGGCAACATCGCCAAGAACGCAATCAAGCTACCTGATTTGGTTTCAGATGGGCGCAATGCTGTAATCCCCCGCCGCAACTGATTTGAATATTTAGTTCTCAGTTCACACTTCATTTCTTAAAATGCATGAATGTTAACACATAATATTTACACACGTTAAGAGGTTATTTGTCAAAGTTTAGAACCTCTTGTGTTTATTCTAAGTTGTTTTCACACTTCAAGGCTTAACAACTTTCTTTAACAAGATTCGATGTTTACAAGCTTCTAAACCATATATTTGTACTAATAAGCCTTTAGTAGCATGCTCATTTATATTTCAACTCAATCATGTTTATAAACCACTAAGTTCAGAACTTATAGAACATAAGTTTCCACAAGGTTTGTTTTCAAAATATTTAAGCTCCTTTTCAAAACACATACTAAGTCATGCTAAAGCTTTCCATTATGAGTATGGTAATCTTGTATGTCATGTCTAATATCATGCATTTTCATGTTATATCACTTAGAATAACATATTCCATCATCGGGAGCATTATACTTGCGTATGTGCTCGTTCGACGCCCTCCGTTCGCCTCCTATTACGTAACAGTCACAAAGATGACTGTTTTAACCCTTCCTAACGACCTCTAATTGAAAACCGTAAAGAATAAAAGTTGTAGGTCTATTCGTCCTCGTTCTGGATCATCTTGAATCACCTCAATCAGAGTTTGAATGAAAATGTTGTGCCTAATTTACTACAAAGAAGGCACTGGAGACATCTTTGTCCAAAGACAATTTGCACCTAAATGGCCTTGGGGACAAAGCAAATTTATACCCTGTGTCGCAGAAACGATCCCTCGTGCTCGTTCTTCGCGATTTTACAAGCCTATACTCCTTCCGATTTTTATAACATGAGTTATACTCATCCAAATCAGTCCATTTTTGGTTCTATGAGTTTGTAACTCATAAAACTACAACCTACTAAATACCTATCAATTAACATCAACATTAACTTACCCAAAAATGAATCTATAACTCATGTTTATGCAATGTTCATGTTTTGGACAATTTAGCGAAATCGTTCACTACGAATTCATTTCTCAACCAAATTGGTTCGTTTAACTTGCGTTGTTTTCGTTTCTAACTATATTAACAACATCTAGCAACAATTCAAGGATTACAACAAGTTTTAGTCATCAATTTTATGACTCAAAAAGAAATTATTTCATATCATTCTTGAGAAAATGAAACTTAGGAATCAAAAGTATATATGTTAGAATCATTACCTCTTGATGGCTTCAATTTGCTATACTACTCTCCTTCAATATCAGTACACTCACTCTCAATTCACTTACTTATACAAACTCAACTTAGAATCTCAGCAAGTGTAATGAGGGAGAAGGGAATGCGCTATATATAGGAAACCCAAAATGCAGTCCATAGCTTTGCTCCCTAATTCAAACCAACGGAAATGAGAATTGTATTATGGTTAAGGAAGAGTTGGTGAGTGGTTGGTGAATACCATCATGTTGCCCACTCCCTTTGAAATTATTTTCTACACTTTGATGAAAATGAGGGAAGAGTAGGCTAGTCTCTAGAGTTCACGTGAATGAGAAAAGGAATGGCAATTGGACACTTAATATGGGATAAACAAACCTCAGAAACTTGTAAGTATAAATCATTTATGCCCAACTCATAGTCATATAATAAGTACACTAAGTTATATAATATATGTATACCATTCCTCCCATATAATTTAGGTTATAATTAAATTACAAATGTAATTTCTAATTACAATGTATCATATATCATCCATATATACCTCATCCTATCGGATATAATTCTATCGGGTATTATCACATTACATTGTCTCCTTTATTATTAAATTTTATTAATCAATAAATGTTTACAATATACTTGTGATGTACTATTTTGATGTTCACACACTTACATTTCCACATACATATTTCATGATGTATTCATATCATATAGTTTTAATAAGTCCAATCACAACGCTTCATGTGATATAGCTTAATAAATCTTAATATATGGTTTCTATATAATATAGTCACACCACACTTTACAGTTCGTATAATATATAGTTAACTACCATACGATATACTTTTAATATCGCATACATGCACATAGAAATTAATAAATTACTTATCTTATCAATTAATTAATAGTATTAATTAATCCATTCCTCGTAAATCAATTATTAATCTCTATAACAATTGATTAGCGTTTATATGGTTAATTATCACAATAAATATAAATCTTATAATATTTATAACCAATATACTTATTATCATGCTATCACCGCAATAATAATAATTCAATATACCATCAAATAATTACTAGATACTAGTATATTGGCCATAACAATAATTAATATTATAAGACAATATATCTTATCACTGTGCCACACAATGCATATTTCACAAGCTCGATCTTAAGCTTCTCTCATTCTCCACACTTATTATTCTTTCAATATAATATTTGTGTGACTCAAGCATTTAAATGTTAAACTACCTAAATTAATTATAAGTATAACCTTTATGCTTATAATAATTAATATATACTCTATTAATTATCTAAATGATAGCATCCACGATAAAATAATAACGTAAGTTATTTAATATATTAAAATAACTTAGTTTTCTTTCATTAATTAACTCCTTGAAAATACATTAGAAATTATGTATTTTGTCATAACATAAATATTATGTTTTCTCCAGAATAAAGACATTTACAATTAGAAATTAATTTGCTTATTGTCTCAAGATATTATTCTTAATATAATATCAATTAACTATATAAACGATACGTATGTATATATATTATATATACAAAATAGATAATAAGTTTATTTTCTATTATAATAAATCATTTCCATCAATTTATTTACATATAGCAAATACGTTTTAATATATTTACTATATTATTAATCATACCTCATACAAAAATATATAAGATAATATTATTATTCAAAATAACATTTCCTCCTTTTATTAAAATAACTCAATATTAGAAATTATTTTAATATCCTTTATTAGAAATATATAATTATTATTTCTCTCTCCTCTATAAATTGTTCCCAAAACAATTTCTTCAAATATTAAATATCCATTTAAAGATATAATGATTTATGTCTCCCTTTAATAACATATATATTTTTAACGTTATTCGTACATTAGACTTTCTCACATATTACCATTCGATTAATATATATAAAGTATCACATATTCAACACACATATTAATTCACTCCTTTACTTAAGTAAATTAAACCTTGTACTATATTACCATAGTTATTTAAGGTTTAATGTGAAACCCCGATTTTATGAATAAATATTTAATTTTCTCGAAATAATTTTTTGAATATTATGGTGTGGATTTGATATAATGTTATAGTTGTGGGTAATATTTATAAATTTTACAAAGTACGCAAGTTGTTATATAATATTCGATTGGTAGGAGAATATTCGTTTTATCGAGGGAATATTCGCAATACAACGGCACAATTATTAGTGGACCTCAAGAACGGAATTATCATTCGGATTGAGAAAACGATAAAAATATTTTATGAAAATAATGGCGAAAGTTTTCCAATTAATCTTTGTTGAACTACTCGGTAGTAAAAGTACGATGAATGGCGTGGTGGCGCATAAGTGCTTACACCAGTATTGATTATTAATGCTTACGTGATAAATCACTCAGCTTTTGTTTTATTAGTATTATTAATGTAATAAAACAGAAAATCTTTTTATATAAAACAGAATACTTTTATAAAGTTATTCGTTTTATTAGATTATAAATAGAATATATTATATTTTATTTAAAAGATTTTGTTTTAAATCAGGACCGTCCGTTTAAAGTAAATCAATCTGGACCGTTCATGAATTAGTTACTATGCAGTCCATTCTTCTATAAATAGAAGCTCATTCATTCATTATTTCTTACGAATTCACTGAAGCTCTAGAGAGAGTTCTTCTTCTATAATCTTGAGCGTATTTCTTTAGAGTTTAAGAAAGCTTTGAGCGTAGTACAAGTTTTCTTCGAGTATATCCTCGCCCTACAAGTCGAAATACTCTTCTTTTACGGTAAGAGATATTATTTGTTGTACTCGTAAGGGATATTATTTGTTGTACTCGTAAGGGATATTATTCTTTCGTATTCATGAAGAGAGTTATTTTCTTTCAATACTCGTAAGAGATATTATTTATTGTACTCGTAATGGGTATTATTCTTTCGTATTCATGAAGAGAATAATTTTCTTTCAATACTCGTAAGAGCTGTTATTCCATTCTTCATTATTATACTGGAATAACCTGTTTATGCGAAGTACCGCATACATGGTGAAATTCTTCTATTATTTCATTCTTTACTATTATGTTGGAATAACCTGTTTATGCAAAGTACCGCATACATGGTGAAATTATTCTATTATTCCATTCTTTATTATTATGTTGGAATAACCTGTCTATGCGAAGTACCGCATACATGGTGATATTCTTCTATTATTCCATTCTTTATTATTATGCTGGAATAACCTGTCTATGCGAAGTACTGCATACATGGTGAAATTCTTCTATTATTCCATTCCTTATTATTATGTTGGAATAACCTATTTATGCGAAGTACCGCATACATGGTAAAATTTTTCTATTATTCCGTTCTTTATTATTCTGTCGGAATATCCTGTCGGTTCGTATTACGCTTGACCTGGTTCCATTATTTATTATTCCGTTCTTTATTATTCTGTCGGAATATCACCCCAAAATAGGTCCATTCCATCCAACCCATTCTGAGTCACCAAATACATGGTACAGAAAACAACTATAACTTTATTACAACAATTGTCGTGCAAAATATAACAACTCATGTGTTGAGAGTTTTGATACAAATATATATATCAACTGTTACTCTTGACACCAACTTGGGTAGCACGTCACCATGACATCTTACATAAAGGTATAGTCAAAAACTGTTTTAGAAATTAAAATCTTTGGGAAGTGCTCAAGGAAACCTTCGTATATGGGAGGCCATAATACAGGTTATAATAGATATCATATGGCCACCCGAATTATCCTTGGTTGACCTAATAGACCCCAAAGAAAAATGAGAAGATTACTATCATATTCTTTCCCATGGTGAGTCTTCTCTCGACATATCATTATCTCCACTTGTCTCTAATTGAGAGTTATACTTCAACCAAACACCAAGATTTTATAGGTAGTGCTCGTAGATATACTCAAAGAAGTGGATGAGCACAACCCCATCTTATGATGACACGAGGTCAGTATGTCATTAGACATCTTGTATGATAGTGGCAAAACACCCTTCCAACGTTGGGTTCGCTTCACCCTATTTGATTCACCAAATATAACTACTAAATGATGTATACAACACTTTTCTATATTTGCTTAGGAGAACCTCCACGACTAGAGACCACCGATTCTATTTCTCGCTATTACCTCGCTCGACCCAAATTTATATACTTTTATTACCTGAAAGGAATTGTGAAGCAAAAGGGTGAGCACAACTAGCTCAGTAAAGAATATCATGACTAAAGAATATTAAATTATCAATAGCCTTCATCAGTAATAAATCAGAGATTTAGAACATATGGTAGATGATAAAACTTTTCAACCATAGTTGCAGCGGAACGAGCAATCCATTAGAAGAGTCAAATAGACCATAAAATCTATTATCTTCTCCATGTTAAAAGTCCACCAACAATGTTTTATCCCTGTAACATCATTCAACAATTCCTATCTACAATCACGTGTATAACTCATAATCGTAATTGTAGTTCTAAATTCCTTTTGTCATCCAGGACAAAGATAATTTTCATCACCTGAAACATCAAAGATCATGGTTATACCAAATCACAGTTCATGTTCATAATCATACTAATAAATTCATCTTTGCACTACGAGCCTAAGATATTAATCAACAAGTCATCTTTCCACTACAGGCCAAAGATATTCAACAACAGTTCATCTTTTCACTACAGGCCAAAGATATTCATCAATAATTCATCTTTGCACTACAGGCCAAAGATATTCAACAATAATTCATCTTTACACTACATGCCAAATATATTAATATCTCAAAGAAATATATAATCATTTCAGAATTTATATAAACAAATATTATAACCATGTTGATCAATTCACCTTTGCACTTAAGCTAAAGATATTCAGTTATAAATTCAATGGTCATGATCATACCAGTCAACAATTTAACTTTGCACTACTTGCCAAAGGGAACCCATAGTCATGATCATACCAATAATCTACCCATCTTTACACTCAAGTGAAGGAGAATTTCAACATCAGGGTTATAAAATGTTATATATGATAATAAAAAAACAATATGATCAACAACTGCATTTAATTTCAAGAGAAATATTCATAAATCAACGATAATTTGGTCAAAAAAAGAAACCATTTTTGTCATGAATAGTACCCGTGAATAGTAACTCATGAATAGTACCCCGTATTCCTACATAGTACCGTATACGTAAATAATGTCATATACGTAAATAGTGCCATATACATGAATAGTGCCGTATACATGAATAGTGCCGTATACGTGAATAGTAACCCCGACTCAAAAAGGTAGAAATTCCACAATAAAATCCATACCAATATTTCAGTATAATGATATTGAAAGAATAACATCATTATGAAGAAAATAACATCCCTTAATATCCCTTACAATCCCTTACCTCAAAGAGCAGTATTTCTGATTGGATATCGGATATGACGCTGAAGGAAACTTGCACTGATGAATAGCAACTCACCAAGTATCTAAATACTCACAAAATACACTCGATAATCTAGAGAGAAAAAGAGAGAAAATTTATGAATTCTGGTGTGATTTTCAATTCTAACTTAGCCCTCTATTTATAGGAAAATGTTAGTACGCCGAAGCAGACTTGACCTGCTACCTGATGGCTTTACCTGTTACTATTCCACCCACCAAAAATCAGCCATCTTCCCCAACAACCAAAAGTGGGGCTCACTCATTTCTAGAATTTTCCACCAAAATCATTTATAAACCTAATTTCTGAATCAGTCACCTCTTAAAATTCATAACAAATCATTCGTTCATTTTTAACGGTTCAAAATTTGTGAACATATACTCAACTTATATATGTATAACATATCCAAAAATCACAACGATCCAACGGTCAGATTAAAAATTATAACTCACACAATAAAGCTGTAAGAACACTGATTTGATCTTTTAATACTTCCAATCCGGACAAAATCTCGATAAAATACCTCAACATTAATTCCTTCATTTCTAACCACATAAATAAATCCATCATTTATATCCACATCAAATAAATATTTCATTATCATATAAATCAATAATTAATTATTCACAAATAATATTACGTAATCACAATAATGACAACCAGCAGGTTCTCGTGAAAGAGGGGCTTTCCGATAAGGATTTCTCCTTACTGGCACGTAATTAGGTGACCAAACCTCTCCTTGACAGAACTTTCTAGACATTACCAATAATGCTATCTAATAATATTATTCAAATAATATGAATTATTGATCTGATAATGGAGATACTGTGCAGTGACAATAATTGAAACAACAATAATATAAAATATCAACGCAGCAATTATTGATTCAATAAAATAAAATATTAAACATTAATTACTATAACAATTATTGAGCAGTGCTTTCTTACGTAAGAATCAATAATTTCAAAAAATATCGTAATACCGTGTAATGCTTCTTGTGCGATGGCGTGTACATCGTATTTTAACCCACGGGTATTCCAACAATTGTTAATTGTGAATAACAACTACTGTAGTTATTTTTAAAAACTCAAACTTTGTCATTTTCTTCATCCTACGCTTATTCGTTTATGGGCCCCTAAATGGATGCGTCATCGCATTTAATATTCCCTACGTAAAGAATATTCCACGACCAAACGAATACCCCGATAAATGAATATTTTATAACCACTTGCGTATTTTGAAAATTTTCATATATCACCCTTAACTTTAACCTTTTATCAATTTAACGATTTATTAAATAGAAAAATTGAATACTTTGATTTCATAAAATTTGAGGTCTTATAACCTCCCCTCCTTATGAAATTTCATCCCCGAAATTTACGTACCTGGTATTTCAAAGAGTTGAGAATACCTTGCTTCCATCTTCCATGTCCTCATGATTTCTCCATTGCTCATCTCCTGTATTTCAGATATCATTCTAGAATACAGCTTCAAAACAAGGGTTAATTGAACAAATTAACATATCACATAATATCCCGATATTATGACTGACAAACAAATAAGCTTAGGTAGGATACACTAGCGAAGGATTTACTCATCTCTCCCCTCCTAGTTCTATTCCTCGATCTCCGTCAGAGATCATTTCCCTAAGCTCTGATACCAAATGTGACAACCCCAAAATAGGTCCATTCCATCCAACCCATTCTGAGTCACCAAATACATGGTACAAAAAAAACTACAACTTTATTACAACAATTGTCATGAAAAATACAACAACTCATGTGTTGTGAGTTTTGATACAAATATATATATCAACTGTTACTCTTGACACCAACTTAGGTAGCACGTCACCATGACATCTTACATAAAGGTATAGTCAAAAACTATTTTAGAAATTAAAATCTTTGGGAAGTGCTCAAGGAAACCTTCGTACATGGGAGGCCATACGTCTAGGTTATAATAGATATCATATGGCCACAGAATTATCCTTGGTTGACCCAATAGACCCCAAAGAAAAAAGAGAAGATTACTATCATATTCTTTCCCATGGTGAGTCTTCTCTTGACATATCATTATCTCCACTGTCTCTAATTGAGAGTTATACTTCAACCAAACACCAAGATTATATAGGTAGTGCTCGTAGATATACTCAGCAAGTGGATGAGCACAACCCTGTCTTTTGATGACACGAGGTTGTATGTCATTAGACATCTTGTATGATAGTGGGAAAACACCCTTCCAACGTTGGGTTCGCTTCACCCTATTTGATTCACCAAATATAACTACTAAATGATGTATACAACACTTTTCTATACTGCTTAGGGAGAACCTCCATGACTAGAGACCACCGATTCTATTTCCCGCTATTACCTCGCTTTCGAACCCAAGACTACACTTTTATTACCCGAAAGGAATTGTGAAGCAAAAGGGGGTGAGCACAACTAGCTTCGAGAAAGAATATCATGACTAAAGATAATTAAATTATCAATAGCCTTCATCGGTAATAAATCGTAGATTTAGAACATATGGTAGATGATAAAACTTTTCAACCATAGTTGCAATGAACGAAGCAATCCATTAGAAGAGTCAAATAGACCATAAAATCTATTATCTTCTCCATGTTAAAAGTCCACCAACAATGTTTTATCCCTGTAACATCATTCAACAATTCCTGTCCACAATCACATGTATAACTAATCATCGTAATTGTAGTTCTAAATTCCTTTTCTCATCCAGGACAAATATAATTTTCATCACCTGAAACATCAAAGATCATGGTTATACGAAATCACAGTTCATGTTCATAATCATACTAATAAATTCATCCTTGCACTACGGGCCAAAGATATTAATCAACAAGTCATTTTTGCACTACAGGCCAAAGATATTCAACAACAGTTCATCTTTGCACTACAGGCCAAAGATATTCAACAATAATTCATCTTTGCACTACAGGCCAAAGATATTCATCAATAATTCATCTTTGCACTACAGGCTAAAGATATTCAACAATAATTCATCTTTGCACTACATGCCAAAGATATTCAACAATAATTCATCTTTGCACTACAGGCCAAATATATTAATATCTCAAAGAAATATATAATCATTTCAGAATTTATATAAACAATAATTATAACCATGTTTATCAATTCACCTTTGCACTTAAGCTAAAGATATTCAGTTATAAATTCAATGGTCATGATCATACCAGTCAATAATTCAACTTTGCACTACTTGCCAAAGGGAACCCATAGTCATGATCATACCAATAATCTACCCATCTTTACACTCAAGTGAAGGAAAATTTCAACATCAGGGTTATAAAATGTTATATATGATAATAAAAAAACAATATGATCAATAACTGCATTTAATTTCAAGAGAAATATTCATAAATCAACGATAATTTGGTCAAAAAAAGAAACCAATTTTTGTCATGAATAGTACCCGTGAATAGTAACTCGTGAATAGTAATTCGTGAATAGTAACTCATGAATATTTATAGGAATATGTTAGCACGCCGAAGTAGACTTGACCTGCTACCTGATGGCTTTACCTGCTACTATTCCACCCACCAAAAATCAGCCATCTTCCCCAACAACCAAAAGTGGGGTCCAATCATTTCTAGAATTTTCCACCAAAATCATTTATAAACCTAATTTTTGAATCAGTCACCTCTTAAAATTCAAAACAAATCATTCGTTCATTTTTAACGGTTTAAAATTTGTGAACATATACTCAACTTATATATGTATAACATATCCAAAAATCACAACGATCCAACGGTCAGATTAAAAATTATAACTCACACAATAAAGCTGTAAGAACACTGATTTAATCTTTTAATACTTCCAATCCGACAAAAAATTGATAAAATACCTCAACATTAATTCCTTCATTTATAACCACATAAATAAATTCATCATTTATATCCACATCAAATAAATATTTCATTATCATATAAATCAATAATTAATTATTCACAAATAATATTACGTAATCACAATAATGACAACCAGTGCGTTCCTCAGAAAGAGGGGCTTTCCGATAAGGATTTCTCCTCATCGGGCCAAGCAATTAGGTGACCAAACCTCTCCTCGATGTAACTTTCTAGACATTGCCAATAATGCTATTTAATAATATTATTCAAATAATATGAATTATTGATCCGATAATGGAGATCTTATGCGTTGACAATTATTGAAACAACAATAATATAAAATATCAACGCAAACAATTATTGATTCAATAAAATAAAATATTGAATAAAGAATTAATGTAACAATTATTGAATTGTCTTCTTCACGTAAGAATCAATAATTTCAAAAATACTATGCAATATCGTGTCTTTCATTGCTCAATGACGCCAGACATCAGATTTTAACCCACCGGGTATTCCAACAGTGTTAATGGTAACAACTACGCCGTTATTTATAAAAACTCAAACTTTGTCGTTTTCTTCATCCAACGCTTATTCTATTACGAGGCCCTAAATGGTCAAATGGCTTGTCGCATTTAATATTCCCGACGTAAAGAATATTCCACGACCAAACGAATAATACCCGATAAATGAATATTTTATAACCACTTGCGTATTTTGAAAATTTTCATATATCACCCTTAACTTTAACCTTTTATCAATTTAACCATTTATTAAATAGAAAAATTGAATACTTTGATTTCATAAAATTCGAGGTCTTACATTCTGTGCGTTTACGTCGGACCTGGTTCTATTATTTATTATTCATTTCTTTATTATTCGTCGTAATATCCGTGCTCGTGTGTTTACGCCTTTGGGACTGGTTCCATTATTTATTATTTCGCCGTAATATCCCGTCTGCGTGCATTTCTGCCAGGACTGGTTCCATTATTTATTATTCATTTGGAATAACTCGTGCATGCGATCTATCGCACGCATGGTGAATCCTTCTGTTATTCCATTCTTTATTATTCTGTTGGAATAACCTGTCTATGTGGATTATTACATGCATGGTGAATGATCCTTTATATTCTTTCCTAATTAAATTGTGAAAATGATTTGTCTAAGTGGATTACCGTATGGCGGGCGAAAATCCATTTGCAGTTTCTTATTTTCTATTATACTCAGTTGGTTAAAGCTTTAGCTTCTATACTCCATGAAATTAGTGGAATATTCTTGACATTTGCGCTTCATCCAGTATCTTTTTATGGAAATATTCTTCTGAGCATTCTTGAATTTTACTCTACAAAGAAGTATCATGTTGACAATTTGGGCGTTATTGGTTCCTAGATAAATTAATTCTTGAACTTGTTTTATTGAATTATTATGTCATTGTCATCATCCTCGTGTTTATATTATGTTGAAAGTCATCTGTGGCCTGTAGTGCATAGATGGACTTGGTATGATTATGACCAGGGATTATTCGGTATAATCATGACCGTAATGTTACAAATGATGTGGAAAAAAGTCCTCATTGGCCTGTAATGCATTGATGGACAGTTTTTGGTATGATTATGGCTATGGATTCTCTTCGACCAAGGGTGCAAAGATGAATTGTTTTATGGCATGATCAGGACCGTTGATGAAAACACGATTATCTTTGGCCCGTAGTGCATGGATAATTCGTGGTCGTGATACTAAAGAATATCCTTGGCCTGTAGTGCAGGGATGATTTGATGATGTGGATTATTTATTAAGCAGAGTCTCAGCGATAAAAGTGATGAAAAACATTTTAAATCATAGAAGATAGTAGATTTTATTCTTTACTTGACTCTTCAAATGGATTGCTTGTTCCGCTGCGCTTAAACTTGATGTTTATTATATTTTATCGTTTAACATGTTGAAGGCTAACGATAAATTATTCTCGCATTATCTTAGTCATAATATTTCTTCTTTGGGCTAGTTGAGCTCACCCTTTTGCTTTCATTGTTCTCTTCGTGAAATGAGAACGAAAGGAGGACTAGTCGGAGAACAGAGTGATGGTCCTAGATGGTGCATTAGTAGTCCTCACTATTCTGTGAAATAGTATGATAATAAATGTAATGAGGACTCCATTGAGTTTGTATATTGTCTAGATGACAATATTTGTATTAAAAATCACAACATATGTTTAGTCGTATTTTACACGACTGTTGTATAATTAAGTTATATTTGAATTTTGTACCTGTATTTGGCGACTCAAGATGGGTGATGTATACCTATTTTGGGGGCATCACAATTAACATACACATAATATTATTTCAAAATATAATTCTCAACTATCAATTAACCAATATTATAATCATATAAGTTATTAGTACACATACACAAGAAAATGACGATTATACATTAATGTCACCCACTTACTATGATAAAATAATCCTATAAACTATTTAATATCGATAGAAAATTTTATCCACTTCTTTTATCTCAACTGAATTACCTCTGCAATAAATATATTATATAATAATAATATTTTTATTAATCACAAAAATCACATATTACAAAGTTCATATTACCCTATGCAACACATTCCTACATACCTCGTATCACAATTATATTCTTGTTCGAACCCATCTCATGCTTTAAGAATTTTTTTTTACTAAATTCTTATTTTAATATTTTTTGAAAATTCGGGTTCTTACATCCTCTCCCCCTTATAAGGATTCTGTCCTCGTAATCACCGAAACCTCCTTTACTTGATGCTATTATGAATATTACATATTCTTTTGAATAATTTATATCCCTTCTCTTTTGGAAGGTTTATATTATAACTTGTTCACTTGCATTCTACCACATTCTCCTTTCTAAGGAACATTCTACTCACTACATTCATCACACAGAAGAATAAGAGTCTTCCACGATTTTTCAATAATCGGGAAGTAGTATGAATAACTCAAATTCCAAATTATGCTGAGGGGTCACAAGACCGTGAACTAGTGCTTCAACACAATCATCCACACTACAAACCAGAGTGGTTACCAATCACAAAGACTAAAAACACCCTCCCCACGTACACTAGGTGGCCAACCTATTGTACCACTATGTTGGGCCGCAACGTAGTGTTTTGTAAGGACTACATGTGTTACGCTCGGAACCATTGTCCCTGAAAACATGTCCCCTTATAGGGTTGTTCACCTCAGCTTTTCAACAACTGACTCTGCACCAGAGTAATCTGGTTTGGCACAAATATTCAAGAATGCTTGAATTTCATAATTATTTTTCGACAGTCGTCTAGCCGAATCAAATAACTTAGACTTTTATCAACAATTCGGACATCAATCGAAATAATTTGGCCAACTTAATTAACCTTCTTCATAAATTAAAAGAAACCCAAGAATTCTTTTATGACATCATGATATTGTACTAGATTAGTAGTACGTTGAGGATTCTGCCATTATATGACTTTGTCATACTACATCATACCAAAATTGGCTGACGATCTTTCAATCACAACCAACACTAGGTTCAACTGCATTGATTACTCTATCGTTTATCATACATCATATCAAATGGTGCACATGGTTAGCAATATATTTTGAAAATTTTTAAATCATTTTTGTCTTAGCCGAAACAATTAGACATAAGAATAAAGGTATTGTTTTTAAACATCATTAGTTCAATCACAAGATCTAATGTTTTTCAAGAAAATAGAAGTGCAAACATCAGCACGAAGTTAATAAATTTTGAAAATCTAGCAAAGCTAGAAGATCTAGAAAATCCATGTTTCTCCATCAACTTCAATCTTTACTATACCAAAATTTCTAACTTCATAACATATACATACCCGATACAGTTCATCAAACTTACCACACTTTGGAAATTCAGGAACTTGCCACAATTATATGATTTTAAGAACTTATCCTAGTAAGACCATAGGCGTCCATTCGCTGAGGGGTTCAAAAATATTTCATATAACTATGAGTCACGAACGTACAATGTGCATGAGTTTTAAGAACTCGCGCCTAATCTTAATATTTTTTTATCATAATCTTAATAGTCTCTATCTATCAAATATGATATGAGAAAAGAATCACCTTCTCACCATAAGCATATCGATAGCGCGACACCAACATTCCATTGATTATCATTGTAAGGAACCGAGCGTGAGGATAAAGCCTCTGCCCACACAAAGGTTTGTACAACTCAGCTCTCACATGAGTCCTCAACTAAAATCTAACCTAACCCTATCTCACTCTTAACTTGCTCTTTGCTTGATACGAATTCTTTGTATCTCATCACATATAACTCCTCATGAGTTCATATCGTACCATTTCACCGTACATTATCTTATAGCATCAAGTTATACACACTTAGTCGTTACAGACTATTTATCTCTTCATAGCTCAATTCGATCACGTCATGATCATCAATTAACCTTAGGGTTCTTTCCCTATTATCAACTAAACTCCACTCGAGTTCATTCTTATTCTCTTTGTCATATAGACATCATCTTAACATTTTATTATCGGAGTTAGGAAACTCCTGAATTCTCATTCTCTTAGATACTTCAAGATTCTTCTTTGAATCTTCACTTATAAATTTTAATCCTTATAATTCTCTCTCTCAGGTTATAGCCTAAGGTACACTTACCTAAGCTTAGAACCTACAGCTTTGATACCAACCTGTGACGCCCCCAAAATCCAGGTCCCTTCAAACCTCGGATCCGGTCCGCCACGATACTACTATCATCAAACTATTTATATCACTTATTCATAACTTAATGAATAAACTTTAATTATTACAAATTAGAATATAAATTCTTTCCAATTCCAAAATCTATGTAATGACCCCAAACTTTTATAAGTTTCACAACTTGGTCATTTACTATTCCTGTATTACATCACATTCGATATTATATAAATATGCGGAATAATTTAAACTTTTTCAATCTCTTTTGAAAATAAATCTTTTATTGATATCTTAACTTGAATCAATTACATATCCTTGAATCAAATTATATTATGATTCATTCTATTTGAATTCATGTATAAATTTTTATATCTCGATTCGAATTTCTCTATGTATCACATAGTACAAATTAACATGTATTACACATTGTAAACTACTATTATGTACATCTCCTAGAACCTAAACATGGTTCAAGAGTATATATTTAAATAAACGAATCAATCTCCTTCGATACTATTGAAGTCTATCAATCAAGTAGCACAAAATCTTTACCGTGAGTCCTTAACCTGCAAAAGTGGTTATTTACCAGGGTGAGCTCGACATCCCAGCAATTCTAACAGTTTTCTTGCAGCACATAGCATATAATAGCACATTCAGTTCATGCATTCATAATCGATTAATATTTACTACGCATGTTACTTCTCGCATAACAGGCATAGAGGTTTATATCACAAGCATATCATCAAAGATCAACTTTCACATTTCATACATATCTCATATGTATCTCATATATATACATCAATATTTGCATAGCATAACATAGCTCAACTAACAGTTATCAAATTCATATATCAAATAGGAACTGAAAGACTTGCCTGATTCGTAGTTTATGAACTATGACTTAACTGCACTTCGTGTATTCCTACACAGTTATATAATCATGGATTCATCTCCATCAGTAACATATTTCATGCATTCTCAATGTAATAACAATGTTACATTGTTTTCTAACTAGGTTCGAAAAACCTACATTTCACTTTCTCATCATACTCTTAGAATAGCTAGGTATGTATAGGTATACCTTAACCACTCGCACTTGACATAAACATTCATATAGCTATCACATACTTGATTCTCTATGTGATCGTTACACATTTCAAACTCATAGATGAATGTTTCATAAAGTTCTTGCATTTCGCAAACTTTAACAAATTTTAACAAATTTGGGTTTTATATAACCATTGCATGCTCTTAGGCTTAACACATCATCCGTGTCAAGTATTATAACTTTAGACATCATTACACATATGCTTTAAAGTTCAGATGACTACTAAAAGCAGTTTTATAATATCGCCTGTTAGTATATAATTCTTGCTATGATTTAACTTTAGGATAAGCAATTGCTGTAGTCCCCAACGCATTGATTTGAATATTTAGTTCTCAGTTCACACTTCATTTCTTAACATGCATGAATGTTAACACATAATATTTACACACATTAAGAGGTCATTTGTCAAAGTTTAGAACCTCTTGTGTTTATTCAAAGTTGTTTTCACACTTTAAGGCTTAACAACTTTCTTTAACAAGATTCGATATTTACAAGCTTCTAAACCATATATTGGTACTAATAAGCCTTTAGTAGCATGCTCATGCATTTAGTACCATATATTGGTAATCTTATATGTCATGTCAAATATCATGCATTTTCATGTTATATCACTTAGAATAACATATTCCATCGCCGGGAGCACTATACTTGCGTATGTGCTCGTTCGATGCCCTCCGTTCACCTCCTATTACGTAATAGTCACAAAGATGACTGTTTTGACCCTCCTAACGACCTCGAATTGAACAAATTAAATAACAAAAGTTGTAGGTCTATTCGTTCTCGTTCTGGATCATTTTGAATTACCTCAATCGGAGTTCGTATGAAGACGTTATGCCTAATTTACTACAAAGAAACACAAGAGTGCACCGGAGACAATCGATGTCGGCGCCTGCGACGCCCCAAAATAGGTATACATCACCCATCTTGAGTTGCCAAATACATGGTACAAAATTCAAATACAACTTAATTATACAATAGTCGTGTAAAAAATGACTAAACATATGCTGTAAGTTTTAATACAAATATTGTCATCTAGACAATATACAAACTCAATGGGGACCTCATTACATTTATTATCACACTATTTCACATAATAGTGAGGACTACTAATGCACCATCTAGGAACATCACTCTGTTTCCCCCGACTAGTCCCTGCTACGTTCTCGTTTCCTGAAGAGAACAATGAAAGCAAAAGGGTGAGCTAAACTAGCCCAGTAAGAAATATTATGACTAAGATAATGCAGAATAAATTATCGTTAGCCTTCAACAGTGTAAAACTGATACAATATAACAAACATCAAGTTTAACTGCAGCGGAACAAACAATCCATTAGAAGAGTCAAGTAGAGCATAAAATCTACTATCTTCTATGATTTAAAAGATTTATCATCAATTTTATCGCTGAGACTCAGCTTAATAAATAATCCACATCATTAAATCATCCCTGCACTATAGGCCAAGGATATTCTTTAGTATCACGACCACGAATTATTCATGCACTACGGGCCAAAGATAATCGTGTTTTCATCAATGGTCCTGATCATGCCATAAAACAATTCATCTTTGCACCCTTGGCCAAAGAGAATCCATAGCCATAATAGAAGAATGGACTGCATAGTAACTAATTCATGAACGGTCTAGATTGATTTACTTTAAACGGACGGTCCAGATTTAAAACAAAATCTTTTAAATAAAATATAATATATTTTATTTATAATCTAATAAAACGAATAACTTTATAAAAGTATTCTGTTTTATATAAAAAGATTTTACTATGCAAAATACTATGCAGGCACTATGCAACACTATGCATAATAAAATATAATATATTCTATTTATAATCTAATAAAATGAATAACTTTATAAAAGTATTCTGCTTTTTTATATAAAAAGATTTTACTACGCAAAATACTATGCAGGCACTATGCAACACTATATGCATAATAAAATATAATATATTCTATTTATAGTCTAATAAAACGAATAACTTTATAAAAGTATTCTATTTTATATAAAAAGATTTTACTATGCAAAATACTATGCATAATAGAATATAATATATTTTATTTATAGTATAATAAAAGCGAATAACTTTATAAAAGTATTACATTTTTATATAAAAGCTTTTTCGCATTTTATTACATTAATAATACTAATAAAACAAAACCGAGTGACTTATCACGTAAGCATCAATAATCAATACTGAGTGTGCTACTTATGTAACCACGCCGTAGACATTGTACTCTTTACTACTGAGTAGTTCAACAAGATTAACGGTAAAACTTTCGCCGTTATTTTCATAAAATATATTTTGTCGTTTTCTCAATCCGACAATAATTCCGCTATGGGTCCACTAATGATTGTGTCGTTGTGCGAATATTCCACGATAAAATGAATATTCCCCACCAATCGAATATTATATAACAACTTGCGTACTTTGCAAAATTTATAAATATTACCCACAACTATAACATTATATCAAATCCACACCATAATATTCAAAAAATTATTTCAAGAAAATTAAATATTTATTCATAAAATTTGGGGTCTCACAAAGAATTTGTGTGCCCTAAATGACCTTGGGAAAAGACAATTGCTTTTCAGTCGTCATGAAACGACCCCTCAGGCTCTGTTCTTTGCAATTTTGCAGACCTATACTCCTTCCGATGTTCATAACATGAGTTATACTCATCCAAATCAGTCCATTTTTTGTTCTATGAGTTTGTAACTCATAAAACTACAACATACTAAATACCCATCAATTAACTTCAATATTAATTTACCCAAAAATGAATCTATAACTCATGTTCATGTAATGTTCAGGTTTTGGACAATTTAGCGAAATCGTTCACTACGAATTCGTTTCTTAACCAAATTGGTTCGTTTAACTTCCGTTATTTTCATTTCTAACTATATTAACAACATCTAGCAACAATTCAAGGATTACAAGTAGTTTTAGTCATCAATTTTATGACTCAAAAAGCAACTATTTCATATCATTCTTGAGAAATTGAAACTTAGGAATCAAAAGTATATATGTTAGAATCATTACCTCTTGATGGCTTCAATTTGATATACTACTCTCCTTCAATATCAGTACACTCACTCTCAATTCACTTACTTATACAAACTCAACTTAGAATCTCAACAAGTGTAATAAGGGAGAAGGGAATGCTCAATATATAGAAAACCCAAAACACAGTCCATAGCTTTGATCCCTAATTCAAACCAACGGGAATGAGAATTGTATTATGGTTAAGGAAGAGGTTGTGAGTGGTTGGTGAATCCCATCATGTTTCCCACTCCCTTTGAAATTATTTGCTACACTTTGATGAAAATGAGGGAAGATGTCTAATGACATACAACCTCGTGTCATCATAAGACAGGGTTGTGCTCATCCAATTGATGAGTATATTTACGAGCACTACCTATATAATCTTAGTGTTTGTTTGAAGTATAATTCTCAATTTGAGACAGTGGAGATAATGATAAATCAAGAGAAGACTCACCATTGGGAAGAATATGATAGTAATCTTCTCGTTTTTCTTTAGGGTCTATTAGGTCAACCAAGGATAATTCTATGGCCATATGATATCTATCATAACCTAGAAGCATGGCCTCCCATGTACGAAGGTTTCCTTGAGCACTTCCCAAAAATTTTAGTTTCTAAAACAGTTTTTGACTATACCTTTATGTAAGGTGTCATTGTGACGTGCTATCCACGATTGGGACATGAGTCACAGTTGGTATATATTTGTATCCAAACTCACGGCATATGTGTTTTTGTATTTTGTATGACAATTGTTGTAATAAAGTTGTAGTTAGTTTCTGTACCATGTATTTGGCGACTCAGAATGGGTTGGATGGAATGGACCTATTTTGGGGTCGTCACAGTTGGTATCAGAGCTTAGGGATATGGTCTCTGGCGGAGATCGAGGAATAGAACTAGGAGGGGAGAGATGAGTAAATCCTTCGCTAGTATGTCCTACCTAAGCTTATTTGTTGGTCAGTCATAATATCGGGATATTATGTGATATGTTAATTTGTTCAATTAACCCTTGTCTTGAAGTTGTATTCTAGAATGATATCTGAAATACAGGAGATGAGCAATGGAGAAATCATGATGACAGGGAAGATGGAAGCAAGGTAATCTCAACTCTTTGAAATACCAAGTACGTAAATTTCGGGGACGAAATTTCATGAGGGGAGGTTGTAAGACCCCAACTTTTTAATGAATAAAATCAAATTTCCTATATTTATTATTGTGAATAATAAGGTGTTAATTTGATATAATGCTTTGGTTATGGGTGAAATGTGCAAATTTTTCAAAATACGCAAGTGGTTATAAAATATTCATTTTTGTTGGGGAATATTCGTTTGGTCGTGGAATATTCTTTCTGTCGGGGAATATTCGTACGACGGCGCAACCATTTGTGGGCCCCATAACAGAATAACTGTCGGATGAAGAAAATGACAAAATTGAGTTTTTATAAATAACGGCGTAATCGTTACCGTTAACACTGTTGGAATACCCGGTTGGTAAAGTAAAGTAATATGCGTTGTTGCACAGTAGCACATGGTATTGCACAATATTTTTTCGATTATTGATTCTTACGTGAGAAGGCACTACTCAATAATTGTTACAGTAATTACTGTTCAATATTTTATTTTATTGATTCAATAATTGCTGCGTTGATATTTTATATTATTGTTGTTTCAATAATTGTCACTGCACAGTATCTCCATTATCAGATCAATAATTCATATTATTTGAATAATATTATTAGATAGAATTATTGGCAATGTCTAGAAAGTTTTGTCAAGGAGAGGTTTGGTCACCTAATTGCGCGCCAGTAAGGAGAAATCATTATCGGAAAGCCCCCTCTTTCCTAGGAACTGCCTGGTTGTCATTATTGTGATTCTGTAATATTATTTGTGAATAATTAATTATTGATTTATATGATAATGAAATATTTATTTGATGTGGATATAAATGATGGATTTATTTATGTGGTTATAAATGAAGAAATTAATGTTGAGCTATTTTATCAAGATTTTGTTTGATTGGAGGTATTAAAAGATCAAATCGATTGTTCTTACGACTTTTTATTGTGTGAGTTATAATTTTTAATCTGACCGTTGGATCGTTGTGATTTTTGGATATGTTATACATATATAAGTTGAGTATATGTTCACAAATTTTGAACCGTTAAAAATGAATGAATGATTTGTTATGAATTTTAAGAGGTAACTGATTCGGAAATTAGGTTTATAAATGATTTTGGTGGAAAATTCTAGAAATGGGTGGGCCCCACTTTTGGTTGTTGGAGAAGATGGCTGATTTTTGGTGGGTGGAATAGTAGCAGGTAAAGCCATTAGGTAGCAGGTCAAGTCTGCTTCGGCGTGCTAACATTTTCCTATAAATAGAGGGCTAAGTTAGAATTGAAAATCACACCAGAAACATAAGCTTTCTCTCTTTCTCTCTCTATATTATTGAGTGTATTTTGTGAGTATTTAGATACTTGGTGAGTTGATATTCATCAGTGCAAGTTTCCTTCAGCGTCATATCCGATATCCAAATGTAAGTCTTTGCTCTTTTGAGGTAAGGGATAGTAAGGATTTTAAGGGTTATTATGTTTTTCATTCAGTACTTCTTCCGACCTTGTAAAATTCGGAAAAATTTGAAATGATAGGTTGATGAGTTTTATTGATTGTGTCCAAAAATGGTGATTTTTGGATGTATAGATTAAGAGTTATGAATTTTATGAGAAAAGACTATTTTAAAAGTAACCGCTTATAACTCCTTATGGTTAACTCCAAAATTGAGAAAAAAATTATTGGGAGTACATCTATATAATATCAGTGTACTCTGTGAATTTCGAAATTTTTGGATAAAAGTAAAATTTATGATAAATGTCTAAATATTCGGCAGTTTTGGCCATATGAAAAAAAGTAAATGAATTTTAAAAATTCTAAGAAAAATATATGTTCAGTATGGGACTATATTCGCTAAATCCTTAAAAGAAATATTTTTGAACCGATTTGGTATTTTTCATGAAAATGGACTAGTTATGAATAAATGAGTTAAATATGTTATGTGACGGAAGAAAATTGGAAAATATGATTTTATGGCTTGAGAATCATATATGTGGTATATGCAGATTTTCGATGAGGGTTTTGGTTATTGGTGATGAAATCTTATAAGTTTGACATTTTATGATGATTAAATGCATTATTTAGTAAAGTGTAAACAATTAAAATAAATTGTTTATAAGTTTAATAAATGTTATTCTTTCAATATCATTATACCGAAATATTGGTATGGATTTTATTATGGAATTTCTACCTTTTTGTGTCAGGGTTACTATTTATGAGTTACTATTCACGAGTTACTATTCACGGGTACTATTCACTACAAAATTGGTTTCTTTTTCTAACCAAATTATAGTTGATTTATGAATATTACTCTGGAGATTAAAACTATATATTGATTATATTGATTTTATTATCATATATAACATTTTTATAATCCTGATGTTGAAATTCTCCTTCACTTGAGTATAAAGATGGGTAGATTATTGGTATGATCATGACTAGGGTTCTCTTTGGCCAGTAGTGAAAAGTTGAATTGTGACTGGTATGATCATGACTATTGAATTTATAATTGAATATCTTTAGCTTAAGTGCAAAGGTGAATTGATCAACATGGTTATAATTATTGTTTATATAAATTCTGAAATGATTATATATTTCTTTGAGATATTAATATATTTGGCCTATAGTGCAAATATGAACTGTTGAGGAATATCTTTGGCATGTAGTGCAAAGATGAACAGTTAATGAATATCTTTGGCCCGTAGTGCAAAGATGACCTGTTGTTGAATATCTTTGGCCAGTGGCGCGAAGATGAACTATGGATGAATATCTTTGGCCCGTAGTGTAAAGATGAATTTATTAGTATGATTATGAACATGAACTGTGATTTGGTATAACCATGATCTTTGATGTTTCAGGTGATGAAAATTATCTTTGTCCTGGATGAGAAAAGGAATTTAGAACTACAATTACGATTATGAGTTATACATGTGATTATGGACAGGAAATGTTGATTGATATTATAGGGATAAAACATTGTTGGTTGACTTTTAACATAGAGAAGATAATAGACTGTATTGTCTATTTGACTCTTCTAATGGATTGCTCGTTCCGCTGCAACTATAGTTGAAATTTTTATCATCTACCATATGTTCTAAATCTCTGATTTGTTATTGATGAAGGCTATTGATAATTTAATTATCTTTAGTCATGATATTCTTTACTGAGCTAGTTGTGCTCACCCTTTTGCTTCACAATTCCTTTCAGGTAATAAAAGTGTAGCTGGGTCGAGCGGGGGTAACAAGGGAATAGAACGGTGGTCTCTAGCTGTGGAGTTCTCCCTAAACAGTATAGACAAGTGTGTTGTATACATCTTTTAGTAGTTATATTTGGTGAATCATATAGGGAGAGGCGAACCCAACGTTGGAAGGGTGTTTTGCCACTATCATACAAGATGTCTAATGACATACAACCTCGTGTCATCATAAAGACAGGGTTGTGCTCATCCACTTGCTGAGTATATTTACGAGCACTACCTATATAATCTTGGTGTTTGTTTGAAGTATAATTCTCAATTTGAGACAGTGGAGATAATGATAAATCAAGAGAAGACTCACCATTGGGAAGAATATGATAGTAATCTTCTCATTTTTTTCTTTGGGGTCTATTAATCAACCAAGGATAATTATGTGGCCATATGATATCTATCATAACCTAGAAGCATGGCCTCCCATGTACGAAGGTTTCCTTGAGCACTTCCCAAAGATTTAGTTTCTAAAATAGTTTTTGACTATACCTTTATGTAAGGTGTCATTGTGACGTGCTATCCACAATTGGGATATGAGTCACAGTTGGTATATATTTGTATCCAAACTCACAGCATATGTGTTATTGTATATTGTACGATAATTGTTGTAATAAAGTTATAGTTATTTTCTGTACCATGTATTTGGCGACTCAGAATGGGTTGGATGGAATGGACCTATTTTGGGGTCGTCACAACAATTATTGAAAATTAATATTTTATTTTTTCTGACAAAATAATTCATTTAAATATATTATTATATTAAAATAATATAATAATGGTGATATTTTTACAATGAATGTGGAATATATGAATAAATGAGGAGGAAGAGTATTTTTGTTACTAAAAATATTTAAAACATGTTTTTCATGTTTGTGGACCCCACTTCTTGACTAAAATTTGATTATAGCCTGTAAAATCGTCCGTATTTGAATTTCGGTCAATTTTTGTTTGGAATTTTAAAAAACTTAAACTTACAAAGTTGTAGAGAATTGAATTTCCTATGGAAGGACATAAGATTCAAATTTTTCTTATAAAAGCGCAATTTATTTTGAATTATTGAAGTTCCGGAATAATTGATTTTTGATGTTTTAATTATTTTTTAATAAAAACATTTTTTGCAATTGGGTGGGCCCCACATGTGTTGTTAACATGCTGAAATCAGTTTGTCTAAGGTGGGCGTGAAAAATTTTAATTATATTAATATTTTATTAAATTTTCTGCTTTGATGTTCTAAGCATTTTCCTATAAATAGGGTGCTTAGGTTAGAATTGAAAATCACACCAGAAACTAAAATCTTCTCTCTCTATATTATCAAGCGTATCTTTGTAAGTATTTTGATGTGTTGCTATACGATGCAAGTTCCTTTCAACGTTATATCTGATATTCAGCCAGAAGTACTATTCTTTTGAGGTAAGGGGTATTATTTATTTCACATTCTGAAGAGATATTATTTTTCGTATTCGTATGAATATTATTTTCGTTCAATATTCATAAAGAGTATTATCTTCGTTCAATATTCGTAGGAATATTATCTTCGTTAAATATTCGTTGGAATATTATTTTCGTTCAACAGTTGTAAGGGATGTTATTTTTGTTCAATATTCGCTTGAAATAATATTTTCTTCCATACTCTGTAGTATGTAAGTAATATTATTTTGTTTCAGATTTTGAATTCTATATTCGTTTTGTTGAAGTTTTGGCTTCTATACTCCATGAAATTAGTAGAATATCCTTGATATTTGCGCTTCATCCAGTATCTTTTTATGAAAATATTATTCCGAGCATTCTTGATAAGTTTTAACTTTTTCATGTCGGGGTACTATTAACGGGGTTACTATTCCTGAAGTTACTATTCACGGGTACTATTCACTCGGTTACTATTCACCCGGGATACTATTCATGACAAAAATTAATTTCTTTTCGGTCCAAATTATTTTTGATATAATATTATTCTTGAATTTTACTCCACAAAGCATTATCATGTTGACAATTTGGACATTATTGATTTCTGGATAAATTAAATTATAAATCTTTAAAAATTTATCCTTGAATTTGTTTTATTGAATTCTTATATCATTGTCATCATCCTCATGTTTATATTATCTTTGAAAGTCATATGTATTCATAGTGCGTATAGATGGACTTGGTATGATTATTATGACTGGATTATTCGGTATAATCATGATCGTAATGTTACAAATGATGTGGTAAAAGTCCTCATTGGTCCGTAGTGCATTGATGGACAGTTGTTGGCATGATCATGACCATTGATGAATACACGAATATCCTTGGCCCGTAGTGCATGGATAATTTGTGGTCGTGATACTAAAGAATATCATTGGTCGTAGTGCAGGGATGATTCAATGATGTGGATTATTTATTAAGCTGAGTCTCAGCAATAAAAGTGATGAAAAACCTTTTTAAATCATAGAAGATAGTAGATTTTATGCTCTACTTGACTATTCTAATGGATTTCTTGTTTTGCTGCAGTTAAACTTGATGTTTGTTATATTTTATCAGTTTAACATTGTTGAAGGCTAACGATAAATTATTCTGCATTATCTTAGTCATAATATTTCTTACTGGGCTAGTTGAGCTCACCCTTTTATTTTCTTTGTTCTCATCGGGAAATGAGAACGTAGTCGGAACTAGTCGGGGAACGGAGTGACGGTCCAGATGATAGCATTAGTAGTCCTTACTATTCTATGAAATAGTGTGATAATAAATGTATTGAGGACTTCATTTGAGTTGAATACTGTCTAGAAGACAATATTCGTATTAAAACTCTCAGTTTATGTTTTGTCGTATTTTACACGACAGTTGTATTATTAAGTTGTATTTGAATTTTGTACCATGTATTTGGTGACTCAAGATGGGTGATGTATACCTATTTTGGGGGCGTCACATGTGATGTACTATTTTGATGTTCACACACTTACATTGCCACATACACATTTCATGATGTATTTATATCCTATAGTTTTAATATGTCCAATCACAACGCTTCATGTGATATAGCTTAATAAATCTTAATATATGGTTTCTATATAATATAGTCACACCACACTTTACAATTCGTATAATATATAGTTAACTACCATACGATATAGTTTTAATATCGCATACATGCACATAGAAATTAATAAATTACTTATCTTATCAATTAATTAATAGTATTAATTAATCCATTCCTCGTAAATCAATTATTAATCTCTATAACAATTGATTAGCGTTTATATGGTTAATTATCACAATAAATATAAATCTTATAATATTTATAACCAATATACTTATTATCATGCTATCACTCGCAATAATAATAATTCAATATACCATCAAATAATTACTAGATACTAGTATATTGTCCATAACAATAATTAATATTATAAGACAATATATCTCATCACTGTGTCACACAAGGCATATTTCACAAGCTCGATCTTAAGCTTCTCTCATTCTCCATACTTATTATTCTTTTAATATAATATTTGTGTGACTCAAGCATTTAAATACTAAACTACCTAAATTAATTATAAGTATAACCTTTATACTTATAATAATTAATATATCTTGTATTAATTATCTAAATGATAACAACCACGATAAAATATATAATAACGTAAGTTATTTAATATATTAAAATAACTTAGTTTTATTTCATTAATTAACTCCCTTGAAAATACATTAGAAATTATGTATTTTGTCATAACATAAATATTATGTTTTCTCAGAATAAAGACATTTACAATTAGAAATTAATTTGCTTATTGTCTCAAGATATTATTCTTAATATAATATCAATTAACTATATATATACGACACATGTACATATATTATATATACAAAATAAATAATAAGTTTATTTTCTATTATAATAATTTGTTTCCATCAATTTATTTACATATAGCAAATACGTTTTAATATATTTGCTATATTATTAATCATACCTCATACAAAAATATATAAGGTAATATTATTATTCAAAAATAACATTTCCTCCTTTTATTAAAATAAATCAATATTAGAAATTATTTTAATATCCTTTATTAGAAATATATAATTATTATTTCTCTCTCCTCTATAAATTGTTCCAAAAATATTTCTTCAAATATTAAATATCCATTTAAAGATATAATGATTTGTCTCCCTTTAATAACGTATATATTTTTAACGTTATTCGTACATTTAGACTTTCTCACATATTACCATTCCGAGTATATATATATATAAAGTATCACATATTCAACACACATATTAATTCACTCATTTACTTAAGTAAATTAAACCTTGTACTATATTACCATAGTTATTTAAGGTTTAACATACACATAATATTATTCCATAATATAATTCTCAACTATCAATTAACCAATATTATAATCATACGAGTTATTAGTATACATACACAAGAAAATGGCGATTATACATTAATGTCACCCACTTACTATGATAAAATAATCCTATAAACTATTTAATATCGATAGGAAATTTTATCAACTTCTTTTATCTCAACTGAATTACCTCTGTGATAAATACGATATATAATACTAATATTTTTATTAATCACAAAAATCACATATTACATAGTTCATATTACCCTATGCAACACATTCCTACATACCTCGTATCACAATTATATTCTTGTTCGAACCCATCTCATGCTTTAAGAATTTTATTTACTAAATTCTTATTTTAATATTTTCTGAAAATTTGGATTCTTACAAATACTTCGAGTCAACTCCAGACTTTGTGTTCCTAATGACCCTGATTTAAAGTATAAAATCATGATGGAGGCGCACAACACACCGTTTGTAATCCATCTTGGGAGTACCAAAATGTATCATGATATTCGACATACATTTTGGTGGAGTAATATGAAGAGAGAGATAGCAGTGTTTATCTCAAGGTGTTTAACGTGTCAACGTGTCAAGGCGGAGCATCAAGTGCCGAAAGGTCCATTGCAACCACTTGAAATTCTAGAATGGAAGTGGGAGCACATTACCATGGATTTCGTTACTGGTCTTCCCAAGGTTTCTCAAGGCATAGATGTGATTTGGGTCATTATTGATAGATTGACCAAGTCTGCACATTTCTTACCTATACGAGAAACTTATTCACTTGAACGTCTTGCTCGTATTTACATAAATGAGATTGTAAGACTGCATGATATGCCAGTATCCATAGTTTCTGATCGAGACCCAAGATTCACTTCACGATTTTGGGTTAGTTTGCAAAAAGCTATGGGCACGGATTTATGATTTAGTTCAGCATATCATCCTCAAACGGACGAGCAATCGGAAAGGACTATTCGAAATCTTAAAGATCTATTAAAACTCTGTGTCCTTGACTTCAAAGGAAGTTGGGACAAGTTTTTGCCAGTGGTGGAATTTTCCTACAACAACAGTTATCAAGCAAGTATTGGCATGGCTCCATTCAAGGCGTTGTATGGACGCAAGTGTCGTTCTCCAGTATGCTGGAACGAGGTGGGTGAAGCAACGTTGTTGGGACCAGAATTGGTATACGCATGACAACAGAAAAGATTCAAATGATCCGACAACGTATAAAAACCTCACAAGATCGACAAAAGAGTTATGTTGATCTTTATTGAAAGGACGTGGAATTCAATGTTGGAGATCATGTGTTGTTACGGGTTACTCTATGGAAAAGAGTTACGAGATTTGGAAAGAGAGGAAAGCTCAATCCTCGATTCATTGGCCCATTCGAAATCATCAATCGAGTGGGAACTGTGGCTTATAGACTCGCCTTACTGCCAAGTATATCTCGTGTTCATAACGTTTTTCACATATCCATGTTACGTAAATATGTGGAAGACCCGATGTAATAACCCAATATTTTCAATATAATTAAATAATAAATTTTGCATTTTATTTTTTTTATATAAAGGTGGGATTATGTGCAAAGAGAAGTATATGTATTTATGTGATAAACAAAACTTATTATTACATGAATAATTGAAAATAAATTTTTTAAGAATTATTGATTATTATAGATTATATTCTTATTATAAATTAATTTTGTAATAAAAATATTTATTATTTATTTTCCATTAAAATATGATTATTATATATATGATATGATTATAAGGATTATTATGATATGTATTTT
Organism: Panax quinquefolius; assembly: GCA_020205615.1. Lineage (NCBI taxonomy): Eukaryota > Viridiplantae > Streptophyta > Magnoliopsida > Apiales > Araliaceae > Panax > Panax quinquefolius. The sequence goes on from CM035151.1 coordinate 74,285,615, forward strand.
TATTATGGTTAAGTTAATTATTTTAACTTAATTAATAATGATTTATATGAAGGTTATGTGGGATATGGATTCAAAACCCTAATTTTGGACTTTGAATAAGGAATGAGAATTATAATATATTATTATTTATATTTCAGTATTATAAACATGTCTGATATGTGTATAATGTTAATGTGTGGAACAATTATAGTAAAACATTACAAACCCTAGCATTACTGATAAACCCTAGTACATAAGTCAAATGCGACTGTAAGATTTGTTAAGTTATTGTGTTATATAATTAATGACAATTAGTATAGATTTAATGATTAATTAGGTAAACCCTAATTAATATTTAGAAATCCTAATTACTAAATTAGAACCCTAATTGCTAAGTTGTAAACCCTAATTATTAATTTAGCAAGGTTAATGGTAATTAGTTTATTATAAAGCCCAATTTACAAGTCCTAGGTGATTAGTAAACCTAGTTTAATTAGGGAGCCCTAATTCACCTTTTTAGAAACTAAGATTCCCATTTTAGCCCTAATTACAAAATCCTAAAAAATACGCTTAGGAAACCTTAGGGTTTAACCCTAAGGGTTGAAATGAATTACCAAGTTTGCCACTAAAAGTAAAAGCCAATTGACCAAATTGCCCTTTTTAATATTTTAATGAGGTGGAGTGTAGATCTAGCCCTACTTGTGGTTAGTGATCAACTCTAGCTAGCCACATGGTCTAGTATTCAACTTTAATCAGCCATTATATTAGCCTTATACATTGCATCATGGATTGAAAGCATACAAGTCTAGAAAAGTAACACACTTTACTTTTCAACCTATCCAAGTCTTCTCTCCCTCTCCCATCTGAAATTTTTGAGTGATAGTGAGTGAGAAACAAAGCTCAGAATACTTCATAGCTTGCCAAGGATCAGAATCAAAATTCAGATTCAAGGATCAAAGCTAAAAAGGTATAAAAACCCTAAACTTAGAAATTTATGTGATTCATGTTATTTGTTGTTGTTTATTATTTAAAGTTATGTTAGAAGGTGTCATTTAGTGATCTGGGTTGTTATAACTCAGATCCATAACACTTAGATGCTCGAAATTGATGATTTTAGAAATCTGGAAAAGTTATAAATTTTGGTCTGACAGTCAAATGTCAGGGCTCATAGATCCTTGTATGTTAGTTGTTTGTTGTGTTTCATGTTATGAATCTGTTCTATGCTATATAGGCTATGATCTGGAACTTTAATCAAGGTTATATCATGTTTAGATTTCATTTTATAAGCAGTCAAACTGCGTTGACCAAGCACGAGATCTGGTTTCTGGGTAACCCAGAAACCCAGAAATCTCTGACAACGATTTTGTAGGCGCTTGATCTTACAACTGTTAAGTGTTTGGGCCATGTTGTTGTTATATACTTGTAGACTGACATGAGTACTACATATCCATGTCTCTAGATTACTCAGATATGTATCAGAATCGAATTTAAATTTGGTCAAACATAGGTTGACCAAACTGCTCAAGAATATTTTTGGAAAACCCAGAAATGTTCAAGAACAGTTCCTGGCCTGCACTTTGACCGGCCAAGATCTCTTGGTTGTGATGTTGTTATACTGATATTGTTAGGTATTGTTGTACCCTGACATCTCTTCTACATGTTTGAACCATTAGATCCCATGGAGTAAACTCAGAATCAAAGATATCAAGCTTCAAAGTAGGACCCTTGAAACTGCTTGAGTTTCTGGGCAACCCAGAAACTCAAGAACATGTCTGACAACAAATTATGTAGCTTAGATCTCACATATTTTTTTTGTGTTGACCATGAGAAATGTTTGGGGTTGTAGTGTGACATTAATACTACAACATTAAAGCCTTATAAATCCAGAAATCATAAAGACCAAAGATCTAGCAGTGGTCAAACTTAGTACAGGTTAAGCGCCTACTGCAGATTCTGGGTTTGTCAAGAACAACACCTATAGTGACGGTTTGTCACTATAGGTACCTTTTATGACAGATAAATTAGAAAATTAATTATTTTATTAAATAATTAGAGAAAATTAGTCTTTAATTATTAAAAATACAAAATAAACTCTTAAAAATTATTTTAAAGTCTAAAAATAGGTTCTTAATTATTTTGAATATATTTCATTAATATTTATTATTTTTGGAATATTAATGGTATTTAATTTATTTAATTATAATATTAAATAAATTACTTAAAAATGATTTTAATACTTGAAAAATTATTTAAAATTATATTATGGTATAAGAAAATATTTGAAGTTATTTTAGTGACTTTTAATATTTTGTAATGAATTTTATTAATAAATTAATATTAAGGATAATTAAGTTATTTAATAAATATATTAAATAAATTATGAAAAATAGAATTAATGATTTAAAAATTATATAAAAAATGAATTAAAGTTTATAAAAATATTTTAAGTTATAAAATATAACTTTTGATATTTTGTCATGAAAAATATTAATATTTTAATATGAATGACATTAGATTTTTTTAATAATTATATTAAATAAATTAGTTTAAAAATGATTTTAATATTATAAAAATCATTTTAAATGAAACTAAGGTGTTTAAAAATATTTTAAGTTATAAAATATAACTTTCAATATTTAAAGGTAAAATTAATTAATTATTTAATATTATATGATATTTGATTTATTTAATAATTATATTAAATAAATAGTTTAAAATGGTTTATTAATTTAAAATCTTTCGAAAAGGATGTAAATGAATTAAAAATATTTGAAGTCATAATTAATGACTTTTAATATTTCGGAAAATAGTGCATTAATATTTAAGTATTAATGATAATTATTTAAAAATGATTTTAAATATTTTAGAAATCATTTATGGGTAATATTAATGTTTTAAAAGTACTTTAAGTTATTATAAATAACTTTAAGATTCTCAGCAATGGTTTCATTAATAATTTAATATTTAAATATTAATGATAATAGAATTATTTGATATTTAAATCATTTAATAATGATTTCAGTGTTTGAAAATTTATGATAAATTATAATAATTATTTAAAAATTATTATATGGCTATGAAAAAATTGTATTTAATCGATATTTACATCTATTGAATTATAGAATAGAGTTTTAGACTCTATAATTACTTCAGAAAGTCGTCAAATTTTCAAAATGTCTAAACCCATCCGCACTCTAGATAGTTTAACTTGATAAGTGTTTGTTTGTGATTCAATGACTGTTAAATCTATGTGACAATGTGCATAGGTTATGTGCTGACTGCAAATAGCAGTACTATGTAGTATGATATGTTATTCTAATCGATAGACTGATCTTATTAATGATAGGTTTCGGTATAAAAGATAAAACTAAGTTGCGTATTGTAAGCAGCAGACTAGGTCAGTATCTTTACCCCTTGCATTTACTTTATGCAATGGACGCATATAGGCAAGTTCCCTAAACTTACTCCAATTATTATTGAGTAAGTATCCTAAACTCTTGTTTTACTTTATTCAACGAATATCGTAAGCAAGTTTCCTAACCGTACTCAATCTACATTGTGCAAGTATCTGAACTATCTTTTACATTGTGCCAGTATTCTACCGTTGCATTTACTTTTTTGCAATGGACATGAGTAACAAAGTTTTAGAATTATATTATCGTTGTGCCAGATTATTAACTCTATTGCTATTGATTATCAACTCAAATATTCGTATTCATGCAAGTTCTCGAACTTTATTTGTACATTGTTTATCAGTACAGTATTACTATTAGGTTCAGATATATTTATTATGTTCATAAATTTCTAAGATTGGTTATACAAGTGTCCACACTTGGAAAATTATTGAACATGTTAATACATACTTATTGATTTCCAATATGTATATCTTAATTGAAAGTTGTCTAAGCTATTTGTCTCAGCTAGACATAGATTTAAAATATCTTTTGAATATGATAGAACCTTATTGATATCCAACCGAATTGTTTGGTTTGGATTCCCGACTAAGTATGAATATCCCAAACATGGGAAACTTTTATGCGCCTAAGGCAGATGTGTTGAACGAAAATATCGTTCTTATATATAGTATTGATCAATACAGGGCACATTGGGCAGATCACCCTCGTGCCCGTAAGTTATAACGGTTTGCGGATGAAATTCTGCTAAATCTTAGCAAAAATGAAAAACAATGTTCATAGTCTGTCGACTAATCTTCATTTATAGTCAATGCGTAGTTTCAAAAATTTGAAATAGAATGGTTATGTTGTTTAGTGTTGCTTCAGTTTACTTCACAACTATTGTTTCGTTGTAAAAGTGTCATTCAAAGAAAACATTTAATCCTTTCAGCTAATGTTTATTATTTTCTATTACTTGCTGAGCACTCAAATGCTCATTCTTGCTTAATTTAAATGTTTTCAGTTAAGTATGATCAGCCAGAGGGCTATGCCAAGAACAAAGGGAAAGGAAAGCTGACAATATAAGTTGGTGTTATCGTATGTAATAGCTAGACTTAAATAAGATGATTATATATACTATCTATCATGTAATGAAATGTTTTGAAGGTCGCGTACCTGGGATTTAGACAACTCTGATATATAATTTAAGTTTGATATTTATGACAATATTATTATTATTTTCGCTCATAGAAATGGTATCGTAAAGCACTGAGTTCGGGTTTCAAGTACCTGAATTTGGAGGCGTTACACCCGAACCATATTATTGAGTTAGAACCGGACGAAATAGCAGAAGATTTAACGTATGAAGAGGTACCTGTTAAAATTTTGGATAAGAATGAATATATTCTACGCTCCAAGTTTATACCTCAAGTCAAAGTTTTGTGAAGAAACCACGATGTTGAGGAAATGACCTGGGAGTTAGAATCTGAAATGAAATCAAGGTATCCTTACATCTTCGACATATCAGGTACGTACCCCAATTTCGAGGACAAAATTTCATAAGAATGGGAGGTTGTAAGACCCCCAACTTTCATAAATAAAGATTATTTTTCTCTAAATATCATTTTGAATATTATGGTGTGGATTTAATATAATATTATAGTTGTGGGTAATATTTATAAATTTTGCAAAGTAAGCAAGTTGTTATAAAATATTCGTTTGGTCGAGAAATATTCTTTTTATCGGGGAATATTCGTACGATGACACAATCATTGGTGGACCCCACAACAGAATTATTGTCGGAGTTAGAAAATGATAGAATTATCTTTTTATAAAAATAACGGCGAAAGTTTTACCGTTAACTGTTGAAATACTCGGTGAGAAAAGCACAATAATAAGCGTGGTTGCATAGTAGCACACGGTATTGATTATTGATGCTTACGTGAGAAGTCAATCAGTTATACTCAATTATTGCTACAGTAATTGCTGCATAGTATCTCGTGTTATTAATTCAATTATTATCACAGTATCATCTGCACAATATTTTATATTATTAAATTAATAGTTGAGACGATAAAGTTATTCATATTATTATTTGCATTATTGACGATGTCTAGAAAATTCTGTCAAGGAAAGGGGTTTGGTCACCTAATTGCGCGCCAATAAGGAGAAGTCCTTATCAGAAAGTCCCCTCTTTTTTGGGAATGATCTAGTTGTCAATATTGTGAGTTATAATATTAATGATGAATAATTATTGAAAGATTAAAAAATGTGTTGATTGAAGATAAAATTATTTGTGGTAAATATTTATTCAATCTTTGATATAAATAAGAAGTTTGTTATTACACGTTTGTTGCAAGTTTGGTTTATTCTATGGTGTAAGACCCCGAATTTTATGAAATAAAAGTATTCAATTTTCTTATAATTATTATTTTATTTAGTAAATGGTTAAATTGATAAAGGTTAATGTTAAGGGTGACATTTGAAAATTTTGCAAAGTAAGCAAGTTGATATAAAATATTTGTTGTGTTGGGAATATTCGTTTTTAACAGCAATATTAAAGACGACGACATAATCATTAGTGGACCCCACAATGAGTAATCTTGTCATAGTTAGAAACGATCAAATATTTTTTAAAAATAACAAATGAAAGTTTTCTTGTTTAAGCTGTTGAACTACCTGGTAGTAAAAGTACAGTAATACGCGTGGTTGCATAGTAGCACACGGTATTGATTATTAATACTTACGTGAAAAGTCACTCAGTTATACTCAATTATTGTTACAGTAATTGTTGCATCATATCTCTCATATTATTGATTCACTTGTTGTCACAGTATCATCTGCATAATATTTTATATTATTAAATCAATAATTGAGACGACAAAGTTATTCATATTATTATTTTCAATATTGACAATGTCTAGAAAGTTCTGTCGAGGAGAGGTTTGGTCACCTAATTGCGTGCCAATAGGGAGAAATCCTTATCGGAAAGCCCCCCTCTTTCCTGGGAATGATCTGATTGTTAAATATTGTGAGTTATAATATTAATGATGAATAATATTGTGTTGATTAAAGATGAAATTGATAGTTCCATTGTGTTGGGATTATTAGTGTTGGTGGAAATCGACATTTATTTCTATAATAATTGATGTCTGGAGGTTATATTGACCAATCGGGTAATTAATCGGATAAATGAGCAATTAATTGCTATTAATTCACATGCTTATAACTATTTGTTCACATGTGTGTACTATTGGTTCACATGCATGTACTATTAGGGGAGGAGATGCAAGATTGATAATACTTGTGTGACTAAATTAAAAATAGAGGTATAGATAAAGGTAATATACTGCAATTATTTTTTTCACATGTATAAAACTATTGAGTCACATGATTGTACTATTGATTCACATGATATACTATTAGGGGAGGTGATGCAAGTTTGATAATACTTGTAGGACTAAATTAAAAATGAAGGAAAAGATGAAGGTATTATATTGTAATATTTCGAGCCCCAAAACGTGTAATTATCGAAACTATATTTTTCTATAAATAGAAGCTCATTCTTCCTTCATTCTCACCAATTCACTAAGACTCACAAGAGCAATTATAGAGAGGTAAACTATAGAGAGAGAAGCTATAGAGAGAAAAAAGAAGAGAAGTCTGCTACTTTACTATTCTAGTCTTCTTATGAGGTAGGGGGTATTATTTATTTCATACTCAGAAATGATATTATTTTTCGTATTCTTATGGATATTATCTTCGTTCAATATTCATAAGAAATAATATTCTCTTCCATACTCTGTAGTATGTAAGTGATATTATTTCATTTCGTATCCCTAATTCTACACTCATTTTGTTAAAGTATTGTTTCTATACTCCGTGAAATTAGTAGAATATCCTTGAAATTTGTGCTTCATCCAGTATCGTTTCGCAAGGATATTTTTGAACATTCTTGTTAAAATTTAAGCTTTTCATGTCAGAGTACTATTCACGGGGTACTATTCACAAAGTACTATTCATGGGGTACTATTCATAAAGTACTATTTATGGTTACTATTCACTCAAATATTATTCACTCGAGTATTCGGGGCACTTTTCGTGCTGGAGTACTATTCACGAGTTACTATTTATGGGTTACTATTCACCCGAATATTATTTACTCGGGTATTTGGGACACGTTTTATGCCGGAGTACTATTCACGAGGTACTATTCTCGAAGTACTATTCCCGAAGTACTATTCACGGGGTTCTATTCACCCAAAAAATATATTTTTTTTGTCCAAATTATTTTTGATACATGAATATTATTCTTAAATTTTACTCCACAAAGCAGTATTTTGTTGACAATTTGGATATTTTTAAACTCTGCATAAATTTAAAGTCTTTAATATTTATCCTTGATTTCGTTTGATTAATGATTATATCATTGTCATCATCCTTATGCTTATATTGTAATGAAAGTCATTTGTGACTTACATGCATAGATGTACTATTAATTGGTATGATTATGACCAGGGATTATTCGGTATAATCATAACCGTAATGTTACAAATGATGTGGTAAAAGTCCTCATTGGCCCGTAGTGCATTGATGGACAGTTGTTGGTATGATTATGACTAGGGATTATTCGGTATAATCATGGCCATTGATGATTACATGAATATCCTTGGCCGGTAGTGCAAGGATGATTCGATGATGTGGTTTATTTATTAAGCCGAGTCTCAGCGATAAAGTGGATGAAAAACTTTTTAAATCATAGAAGATAGTAGATATAATGCTCTACTTGAATCTTCTAATGGATTGCTTGTTCCGTTGCAGTTGTTGATCTAAAACTTGTTGTCTATTATATTCTATCAGTTGTTATACTGTTGAAGGCTAAGGATAATTTATTCTGCATTATCTTAGTCATAATATTTCTTACTGGCTAGTTGAGCTCACCTTTTTCTTTCATTGTTCTCTTCAGGAAATGAGAATATAGCTAGAACGAGTCGGGGAATGGAGTGATGGTCCAGGATAAGTGGCTTTAGTAGTTCTCACTATTCTGTTAAATAGTGTGATAATAATTGTAATGAGGACTTCATTTGAGTTATTATACTGTCTTTGAGACAATATTCGTGTAAAAACTCTAAGCTATGCTGTTGTCGCATTGTATAAAAGAAGTTTGTATTTGATTTATGTACCATGTATTTGGCGACTCAGAATGGGTGATGTATACCTATTTTGGGGCGTCACATATGGGGCCCATATGTTATCATCTAAAAGTCACTTTTGCCAATAATACTTGCCTTTACTAGACGTCGAACCAATTGTTATTTCACATTACAGGCGTCGAACCACTTGTCGTTTCACACTACAGGCGTCGAACCAATTTTCGTTTCACATTACAGGCGTCGAACCAATTGTCGTTTCGCATTACAGGCGTCAAACCACTTGTTGTTTCACATTACAGGCGTCGAACCACTTTTCTTTTCACATCACCAGTCGTCAAGTCACTTGTTTTTTCACATTGCAAGGGCTAAGCTAGAAATCTTCTATAAATAGAAGCTTATTTCTTCTTTTATTCTCACCAATTCACTACGACTCACAAGAGAATTCTATAGAAAGAAAATCAGAGAGAAAGAAGAAGAGTATTCTGTTACTACACTATTGCAGTATCCAATCTCCTACTAAGGTAAGGGGTATTATTTCTTTCATATTCGTAAGTGATATTATTTTTGTTCAATATTCATAAGAAATAATATTTTCTTCCATACTCTGTAGTATGTAAGTAATATTATTTCGTTTTAGATTTCAAATTCTACACTCATTTTGTTAAGTTTTGGCTTCTATACTCCATGAAATTAGTAGAATATCCTTGATATTTGCGCTTCATCCAGTATCTTTTCATGGAAATATTATTCTGAGCATTCTTGATAAGTTTTAACATTTTCATGTCGGAGTACTATTCACGGGGTACTATTCTTGAAGTACTATTCACGGGGTACTATTCACTTGGATACTATTCACCCAGGATACTATTCATGATAAAAATTGATTTTTTTTCAGTTCAAATCATTTTTGATACATTATTATTATTGAATGTTATTCCACAAAGAAATATCATGTTGACAATTTGGACATTATTGAATTCTGGATAAATTGAATTATAAATCTTTAAAATTTATCCTTTGCTTTCATTTAATTGAATTCTTATATCATTGTCATCATCATCATGCTTATATTGTGATGAAAGTCATCTTTGGCCCGTAGTGCATAGATGGACTGTTGATTGATATGATTATGACCAGGAATTATTCGGTATAATCATGACCATTAGTGAAAACACGAATATCCTTGACCCGTAGTGTATGGATAATTCCTGGTCGTGATACTGATGAATATCATTAGCCTGTAGTGCAGGGATGATTCGATGATGTGGTTTATTTAGTTAGCTGAGTCTCAGCGATAAAATTAATGATAAACTTTTAAATCATAGAAGATAATAGATATTATGCTCTACTTGACTCTTTTAATGGATTGCTTGTTCCGCTGCAGTTAAACTTGATGTTTATTGTATTTTATTAATTTAACACTAGTCCTCACTATTTAGTGTAATAATAAATGTAACGAGGACTCCTTTTTGAGTTTGAATACTGTCTATTGGACAATATTCGTGTAAAAACTCTCAGCTACGCTTTGTCGTATTGTATAAATAAAGTTTGTATTTGTATTCTGTACCATGTATTTGGTGACTCAAAATGGGTGATGTATACATATTTTGGAGGCGTCACAATTGATCTACTCAAGCGATTAAGTTTTAGATTCAGAGAATCTGCTCTGATACCACTTATTATTTCCCAAAGGCACTTGAAGATCTAGAAGGGGAGTTGAATAGACCCTTTAAAACTTTTTCTAGTTAATGGATTATTACCAGATAATAAATTAAGCAGAGTTAATTAAGCACAAAAGAATATTAGTTTGAAAATCCCTTCAAAGATTTATATAAATCTCAGCTCAAAATTTAATTCTTATGGAATTAAGTCACAAACGTATATAATAGTTAATTAGCAGAAATCTAAATACAGTAAAGTAAAGAACACACGAGGTTTTAAGTAGCTCGGAGTATAAATAACTCATAGTCCACTCTTCTACTCAACGAGTAGGAAATTAACTAAGGATGCATATGTCACTTAGACCAGATCACTAAGATCTATTACAATATTGAATCACTATGTTTCCTTCGAGTCACTTAGTCTCGGCAGATGTTATAAGGCCCCAACTTTTTATAAATGAAGATTTGATTTTCTCTATTTATTATTTTGAAATAGTAAGGGTTGATTTGATTAATGTGGTTAGTTATGGGTAAAATGCGCAAATATTTTAAATAAGCAGGTGGTTATAAAATATTCATTGTTGTCGGGGAATATTCGTTTGGTCGTAGAATATTCTTCGTTTGTCGAGGAATATTAAATGCACGGTAGCGATCTTTTTGTGGGCCCCATGAAAAAGCGATTGGATGAAGAAAGCGACAAGTATAAGTTGTTTATAAATAACAACAGTAGTTATTCAAGAATTATCTTGTTGGAATACCCGGTGGTTAAAACATAGTAATAATGCGCACACATAAGGTAGCACGGTATTGCACCAATTATTGATTCTTACGTAAGAAAGCACTACTCAATAATGGTTACAGTAATTACTGTTTAATATTTTATTTTATTGATTCAATAATTACTACGTTGATATTTTATATTACTGTTGTTCCAATAATTGTCTGTGACGCCCCCAAAATAGGTCCATTCCATCCAACCCATTCTGAGTCGCCAAATACATGGTACAGAAATAACTACAACTTTATTAATACATTTATCGTGCAAAATACGACAACATATATACTGTGAGTTTAAATACAATTATTATCTTCTAGACAATATACATACCCAAATAAATCCACATCACAATTATTGATATATTATTTGACAAAAATGGTGAGGACTACTAAACAACTCTCTCTAGAACCTTCATTCCATACCCCGACTAGTACTCGCTACATTCTCGCCTCCTGAGAAGAAAAATGGAACAAAAAGGAAAAGGGTGAGCTTAACTAGCCCAGTAAAGAATATTATGACTAAGATAATATACAACAAATTATCGTTAGTCTCCAACAGGGAAAAATCTAATAGAATACAATAGACAACCAGTTTAAAATCAACAACTGCAGCGGAAACAACAATTAATTAGAAGAGTTAAGTAGAGAATGCAAACTACTATCTTCTATATATGAATTTAAAAGTTCATCGTCGATATTTTATCCCTGTAACATCAATCAATATATATCTGGAATCAAATATTCATCTTTGCATTACGGGCCAAAGATATTCATCGGTTGGTCATGTTAAATCTAAACACTGTTCATCTTTGCACTACGGGCCAAAGATATTAATCGATGAAAGTCGTGTTCATCTCAACACTGCTCATCTTTTACTACGGGCCAAAGATATTCATCAAGAAATCATTCATCTTTGCACTACTGGCCAAAGATATTCGATAATATCATCATTTAGGGTGAGGATGATGAAAAATATTTCAAAGAAAAGCGAATCCGGTGAAACAAAAGAACAAATATTAAGGATTCGTATTTTAAACAATCCCAATTCAAAAATACTTCATAAGTAATCGAGTGGAGTAAAATTCAAGAATGATCAAAATATGGATACAATCAAAGCTAGTATCCATAATAGATATTTTGGACAAAAAGAAGAAATTTCATTTTTAGATTGAATAATGCCGATTCGTGAATAATGTCAGATATCGTGAATAGGCCGAGATATCGTGAATAGTAACTCAGACACAAAAGATAGAAATTTCACAAAAAAACATCTTCACGCTTCGTGAATAGTACTAAATGAATAGTAACTCATGAATAGTAACTCGTGAATAATAACTCATGAATAGTAACTCTCAAGCATGAAAAAGTTTCAAATTTGATAAAAATTTCCAACCAATATTTCTAAAATAATGATATTGAAGAAATAATATCATTTTCGAATAAAATAACATCCCTTACCTCGAAAGATGATTACTTCTAGTTGAAACAGGATATAGGCTATGACTTGAATTTGCATAGTATATAGCAATACTCAAAGTATACTCAAAATACTCACAAGAATACGCTCGATAATATAGAGAGAAAACTTGATTTCGATGTGATTTTCAATTCTAACCTAAGCACCCTATTTATAGGAAAATGCTTTAAAACCAAAGTAGAAAATTTAATAAATTAATATTATTTATTTTCCACATCTTCCCACGCATCCATGAATCTGAACTCAGCCATCCTAACACATGTTAAATGAGTCCCAAAAATGTAAAAAACGTTTTTGTAAATAAAAATAATTAAAACTTTCGAAAATCAATTATTTCGGAACTTCGGAACTTCAATAATTCATAATAAATAGCCCTTTTATCAGAAAATTGAATCTCGCAATTCTTATAGGAAATTCAATTCTCTACAACTTTGCGAGAAGAAAGTTTTTCCAAATTCCAAGCAGAAATTGACCAGAAATCCATAAGCAAGCGATTTTATGTGTTATAATCAAATTTCTAATAATAATTGTGTCACCAACACACAAAATATGTGTTAAACATTTAATGCCACAAAATACTCTTCCTTCTCATATACTCATATATCCCACATTCATTATAAAATATCACCAGTTAATATATTATTAAAATAATATATTTAAATGAATTATTTTATCGAGAAAAAGATAAAATATTAATTTTCAACAATTGTCATTTTAAAAATTTTCTCCATCTATATCCACATAAAATCAATATTTTCCTCATCATATAAATCAATAATTAATTATTCACAAATAATATTACTGAGAATCACAAGATCTGGCAACCGGTAGTTCCCAGGAAGCAGGGCTTTCTAATAAGGATCTCTCTCTTCTTGGCGCAATTAGGTGACCAAACCTCTCCTTAGGTAATTTTCTAGACATTGCCAATAATATTATCCAATAATATTATTAGGATAATATGAATTATTGTCTGAGATAATAAAAATGCGTGTAATGACAATTTATTGAAACAACAATAATATAAAATATCAATACAAAGAATTATTGAATCAATAAAATAAAATATTGAGCAATAATTATCGTAATAATTATTGAAAAGTGCCTTTCACGTAAGAATCAATAATTGGTGCAATACCTGGTGTCTTCTTGTTCAACAACGCGTATTAGTGTGTTTTAACCACGGGTATTCCAACAAAGATATTAGCTTGAATAACTACGCCGCTATTTATAAACAACTTATATTTATCGTTTTCTTCATCCAATCGCTTTACGTTATGGGGCCCACAAAAGACTGCGTCGTCGTACGAATATTCCTCGACAGTACGAATATTCCACGACCAAACGAATATTCCCCGACAATAATGAGTATTTTATAACCACTTGCTTATTTGAAATATTTGCGTATTTTACCCATAACTATCCACATTAATCAAATCAAACCTTACTATTTCAAAATAATAAATAGAGGAAAATAAATTTTATTTATTAATAATTTGGGGTCTTGTATTGTCACTACACAGTATTTTCCATTATCGAAGCAATAATTCATATTATCTGAATAATATTATTAGAAAACATTATTGGCAATGTCTAGAAAGTTCTGTCTAAGGAGAGGTTTGGTCACCTAATTGCGGCCCGATGAGGAGAAATCCTTATTGGAAAGCCCCTCTTTCTCAGGAGAACTACGGTTGCCAATACTGTGATTCTGTAATATTATTTGTGAATAATTAATTATTGATTTATATGATAAGGAAAATATTGATTTTATGTGGATATAGATGGATAAAATTTTTAAAGTGACAATTGTTAAAAATTGAAATGTTATCATTTCTGATAAAATAATATTTTATTATATTATTATAATATAATAGTGATGATATTTTTATAATGAATGTGGGATATATGAGTATATGAGGAGGAAGAGTATTTTTGTTGCATTAAATGATTAACACAAGTTTTGTGTGTCGGTGGACCCCATTTCTTGACTGAAATTTGATTATAGCTTGTAAAATCGTCCGTATATGGATTTCGGTCAATTTATGTTTGGAATTTGGGAAAATTTTCTTCTGCAAAGTTGTAGAATATTGAATTTCCTATAAAAAGTCGCAAGATTTGAATTTTATGATAAAAGGGCTATTTATTATGAATTATTGAAGTTTTAAAGTTCCGAAATAATTGATTTTTGGAAGTTTTAATTATTTATATCAACAAAAACGTTTTTGGTGGGCTCATTTTGTTGTTAAACATGTGGGATTCCAGCATTCAAAGTTTGGCATAGGAATATATATAATATATTATTATTATATTAAATTTTTTGCTTTGGTGTTCTAAGCAATTTCCTATAAATAGGGTGCTTAGGTTAGAATTGAAAATCACACCAGAAACTAAAGTTTTCTCTCTCTTTCTCTCTCTATAATATCGAACGTATTTTGTGAGTATTTTAGTATTTTGAGTATTGTTATACGGTGCAAGTTCTTTCAGCACTATATCCAGTATTCCAGTCAGAAGTACTATTTTTGAAAGGTAAGAGATGTTATTTTCTTCTCAAATGATATTATTTCTTCAATATCATTATGTCGAAATATTCGTTGGAACTTTTTACCAAATTTGAAACTTTTTCATGTCAAGGTTACTATTCAAGTTGATTCACGAAGTTATTCACGAGTTACTATTCACGAGTTACTATTTATTCACGAAGTCTTTTTCACGAAGCATGATCTTTTTTTTGTAAAATTTCTATCTTTTTAGTGTGTGAGTCACTATTCACGATATCTGACACTATTCACAAAAAAATTAAATTTTCATTTTTCGTCCAAAATATCTATTATAGATACTAGCTTTGATTGTATCCATGTTTTGATCATTCTTGAATTTTACTCCACTTTGATTATTTATGAAGTATTTTTGAACTTGGATTGGGTAAAGTACGAATCCTTAATATTTGTTCTTTTGTTTCACTGGATTCGTTTCCTTTAAAATATTTTTCATCATCCTTAGTCCTAAATGATGATATTACTGAATATCTTTGGCCCTTGTAGTGCAAAGATGAATGATTTTTCGATGAATATCTTTGGCCCGTAGTGCAAAAGATAAGCAGATGTTTAGATGAACATGATTAATCGATGAATATCTTTGGCCCGTAGTGCAAAAGATGAACAGTGTTGAGATGAACATTAATTAATCTGATGAATATCTTTGGCTGTAATGCAAAGATGACTATTTGATTCAAGATGTATATTGATTGATGTTACTGAGGATAAAATATTGATGATGGACTTTTAAATTCATAGATGATAGTAGATTTCATTCTCTACTTAACTCTTCTAATGAATTGTTGTTTCACTCTGATTGTTGATCTAAAACTTTCTATTGTATTCTATTAGATTTTTCCCAGTTGAAGACTAAGGATAATTTTTTGTATATTATCTTAGTCATAATATTCTTTACTGGGCTAGTTGAGCTCACCCTTTTCCTTTTTGTTCCATTTTTCTTCTCAACAGACGAGAATATAGCAGGAACTAGTCGGGGTGTGGAGTGATGGTTCAAGAAAGTTGTTTTAGTAGTCCTCACTATTTTGTAAAATAGTGTATCAATAATTGTGATGAGGACTTATTTGAGTGTGGATATTATGCAGAAGACAATATTTGTATTTAAACTCATGGTTTATGTGTTGTCGTATTTTGCACCACGACAATTGTATTAATTAAGTTGTAGTTGTTTTTTTGTACCATGTATTTGGCGACTCAGAATAGGTTGGTTGGATTGGACCTATTTTGGGGGTGTCACAGTTGATATCAGAGCTTAGTGATATGATCTCGGAGGAGATGGGGAATAGAACTAGGAGGGAGAGGCGAGTAAATCCTTCGCTAGTGTGTCTACCTATGCTTATTTGTTGGTGGAATTCATAATATAGGGGTATTATTTTATTTGTTAATTTGTTTAATTAACCCTTGTTTTATGGCGATATTTAAGAATGTTATGTCGAGAATGTTAATGATGGAGTAAATGAGGACCGTGGAGACACCTTTGCTCACCAACGAAGAGAACGTGCAACAGGCTGGCAATGTTCCTCCTGTAAACATCACCACTGAGCAGATGACGAACAATGGTATGTTTAGGAACTTTCTAGATATTTGATGTCTTGGGATGCTCAGAGGAGCAAAAGGTTCCTTTCGCCACTTTCATGTTACGAGGAGAGACAGATTATTGGTGGGAATCCGTAAATGCATACTCAGCCTACCACATTGAAGATGTCTTGGGAGAAGTTCCAAGAATTGTTCAACGACAAGTATTTTCCCGAAAGTATTCGTCACATGAAGGAGGTAGAGTTCATTAAGCTGGAGCAAAACAATATGAACGTGTCGCAGTACGAAGCTAAGTTTGCCGAGTTATCCCGATTTGCATCCCATTTGGTTGATAATGAGGAGAGAATTACGTGAATGTTTCTGCGAGGTTTGAAACCCAAAATAGGTCAATACCTCATTTCTCACAAACTTTGTTTATATTCAGATGTTGTGAATATGGCTCAGTTATTGGAGCGCGATAATGAGTCGGCTCAACTGAAAAATAATGACCAACAACTCGATGATAATCATGTCTAGGTGGTGTGATCGTCATTGAACAATGATAACCATCGTGGAGGAAATTATCATGCGAAATGGTAACCACTTGATTGGTAATCATAGCCAAGATAATAGAAGAAATAATTCAAGTGGAAATTTCAAAGAGAAGATTTAACAATGACGGAAGGCGTCGGCAAAGAACACCAAATAACGAATTTTAGAGGAGGAGAAATACCGCCGGTTAGATCTCTGAGATGCGGAGAAGAGGGACACATAAGTCCAAACTGTTCACAACCTTCCAAGGTATGTTATAATTGTAGAAAAGAAGGTAATATCGCTCGAGATTGTATGGTAGCGAAACCCAGTCCAGCGGGGATGGTGACTCAAAAGGCTGTCCCAGAAAAGTCAAAGTCAACGGTTCTTGGAAGAGCGTTTTTCGTGACTGGTTAGAATGCGAGAAACCCGAACGAAGTTAGCATGGGTTAGTTAATTATAAATTCATGCGAAGTTTATACATTACTTGATACTGGTGCTACCCATTCATTTATCTCTCCTGCTTGTGCTCAACGTTTAAACTTGACTCCGGAGGAATTAGACTTTGACTTATCTATGGAAACTCCGTTAGGAGAAACTTTCATCACATCCACTGTTTATAAATCTTGTTTGATCCAAGTTGGCACCATCACATTACCTGTTGACCTTATTTCTTTAAAGATACTTGCTTTTGATGTGATTTTGGGGATTGATTGATTAACTACTCATCATGCCAAAATATATTGCTTTCGTAAAGTTGTTAGTTTTCATATTCCTAAGCAACCTGTTATTCGAATTCTAGCAACCAAACCATTGAAGTTAAACACTTTCATATCAAGCCATAAAGTCATTCGTTTATTGAAAAACGGATGTCAAGTTTTCTTATCCTATGTTATGGACTTGAACAAAAATCGTCGATTTGAATGATATTTTATTGTTAGTAAATTTCACGATGTATTTCCTGAAGAATTTCTTGGCGTACTCCCAAAGTGTGATATTGAATTTTGTATCGACTTTGAACCCGGTACAAAACCCATTTCTAAAATATCATGGCTCCTATTGAACTTCAGGAGTTAAAAATTCAAACTATAGAAGTTTGTACCCGAGCCTTTATTTGGTGATTTCCTTTGTGGAATGCACCGAAGCCAGACTCTCTGTAGGGGACGCCATATTTGTGTGATAGTAAACTGGTAGGTGTTATTGTGACGTGCTATCCAAGATTGGGATATGAGTCATAGTTGAGAGCAACCTAAGTCGATGTCGAAATCGTAGCTTTGAGGCTTAGTTGGTTATTATCGGAGATTCGTGGAAAGATTTTCTCGAATCACTACTCCATTAACTTTCGGTGACTCGTAGAGATACAAAATCGAATGAATGGGCGAGGAATATGAGAAGATCTTCCAAGAACTTAACATGCGGCAACGACGTTGGCTCGAGTTTGTTGAAAGGTTACGACCATACCATTCAATACCATCCTGAAAAAAAAACGAACATGGTAGCAGACGCGTTGAGTAAAAGATTGTATGCGTTTACGAGTGCGATATTGTTAACACAAAGACCCATTTCGTATGGCTTATAGAAGATGGAGATAGAGTTAAAGATTCCAAGAACCTGCGTGAAGATAACGAATATACGATTAGAATCGACTTCAATCGATAAATTTAAAGCTGCTCAAGCTACAGACTTGGAGCTGATGAATATGAAGAAGAAGATGCAAGAAGTCGTTATTCCAAAAGCGAGAATCGGCGATGTGAGGAAAGCTCAAACCTTTGATTTATTAGTCCATTTGAAATCCTCGATTGAATAGGAACTATGGCCTATAGACTCGCTTTACAGCCAAGTATGACGCGTGTTCATAACATTTTTCGCGTATCGATATTACGTAAATATATGGACGACCCGAACCACATTATTGAGTTAGAATCAGACGAGATAGCAGAAGATTTAATGTACGAGGAGGTACCAATCAAGATCTTGGATGGGAAGGAGCATGTCCTACGCATGTCAATTTCGAGGACGAAATTTCATAAGGAGGGGAGGTTGTAAGGCCCCAACTTTTTATAAATGAAGATTTTATTTTCTCTATTTATTATTTTGAAATAGTAAGGGTTGATTTGATTAATGTGGTTAGTTATGGGTAAAATGCACAAATATTTTAAATAAGCAGGTGGTTATAAAATATTCATTGTTGTCGGGAAATATTCGTTTGGTCGTGGAATATTCTTGTTGTCGGGAATATTAAATGCGACAGCCTTGATCTTTATGGGCCCCATGCTTGAAAGCAATTGGATGAAGAAAGCAGCAAGTATAAGTTGTTTATAAATAACGGCGTAGTTATTACAGATTAATCTTATTGGAATACCGTTGGTTAAAAACACGATGTCTGGCGTTGTCATACAAGAAGCTTTGCGGTATTGCACCAATTATTGATTCTTACGTGAAGGCACTACTCAATAATGGTTACGGTAATTCTTGTTTAATATTTTATTTTATTGATTGATAATTGCTACGTTGATATTTTATATTCGTTGTTGTTCGATAATTGTCACTTGCGGTATTTTCCATTATCGAAGCAATAATTCATATTATCTGAATAATATTATTAGAAAACATTATTGGCAATGTCTAGAAAGTTACATCTACAAGGAGAGGTTTGGTCACCTAATTGCTTACCATGAAGGAGAAATCCTTATTGGAAAGCCCCTCTTCTCAGGAGCGGCACGGTTGCCAATCTTGTGATTACGTAATATTATTTGTGAATAATTAATTATTGATTTATATGATGAGGAAAATATTGATTTTATGTGGATATAGATGGATAAAATTTTTAAAGTGACAATTGTTAAAAATTGTTATGTTATCTTTTCTGATAAAATAATATTTTATTATATTATTATAATATAATAGTGATGATATTTTTACAATGAATGTGGGATATATGAGTATATGAGGAGGAAGAGTATTTTTGTTGCATTAAATGATTAACACAAGTTTTGTGTGTCGGTGGACCCCATTTCTTGACTGAAATTTGATTATAGCTTGTAAAATCGTCCGTATATGGATTTCGGTCAATTTTTGTTTGGAATTTGGGAAAACTTTCTTCTGTAAAGTTGTAGAGAATTGAATTTCCTATAAAGATTCGCAAGATTTGAATTTTATGATAAAAGGGCTATTTATTATGAATTATTGAAGTTTCGAAGTTCCGAAATAATTAATTTTTGGAAGTTTTAATTATTTATATCAACAAAAACGTTTTTGGTGGGCTCATTTTGTTGTTAAATATGTGGGATTCCAGCATTCAAAGTTTGGCGTAGGAATATATATAATATATTATTATTATATTAAATTTTCTGCTTTGGTGTTCTAAGCAATTTCCTATAAATAGGGTGCTTAGGTAAGAATTGAAAATCACACCAGAAACTAAAGTTTTCTCTCTCTTTCTCTCTCTATAATATCGAACGTATTTTGTGAGTATTTTAGTATTTTGAGTATTGCTATACGGTGCAAGTTCTTTCAGCACTATATCCAGTATTCCAGTCAGAAGTACTGTTTTTGCAAGGTAAGGGATGTTATTTTCTTCTCAAATGATATTATTTCTTCAATATCATTATGCTGAAATATTGGTTGGAACTTTTTATCAAATTTGGAACTTTTTCATGTCAAGGTTACTATTCATGAGTTATTATTCATAAGTTACTATTCACGAGTTACTATTCATGAGTTACTATTCACGAGTACTATTCACGAAGCATGATGATTTTTTTTGTGAAATTTCTATCTTTTAGTGTCAGAGTCACTATTCACGTATACGACACTATTCACGTATCGGCCTTTATTCACGAATCGACATTATTATTCAAAAAAAATTAAATTTTCTTTTTTCGTCCAAAATATCTATTATAGATACTAGCTTTGATTGTATCCATGTTTTTGATCATTCTTGAATTTTACTCCACTTTGATTATTTATGAAGTATTTTGAACTTGGATTGGGTAAAAAGTACGAATCCTTAATATTTGTTCTTTTGTTTCTTTGGATTCGTTCCTTTAAAATATTTTCATCATCCTCGGTCCTAAATGATGATATTCTTTGAATATCTTTGGCATGTAGTGCAAAGTTGAATGATTTTTTCGATGAATATCTTTGGCCGTAGTACAAAAAGATAAGCAGATGTTTAGATGAACATGACTAATGATGAATATCTTTGGCCCGCGTAGTGCAAAGATGAGCGGGTGTTGAGATGAACATGACGGTGATGAATATCTTTGGCTAGCCGTTGTTTTAGTCCTCACTATTTTATAAAATAGTGTATCAATAATTGTAATGAGGACTTATTTGAGTGTGGATTTTCTTATATTTGTATTTAAACTCTAGATTTATGTGTTGTAAATGGTTAAATTGATAAAAAGTTATTTAAAGTATATTTGGCGACTGAATATAAGATGAATTTTATGAAATAAAAGTATTCAAATTTTCTTATAATTACTATTCAGTAAATGGTTAAATTGATAAAAGTTAAAGTTAAGGGTGATATATGAATTTTTTTTTCAAAAACACTGTATTTGGTTATAAAATATTCATTGTTTATCGGGGAATATTCGTTTGGTGGTGTGAATATTCTTTACGTGGGGAATATTAAATGCGGCCAGTATGATCATTTGTGGGCCCCATAACAAAATAAGCGTCGAATGAAGAAAAGCGACAAGTTTGAGTTTTTATAAATAACGGCGTAGTTATTCATCATTATTAACCTTTGTTGGAATACACGGTGGTTAAAATACGATAATATGCGTGTTTGCACGCGATAGCTTGCGGTTTTACAGTATTTTTGAATTATTGATCCTTATATAAGAAGGCACTACTCAATAATTATTACGATAATTCTTATTGATATTTTTATTTATTGATTGATAATTGCTACGTTGAAATTTTATATTATTATTGTTGATAATTGTCCTTTTGCTGATATTTCCCATTATCGGATCAATAATTCATATTATTTGAATAATATTATTAGATAGCATTATTGGCAATGTCTAGAAAGTTACATCGAGGAGAGGTTTGGTCACCTAATTGCGGCGCGATGAGGAGAAATCCTTATTGGAAAGCCCCCTCTTTCACAAGAGCGGCACTGGTTGTCATAATTGTGATTACGTAATATTATTTGTGAATAATTAATTATTGATTTATATGATAAGGAAATATTTATTTGATGTGGATATAAATGATGGATTTATTTATGTGGTTATAAATGAAGGAATTAATGTTGAGGTATTTTATCGAGTATTTTTGTCGGAATGAAGGTATTAAAAATTAAACCGGTGTTTTTGAGATATATTGCGTGAGTTATAATTTTTAATCAAATGAATTTGGATCGTTGTAATTTTTGGATATGTTATACATACATAAGTTGAGTATATGTCCACAAATTTTGAGCCGTTAAAATGAGCGTATGATTTGTTATGAATTTTAAGAGGTGTTTGATTAGGAAAGTAGGGTTATAATTGATTTTGGTGGAAAATTCTAGAATTGAGTGGGCCCCACTTGTGGTTGGTGAAGAAATGTGCTGAATTTTATTTCAAATGTGGTGGGTGGGAATAGTAGCGAGGTAAAAGCCATCATTGGGTTCTTGGTCGAAGTCTGCTAAAATTTTCCTATAAATAGAGAAATTTAAGTTAGAATTGAAAATCACACGAATTCATAAGTTTTCTCTTTTCTCTCTAGATTATCGAGTGTATTTTGTGAGTATTTAGATACTTGGTGAGTTTTTATTCATCAGTGCAAGTTTCCTTCAGCGTCATATCCGATATCCGATCGGAAGTCTTTCTTTCTTTTGAGGTAAGGGATAGTAAGGGATTTTAAGGGTTATTATGTTTTTGGTTTCGAAATTTTTCTGGACCTTTAAAAATTCTGGAAAAATTTGAAATGATAATTTGATGAGTTTTATATATTGTGTCCAAAAATGGCGATTTTTGGATGTATAGATTGAGAGTTATGAATTTTATGAGAAAAGACTATTTTAAAAGTAACCGCTTATAAATCCTTGTGATTAACTCCAAAATTGATGAAATTTTTATTGGGAGTACATCTATATAATATCAGTATACCGTATTAATTTCAGAATTTTTGGACAAAAGTAAAATTTATGATAAATGTTTAAATATTAAATTGGTTTTGGCCATATGAAAAATAGTAAATGAATTTTTAAAATTTAGAGAAAAAATATATGTTCAATATGGGACTATTTTATGCTAAATCTCAGGAAAAGAAATATTTTTGGAACTGATTTGGTATTTTTCATGAAAATGTTCTAGTTATGAGTAAATGAATTAAATATGTTATGTGAAGTAAGAAAATTAGAAAATATGATTTTATGGTTTGAGAATCATATATGAGGTATATCTGATTTTGATGAGGGTTTTGGTTATTGGTGATGAAATTTTATGAGTTTGGCATTTTATGATGATTAAATGCATTAATTAGTAAAGTGTAAACAATTTAATTAAATTGTTTATAAGTTTAAGAAATGATTAAAATATTATTATAATATTAATAATATTAGATTATGAGATTTCTAAGTGATTTATAACATTTGGATTAAGGTGTTATAAATATGGATATGAATTTTATTATGAAACTTTATCTTTTAGGTGTCGAGAGTTCTTATGCGCGTATACGGTACTATGTACAAATCTGAAGTCTTATTCACAACAAATTGGTTTCTTCTCGACCAAATTATCGTTGATTTATGAATCTTACTCTTGAAATTAAAACCATGTTTTGATTATATTGTTTTTTTATATAACATTCTTATAACCCTAATGATGATATTTCTCTTTGACTTGAGTGTAAAGATGGGTAGATTATTGGTATGATCGTGACCATGGGTTCTCTTTGGCGATGGTGCAAAAGTTGAATTGTTGGTTGGTATGATCATGACCATTGAATTTACAATTGAATATTTTTAGCTTAAGTGCAAAGGTGAATTGATCAACATGGTTATAATTATTGTTATATAACCACGAAATGATTATGTATTTATTTGAGATATGAATATCTTTTGCTTTGTAGTGCAAGATGAATTATTGATGAATATCTTTGGCTCGTAATGCAAAGATGACTGTTGTTGAATATCTTTGCTTTGTAGTGCAAAGATGAATTATTGATGAATATCTTTGGCTCGTAATCTGAAGATGACTTTGTTGTTGAATATCTTTGCTTTGTAGTGCAAAGATGAATTATTGATGAATATCTTTGGCTCGTAATGCAAAGATGACTGTTGTTGAATATCTTTGCTTTGTAGTGTAAAGATGAGCTGTTGATGAATATCTTTGGTAGTAGTGCGAAGATGAATTTATTAGTATGATTATGAGCAGAGGCTGTGATTTGGTATAACCATGATCTTTGATGTTTGAGGTAAAAGGCGGTGATGAAATTATCTTAAATCTGGATGAGAGAGAATTTAGAACTACAATTATGATTATGATTTATACATGTGATTGTGGGCGAGGAATTGTTGATTGATGTTACGAGGATAAAACATTGTTGGTGGACTTTTAACATGGAGAAGATAATAGATTTTATGGTCTATTTGACTCTTCTAATGGATTGCTCGTTCCGCTGCAACTATGGTTGAAAAGTTTTATCATCTACCATATGTTCTAAATCTCTGATTCATTACTGATGAAGACTATTGATAATTTATTTATCTTTAGTCATAATATTCTTTACTGAGCTAGTTGTGCTCACCCTTTTGTTTCAAAATTCCTTTCAGGTAATAAAAGTGTGCATTGGGTTGGCGGGGATAACAAGGGAATAGAGCGGTGGTCTATAGTTGTTGAGGTTCTCCTAAAAGAGTATGAAAATAATTTTATTGAGGGCTTTAGTGTGTTGTATTTTATACATCATTTAATAGTTATTTTGGTGAATTAAATAGGGTGGCGAACCTGACTTTGGAAGGTGTTTTGTCACTATCATACAAGATGTCTAATGACATACAAACTTCGTGTTATCATAAGACATAGTTGTGCTCATCCACTTTGAGTATATTTACAAGCACTACTATATAATCTTGGTGTTTGTTTGGAGTATAATACCAAATTAGAGGCGAGTGGAGATAATGATATGTCGAGAAGACTCGCCGTTGGGAAGAATATGATAGTAATCTTCTTGTTTTTCTTTGGGGTCTATTAGATTGACCGAGGATAATTACGTGGCCATATGATATCTACCATAACCTAAAAGCATGGCCTCCCGTATACGAAGGTTTCCTTGAGCACTTCCCAAAGATTCTAATTTCTAAAAGCAGGTTTTGACTATTCCTTTATGTAAGGTGTCATTTGACGTACTACTGAGTTGGTATATATTTGTTGGTACATATATTTGTATCCAAACTCACGACAATTGTTGTGTTGTTTGTATTTTTTTTACGACAATTATTTTGTAATAAAGTTGATGGAATGGACTATTTTGGGGTTGTTATTTTTAGTACCATATTTTTGGGTGAATGGGTTGATGGGGATGGAATGGACTCTCCGTAGGGGGCCTTGGACCTGATTATCGATGGAGTCGTTACAGTTACATTTGGTATCGAGCTTAGGGATATGATCTCTGGCGGAGATCGGGGAATAGAACTAGGAGGGAGAGATGAGTAAATCCTCGCTAGTGTGTCTACTAAGCTTATTTGTTGGTCGGTCATAATAATATCGGGATATTAGGTGATATGTTAATTTGTTAAATTAACCCCTTGTTTTGAAGTTGTATTCTAGAATGATATCGAAATACGAGGAGATGAGCGATGGAGAAATCATGATGGCGGGAAAGATGAAATGCGAAATGAAAGCAAGGTATTCTCGACTCTTTGAAATACCGAGTGCGTAAATTCGAGACGAAATTTCATAAGGAGGGAGATTGTAAGACCGAATTTTATGAAATAAAAGTATTCAATTTTTCTTATAATTACTATTGGTAAATGGTTAAATTGATAAAAGTTAAAGTTAAAGGGTGATATATGAATTTTTTTTCAAAATACATGAGTGGTTATAAAATATTCATTATTGTAGGGAATATTCGTTTGGTCGTGGAATATTCTTTTTACGTGAGGGAATATTAAATGCAACAGTAGCATTGATCATTTGTGGGCCCCATAACAAAATAAGCGTGTCGGATGAAAAGCGACAAGTTTGAGTTTTTTATAAATAACGGCGTAGTTATTACATTATTAACTTTGTTGGAATACACGGTGGTTAAAATCTGTAATATGGCGTGTTTTGCCGCGATGCTTTACGGTTTTACACGAGTATTTTTGAATTATTGATCCTTACGTAAGAAGGCACTACTCAATAATTATTACGGTAATTCTTATTCGATATTTTATTTATTGATTGATAATTGCTACGTTGAAATTTTATATTATTATTGTTCGATAATTGTCCTTTGCGATTATTTCCCATTATCGGATCAATAATTCATATTATTGAATAATATTATTAGATAGCATTATTGGCGATGTCTAGAAAGTTACATCGAGGAGAGGTTTGGTCACTAATTGCGGCATGATGAGGAGAAATCCTTATTGGAAAGCCCCTCTTTCTAGGAGCGGCACTGGTTGTCATAAATGTGATTACGTAATATTATTTGTGAATAATTAATTATTGATTTATATGATAAGAAATATTTATTTGATGTGGATATAAATGATGGATTTATTTATGTGGTTATAAATGAAGGAATTAATGTTGAGGTATTTTTATCGGTATTTTTGTGAGCCGGAATGAAGGTATTAAAAATTAAACCGGTGTTTTTGAGATATATTGCGTGAGTTATAATTTTAATCCAAATAGTTGGATCGTTGTAATTTTTGGATATGTTATACATACATAAGTTGAGTATATGTCCACAAATTTTGAGCGAATTAAAAATGAGCGTATGATTTGTTATGAATTTTAAGAGGTGTTTGATTAGGAAAGTAGGGTTATAATTGGTTTTGGTGGAAAATTCTAGAATTGAGTGGGCCCCACTTGTGGTTGGTGAAGAAATGTGCTGAATTTTATTTCAAATGTGGTGGGTGGGAATAGTAGCAAGGTAAAGCCATCGGTTTGCGGTCAAGTCTGCTAAATTTTCCTATAAATAGAAATTTAAGTTAGAATTGAAAATCACACCAGAATTCATAAGTTTTCTCTCTTTTTCTCTCTAGATTATCGAGTGTATTTTGTGAGTATTTAGATACTTGGTGAGTTTTTATTCATCGATTTGCAAGTTTCCTTGACGTCATATCAGATATCCGGTCGAAGTCTTGCTCTCTTTTGAGGTAAGGGATAGTAAAGGGATTTTAAGGGTTATTATATGTTTTTGGTTTCGAAATTTTTCTGGACCTTCAAAAATTCTGGAAAAATTTGAAATGATAATTTGATGAGTTTTATATATTGTGTCCAAAAATGGCGATTTTTGGATGTATAGATTGAGAGTTATGAATTTTATGAGAAAAGACTATTTTAAAAGTAACCGCTTATAAATCCTTGTGATTAACTCCAAAATTGATGAAATTTTTATTGGGAGTACATCTATATAATATCAGTATACCGTATTAATTTCAGAATTTTTGGACAAAAGTACAATTTATGATAAATGTTTAAATATTCGGTGGTTTTGGCCGTATGAAAAATAGTAAATGAATTTTTAAAATTTCGAGAAAATATATATTCAATATGGGACTATTTTATGCTAAATCTCAGAAAAGAAATATTTTTGGAAACTGATTTGGTATTTTTCATGAAAATGTTCTAGTTATGAGTAAATGAATTAAATATGTTATGTGAAGTAAGAAAATTAGAAAATATGATTTTATGGTTTGAGAATCATATATATGAGGTATATCTGATTTTTGATGAGGGTTTTGGTTATTGGTGATGAAATTTTATGAGTTTGGCATTTTATGATGATTAAATGCATTAATTAGTAAAGTGTAAACAATTTAATTAAATTGTTTATAAGTTTAAGAAATGATTAAAATATTATTATAATATTAATAATATTAGATTATGAGATTTCTAAGTGATTTATAACATTTGGATTAAGGTGTTATAAATATGGATATGAATTTTATTATGAAACTTTATCTTTTAGGTATCGAGGTTCTTATGCTGCGTATACGGTACTATGTACAAATCTGAGTCTTATTCACAACAAATTGATTTCTTCTCGACCAAATTATCGTTGATTTATGAATCTTACTCTTGAAATTAAAACCATGTTTTGATTATATTGTTTTTATATAACATTCTTATAACCACTAATGATGATATTTCTCTTTGACTTGAGTGTAAAGATGGGTAGATTATTGGTATGATCGTGACCATAGGTTCTCTTTGCCGATGGTGCAAAAGTTGAATTGTTGGTTGGTATGATCATGACCATTGAATTTACAATTGAATATTTTTAGCTTAAGTGCAAAGGTGAATTGATCGACATGGTTATAATTATTGTTATATAACTTACGAAATGATTATGTATTTATTTGAGATATGAATATCTTTGCTTTTGTAGTGCAAAGATGAATTATTGATGAATATCTTTGGCTCGTAATGCAAAGATGATTTTTTGTTGTTGAATATCTTTGCTTTTAGTGCAAGTGAATTAAAGATGAATTATTGATGAATATCTTTGGCTCAAAGATGAATTATTGATGAATATCTTTGGCTCGTAATGTTGATGAATTATCTTTCTTTTTGTAGTGTAAAGATGGCTGTTGATGAATATCTTTGGGTAGTGGTGCAAAGATGAATTTATTAGTATGATTATGAGCGAGGCTGTGATTTGGTATAACCATGATCTTTGATGTTTGAGGTAAAGGCGGTGATGAAATTATCTTAAATCTGGATGAGAGAGAATTTAGAACTACAATTATGATTATGATTTATACATGTGATTGTGGGAAAGGAATTGTTGATTGATGTTACGAGGATAAAACATTGTTGGTGGACTTTTAACATGGAGAAGATAATAGATTTTATGGTCTATTTGACTCTTCTAATGGATTGCTCGTTCATTTGACTATGGTTGAAAAGTTTTATCATCTACCATATGTTCTAAATCTACGATTCATTCTTGATGAAGACTATTGATAATTTATTTATCTTTAGTCATAATATTCTTTCTTGAGCTAGTTGTGCTCACCCTTTTGTTTCAAAATTCCTTTCGGGTAATAAAAGTGTATTTGGGTTGGCCGGGGATAACAAGGGAATAGAGCGGTGGTCTATAGTTGTTGAGGTTCTCCTAAAGAGTATGAAAATAATTTTATTGAGGGCTTTAGTGTGTTGTATTTTATACATCATTTAATAGTTATTTTGGTGAATTAAATAGGGTGAGGTGAACCCTGACTTTGGAAGGGTGTTTTGTCACTATCATACAAGATGTCTAATGACATCTGAGCTCGTGTTATCATAAGACATAGTTGTGCTCATCCACTTCTTGAGTATATTTACAAGCACTTACTATATAATCTTGGTGTTTGTTTGGAGTATAATACCAAATTAGAGGCAGTGGAGATAATGATATGTCAAGAGAAGACTACGCCATTGGGAAGAATATGATAGTAATCTTCTTGTTTTTCTTTGGGGTCTATTGGGTGACGAGGATAATTACGTGGCCATATGATATCTACCGTAACCTAAAAGCATGGCCTCCCGTATACGAAGGTTTCCTTGAGCACTTCCCAAAGATTCTAATTTCTAAAAGCATTGACTATTTTTGACTATTCCTTTATGTAAGGTGTCATTGTGACGTACTGTTGTTGTAGTTGGTATATATTTGTATCAAACTCGACCTATATGTGTTGTTGTATTTTGGAACGACAATTTTTGTAATAAAGTTGTAGTTATTTTGGGGCGTCGCGAGATGTACCATATATATTTGGCGACTCGAGAATGGGTTGGATGGAATGGACCTATTTTGGGGTTTATGCAGACTCTGTGATCTTTACTTTGCCTTACGACTCTACGATTTCTTTGTAAACTCTCCAATCTTAATTTAACTTTACGAACTCATGTTAGACTCTGTGATCTTGAACTGAATACTCTACGATAGCTTTGCCGACTATGTGATTTTCAATAAACCTTACGATTTCTTGGAGTAGCTTTACGATCGTTTAATTAATACTACGATCGATTCAGTCATATCATCTATACATTTGATCAACTCAATAAATCAACCTAACAAGTTTGATCTTCTATTCTAAGTTTTTGTACATCAACTTCTGATTTAAGAACTTTACAAAAACTACTAATATACACATACATTATCACATCATCATCAAATCAAAATATGCAATTGTCTTAACATAATTCATCATATTAGATAAAAGATTTAACAGGACAAAACAATCTTTCCCTAATGGTGTTAATTTAATAGAAATAATTTTGTAATTTTTAAATGAATAAAAAAAAGAAATGAATGAAAAACTTGGTCACTTTTCTTGTTAAAATTTTTTGTCAAAAAATGAACGAAAAACAAATAACATGAGATTTTTTTTATAATTCCTATTATATTCTTTACAATATAAACAAAATAGAACTAATATAAAGATAAAATAGCGTTTAAAATGTAAAGCTTAAGTTTTCTTTCATATTTATTTACTTAGTAAAAATAACTTTTAATTTTTCACTTTTTTTTCTTTTCCATTCAAAATTTAGATTTCCGTTATTTCGTTTTCCCTTAAAAAATAAAGAAACATGGTGAGAGAGACTTAGAAAAGAAAAGGGAGGGACTAGTAGTATTTTTTTACTACTCCATTTCAGTCCAACTGAAATAATAAAATAAAATAATGAATATGATGATTTTTTAAATCTCTTAAGTCTATATTTTATTGTTGGTAATGGTGGGCAGTGTAATAAGAAAACAAAATTGTTACACGCATCCATTCTAACGAATTTCATTCTATTACCTCTCACATAAAATAAAATTAAAAAAATAAAATGAATTTTTATGTAATCATAATGGTTTATCCATAAATAGTCATTAAATATATTATTTTTTATTTTATTCAAATTCAGCCTACCATAAGGACCCTAGTTTTAAAATGCCGCAATCAAAATTTAAATAATCCAGCTGGAAATGGGGTAAAAATCAGATAACTGCACGAACCGCACAGATAGACCACAACAATAAATAAGACCAAAAGTCAAAATTGGCGATAGTCTGGAGTTTGGACATTCAAGAGCTAGACTAGCTCCTGAAAATACTTCAATAAAAGCCAAAATCACTGCTTTTACCCAATTTCGTTTTCTGGGTACTTCGAAACTGAAAGGATTTACTTTGTTCTGGTTTTAATTTTTCTCATACGAATTGCACAAGGGTTAGAAACTGAAGAACTGTCTTTTGGTACAGAAAATGTTGTGGAAGTGGATTTTCTGATGTCTTTAGTTCTCTTTTTCCTTCTCGGTAAGCCTTTTTAAAGCCCCTTTTAATCTTTTTAATATATATTTCTATGCTGGATTTGGTTAATTTGATTTTGTTTGTCCTGTATTTGCTTGGATTAGACTATGATGGAAGTGGATTTTGCTGAAAGCCTCAGCTTTGTGTATAATTTGATTCTTGCCTATGTATGTTTGGAAACTGATGAGTGTGATAGGACTATTTGCTCTATTTATTACTACTTTGAACTTTTTATCTCATAATTAGTCCTTTATTTAACCCCATGGACTATGTTTTATCATTTCTAAGGCTAGATTATAATCCCAAGTTTGAACTTTTTATCCCAGAATTAGTCCTTTATTTAACCCCACAGACTATGTTTTATCATTTCTAAGGCTAGATTATAATCCCAAGTGGGAAGGTGGTATTATAGAATCCCCATTTTAGGTATCAAATGACCTTAGAAATTATTAAAACTAGTCCATGAATTAAATAACAGATTAATCATGGGATGAATAGTCCGGATTGGTAATAAATTAGTACAAATAGTCCTATTGTTTACGCACAACACGCAAATATACGTGGTCAACAAGTAATATAATAGTAAGTAGAGTATCGTTCCCACAGAGACTAGAAATTAACTCTCACAATTACCAATT
The DNA here is from genome assembly GCA_020205615.1 of Panax quinquefolius. NCBI lineage: Eukaryota > Viridiplantae > Streptophyta > Magnoliopsida > Apiales > Araliaceae > Panax > Panax quinquefolius. The sequence continues at coordinate 74,317,717 of CM035151.1, forward strand.
TCCTATTAATCCTAATTTTATTAAACTAACTAATTTTCAAGTTTGTAACTAAAAGTATTGATAATATTAAAATTACCAAACAATCAACAAACCCTAAAAACTGAATTTTTCAAACAAATATTGGAGAATTAGGCTTACGACTTCACTCTAAGCATCACTCTGAGTATTACACATTATTCCAGTTTAATTCACTATCCCAATTTATTAATCAAGAACACGTATGTAGAACTAGTCACCTCTCGATGTGCTAATACCGTATTAACTCAAATCCACAAATTAGATAGATTCAAGTTAAATACCTTAATCAACTAACTCACTATATCTCTATGTGAATTAAAATTAAAGAAGGTTTAAGTTTAAGTTCTTTATCTGATTACATGCGATGTCAAGCATATCTCTACCCTAACATTCATCAAGATTCTGTTCATTCACAAAATTCAAAAACACATGCTTATTAACAAAGTCTAGACTCGTACTTCCTCTCTCGAATCTATACAAGTCCACAAAGAATTGTTGATCATGCAATTCATAAATTCAAGCTCAAATTAATATAGATAAACTGAATAATAGCTTATTAAACTGAAAATCAAAGATTACATAACCATTGTTCCACATAAAGATCCGTCATAAGCCTAAAAAGTACTTAGTTCATCATCAATGAAATAACAATTGAATAAATTAAAGAAAACATCCTTCCAATTACAAATATAAAACTAGAGAAGAAGAATAATTCAGAACACCCTTCACTTTAGCCTTAATCTGCAAATTGATATGAAAATCCTTCAATTATCTTCACTCCAATGCTTGCTCCAAAATCTGTCCTCTTAATCTCTGTTAATTGCCTTCCGTGTATTTTATCTTGTTGTTTGATGTTAATTATATGTTTACACACATTCTGATTGCAATCCCACGCCATTTAGAGTCCCAAAGCATTCCAATAATTTAAACTCACGTTCTAGATGTGTTTGAAACGAAATAGATCTGCTGCTCTGTTTGGGACCCCGCCTTACGTGGGTATTAGCTTATGAAGTGCCCGCCCGTGGGCTTAGCTCTGATAATCGAGTTGAAGACCCCAGCCTTTGAGTGGGGTGTAAGGCATTAAAAGGCCCGCCCCGGCGGGGGTAGGCTCTAACTTCTGATCATGCATTGCTCCAAACTTTCCCAAATTCTCGCCACAATTGCACCCTTTTTAATCATTTGCCACACCACCAAACCTACATACAAAATAACAATAAACAAGTAAAAATAACCAACAAAAACAAGGAATTAACACCGATTAAGCTTGAGTTAGGAACCGATTCTTGGGTATAAAACCCACTTATCACCTATCCCATTTTTGCAAACAAACATTTATAACCTATATTAGTGTGTGTGGGTGTCTATTGCTGTAGTTCGTTTTCTATACGAGCCCTCCATAGATATGACTGAAGTCTACCATAAATATTTGCTGTTATTGATCATGACACAGTTAAGTATGTACACATTTGATTGTGATGTTTACTTTATGGAAAATGATAATGAGGTTTCTGTAACGTGCTCTAGTTGATTCTTATCCTCCATTTGTGTACCTTATCGATCAGGTAAAATTATGTGTCTAATTGGAGTATATGCTGTTAGAAGTATACAATCTGTATAGTTAGACAAATAGTATCATCTAAAAGGGTTAAGTTTTAATGTTTTGAAAACGAACAGAACTGATTTGAGCTGATGATGTTTGAGCCTTTTGGTTCTTCTTATAAAAAGAAGTGTTCATAATGAAGGTTATGTATATAAAAAGAAGTGTTCATAATGAAGGTTATGTAGTAATGAAAATGGGCATTATTAAGGCGAGGCTGTTCCAAATTGTTGAATTCCTTTTGCATGCTTATGGCTCTATCACCTTTATGTTAACATATTAAAATAAGTATCGAAAAATTAGCCTTTATTAATCAAATAGCTAAAGACATCTATCAAACCTACACACAAAATAACAATAAACAAGTAAAAATAACCAACAAAAACAAGGAATTAACACCGATTAAGTTTGAGTTAGGAACCGATTCGCGGGTATAAAATCCACATATCAAAATCCCCCAAACTTAAAACGTGTTAGTCCTCGAGCATAAAACAAACTAACATGCACTGCAATGATATGTAATGTATTTAATCTATATGTCTATGAATCCAACAGTATCATAGAATCAAAATTATTCCTTCGGCCTTAGAGAAATCAAGTAACACTACAACACTTCATATCAAAACCAATCAATAACTCCTTATTAATCCTCGAATCTTAGACCGTCATAACTGATATAGTGTGTGTGTGATCAACATCTATGCTAACTGATACTAATTCAAATTCAATACATAACCAATCTCTTATCAGGAATCATACAGAGTAAACTCAAAAGTTTCAAAAACAGACGAGTTCCAACTAAATTAAACATTCACCAAGATTAGGGGTTCGAATAGGGTACTCATGCTTTCTTTTTCATTCACGGGGGCTCTTTGCTCTTATTTTTCTGTTTTTTTTTTTCCATATATAGATGGTTGGTGAGTGCGTTTTACGCTCCATCTCACGCCTGTGTTTCACATTTCTTCTCAACCCACCACAAGACTAAACTAGAACATTCTTTTCTTTTCTTTTTTTCCTTTTTTTCTAAAGCTTATATACCCACTTTTTCTCCCAAACTTAGGTTCTTGCCTAATTCTTTGTCTTCACTGCCTATTCTTGTCATTCTCTTATTTACACTAGCATTATCCTTTAGAAACTCTTTATGTATCAATTTGAACTACTTAGTCGACATAAGTGTTATTAACGTGCTACCCTTTGTATACCAGTTTCAAACAAGCACAAGATCCGATTCATAACTCAAAATTACATCATAGTTCTAATACTGGGTACTGTATTTATCTACATAATCCCAATCTCATCATTGGCCAAAATAAAATTGACTACAACAACTGTTGGACATATGCAAAATAACACACTACTAACTTAAATTTTATTTTTTAAATTTTTTTATGGCAAACATAACATAACATGGTGCAAAAATAAATAAAAACTATTTATGCTCCTAAGCTACTATGCAACTATATGATTACATGAATGCAACATTAAAAATCCTAAAGTAAACAATGAACTAACATATGCAAACCTAGCTAATGAAATCAATTATGCAAACATGAAATGCAAACATGAAACTAAATCCCCCCAAACTTGCAAATTACAATGCCCTCATTGTATAGATATAGCAATAAATATGTGAGGACTTCCCTGTAATCGCCCAAGTCTGGGGTGGTGGTGGGAGTTCTTCATCGGACTATCGGAGTCACTTGGTGGAAACCTTGGCATTGGGGCTGGCTGTTGGTACGGGAATTGTGCATTGGGATTGAAGCTCTGTAGTGTCCTATTCAATGAAGCGAAAAATAGATTCATGGCTTCAAACATGTGGTCCTGCCTCGCTGCGAGTCGCCGCATCTCTCTTCGTGCTTCCTTGTTGTGCTCATCCACTTGGCATTGAAAGTTAAGGATCTGAGGGCTAGATATGGCTTCGGGTTGTGGTGCCGCCTCTGTTCCTTGCTCTCCCATCGACGCATCTTCCTGAAGCTCGTCATCATCCGAGGTATCTTCCGCGTCAGCCTCGTCCTTCGAAGCTGAGGGAAATATAAATCCTACTCCTCTAGGATGTGACTCACCCCCGACCCAGACCGCATACCGCGCAATCATTCTGGAATCTAGTAGCTGAAGCGGCAGTTGAGTGGGTTCATCATCGGACCATCTAACACCCGCTTGACGACACAACCCACAAATGAGTGATGGGTGTGGCAAGCCGCCCGAGAAATTTTCTTGTAAGCATCGTCGAATTGAAAACCTAATTATAGCCCTTATGTCGATGATGAAATCTTGCACAATTGCATATAAAAGTAATGCCTTTTCTTTGGTCACGTCAGACGTGTGTGTGGATGGAAACAACTTGGCACACAAGAATGCGTACCATATCTTCCCATATCTGCTGAGATTCTTACTGTGAAAAACAGTGCCTCCTTTTTGACCCTTGATCCATGTGGTTCCCGGCTTAGTCATTTCTCTCAGAATAGCCTCAAAGTCAGGATCTTTGTCACGTAAGTGAACGTACTGGCAATTTCTCGGTACTCTTAACTGGTAGTAAGTGTTGATAGCGTCGGCACTTAAAGGAACTAGCTTCCCCCGCACAAAAGCATTGAAAGGGGCATTATCTTCGGCATTAGCGTAGAATTCTTTGACCACACTCACAACTGCGGCCTCGGGCTCTTCCGTGAACTTATTCCAACCCTTCTGATATATTTGTTGCATCATTTCACCGTCGACATGGTCCGGTGCCAACCCCCGCTCCGGTGTAATTGCTTTTGTCACCATATAGTCGTAACGGTCGGCGGCGGCGGCACTTTTGAATTTTCGCCGATCAATGGTCCGTGTTGGTTGTGCGGACCCTGAACTTTCTCCCCTTTGTCGTTTTGATGTGGGTTTAGACGCCATTGAATTGAAACTCAGGAAGCTTTAACAACAATATTCCCCCCAAACTTCACTCACACAATCTGTCGAACACTTGGTGTGCACACTGTTTTATCCCCCCAAACTTGATGATTTTGCTTCAACTATGGTGATAGGAAGGGAGGAATTGGAAGACAAAGTGCTCACTCTCAATTGCTGTATAACTTCCCTCAATAAGAACCCTAATTCGTAGCTTTTTGAGTTTGAGGTGACTGTATGTGGTGAACTTGGGTTGTGAGGGTATGAATTTATAGAGATGATGTGATGGTGCAAGGTTGTGGTGTGAAGTAATGGGTTAGTGGGTAATTGTGCTAATGAAGTGGGATGATGGAGAAGATGGTGTATTAGTTTCCAAAACGTGAGTAGATAGTGGAGAGGATGGTGTTTTAGTTGTGGGTTCAGTAGAAGAAGTTGAAGTTGCAATTGTGCAACTGCCGAAATTTGCTGGTTTATATTCAGGACCCCCGCCCCGGCGGGGGGTACTATGCCTTATAGGCCCACCCCTGCGGGCATAGGTATCAACTTAACTTTACAACACCCGCCCCGGCTGGCATGTTAGGTTTGTAGGGGCCCGCCCCCGCAGGCTATTCTCCTGCAATTGGACTTTGTTGTGCTTATTTCTTCCTTGCTACTCCAATCCATGAGCATGTTAGGTTCCTGAAATGCCATCAAACATAACTGAGTAAATTTTGAGCATTTTAAGCATGGTGGAGAGATTATCAAGACAATACCACTTAATATTACTTAATGAACTTATTATATCCTAATTAGTCTAAACTATAATCTAACTAACATGACTAAAAACACTAAGAATTAAAAAGTAACATTGGGTTGCCTCCCAATTAGCGCTTGATTTTAAGTCGTTCAGCCTGACTACTCCCTGTTTATGGCGCGTCGGCCAGTGTGATTGCGATGACGTCCTAATTGGACTCGCCACCCCAATAATGCTTCAACTGTTGACCGTTGACCTTTACCCCAAAAACTTTAAAGTCTCCAAAGGGTTTCTACTGTAGAGTTCAACAGCGCCATGTGAAAAAACTCTTTTGATGGTGAATGGACCCGACCACCTTGATTTTAGCTTTCCTGGGAACAACCTCAACCGTGAGTTGAACAATAGGACTGGTTGTCCCGGCTCGAACGTTCTTTGTATTATTTTCTTGTCGTGCCATTTCTTGACTTTTTCTTTGTATAACTTAGAGTTCTCGTAAGCTTGAAGTCGGAATTCATCGAGTTCATTTAACTGAAGTAGCCTCTTTTCACCCGCAGCTGCTTGATTGAAATTGAGTTTCTGAATCTCCCAGTAGGCCTTATGTTGTAACTCGACAGGTAGGTGACAAGTTTTCCCGTATAGTAATTGATATGGTGACATCCCAATTGGTGTCTTGTAAGCCGTTCTGTAGGCCCATAGTGCATCATCCAATCTGAGAGACCAGTCTTTTCGATTCGGATTCACTACCTTCTCCAAAATTCTCTTTACCTCCCTGTTCGAAGCCTCAGCTTACCCACTTGTTTGGGGATGATATGTTGTAGCTACCTTATGGTTGACCCCATATTTTGCCAAAAGAGCTGTGAACGATTTATTGTAGAAGTGACTTCGCTCATCACTTATTATAGCTCTAGGCATGCCAAATCTTGTAAAAATATTCTTTTGCAGGAACTTAAAAATCACTTTGGCATCGTTAGTGGGGAGTGCCACGGCTTCAACCCATTTTGATACATAGTCAACCGCAAACAAGATATACTGATTACTGAACGATGATGGAAATGGTCCCATAAAATCAATGCCCCAAACGTAAAAAATTTCAACTTCCTAGATTGTTTGTAGTGGCATCTCATTCCTTTTCGATATGTTGCCTACCCTTTGACATCTATCTATCACAAAATTTAACAAACTGGTGGGCGTCCTTAAATAATATAGGCCAATAAAACCCGACTTGAAGCACTTTTGCCGCTGTTCTCTCACTTCCATAATGTCCCCCATACGCAGATGAGTGACATTCATGCAATATGTTCTTCACTTCACTGTAGGGCACACACATTTTAATCATCTTGTCGGCGCACTGTTTGAATATGTATGGCTCATCCCACATGTACCACTTGACATCATGTAGGAATTTCTTTTTCTGTTGTCGTGTAAGATCAGGGGGAAGGATGTTGCTCACTAGATAATTAGCGAAGTCCGCGTACCATGGAAATTCCGTATTGATCCCAAAACAGTTGCTCATCCGGAAACGACTCATTAATTACACATCTGGCCTCTTCCTTTTTACCCTGATTTTTCAGCCTAGATAAATGATCTGCAACTTGATTCTCCGTACCCTTTCTATCTTTTATTTCTAAATCAAATTCTTGGAGAAGGAGAATCCATCTGATAAGGCATGGCTTAACATCTCTCTTTGAGATTAGGTATCGAATGGCTGAGTGGTCTGTATAAACTACTACCTTTGTCCCGATCAAGTATGTTTGGAATTTATCGAATGCATATACCACTGCAAGTAATTCCTTTTCCGTAGTTGTGTAATTCATTTGGGTCTCCGTAAGTGTTTTACTTGCATAGTATATGGCATGGAATACCTTCTCTCGGCGTTGACCCAAGACAGCCTCAACCGCATAGTCGCTTGCATCACACATTAACTCGAAGGGCATATTCCAATCCGGTGCGACGATTACTGAAGCTGTAGTCAATTTCTTCTTCAATAGCTCGAATGCCAAATTACAATCCTCATCAAACTTAAAAACTGAATCCTTCTCTAAAAGACTGCACAATGGTTTTGCAATTTTAGAGAAGTCTTTTATAAATCTCCTGTAGAACCCGGCATGTCCCAGAAAACTTCGAATTCCCTTAACCGAACTTGGTGGAGGAAGCTTTTCAATCGTTTCCAGCTTTGCTTTATCAACTTCTAATCCTTTAGCCGAGACCTTGTGCCCCAAAATTATTTCTTCTTCAACCATGAAATGACACTTTTCCCAGTTAAGGACCAAATTCGTTTATGTGCATCTCTGTAAAACCATCACCAAATTCTCTAGACAAGCATCAAAATCATCCCCATAGACAGAAAAGTCGTCCATGAAGACTTCCACATTTTTCTCCACCATTTCCGAGAAGATGGCCATCATACACCGTTGGAAGGTAGCGGGTGCATTACACAAGCCGAATGACTTTCTCCTGAATGCGAATGTGCCGTATGGGCACGTGAAAGTAGTCTTCTCTTGATCTTCAGGAGCAATGACTATCTGATTATATCCCGAATATCCATCCAATAAGCAGTAGTACTCGTTTCCGCTAATCATCCAACATCGATCGATAAAGGCAAAGAGAGAAAGTGATCTTTTGCGGGTTGCCTTATTCAACTTCACGTAGTCCATACAAACCCCTCAACGATCGCTTTGTCTTTGTCGGAATTAGCTAATTGTCATCATTTTGTACCACGGTCATTCCTCCCTTTTTCGGCACACATTGAACCAGACTGACCCACTTACTGTAGGAAATTGGGTAAATGATACCCGTGTCCAACCATTTCAGGATTTCTTTCTTCACTACTTCTTTCATGATTGGGTTGAGCCGTCTTTGTTGCTCCATTGTCGGTTTTGTATCGTCTTCCATCAGAATTTTGTGCATGCAAAAGGATGGGCTGATTCCCTTGATATCTGCAATTGTCCATCGTATGGCCGATTTGTGGTCTCTAAGCACTATCAGCAACTTTTCTTCCTGCAATTCGTTAAGTGCAGCAGAAATAATAACAGGTAAAGAATTAGAATTGCCTAAATATGCATACCTGAGATGTTTAGGGAGTGACTTAAGTTCAAGAGTAGGTGGCTCCACCAATGACGGTTTCATCCTTGTTGTGGCTTTTTCATCCGTGTGCAATGGTTCAAAGGGTGCTTTAAATATGCTAACTCATGGCAGGGAGTCTAGCATCTGCAAGTAATCCACAAATTCCGGATCATCTAAATCTTCATCTCCTAATAATGTTGTTTCCAATGGATCATTAGCCAAACTTTTAACCATGTCTTCGCTGATTATCTGATCAATGGCATCCATCCTGAAACACTCTTCTTCATCCGTGGGGAATTTCATGGCCTTGAAAACATTGAACTTTACTTCTTGATCTTGGACCCTCATAGTTAGTTCACCTTTTTGTACGTCGATGAGCATCCTACTCGTAGCCAAGAAAGGTCTCCCTAGGATAATTGGGATATTCTTATCTTCCTCAAAATCCAGAATTATGAAATCCGCAGGGAATATAAATTTGTCAACCTTGACCAAAATGTCCTCCATAATGCCTCTTAGGTACGTGAGTGACCTATCCTCCAACTGCAATGAGATGTTCGTAGGCGTTGGAGCTGGTAAACTCAATTCTGTATAAACTGATAACGGCATAAGGTTCACACTTGCCCCCAAATCACATAAACACTTGTTGAACGCTATGTTCCCAATCGTGCACGCAATGGTGAAACTCCCCGGATCTTTCAACTTTGGTGGCAACTTTCATTTGTAAACCGCCTTACTACACCTCCTCTGTTAATGCCTTTGTTTGAAATCTTCCAACTTCTTTTTCCTGGACAAAATCCCTTTCATGAATTTCGCATAACTTGGCATCTGCTCTAGGGCTCCTGCAAAAGGGGTGTTGATCTGAAGTTTCTTAAATACTTCCAATTTTTTTGCAAATTGCTTATCTAATTTCTGCTTTTGGACTCTGCTGAAACGGCGGTGGAGGATAAACAACCGGTTTGTCATCTAACTTTGTTTGTTCAACTTGCTTTTCCTCACCCTGTTTTTCGTCATCCACTTTGTTCTCATCAACTTTGTCATCCGTTCTAACTGAATTTTCTGCACTTTTCCCATCTAGATGTTTTCCACTTCTCAAAGTGATTGCCTGACATTGTTCGTGATTTCCCTTTGGATTTCTTTCGGTGTCACTTGGTAGAGTCCCTTGCGGTCTATTGTTCAATGCTAAAGCAATTTGTCCCATCTTATTTTCCAAATTCTTGATGGCTATCTCTTGTGATTTCATGGCCATTGCTTGGTTTTTCATAGCTGCCTCGTTGCTTGTTATATACTTTGACAACAACTCCTTTAAATCTGATTTCCTCTCTTGATGTTGAGCTGGTTGTTGTTGATGATTCTGAAATCCTGGGGGATAAGATGGGCGTGGAGCTTGCTGATGCTGATTATTACTCCACGAAAAGTTAGGATGATTTCTATTCCCCGGATTGTATTTATTCTGGTACGTATTCTATGGAATTCTGTTGTAGCTACCCACAAATTGTACCGACGCTGGGTTGATTGCACATTGATCTGTAGGATGTTCACCCGTACACAATTCACAAATAAGCGCAACTTCTTTTGTATACGTACCCTGACCAAGCATCGAACTTCTTAGCGAGTCTTTGAAAATCTGCGTTGTTATTGCTAGTCACTCCATCTAACTCTAACACTCCACTCTAGTAGGTTGTGTCATTCTTTCTTAGTGGGCCCTTTGATAATTGTTATTTGCCATTGTCTTTATCAATTGATCGCCTCCTCATAATTCTTTGCCATAAAAGCTCCACCCGAAAGTTGCATCAATCTTGGTCTGAGATTCCCATGTAATCCATTGTAAAATGTGTTCATTCTGCAACCACTTAGGCAATCCGTGATGTGGGCATTTTACGAGCAACTCTTTGTATCTCTCCATACCTCGTCTAATGATTCCCCATGTTGTTGATCAAACATAGTAATCTCGTTTCTCATCTTTGCAGTCTTCGCTGGCGGAAAAATTTAGCTAGAAACTTTTGAGCCAGGTCATCCCATGTAGTTATTGAACCCGATGGTAGAGAGTGTAACCAACTCTTCGCCTTGTCCATGAGTGAATGGGAACAAATGAAGTCATTCGCTTCATCCGACACCCCATTGTATTTGAAAGTGTCGCATATCTCCAAAAAGCTTATCAAATGTTCATTCGGATCATCATTTGCAAGTCCCCCAAACTGAACCGAGTTTTGGATCATCTGAATAGTCCCAGGCTTAATCTCGAATGTGTTCGCATGACTATAGAGAACTTTGGTGATACTCGATTGCTGACTCGAGTCACCTTAGGTGTTGCAAAGTCCCTCAACGCTTTCTGGTCTTTGGCAGCCATTGCTTCTTCTTTTTCAGAATTTTCGAAGTCTTCCCTTGTCTCTTTGATCCACTTAACCTTTGAAAGAGTCTCTCAATGCCGTCCTCAAAAGGAAGCAAATCTAGATTTTTGGATTGAGTTTGCATAAACCAACTTCAAAAACATGAAATAAGACGAACAAAATAAAAATAAAATTGTTTAAGTAAAACTGGACTAATTAAACTGATATTGCAAATATTAAAATCTATACTAAAGTCCCCGGTAATAGTGCCAAAAACTTGTTGGGTAAAATCTAATTACGCACAACACGCAAGTATACGTGGTCAACAAGTAATATAATAGTAAGTAGAGTATCGTTCCCACAGAGACTAGCAAGAAATTAATTCTCACAATTACCAATTTCCTATTAATTCTAATTTTGTTAAACTAACCAATTTTCAAGTTTGTAACTAAAAGTATTAAAAATATTAAAATTACCAAACAATCAACAAACCCTAAAAATTGAATTTTTCAAACAAATATTGGAGAATTAGGCTTACGACTTCACTCTAAGCATCACTCTGATTATTACACCTTATTCTAGTTTAATTCACTATCCCAGTTTATTAATCAAGAACACGTATGTAGAACTAGCCACCTCTCGATGTGCTAATACCGTATTAACTCAAATCCACAAATTAGATAGAATCAAGTTAAACATCTTGATCAACTAACTCACTATATCTCTATGTGAATTACAATTAAAGAAGGTTTAAGTTTAAGTTCTTTATCTGATTACATGCGATGTCAAGCATATCTCTACCCTAACATTCATCAAGATTTTGTTCATTCACAAAATTTAAAAACATATGCTATATTAACTACGTCTAGACTCGTACTTCCTCTCTCGAATCCATACAAGTCCACAAAGAATTGTTGATCATGCAATTCATAAATTCAAGCTCAAATTAATATAGATAAACTGAATAATAGCTTATTAAACTGAAAATCAAAGATTACATAACCATTGTTCCACATAAAGATCCGTCATAAGCCTAAAAAGTACTTGGTTCATCATCAATGAAATAACAACTGAATAAATTAAAGAAAACATTCTTACAATTACAAATATAAAACTAGAGAAGAAGAATAGTTCAGAACACCTTTCACTTTAGCCTTAATCTGCAAATTGATATGAAAATCCTTCAATTATCTTCACTCCAATGCTTGCTCCAAAATCTGTCCTCTTAATCTCTGTTAATTGCCTTCCGTGTTTTTTATCTTGTTGTTTGATGTTAATTATATGTTTACACACATTCTGATTGCAATCCCACACCATTTAGAGTCCCAAAGCATTCCAATCACTTAAACTCACGTTCTAGCAGTGTTTGAAACGAAATAGGACTGTTGTTTTTGGACCCCCCATACGTGGGGTATTAGTTACAAAGTGCCCGCCCGTGTGGCTTAGCTCTGATAATCGAGTTGAAGACCCCCCACCCCGGCGGGGGTGTAAGGCATAAAAAGGCCCGCCCCGGCGGGGGTAGGCTCTGACTTTTGATCATGCATTGCTCCAAACTTTCCCAAATTCTCGCCACAATTGCACCCTTTTTGATCATTTGCCACACCACCAAACCTATATATGTGTGCGTGTGTGTGTTGTAGGAGTGGTGGGGTGTGGAGTGTTGCTCGGTAAAACACGACAATGATCATACTTGATGATGGTGAGGATAAGAAGATAGAAAGATTTCATTGATGTAAGGAGATTCGTGTCTTTGTTCATACATAAGAGAATGAATAGTATTAGGAACAAATCTAAAAGCAACTTCAACAAAAAGTCTATTATGTCCATTTCATAAGAACTAGCTCATGATCCCGCGAAGCACAAGCTTTGTTTTGTTATAAAATTATTGTATTATTTATATTTTTTATATTGTACTATACTAATATATTAATTCTACTAATAATAAATTAATATTGTGTACAATGATTTTTATATAAAGAAAATTTTTCTTCTGAAATATCCTATTTAACTAATAATGTATAACTAATTATTGATGAAAAATTAAATAAATTTAAAATCTACAATAATGATTCTTCTACTTATATAATATAAATAATACTATCCTCTTTCAAATGATTTATTTGTTTCTATATTCCTATGTTCATCTATTTATGTAATAATAAAATCTTAATTAAACTCAAATAATTATACTTATATAATTTAATAATAAAATATTATTATATAATAAAATATTATTGTTTTCAATAATATGAATTTTAAAGAACACTAACTGAATTAGAAAATGTATAAGAAAAAAGAGATAGTGGTAAGTAGATAATTATGATAGTAAGAATGTAGATGAAAAGATTTTGAAATTAAATAACATGAAAAAAAAAGTTTCTTTTACTAAAGTTTGTTTCTATTCCAACATTTTAGGGTTGTAGAACCATTCTCAAGTTTTAGGATTGAGAGACTATTTTGTGCTATTTATTATATATAGATTTTATTTATAGTTAGAATTTATTGCTAAATTTTAGGATTTATTATTGTTAAATTTTAGGAGGCCACTTTAAAGAGTAGAGGCCACTCCTAAAAAGTAGGGTTGAAACGACAATTTTGTCTTATTATATATATATATATATAGATTTAAAAAATTAACAAAAAAAAAAGAAAGAAAATTAAAATAAGGAATATAATGGTCCCTATTTTAACCCATATTCAATTTAGAATTGTGATATAAAAGTAACATTATCAACCCATATTTATGTAAAAGAATAATGATTAATTAGTTATTTGTCCTAATACTTTAAAGTACTTTTTTTGTTTAATTTCTAATCTTCTATGGTTAAAATTAAAAAATTATTGTCATATACTCCCTCTGTTCAAGTTTATTGGTTCTAATTTCCTTTTTGGATTGTCCAAATATATCCTTTGTCTATTTTAATACAAATTGTGACCTTATTTTTCCAATTCTACCCTCATTTAAAATTATTAAAAAAATTCATTGAAAATAACATGACATACATTAAAATTGTAACACTATTAACTTTGTTTAACATTGGAAGCACAACCACACTATTTTTTTCCTCTCTCTCTCCCTCTATTTTATTATTCCAATAAAGAGTTAGAAGGTTAATTAAAACAAAACAAAATGATAATAGAGTACTTAATATGTGTAATTTGGAGATAAAATGAATTTATTAGCAAACGTGTATTTTCAAACTAAGGCAAGTAAAATTGGATGGAGGGAGTATTAAATTACCAATATTTCATGAAAATGACAAGGGTAGTGCAATTATCATAATAGTTATTATTACAAAATCATTACGTCACTAATTCAGTAACAGTTCAACTAATGGTTGAACCAACCATTGACCCATCCACCTAGTAACTTTTCCGATTTGATGATCGGTCCCAGTTTGAAAACATTAATTACAATTGATTCTCTAAATAATAATACAAAATAACTAATAAAAAGTTCCTGCAATTTCCAATATTCATAATGACCTGTCCACGTCACTTCCTTTATATTACCATTTAGGATGTCATTCCTTTTTGAATTATCTTGATATGATCTAATTTTCGTACTGGGTCCTTGATATTTATTTATTTTTCTTCTTATCTATACGAGAATATTGTGAATCCTCAACTATAGATTTACTACTTAAGTTTAATACAAAATGATAATAGAGTAGTTAATATGCGTAATTTGGAGATAGAGATAAAAAGAATTTCTTAGTAGACGTGTATTTTCAAACTAGGGTAAGTAAAATTGGATGGAGGGTGTACTAAATTGCCAATATTCCATGAAAATGACAAAGTTAGTGCAATTATCATAATAATTATTATTACATAATTATTACGCCAATGATTCAGTAACGGTTCAACTAATCCCTTGACCCATCTACCTTTGATGATCAGTCCTGGTCTAAAAACATTAATTGCAATTGATTGTCTCTAAATAATAATACAAAATAACTAATAAAAAGTTCCTGAATTTCCAATATTCATAATGACCTGTCCACATCACTTCCTCTATATTGCCATTTAGGATGTGATTCCTTTTTGAATTATCTTGATATGATCTAATTTTCATACTGGGCCCCTGATATTTATTTATTTTTCTTATCTATACAAGAATATTGTGAATCCTCTACTATAGATTTACTACTGAAGTTTAATATAGTTATTAAAATCAGATTATGACCTTGCCACCTTTGCTTCTGGTCCTTTAATAGAGCTCCTGCAAATCATTCAACAACCTCAAGTTTCCAGCTGATTGGTTCTATAGCCATTTTGACTATTCTGTCTAAGGTAAACTTGTGAACTTTTTTATGCTTTTCATTTTGAGTATCATTCTTTGGATCAAAGGTGTTAATGAATTGCTTTTTGTTGTCAGTAATTACTTTTTTTACATGTTGTCTTTACAGAATCAGTTTGCAACTCCCTCTGGTATTTGATTCATTACCATCCAAGAAGAGTCACACACCTTCATTGGGTTTCAGTCTCAAGTGTCTTTTGAGAGAGTCCATGATGGCAGATGCGAGTCCTAGGACTGATACATCGACAGATGGAGACACTGATGATAAGACTTTGGGGGTGATGTTTCAAACTCTTAACTTTAGCTGCATTACTTTTGATGCTAGAGATTTGTTCTAAATGTACTGATTCTAACAAGATTTTATTTATTTATTTATTTATTTATTGATTTTTGGGTTTTTTTCGCACTTTTTTAACTTTTCTGGAAGCATGTTCTTTTTGACTTTGGATGTTTATAAGTGCTTACAGGAACGGAGGTAGCTTAGGGCCCCCGTGCGCTGGGTTGGGGGGGGGGGGGGTACCCTGAAAATTTTGAAGAAAAAAAAAATCTTTAAGCCTATAAAATTTGTACATTTTTAATCCAGGCCCTCCAAGATTTTTGAAAAAAATAAAGTATATATAATTTTTTGAAAAATTATTAAAACATACTTCCTCTATTCCAAATATAAGAGTTATTTTAATTTTTCTGCAAGTCTATTTGAAATACGCACAAATTCATAAATATCACTCTTTCCATCTTTTTTATATCATTATACGAATATCAAATTTTATGGTATCTCTGTACTCCATTTTGTGTACCATATATAGAGAAATCTTATCTCACTCAGAATATATAAAATTGTCTACAAAATTTGGACCAAGGGCGGTGCCCTGGAACTCAACTAAATTATTTACCCCCTACCCCCCCTTCCCCACCCCAAAAAAAAAAAAAAAAATAAAAATAAAATTCTGACTTCCTCAGTGGCTGCTTACGTCTTTATAGAAGTTTAATGACACTAACACTCAGTTTTCATGGATACAGTTTCATAACAATCAAGGAATTGTGGTTTCTGATGCCAGCGACAAGTCCAGGGATCAAAAGGTATCACTATTTGTGCCTGTTGATTATATATCTGTTTTATCTAAAATAAAATAATTAATTATAATAACTGAGTTGTTTTGATTACTTCTTGTGTTCTTGTTCAATTATGATTTGACAGACACTTCGTAGGCTTGCACAAAATCGTGAAGCTGCAAGAAAGAGCCGATTAAGGAAAAAGGTAGGTTCCCTTGTCATATAATACCTCCGTCCTTAAAACAATGTCTTAAGTACACATAACTTAAGGAATGACTTAAAGGGCGGTTATTCTCTGATAGTGAGCCCAAGAAAAAGGTATTAAAACAAATCAATTATTCTCTGATAGTGAGCCCCAGAAAAAGGTATCAAAACAAATCAATTATTTTTGACTTGTGCAAATCAGACATTCATTGGAGGACAAAATACAACTTCGCTTCAATCATTCTTTTGAGGATGGATGGAGTAGTTTATTTTGTCTGTTGTCCTCTTTATGCCTTGTTATTTGTAGTATTATAATTATAATTTGTAAATCATTGTTTTGGCATCGAACGTTTTAGTGCTATTATAATTTGTAAGTCATTATTTTGGCTTTTGGTTCTTATTTTATCGGACATATTGATGCGAAAGGATCAAGAAGACTAATGGAAAGGACAAGGGATTATTAGTATACAAATTTTATACTATTACTTGTGTGTAAATTAATTGTAATTAGGTTATATTAGTTAGATAACAATAAATCTTTTAAGATATAGTTGGTAGAAATTAGAAGTATATCTCCTCCTCAAAGTAGGTTTCCTAATTTTTACTTCCTCTGTTCCACAAAAAGAGTCTCGCCTAGCTTTGATTTTTGTTCTTTTGGGAAATTCTAAATTTCAAATTGTGATGTGAATTCATTTTATTTTGTCAAAATATCAATTTCGTTACTTTGTAATACTTTTAAAGTAGTTTATAATATTTTGTACTAATTAAAGTAAAAAAATTCACATCAATTCTAAATTTTAGGATTTCATAAATGAACTTAAAAAATAAAATCAAATGAGATTCTTTTGCGAAATGGAGGGAGTATTAGAATTGAAGATTTCTATGTCATATATAAATTATAGAGTGCTTTATCCCCATTGTTAGAATACATAGTGGAGGCTTTGTGCTATTGTGCATTCGGGCATAATTCTTCTTCCCTTCCCCGTCTGTCTTCTCCTCGTGACCTTTCCCTAATCGTCTAAACTTTGCACTGCATCAAATATATAATTAAAAAGAAAAAGTGTAATTCATGATGCTGTTGCACTATATTTGATGAATATTTCCAGTAATTGGATACCCTAGTACATTTAGAGCTCAAAGGTGTCTTCCACAAAGATTATTCTAAAAGCTAGATTAGATTGATAAAAAAATATACATTGTTTCTTCAAAGGCATGTTTTTTAAGTTTCGTCCGTCTTTATTTTCTTTTTATGGTATTCTCGAGAATCTGCGTTGTTCAGTTACTTCCCCTTGAAACAGGATCGACTTTGCAGGAGCCTTTTTTTTTTCTTTGTTTTGTCTGCCAATAATTTCTAGAATGTTCAAGGCTCAGTATACATAAGGATGTAAAACTACTTTTTTCTTGAATTTCTGCGTCTTCACGTAGTTCTTCCCTAGTACAAATTATGTTACTGTCGGGTGACTTGTGCCTCTCTCTTTTTCTTTTTCTTTTTTGCTGCAAGTAGATGATTCCTTTTTATTATCTATATTTCGTTTTTAGGCTTATGTCCAACAGCTTGAGAGCAGTAGAATGAAGCTGACCCAACTTGAACAAGAGCTTCAACGAGCTAGGCAGCAGGTTGGTTTGATCACTCTCATAGTTTTATCCTCACTGCCTAACGGTTTGCTTCCTTTTTAATGAATGTCTGTTGCTTTGCTGAAGGGTATATTCATTTCAAGTTCAGGAGATCAAACTCAATCAATGAGTGGAAATGGTATGATCATCTTCTTATGCCTTTCTCCAATTTTAGAATGAACCAGCGTATGGTAATAGGCTCGTAAATGTGGTGGCTATCCTATCTTGTTAAGGTGTATAATCATTCTAGTCTCTGAATTATCTGGTCTACTTTTACTTTGTGACAATGCAAAAGTTGCATGTATTTACAGAAATATATAATGCTTTATATAACAAAATAAATTGTAGGCCAAGTAAAAGGACAGCAATTCCCCTAGCCATGCGTATATATATAACACATAATACCAACCCACAAGCTTCTTTTCATAGAAACTGTTTATCTTTATATTGCACCCCCCCCCCCCCCCCTTCTCCCCAAACATGAATAACAACAAAAAATTAAGTGGGGGAAGGGACAAGTGAAATAAACAGAAAAGTTTGAGGGTTAGAATATTATTCTTGCATCTTTTGTTTCCTAAGAAGGAACTAATTATCCCATCACTTTCTAGGAGCCTTGGCGTTTGATGTAGAATATGCACGGTGGCTGGAAGAGCACAACCGCCGAGTTAATGAACTGAGAGGAGGTGTCAACTCCCATGCAGGTGATGCTGAACTTCGCATCATTGTGGATGGCATCTTGGCACACTATGATGACATTTTCCGGATAAAAGGCGATGCTGCTAAAGCGGATGTCTTCCATATTTTGTCAGGAATGTGGAAAACACCTGCAGAGAGGTGTTTTCTATGGCTTGGTGGATTTCGTTCATCTGAAATCCTTAAGGTGAGTGTTATATATTTGATATAAGTTCCAAAGGTTATAGAAGGCCCATTACTGTAGAATATGTTTACAGTTCATCTTTCTCTCTCTCTTTGCACACAAGTATAGATTTGTATTTGTACTTAAACTTAGTTAATATTATTTTGATTGAATCATCTACTTGAAGTCAATCTGTCTTGGGATATATGTGAAACTCCAAGACTTCGATCAGGAAGGATAGCATAAATTTGTGAGGTGGAAGAAATGCAATATTATGTGTTTATATCACAAGTTTCGTCTCTTTCAATCATAATTCCAATTCATCGAGTACGAATCGTGATGAATCCAGGATGAAATCAAACATGAATCATTGCTGAATTTTGACGACTCTGCTATCAACATATTTATTTATATGAAGTAACTGAATACATATTTTTGCATGTAGGTTTATGTGTGTTCTTGTAAGAGAGATGGAAGATGTAAAGAAAGGCTAGTTATCAGACCAAAATTTTTAGAAGTAAAATAAAATGTTTGATGCAAATTCTAAAACTAGCAATCACAGATACTTCTTGTTCCATTCAAATCAAATATCATAAATTTTGTGCATCTGATTTGATTGAAATTTGTGGGTTTTGTTAACTACCAACTTCCTAGAGTTAAATATCTATTCCTTGTTTTATTTCGTGTTAGAAATATTTTCTTTAATATTTGTCATCTCAAGATCTCTTATCATGCTTCCTTTTTTCCTTTGTAATAATTTCCCCAAACCTTTTTAATCGGAAGCTACTTTTTTTATCAAGTTATTTATCTTAATTTTCTGATGATATTTATATGAGTTATGCTCTTATGCTCTTTGTTCACCATTAATGTTGTGTTTTCTATTTATATTACAAATGCAAAGTAGGGGTGAAATTTTCCCCTTGGAGTTCTATTTCTTTTGGATTCTCATTATGCATTTTGTAGTCTGATGAATCCATAGTTATCAACGAGAGTGGCAATGTACGTTCTGAAGCTATTTCAGAGTTATTATAATCTGTAATGGCTATTTCTAATCTAAAAGTATTTACATCAATGTGTTCCATATCTGTCTTTTGAATGTGCATAACTATTAGCGTTGTGCTACACATAATGGCGTTTTGGTGAGTTTGAAATTGTGTGGCCCTTTTTACAAAGATGCTCTGGGTCAACCTCTAGTTTATTTATTTTCAACTCTTCTGTTACGTTATTTTTGGATATGACCTTTTCTTGTGATTTCTTGTAGTCACTGTCCTTATTGGTCCCCCCCCCCCCTTCCCCCCTTCCCTTCCCCTTCCCCTTCCGTTTCTTGCTATATGACTACTAAATTTGAACCTTCATGGCCTCGTAGCTGCATATAAATCAGTTGGACCCTTTGACTGAGCAACAGTTGTTGGCTATCAGCAACTTGCAGCAGTCATCCCAACAAGCAGAGGATGCTCTATCGCAGGGAATGGAGGCATTGCTGCAGTCTTTAGCTGACACTTTGGCTGGGTCACTTGCCCCCTCAAATTCATCAGGAAATGTTGCAAATTACATGGGTCAAATGGCTATGGCTATGGGAAAGCTTGGAACACTTGAAGGCTTCATTCGCCAGGTAATCCTTAACCATCTTATCCTACTCAAGAAGTTTACCTCTTGTCACACATACACACACACACACATATGGTAAATGATCCATAGCCATTGTTGGCTGTAGCCAACACTCCGCCAAACAGTTAGGTGGACACTAGTGTTAAAATCCATCTGCCCAACCTTTTGGCAGACCCCTATATATAAAGGCTTAATTATAAATTATTACCCTAAATTATTGGTCTTTTTATACTTTGGTTATCGACTTTTCAATTTTTGCAATCAAGTGATTGAACTATTATTTTTTTCACTTTCGTTCAATTGAATCTGTGATGTCACAAATTGACATTAATGATGTGTCTTAAACATGTGGCATTTTTGTATTGATGTGTCAAAGATGAATTTTTTATATTTAATTATCTTTTTAAATAAATTAAAGGGTAAAAACATAATAAAACATAACATATATAAATTATTTAAAAGCAAAATCATATATATATATATATATATATATATATATATATATATATATATATATATATATATATATATATATGGGTAATGATCCATAACATGTATATGGATATATACCATCTATATCATCCATAGCTATGATCAAGGGCTTAGATTAAAAAAGACATTCCAGCATCTGCTAGTCCTTCTAGCGGACAGCGTTAAAAATATTTTTGGGCAATTATGGTCAACAGTCCGCGTCCGCTAGAATAACTAGCGGACTGTTTCTCTGACAAAGACTGCTTCATCTGGTGATTCAGCTTCATATGAGATCTTCTCGGTGACTTCGTCCAGATCAAGAATAGCTGTGTGACATATGGCTAATAAACGCAAGAAATTCTGTATTACTCCTGATTGGGCTTCATTAACCCAATTCCCATTCATGATCTTTTCATCTTTAAAATTGAATCCTTTGGTGTGTGACGTTGTATCAATATTAGCAGAATCCTCGCCATTTAGCAAATAATGGAGATCCATTTCTTTTGGCCATAGCCTTCTCAACTTCAGTGACACCACACGAAAACATACTCCCTACTATTCGAGACAAGGAACCACATGATCTACAGGCCCTCGTACTTGGCTATGCATAGATCGAAAAAATTAATTTCAGGCAGGTTTCTAATTCAGCCGCCGGTAAAGCCAAACAGTCACCAAGCATGAAGGTGGAGAGAAAGGCAGGAGGCTGGTGTGCCGGAGGGAAGGGAAAGGGAAGGAGGGGAAACGGGTGGGCCAGGTGGAGAGGGGCGGGGAGATGGAGGAAAAAGAGGAGAGAGGAGAGAGAGAGAGGGAGGAGGAGGGGGGGGGGGGGGGGGGGGGGGGGGAGGATTCTAAAGAGAAATTGTGGCTACTAATTCCCTAGGCTTCAATAAGTGTGTTTTGAGTTTTGGGGGCAGAATTGTCTGATATTTTCATTAACCCAGTCCGCTAGAAATTCTAACGGACGACGATTTCAGATTTTAAATCTCAGTCCATTTTTGTAATGAAACGTATAGATGCTATATGCCAATTTTTAATCCATAGCATCTATATCATTGCTCTATATATATATATATATACACACACAAAATGAAAAGTATCTAATTTCCTCCATTATACCACCCATCATCTTCGACCAAAAAATAAACTGGAAAATCAATTCTCACCCTCATAGACCCCAAAAAAATTGATTCGAACATATATTCTCTCAAATAAAAGTTATCAACTCCAAGTACTCCATCTTTCTCTTATCGTTCTGAACAGAAAATTCAGAAAAAGGAGAAAGTGATTGAAACAATGAATCTACAAAAATAATAGAGATTTTTTCTCCATTTTTTTCATTTTTTGACCAGCGTCGTCGTTGGCGATGTTAATTTTTTTTTATTTCCTTCTTTTAGATCTATATTTGTATCTTGTATGTGGGTTCGCAATTGAAATGCACTACACCATGCCTCCGATTTTCTCTGTCATCGAACAATTAGCAATATCCAGATTTAAAAAAATAAAAAAAAAGGAAAGTAGCATAAGAAAATAGATCGCCATCAGTCAACGTTTAATCTCACCTCTATTTCTCTCTCTATTTTTCGCCATCAGCCAACGTTTAGATCTCTCCTCTATTTCTATTTCTCTTTCTCTATTTTTTTTTTTTGGTATACTATATCTATTTTTATATATAAAAACAAAGGACCAAAAGAGATGAGAAAGACGGGAACCCAAGGACGGGACGGGCAACAGGGGATAGGGGTCGGGACTCGGGAAAGGGAAGGGAATGTAGAGAGAGAGAGAGAGAGAGAGAGAGAGAGAGAATACTATTATGTAAGATATTTTTTATTATATATTTTCAATAATTAATCTATGTTATGTTTTATTACGTTTTTACCCTTTTATTTATTAAAAATGATATTAATTTAATAAAAAAATATTCTTTTTTGGCACATCAACACTGAAATGTTGCATGTCTATGACACGTCATCAACTTTTGACATAGCAGGTTCAATTGAACGAAAGTGAAAAAAATTAACAGTTTAATCATCTGATTGCAAAAATTGAAAAGTCAATCACCGAAATGGAAAAAGACCAATAGTGTTCAGGGTAGTAATTTATATTTAAACTATAAAAACTATATATATATATATATATATGTGTGTGTGTGAGTGTGTGTGTGTAAGTGAACACAGTAGGTGATGTAAAATAGTTAATGTTTATACCAGGCAGACAATCTGAGGCAACAAACCTTCCAACAACTACATCGTATATTAACAACTCGCCAGTCGGCTCGTGCTGTTATTTCCATCAATGACTATTTCTCTCGGCTCCGAGCTCTTAGCTCTCTCTGGCTTGCCCGCCCCCGGGAGTGAGAAAAGAACCATCTTCTATGGTGATACTTGTTTGGAAGGTGATGCATCTTGCAAATTGTTCGTTGTACCATATAGGATTCAGAATTCTGCCTGTGCATCTTTCCGGATTTAACTATTCTCATTTCAAAGTGGAGGTAGTCCAACCAGCCATGTAGCCTTAACAGCCCGTGCTCATCAACCGACTTTTTTTGTACTAATCTTTCCATCTGTTATAGTGTTGTTGAGTCCAACCTCTCTCCAGCTTGGTTGCGTGATCCCAATAACTTGTACTTTTAAGTTATTAACTATAGTAGTCTGTGTTGTCTTCATAATTATTATAGTCAATAGAGTTATACAGTTCTGGTTCTTCAAGTTATTTAATAATACAGCCAATGTTGGCATTGCTGCTGCTGTCTTTCATTTGGTATTTCATCTCTCAACACACACAGACGTGTGTTTTATTTTCTTGCACATATTTCAGACATCATTTTGTGATGGCGGTGGGATCGAACAAAGTTTTAGCATGTGGTAGTGGGCTCGTCTTTAGGGCAAGCACCATTTATGTAATAACCCAATTTTTTATTAATAGTTAAATATTAATTTTATTTTTTTTAAAATATAATTGAATTGGAAAAGGTAAGTTACTAAAAAAAAAATTTAAAAAAAAGAAGAGAATGACAAAATGGACTGATTCGAATAAGAGAGAGCGTGAAAGATTGTTCTGATAGCATCTCTTGGAATTGCTCAACCAATCCAATTAAATGAGATTTTTTTTGTTTGGTTTGGAAAATTAAATTTTTTTAGTAGATAATTTAATAATCGATTTTATTAAAATTAAAGGTTCATTAAGGTTTTGGTAACTTTTATTTTGTTTTTTTGTTATATTTAAAGAGTGGAGATGTAACCTTAATCATATTTTAATTTGATTAGTTGAATTCTCTAGTAAAATACTTATACGAATTGTAGCTCATTAGAAAAATAATAATTAATTCATCTGATGTTGGAATTGAGTGAATTCAAAATTTATTTTTTCAGTTTTTTGTCCTTTACAATTGTGAAGAAGGAAGAAAAGTTATTTGACGTCATCTCATGCTTTAAATTGTTAAAAATCGCAACTTGTCCAAAGTTCACTATTTTTAGCCCTAGTTTTGAAAATTCGTAAAACTCCGAATTGGGTGATTCTTGAGCCTATTTCGTGTATCTTTTCGAAAGCTACAATTTTTGTGAAGACATGAAGAGATTTTGAAGAATCTAGAAGACCAAAAAGTCAGATTCTTTAATGTTACTTATTGAAGAAAGAATAATAAGGAAGATAAATATTATTTCGTATTTTGATTTTAAGTTTAGTTATGCGGATTTCTAAAAAAGGATTATTTTAATTAAAATAAAGACATAAAATTATGAGATAAATTTATATTAAGGAATATAATTTGATTGAATATAAACGTTAAAAATCTAAAAATTAGTTTATATATTTTAAGGTATATCGTGTGGGTTATATCTCTTAATCCGACCGTTGGATCGTTATAATTTCTGGATATGTTATTCATATATAAGCTCACAATATGTTTATGTTCACCAATTTTGAATCGTTAAAGATTAACGTATGGTTTATTATGAATTTTAAGAAGTGGCTGGTTTGTATTTTTAAAGCAGAATTTTCAGCTACAAGTTCTAATATTTAAAAATTGATAACTTAATGATTTCAAATCCGATTTAGGTGATTCTTGAGGCTAAATTGGGGTATTTGAAGTCTAATTTTTGTTAAAATTAATTAATTTGACAAATAAAATTTAGTTAATGGTGATAAGACCATAATATTGGATTGACATTTTAAGAATAATTAGTCATATTGGGGTTTTAAGATTTCTTAAGTTTTGTTATTGTCTTTTAAGTTTTGGAGTATTAATACTGATCTAAGGTGATAATTAAAGACACCTTGAATGGATTATGAATTATTTTGAAATTATTATTTTGGATTATATTTAATTCGAGGTAAATATGGTTAGTGGTGAATAACATTTCATATTTGATATCGTTGATATTTGAGGGTAAAATTTTGTGAAGTGTGCTATAAATGGTTTTCATATGATCGTGCTGGATTAGTACTCCTTCAAATGACATTTCGTTAAATTTAATTAGTTCGTTTTGATCCTCATATCGAATATGGCTATTATTTCACATAATTATTTTGTGTAAAATTAATATAATAGTTTCATGTTGGTGTTGATACATAAGACTTGTATTTGTACTCTTTAAACTAGTTAATCATGTCTAGTATTTATTTTGATATTTGTAGAAATGTACATGTCAATACGTTTTGGAGACTTCATTCGTTAATATCTTTCTTCGTATATTTTCGTTCACATTCGGGAGTTATTTTGACAATTGGTATCTTGTGATAATGAAGTATATTCGTATTTAAAATAATTTGGTGTCATTTGGAAATGGTCATGTAAGCCTTGTGATTTTGAACCCCTTTTGGCTTACATTTTATAGTTTGTTAGAATTTGACCCTAAATTAATGCGGGTGTCATTAATTATTTTTAATGATTTCATATATTAATGTGTTCTACTCCATGAGTAGATTATATTAAGTATTTGGAAGCTCAAATCCATAGAGTAATGAATGAGATATTAACTCCCAAAGATCACACTTGGAAATGATAAATTATAGTAAATACATGTGGGAAAAAGCCAAGTACCACATAGGTTAAGAATTAAACTTTTAATGTGTTTATATACAAGGAAATTACTCTTGGGTTTGGGCCCCAAGGGCTACTCCACTTTTTGTGGAAGGGAGAGGACCTAACTAAGACTTGATTGAACTCCATTGTTGCCATATAATAAATAATTCGAATTTTAGCTTCAGAGCTCTGCCTCTGGGGTCGTGGGTTTGGGTCCTTGTATATATTTTTTTAGACAAAATTTATTTAAATTTTATTTATTTAATTCTATTATCAAAACTGTCATTTTGATAAATGATATTTATTATATTATCAAAACTGTGTCGTTTTAAGAAGCGGTATCTGCTGAAAGGGTATTAGTCTGAACGGACAGCCCAAAACTACGTCGTTTTGTCGCGTTTTTTCTACTAAGCCTAAAGGTACATAGTTTTGGTTCTGCTAATACTTAAACTACGTCGTTTTATGGGTCTGAATAGATGCGCCCATTCTGCAAATGATCAAAACTACGTCGTTTTGACCAAAGGATGCCATGCCATGTCCTTTCAAAAATATCCCATGCCATTTCAATGGTGAAGTGCTCATCCGAAGGGTCACAAACCCCTCTTATAAATAGATAGGAGGGGACAACCTTCTCGTTCACTCATTCACAAGCAATTAAACATTATTAGTCTTTTTAGTCTTCAGTTTTTCATCAGTTTCATAGTTATTTTGAGAGAGAGTTAGTGTGACGACCCCAAAATAGGTATACACAACGCATTCTGAGTCGCCAAATACATGGTACATAATTCAAATACAAACTTAATTATACAACTGTCGTGCAAAATACGACAAAAAATAAGTTGATAGTTTTAATACGAATATTGTCTTGTAGACAATATCCAAACTCAAATGGAGTCCTCATTACAATTATTATCACACTATTTTATAAAATAGTGAGGACTACTACAGCCACAATCTCGGATAGTCACTCCATTCCCCGACTAGTCCCGGCTATGTTCTCATTTCCTGAAGAGAACAATGAAAGTGAATGGTGAGCTCAAATAGCCTAGTAAAGAATATTATGACTAAGATAGATATGTGAAAAAATTTATGAAAACGAGACATACTTGGCGGTAATGTGAGTCTATAGGCTACAGTTCTTACTCGGTCGAGGATTTCAAATGGGCCAATGAATCGATGATTGAGATTTCCTCTCTTTCCAAATCTTGTAATTCCTTTCCATGTAGCAACACATAACAACACATGCTCTCCAACATTGAATTCCACGTCTCTTCGATGAAGATCAACATAACTCTTTGGTCGATCTTGTGAGATTTTTATACGTTGTCGGATTATTTGAATCTTTTCCGTTGTCATGCGTACCAATTCCGGTCCCAACAACGTTGCTCCACCCACCTCATCCCAGCATACTGGAGAACGACACTTTCGTCCATATAACGCCTCGAATGGAGCCATGCACATGCTTGCTTGATAACTGTTGTTGTAAGAGAATTCCACCAATGGAAAGAACTTGTCCCAACTTCCTTTGAAGTCTAGGACACATAGTCTTAATAGATCTTCAAGAGTTTGAATAGTCTTCTCTGACTGCCCGTCCGTTTGAGGATGATATGCCAAACTGAATCGTAAATTCATGCCCTTAGCTTTCTGCAAACTGACCCAAAATCGTGAAGTGAATCTTGGGTCTCGATCAGAAACTATGGATATTGGCATACCATGCAGTCTTACAATCTCATTTATGTATATATGATAAGTGGATTTAATATACACGAATCGATATTCATTTCAAGTTTAAATTCGTAGTTATCTTCTTGTTTTGTGTTCGTTTTCACTCATTTCATGTTATTTTATGTGTAGGGTGGTCAAGGAGGCAAGTGGTGAAGAAAGGCGGACTTTTGGAGCAAAGTTGGAAAAATGCATGAAGTTGCAATATTTCTTTAGCGATGGACATATGCCACGGCGTGCCTTATTAAAATTTGTACCCCGTAGGGGCGAAGTGCTTGGATTCGCAAGTGTCCTGCTGCTGTTTGAACTCTGCTGGGACTTGGTTTGTGGGACTTTGATGATGCGCATGGACTCTAATAAAAGGGGACTTCGGCCAAAACAGATAGAGAGCTAGATATTACGTTAAAAACAACAAATCACACAACATAAGAAGCAGATTACAGAGATAAATTCCAGGATTCAAGTGCGAGCTTTGGAGGAGTAATTTGAAGAGATTATCGTGACGGTTGCAATTCTAGGCTACGTGAAGGGTGTTCATTATTCTTCTTCTCTTTAGTCTTTTATTTGTAATTGAAAGGATGTTTTCATTAGATTATTCAGTTTTTAATTCATTCGTTATGAACTAATTCGCTTATTAGACTTGTGATGGATCCTTGGGTGAAACGATGATTTTATAACTTTGATTTCGAATTCAATAAAATATTTTCAGTTTATCTATGTTAATTCGAGCGTGAATTTATGAATTGCTTGATCAATAATACCTTGTAGATTTGAATGGAATCGAGAGAGGATATTCAAATCTAGACCTAGTTAATATAGCATGTGTCATGAAATTTGTGAATAACAGATTTTTTATTATTGTTAAGGTAGAGATATGCTTGACATCACATGTAATTGAATAGAGAACTTAAGCTTAAACCTTCTTTAATTTCAGTTCACATAGAGATATAGTGAGTTGGTTGATTTAGGTGTTTAACTTGTTTCTATCTTAATTGTGGATTTAAGTTAATATGGTATTAGTGCATCGAGAGGTGGCTAGTATTACATTCGTGTTCTTTATTAATAAACTTGGATATTAAATTGAGTTGGAATAAAGGTTTGAAAATCAGAGTGAAGCTTAGGGTGAAATCATAAGTCTAATTCTCCATTAATTGTTTGAAATTCCAGATTTTTATATTAGTGATTGTTTTGTGATAGTTTATTTATTAATTAATTTAGTTTCTATAATTTTAAACCATTGAATTGAATAGTTTAATAGAATTAGGATTAATAGAAAATTGATAATTGTGAAGTTAAAATTCTTGCTAATTTGTCCTCGTGGGAACGATACTTTATTCACTACTATATTACTTGTTGACCACGTACACTTGCGTGTTTTGCTCGTATACTTTCAAGTGAATATATTTCTCGTATAGGTAAGAAATGAGCAGACTTGGTTAATCTATCAACAATAACCCAAATTGCATCTATGCTTTGAAAAACCTTGGGAAAACCAGTAACGAAATCCATGGTAATGTGCTCCCACTTCCATTATGGAATTTCAAGTGGTTGCAATGGACCTTTTGGAACTTGATGCTCCGCCTTGACACATTGACAAGATAGACACATTGAGATAAACTCTGCTATCTCTCTCTTCATATTCCTCCACCAAAATATATGTCGAAGATCACGATACATTTTGGTACTCCCAGGATGGATTGCAAACGGTGTGTTGTACGCCTCCATCATGATTTTATACTTTAAAATAGATTCATTAGGAACACAAAGTCTGGAGTTGACTCGAAGTATTTCTTCTTCATCGATTCTTGCTTCTGGAATAGCATCTTCTTGCACTTTCTTCCTTATACGCATCAGCTCTGGGTCTGTAGCTTGAGCAGCTTTAACATTATCGATTAAAGTCGGTTCTACTCGTATATTTGTCATCATCACGTGGGTCCTTGGAGTCTTTAACTCTATCTCCATCTTTTATAAGTCATACAAAATGGGCCTTTGCGTTGACAATATTGCACTCGTACCCGCATATGATCTTTTACTCAACGCGTTAGCTACCACGTTCGCTTTTCCAAGATGGTATTGAATGGTATAATCGTAATCTTTCAACAACTCGAGCCAAAGTCGTTGCCGCATGTTGAGTTCCTTTTGGGTGAAGAAATATTTGAGGCTTTTATGATCCGTATAGATCTCCACTTTCTCCCCATATATGTAATGCCTCCAAATCTTTAGCGCAAAAACGACTGCTCCCAACTCTAGATTATGAGTAGGATAATTCCTCTCATATTTTTTGAGTTGTCGTGAGGCATAGGCTATGAATTTGCCATGTTGCATGAGAACACATCCTAACCCTCTGCCTGAAACATCACTGTAGATGACAAATCCCTCTAAACCAGATGGTATTGTCAAAACAAGTGCTAAAATGAGTCTCCTCTTGAGTTCTTGAAAACTCTTCTCACATTCCTCGCTCTAATCGAATTTTGTATCTTTTCGAGTCAGCTGAGTTAATGTAGTAGCGATTTGAGAAAATCCTTCTACGAATCTCTGATAATAACCAACTAAGCCCAGAAAGCTACGTACTTTACGGATTTTGGAGTATATGAGGATGTCGTCAATAAAGACAATCACAAAATGATCCGAATATTCCTTGAATACTCGGTTCATTATATCCATGAAGGCATCAGGAGCATTAGTCAATCCAAAAGACATGACTAGGAATTCGTAATGCCCGTACTGAGTTCTGAAAGTAGTCTTTGGAATGTCATCAGTTTTAATCTTTAACTGATGATATCCGGAATGAAGATCGATCTTTGAAAAGAATTTGGCACCTTGCAACTGGTCAAACAAGTCATCAATGCGAGGCAATAGATACCTATTTTTGATGGTGACATGATTCAACTCCCGATAGTCAATGCAAAGTCGCATACTCCCATCTTTCTTCTTTACGAATAGAACAGGAGCACCCCAAGGGGACATACTAGGACGAATGAAACCGATGTCTAACAACTCCTGCAGTTGGGTTTTTAACTCCTCAAGTTCAATAGGAGCCATTCGATATGGGGTTTTAGAAATGGGTTTTGTACCGGGTTCAAGGTCAATACAAAATTTGATTTCACGCTCTGGGGGTAGGCCATGAAGTTCTTCAGGAAATACGTCAGGAAATTTATTAACAATAGAAATATCATTCAAATCTGACGTATTTTTGTTTAAATCTGTGACATGGGCTAAGAAAGCTTGACATCCATTTTTCAATAAACGAATGGATTTATGGCTTGATATGACAGTGATTGACTTTAGTGGTTTGGTTGCTTGAATTCGCATAATAGATTGGCTAGGAATATGAAAGCTAACAACCTTACGAAAAATAATCAATTTTAGCATGATGAGTAGTTAACCAATCAATCCCTAAAATCACATCAAATGCAAGTATTTTCAAAGAGATGAGATCAATAGGTAATGTGAGGGTACCGATTTGAATCAAACAAGATTTATAAACAATGGATGTAATGAAGGTTTCTCCCAACGAAGTTTCAACAGATAAGTCAAAGTTTAATTTCTTTGGAGTCAAATTTAAACGTTGAGCGCACGTAGGTGAAATAAAAGAATGGGTAGAACTAGTATCAAATAAGGTATAGACTTCAAAAGAGTTTATGATTAGCTTACCCGTGATAACTTCGTTCGGGTTCCTCAATTTTTGGGAGGTAACGACAAACGCTCTCCCTTAAACTACCGACTTTGACTTGTCTGGGACGGCCTTTGGTGTCTCCATCTCAGCTGGACTTGACTTCACTACACGACAAAATCGGTCTAGGTGACCTTCTCTTCCGCAATTCTAACACGCTTTGGGTTGCTGCGTACAGTTTGAACTGATGTGTCCCTCCCCTCCGCATTTGTAGCATACGACCAGTGGTCGTTCTCCTTCCTTGAAAATGGGTGCTTGGTGCTGCTGTCTTTCCATTATTGTTGAATCTCCTCTTTTTAAAATTTTCACTTCTATTATCTTGGCCAGGATTACCACAGAAGTGGTTACCATTTCTGGCATGTTGATTTTCTCCACGTTTGTTGTCACCACTTCGATGACTGCTACCACTTGTTGTAAGACCCCAACTTATTATAAATAAAATTAAATTTCCTTTATTCATTATTTTGTAATAGTAAGGGTTGATTTGATTAATGTGGTTAGTTATGGGTAAAATGCACAAATATTCCAAATAAGCAAGTGGTTATAAAATATTCGTTTTTATCAGAGAATATTCGTTTGGTCGTGGAATATTCTTACTGTTGGGAAATACGACTGACTAGCAGCGACCTTGTGGGCCCCATAATGGAAAGCAATTGGATGAAGAAAATGACAAGTATAAGTTGTTTATAAATAGCAGGCTGTAATTATTACCGTTATTATCTTGTTGGAATACCCGGTGGTTAAAAACACGATGTCTGGCGTTGTTGACACAAGATAGACTGATGATCGCACCAATTATTGATTCTTACGTAAAAAGGCACTACTCAATAATTATTACAAAGAATTAATTCTCAAGATTTTATTTTATTGATTCAATAATTCTGCGTTGATATATTTTATATTCTTGTTGTTTCAATAATTGTCACTACATAGTATTTTCTATTATCAGAGCAATAATTCATATTATTTGAATAATATTATTAGATAACGTTATTGGCAATGTCTAGAAAGTTCGTCAAGGAGAGATTTGGTCACCTAATCATTGCGCCAAGAAGAAGAAATCCTTTATGGAAAGCTCCTCTTTCCAGGGCGCTCGGTTGTCGTGATTGTGATTACAGTAATATTATTTATGAATAATTAATTATTGATTTATATGATGAGAAAAATATTCATTTTATGTGGAAATAGATGGAGAAAATTTATAAAGTCACAATTATTGAAAATTGATATTTTATCTTTTCTGATAAAATAATATTTTATTATATTATTATAATATAATAATGATGATATTTTTTACAATGAATGTGGGATATATGAGTATATGAGGAGGAAGAGTATTTTTGTTGCAAAAGTTGTTTAAAACATGTTAAATATGTCTGTGGGCCCATTTCTTGACTGAAATTTGATTATAGCCTGTGAATCGCCCGTTTGTGGATTTTGGTCAATTTCTGTTTGGAATTTGGAAAAACTTTCTTCTGTAAAGTTGTATATAATGGAATTTCCTATGAAAAAGACATAAGGTTCAACTTTTTCTGACAAAAGGGCCATTTATTATGAATTATTGAAGTTCCGGATTAATTGATTAACATTTTTTTTGGAGTTCTAAGTGACTTTTGCATGAAAAACGTTTTTGTTACTTTAATTGAGTGGATGGTTGATATCTTGATTCAATTAGTGTGCGTAGGAGGTTTTAGAAAAATAATAATATTATTTATTAAATTTTCTGCTTTGGTGTTCTAAGCATTTTCCTATAAATAGGATGCTTAGGTTAGAATTGAAAATCACACCAGAAACACAAGTTTTCTCTCTCTTTCTCTCTCTATATTATCGAGCGTATTCTTGTGAGTATTTTGATACTTTGAGTGTTGCTATATATGTGCAAGTTCCTTCAAAGACTATATCCTGTATTCCGGTCGTAATCATTGTCTTTTCCGAGGTAAGGGATATTTTTTTTAAAAAAAATGATATTATTTCTTTCAATAACATTATGCCAAAATATTGGGAGTATTTTTCTTGTGAAATTCTTGTCTTTTAGTGTCGGGGTTACTATTCACGTATATTGCACTATTCACGTATACGACACTATTCACGAATACGACAATATTCACAGAAAAATTAAATTTTTGTTTTTCCTCCAAAATATCTATTATGGATACTAGCTTTGATTGTATCCATGTTTTGATCATTCTTGAATTTTACTCCACTATGATTACTTATGAGGTATTTTTGGACATGGATAAACCAAAATACTAATCCTTAATATTTGTTATTTTGTTTCACTGGATTCGTTTCCTTTAAAATATTTTTCATCATCCTCAGTCCTAAATGATGATATTACTGAATATCTTTGGCCTGTAGTGCAAAGATGAATGATTTCTGATGAATATTTTTGGCTCGTAGTACAAAGATGAACATGTGTTTAGATGAACATGACCAATTGATGAATATCTTTGGCCTGTAGTGCAAAGATGAATATTTGATTCCAGATATATATTGATTGATGTTACAGGGATAAAATATCGACGATGAACTTTTAAATTCATATATAGAAGATAGTAGATTTCATTCTCTAATTAACTCTTCTAATGAATTATTGTTTCCGCTGCGAATATTGATTTAAAACTGGTTGTCTATTGTATTCTATTAGATTTTTCCCTGTTGAGGACTAACGATAATTTGTTCTATGTTATCTTAATCATAATGTTCTTTACTGGGCTAGTTGAGCTCACCCTTTTCCTTTTTGTTCTATTTTTCTTACCAGGAGGCGAGAATGTAGCGACTACTAGTCGGGGGTATGGAATGAAGGTTCTAGAAAGTCGTTTTAGTAGTCCTCACCATTTTTATAAAATAATGTATCAATAATTGTAATGAGGACTTATTTGAGTGTGGATATTGTCTAGATGACAATATTTGTATTTAAACTCACAGTTTTTATGTTGTATTAATAAAGTTGTAGTTGTTTTCATGCACTATGTATTTTGACGACTCAGAATGGGTGTTGTATACCTATTTTGGGGGCGTCACAGTTGGTATCAGAGCTTAGGGATATGATCTCTGGCGGAGATCGGGGAATAGAACTAGGAGGGGAGAGATGAGTAAATCTTTCGCTAGTGTGTCCTACCTAAGCTTATTTATTGGTCGGTCATAATATAGGGATATTACGTGATATGTTAATTTGTTAAATTAACCCTTATTTTATGGCAGTATTTGAGAATATCGACTGAGAATGTTAACAGTGGAGTAAATGAGACCGTGGAGACACCTGTACTCACCAACGAGGAGAACATGCAACAGGCTGGCAATGTTCCTCCTGTGAACAACACCACTGAGCAGATGATGAACGATGGGATATTTAGAAGCTTTTTGCAGTTTATGCGAAATCAGACGAGGGAGACTCGTGTTCAAAATATAGGAGGAAATGATAGCAATTCACGGTTTTCCACAGCCAAGAAGTTGAAGGAGTTGGGACCACCAGAATTTTGGGGAATGCCGGATCCGATTAAGGCGAAGACGTGGGTCAAACAAATTATCAAGATATTCGATGTCTTGGGATGTACGGAGGAACAAAAGGTTCCATTCGCCACCTTTATGTTCAGTAATGAGGCGACATCTTGGTGGGAATGCGTGAAGCGCACTCCATCCGGCCCGCACTTAGTATGTCTTGGGAAACGTTTCAGAAACTATTCAATGACAAGTACTTTCCTAAAAGTATTCGTCATATGAAGGAGGTAGAGTTTATTAGACTGGAGCAGAATAACATGACGGTGTCCTAGTACGAGGCGAAGTTTGCAGAGTTGTCCAGGTTTGCACCTCATTTGGTGGAGAATGAGGAATGTATGACGCGGATGTTTCTGAGAGGTTTGAAACTAGGCATACGTCAATATCTCATTTCACATAAATTTTCTCTCTATTCAGATGTTGTCAACATGGCTCAATTATTAGAGCGAGATAACGAGTACGTTCAACCGAAGGACCACAACCAGGATCATACCGATGACAGCAGTCATCAGAACAACGATAACCAGCGGAGAAAGAAAAATACGGACAAGAGCGGTAACCACTCTGGTGGTAATCATGGCCATGAGAATAGAAGAAGCGAGTCGGGAGGAGATTTTAAAAAGAGGAGATTCAACAATGACAATATGAAGATGTCAGCACCAGCAACAACTGGTTCTAAGGGAGGAGAACGACCACCGGTCATATGCTATAAGTGTGAAAAAGAAGGACATATCAGCCCAAACTGCCCACAACAGTTTAAGGTATGTTATAACTGTGGAAAGGAAGGACATATCGCTCGAGATTGCACTGTAGCGAAACCAAGTCCAGCGGGGATGGTGACTCAAAAGGCTATCCCAGAAAAGTCAAAGTCAACGGTTCCTGGAAGAGCGTTTGTCGTGATCGGTCAACATCGCTAGAACCCAAACGAGGTGATCACGGGTAAGATAATCATAAATTCATGCGAAGTTTATACATTACTAGATCTTTGGTGCTACCCATTCATTTATCTCTCTCACCTTGTGCTCAACGTTTAAACTTGACTCGGGAGAAATTAGACTTTGACCTATCTCTGTGGAAACTCCATTAGGAGAAACTTTCATCACATCCACCGTTTATAAATCTTGTTTGATCCAAGTTGGCACCATCACACACTACCATTGACCTTATCTCTTTAATGATATTTGCTTTTGATGTGATTTTAGGGATTGATTGGTTAACTACTCATCATGCCAAAATTGATTGTTTTCGTAAGGTTGGTAGTTTTCATATTCCTAATTAACCTGTTGTTCGAATTCAAGCAACTAAACCATTAAAATCAATCACTGTCATATCAAGTCATAAAACTATTCGTTTATTGAAAAACGGATGTCAAGCTTTCTTAGCCCATGTTATGGATTTGAATAAAGACACGCCGATTTGAATAATATTCTGTTGTTATTGACTTTCCTGACGTATTTCCTGAAGAACTTCCTTTACACCCCGTAACGTGAAGTTGAATTCTTTATTGATCTTGAACTTGGTACAAAGCCCATTTCTAAAACCCCATATCGAATGGCTCATATTAAAATTCAGGAGTTAAAGGTCCAACTACAGGAGTTGTTGGACATCGGTTTCATTCATAGTCTAGTACATCTCCTTGGGGTGCTCTGTTTTATTTGTAAAGAAGAAAGACAGGAGTATGCGATTTTGTATCGATTCACGGAATTAAACCATGTCACTATCAAGAATAGGTATCCGCTACCTCGCATTGATGACTGTATTTGACGATTTGCAAGGAGCACAATTCTTTTCAAAAATCGATCTTCGATTCGGATATCATCCGGTGAAGGTTAAAAGCGAGGATATTTCAAGATCGCCTTGTAAACTTCGATGACGAGCATTATGAATTCCTAGTCATGTCTTTTGGATTGACTAATGCTCCTGCGGCTTTCATGGATATGATGAACCGAGTATTCAAAGATTATTTGGATCAGTTTGTTGTTGTCTTTATTGATAACATCCTCATATATTCTAAAAGCCGTGAAGATTATGAGCACCATTTGAAGCTGGTACTGCAAAGGCTTCGTGATAACAAGCTATATGCCAAGTTGAAGAAATACGAGTTCGGCTTGAGGAAGTAGCATTTCTTGGGCACGCGTGGTGTCAAAACATGGAGTATCTGTTGACCCGTGAAGATTGAAGCAATACAAAGTTAGAACAACCGAAATCGATGGATCAAGTATGTAGCTTTTTGGGCTTAAGCTGGTTATTATCGGAGATTTGTGGAAGGATTTTCTCAAATCGCTACTCTAACTTAACTCGGTGACCAGAAGATACAAAATTTGTATGGTGCGAGGAATGCGAGAAGAGTTTCAAGATCTCAAGAGGAGACTCGTTTTGCACTGTTTTGATAATACTATATCTGGTTCGGATGGATTTGTTATCTCTGATGATGCTTGAGCAAAGGGTTAGGATGTGTTCTCATGCAACGTGGGAAAGTCATAGCCTATGCCTCGCGACAACTTAAAGAATATGAGAGGAATTATCCTACTCATGATCTAGAGTTAGCGGCGTGATGCTTTTTGGCGCTTAAAGATCTCAAGGCACTATCTATATGGGGAGAAAGTGGAGATATATTCAGACCATAAAAGCCTTAAATATTTCTTCACCCAAAGAGAACTTAATATGCGGCAACGACGTTGGCTCGACCTGTTGAAAGACTATGACCATACCATTCAATACCATCCTAGAAAAGCGAACGTGGTAGCCAACGCATTTAGTAGAAGATCATATGCGGGAACGAGTACGATGTTGTCAACACAAAGGCCCATTTGGTGTGATTTACAAAAGATGAAGATAGAAGTCAAGACTCCGGGGACCCATGCAATTATGTCAAGTATACGTATAGAACCAACTTTAATCGAAAAAGTTAAAGTTAATGTGAGACCCAGATTTTATGAATAAATATTTAATTTTCTCAAAATAATTTTTTAAATATTATGGTGTGGATTTGATATAATGTTATAGTTGTGGGTTATATTTATAAATTTTGCAAAAGTATGCAAGTTGTTATATAATATTCGATTGGTGGGGAATATTTTTTTTTGTCGGGGAATATCAAATGCGACGGTACAATCATTGGTGGACCCGCAATGAAATTATTATTGGATTGAGAAAGCGACAAAAATACTTTATGAAAATAATGGCGGAAGTTTTCTAGATTAAGCTGTTGAAACACCGGTGTTAAAAAATACGATGTCTGGGCGTGGTTTAGTAGTAGCTTTTGCGGTATTGATTATTGATACTTACGTGAGAAGTCACTCGGTTATACTCAATTATTACTACGATAATTCTTTGCATCATATCTTTCATATTATTGATTCAATTATTATTACGAGTATCATCTGCATAATATGATATATTATTAAATCAATGATTGAGATGGCAAAGTTATTCATATTATTATTTGCAATATTGATGATGTCAGAAGTTACATCGAAGAGAGGTTTGGTCACCTAATTGGCATGATAAAAGAAATCCTTATTGGAAAGCCCCTCTTTCACAGGAGCGACTGGTTGTTAAATATTGTGAGTTATAATATTAATGATGAATGTTATTAAAATTGAAGTTGTGTTAGGAGTTGAATTTGGAGGCCTTGGACGTGATATTTGAGTCAGAGCGATGAAATTAGTAAAATAGTCTATAAACACACAAATTTTTTCGGGATTCACTATTTGGTTGAAAAAGTCAACAGTTGACTTTTTGGAAAAATCAAACTTCAAAATTTCAAAATTTATATTGTTGATAAAAATAGTTTCATTATGTTGGAATTGTTTGTGTTAGTGAAAATCGACATCTATTAGATGATAATTGATGAGGGGTTATATTGATAAATCGGGTAATTTATCGGATAAATGAGCAATTAATTGCTACTAATTCACATGATTATATAACTATTTGTTAGGATGTGTGTACTATTGAATCACATTCTTGTACTATTAGGGGAGTTGGTGCAAAATTGATAATACTTGCTACTAAGTTAAAAATGGAGGTATAGATGGAGGTCTTATATTTGTAATTATTTTTATCACATGATTAGAACTATTGAGTCACATGATTTACTATTGATTCACATTATTTACTATTAGGGGAGTTGGTGCAAGTTTGATAATACTTGCGGGACTAAATTAAAAATGAAAAAAAGAGGAAGGTATTATCTTTGTAATATTTTGAGCCCCCAAAGCGTGTGATTATCGAAACTATATTTTCCTATAAATAGAAGCTCATTCTTCCTTCATTTCTCACCAATTCACAAAAGCTTTAGAAGCAATTATTATAGAGAGAAATTATAGAGAGAAAGAAGAAGAAAAGTACGCTACCTCTTTATTCCGATTATCCGATTTTTTTTAAGGTAGGGAATATTATTTGTTGTACTCGTAGGGAGTATTATTTCTTTTTGTATTCATGAAGAGAACTTACATTATTCCATTCTTTATTATTCTGTTGGAATAACACATATCTGTGAGCTACCCTATACTTGGTGACATTCTTCTATTATTAAAAGTCTTTATTATTACATTGGAATATCATGCATCGTTTCTGTAAATCTTTATTTTTCTGTGGGACTGATTGGAAATCTTTTTATTATTACATTGGATATATTGGAATATCACATGCATGCGTTTCTGTGGGACTGATTAAAATCCTTATTAGTATTTTGTTGGAATAACACATCTATCTGCAATCTGCATGCATGCATGGTGATTTCATTGTTATTTCATTCTTTATTATTACATTGGAACATCTTGTCGGATGCGAATTTACTTTGACACGGTTCCGTTATTTATTATTACATTGGAATAACTTTTCATACATGAAAAGTAACGCATACATGGTGATTTCTTTTGTTATTCCATTCTTTATTATACTCGGTTGGTTAAAGTTTTGACTTCTATACTCCATGAAATTAGTGGAATATCCTTGATATTTGCGCTTCATCCGATATCTTTTCATGGAAATATTCTTACGAGCATTCTTGAATTTTACTCTACAAAAAAGAAGTATCATGTTGACAATTTGGACATTATTAGTTCTGGATAAATTAATTCTTGAACTTGTTTTATTGAATTCTTATATCATTGTCATCATCCTCATGTTTATATTTTGTTGAAAGTCATACGTGGCACTGTAGTGCATAGATGGACTTGGTATGATTATGACCGAGGATTATTGATTGTAATCATGGGTAGTAATGTTACAAATGATGTGGTAAAAGTCCTCGTTGGCCCGTAGTGCATTGATGGACGATTTTTGGTATGATTATGGCTATGGATTCTCTTGACCGAGGTGCAAAGATGAATTGTTTTATGGCATGATCGGGATAGTTGATGAAAACACGATTATCTTTGGCCTGTAGTGCATGGATAATTCGTGGTCGTGATACTAAAAATATCCTTGGCCTGTAGTGCAGGGATGAGTTAATGATGTGGATTATTTATTAAGCTGAGTCTCAGCGATAAAGTTGGTGAAAAACTTTTTAAATCATAGAAGATAGTAGATTTTATATTTTACTTGACTCTTCTAATGGATTGTTTATTTCGCTGCAGTTTTTGATCTAAAACTTGTTGTCTATTATATTCTAACAGTTGTTATACTGTTGAAGGCTAATGATAATTTATTCTGCATTATCTTAGTCATAATATTTCTTACTGGGCTAGTTGAGCTCACCCTTTCTTTCACTGTTCTCTTCAGGAAATGAGAACGTAGCTGGGACTAGTCGGGGAATAGAGTGATGGTCCTAGATGTTTGCATTAGTAGTCCTCACTATTCTGTGAAATAGTGTGATAATAATAGTAATGAGGACTCCTTTTGAGTTTGTATACTCTCTAGTAAACAATATTTGTATTCAAACTCACAGCTCATGTTGTATATTTAAGATTGTATTTGTATTCTGTACCATGTATTTGGCGACTCGAGAATAGGTGATGTATTCTGTTTTGGGGGCGTCACAGTTGGTATCAAAGCTTAGGGATATGATCCCTGGCTGAGATATGAGATAAGAACTAGGAGGGGAGGCGGGGGAATTCTTCGCTAGTATGACCTACCTAAGTTTATTTGGTATTTAATTGGTTGGTCGGAGTATAGGGATAATATGTGATATATTAATTAACCCTTGTTTTGTGGCGGTGTTTGAAAATGACATCGAGAATGTTGAGAATAGCAATGGAGCACGAGAGACCGTTGAGTCTCCACGGATCAATAATCGGGACAATGTACAGCAGGATGGCGATAATCCTCTGTAAACAACAACAACGATTGATCGATTGATGAGCGATGAGTACGTTTAGGAGCTTTTTAGAATTCATGCAACATCGGTGAAGCGGCTCCTATTCATAATGTAGGAGGAAACAATGCAACGACTACGGTTGGTCACCATTAGCGATTCAAGGGCTGGGACCTTGGAGTTTTTGGGAAAGCGAGAACCACTTAAAAGCGGAGCGTGGTTAAAGCGAGATCACCAAGATATTTGAGGTCTTGGGATGCTCAGGAGCAAAAGGTTTCCTTTGCCACCTTTATGTTGCGTGAAGAAGCAGATCATTGGTGGGAATCGTAAAAGCGTACCCGGTGGCCTTTTCAAGATGTCTTGGGAGAAGTTCCAAGAAGCATTCAGCGACAAGTACTTTCCGAAAGTATTCGTCACATGAAGGAGGTGGAGTTTATCAAGTTGGAGCAAAATAATATGGCCCGTGTCGCGATATGAGGCTAAATTTGCGAGAGTTGTCGGTTTGCATCCCATTTGGTCGATAATGAGGAAGCGAATGGCCGCGAATGTTTCTAAGAGGTTTGAAACACGAGATCGTCGATATCTTATTTCTCACAAACTTTGTTTATATTGGATGTTGTGAATAGGGCTAGTTATTGGAGCGCGATAATGAGTCAACCAACCAAAAAATGACGACCAACAACACGATAATAATAAATGTCCGGTGGTATGGTCGTGAACAATGATAACCATCGTGGGGAAATTATCATGCCAAGAATGATAACCACGCCGGTGGTAATCATGGCCAAAATAATAAAGTGGAAATTTTAAGAAGAGAAGGTTCAATAATGATGGAAAGGCAATGACACAAACACTCGTTTCAAAGGAAGAAGAAGCGATCATCGGTCGTATGTTTCAAATGCGGACGGGGAGGACACATCAATCAAAAGTATGTCCTTGACAATCAAAGCGTGTTTCAATTGCGGAAAGAAGGTCACCTAGCTCGATTTTATCGTATGGTGAAGTCAAGTCCAATTTGGGATAGTGATGCCAAAGGATGTCCCAGACAAGCCAAAAGCCGGTAGTTTAAGAGAGGCATTTTTTTTTTCGTAACGAGGAACACGAATAAAATTATCACGGGTAAGTTAATCATAAACTTTTGTGAAGTCTATATCTGAAGTGTTGAATCTGGGTTCTACTCACTCTTTTATTTCACCTAGTTGTGTTCAATGTTTGAATTTAACTCAGGAGAAGTTAGGCTTTGATTTATCTGTTGAAACTCGGTTGGGAGAAACCGTTACCTCTACTATTTATAAATCTTGTTTGATTCAAATCAACACTTTCACGTTACCTGTCGATCTTATCTCTTTGAAAATATTTGCATGGATGTGATTTTTGGAATCGATTGGTTAACTACTCATCATGCTTTTCATAAGGTTGTTAGCTTTCATATTCCTAACTTTTTAAGTAACCAAACCACTAAAGTCGATCTTTATCATATCAAGCCATAAGTAAAGAGCCCCGAGCCTTTCGTTGTTGACTTCCTTGTGTGGAATGCCGAGCGGACTTTACATAGGTGATGTCGTGAATAGCGATGGCAAGTTGATAGGTATCGATGTGACGTACTATCCAAGTCTTGGATGAGAGTCACGATTTTGAATGACATTTCTATTGTTAATAGATTTCTGACGTATTCTTGAAGACTTCTTAGCCTACCTAGGCGTGAAATTGAATTTTGTATTGACCCCGATACAAAACCCATTTCTAAAACCCTCAAATATTTCTTTACTTAAAATAAGCGTAACATGCGCCCAAAGCGTTGGCTCGATTTGTTGAAGATTACGATCGTACCATTGATACCATCGTGGAAAAGCGAGCGTGGTAGGCGGCGCGTTGAGTAGAAGATCGTATCGTTCTGAGTGCGATGTTGTTAACACAAAGACCCATTTCATACGACTTACAAATGATGAAGATAGAGTTAAAGAATCTAGGAACCCACGTGAAGATAACGAATATCTGATTAGAATTGACTTTAATCGATAAAGTTAAAGCCGCTCAAGCTACATACTCAGGATGATGAATGAAGAAGGTTCAAGAAGGCGTTATTCTAGAAGCAAGAATCGATGAAGAGAGGAAATCTCAACCCTCGATTTAATTGGCCCATTTGAAATCCTCGATCGAGTAGGAGCGTGGCTTATAGACTCGTTTTACCTTGCCAAGTATGTCGGCGTGTTCATAACGTTTTTTTTTTTACGTATCGACGTTACGTAAATATGTGGATGACCTGAACCACATTATTAATTTAGAACCGGACGAGATAACGGCTGATTTAACGTTTGAGGAGATACGTGTTAAAATCTTGGATAAGAAGAATCGTATTCAACACTCAAAGGTTATACCTCAAGAGTTAGAATTTGAAATGAAGTCGAGGTATCCTCACATTTGACATAAGATAAAATACGATACGTAAATTTTGAGGTGAAATTCCATAAGGAGGGAGATTGTGAGACCCCAGATTTTATGAATAAATATTTAATTTTCTCAAAATAATTTTTTAAATATTATGGTGTGGATTTGATATAATGTTATAGTTGTGGGTTATATTTATAAATTTTGCAAAAGTACATGAAGTTGTTATATAATATTCGATTGGTGGGGGGAATATTCTTTTTGTCGGGGAATATCAAATGCTGACGGATACAATCATTAGTGGACCCATAGCGGAATTATTGTCGGATTGAAAGCAACAAAAATACTTTATGAAAATAACGGCGGAAGTTTTACAGATTAGCTGTTGAAACACCGGTGTTAAAAAAATGCGATGTCTGGCGTGGTTGCATAGTAGCACTGCGGTATTGATTATTGATGACTTACGTGAGAAGTCACTCGGTTATACTCAATTATTGCTACGATAATTGTTGCATCATATCTTTCATATTATTGATTCAATTATTATTACGGTATCATCTGCATAATATGATATATTATTAAATCGATGATTGAGGCGACAAAGTTATTCATATTATTATTTGCAATATTGATGATGTCTAGAAGTTACATCGAGGAGAGGTTTGGTCACCTAATTGCGGGCATGATAAAGAGAAATCCTTATCGGAAAGCCCCTCTTTCACAGGAGCGACATGGTTGTTAAATATTGTGAGTTATAATATTAATGATGAATGTTATTAAAATTGAAGTTGTGTTAGGAGTTGAATTTGGAGAGCGGACGTGATATTTGAGTCCGGAAGCGATGAAATTAGTAAAATAGTTTATAAACACAAAATTTTCGAGATTCACTATTTGGTGAAAAAGTCAACAGTTGACTTTTTTGGGAAAATCAAACTTGAAATTTCAAAATTTATATTGTTGATAAAAATAGTTTCATTATGTTGGAATTGTTTGTGTTAGTGAAAATCGACATCTATTAGATGATAATTGATGTGCGGGGGGTTATATTGATAAATCGGGTAATTTATCGGATAAATGAGCAATTAATTGCTACTAATTCACATGCTTATATAACTATTTGTTCACATGTGTGTACTATTGAATCACATTCTTGTACTATTAGGGAGTTGGTGCAAAATTGATAATACTTTGACTAAGTTAAAATGGAGGTATAGATGGGACTTATCTTTGTAATTTTTTTATCACATGATTAGAACTATTGAGTCACATGATTTACTATTGATTCACATTATTTACTATTAGGGGAGTTGGTGCAAGTTTGATAATACTTGCGAGGACTAAATTAAAAATGAAAAAAAGAGGAAGGTATTATCTTGTAATATTTTTGAGCCCCAAAGCGTGCAATTATCGAAACTATATTTTCCTATAAATAGAAGCTCATTCTTCCTTCATTTCTCACCAATTCACAAAAGCTTTAGAAGCAATTATTATAGAGAGAAATTATAGAGAGAAAGAAGAAGAGAAGTACTGCTACCTCCTTTATTCCGATTATCCGATTTTTTTTTAAGGTAGGGAATATTATTTGTTG
This sequence comes from Panax quinquefolius, assembly GCA_020205615.1. Taxonomy (NCBI): domain Eukaryota; kingdom Viridiplantae; phylum Streptophyta; class Magnoliopsida; order Apiales; family Araliaceae; genus Panax; species Panax quinquefolius. The sequence goes on from CM035151.1 coordinate 74,362,589, forward strand.
TACTCGTAGGGAGTATTATTTCTTTTGTATTCATGAAGAGAACTTACATTATTCCATTCTTTATTATTACATTGGAATAACTTTTGTATCTGTGAGCTACCCTATACTTGGTGACATTCTTCTATTATTAGTCTTTATTATTACATTTGGAATATCACATGCATGCGTTTTATGTGGGACTGATAAAATCTTTATTATTACATTGGAATATCACACATGCATGCATTTTCTTGGGACTTGGTTCCGTCTTTATTATTATTACATTGGAATATATCACATACATGCGTTTTCTGTGGGACTGATTAAAATCCTTATTAGTATTTTGTTGGAATAACACATGTCATGTGAAATACTGCATGCATGGTGATTTACATTGTTATTTCATTCTTTATTATTACATTGGAACATCTGTCATCGTGAAATTTACTTTGACTAGTTCCGTTATTTAGTATTACATTGGAATAACACTTCTATCATGAAATAACGCATACATGGTGATTTCTTTTGTTATTCCATTCTTTATTATACTCGGTTGGTTAAAGTTTTGACTTCTATACTCCATGAAATTAGTGGAATATCCTTGATATTTTGCGCTTCATCGATATCTTTTCATGGAAATATTCTTACGAGCATTCTTGAATTTTACTCTACAAAGCGGTATCATGTTGACAATTTGGACATTATTAGTTCTGGATAAATTAATTCTTGAACTTGTTTTATTGAATTCTTATATCATTGTCATCATCCTCATGTTTATATTTTGTTGAAAGTCATACGTGGCTTTTGTAGTGCATAGATGGACTTGGTATGATTATGACCGAGGGATTATTCGGTGTAATCATGGTAGTAATGTTACAAATGATGTGGTAAAAGTCCTTATTGGCGTAGTGCATTGATGGGACGAGTTTTTGGTATGATTATGGCTATGGATTCTCTTGACCGAGGTGCAAAGATGAATTATTTTATGGCATGATCGGAATAGTTGATGAAAACACGATTATCTTTGTTTTTTGTAGTGCATGGATAATTCGTGGTCGTGATCTAAAAATATCCTTGGCTTTGTAGTGCGGGGATGAGTTAATGATGTGGATTATTTATTAAGTGAGTCTCGTGATAAAGTTGGTGAAAAAACTTTTAAATCATAGAAGATAGTAGATTTTATATTTTACTTGACTCTTCTAATGGATTGTTTATTCATTTGCAGTTTTGATCTAAAACTTGTTATCTATTATATTCTAACGGTTGTTATATTGTTGAAGGCTAATGATAATTTATTACGCATTATCTTAGTCATAATATTTCTTCTTTGGGCTAGTTGAGCTCACCCTTTCTTTCTTTGTTCTCTTGAGGAAATGAGAGCGTAAATTTGGGACTAGTCGGGGGATAGAGTGATGGTCTAGATGTTTGCATTAGTAGTCCTCACTATTACGTGAAATAGTGTGATAATAATAGTAATGAGGACTCCTTTTGAGTTTGTATACTCTCTACAGTAAACAATATTTGTATTCAAACTCATTTCGTGTTGTATATTTAAGATTGTATTTGTATTACATTACGTACTCAAAATGTATTTGGCGACTCGAGAATAGGTGATGTATTCTATTTTTGGTTGATAGACATTATATGGACGAAAGTGTCTCTCTCCAAAATGTTGGGATGAGGTGGGTGAAGCAACATTGTTGGGACCCGAGTTGGTATGTATGACTACGGAAAAGATCCAAATGATTCGACAACGTATACAAACGGCACAGGATAGACAAAAGAGTTATGCGGATCTTCATCGAAAGGACGTGGAATTTAGTATTGGGGATCATGTATTGTTGCGTGTGGCTCCATGGAAGGGAGTTACAAGATTTGGGAAGAGAGGAAAGCTCAATCCATGATTTATTGGTCCATTTCAAATTCTTGACCAAGTAGGAAATGTGGCATATAGACTTGCGTTACCTCCAATTATGTCTCGTGTTCATAATGTTTTTCATATATCTGTGCTTCGTAAATATGTGAAAGACCTAAACCATGTCATTGAATTAGAACCGGACGAGATAGCTGAAGACTTAACGTACGAGGAGGTACCTGTCAAGATCTTGGATAGGAAAGAGCATGTCCTACGCACAAAGGTCATACCACAAGTCAAAGTTTTGTGGAGGAACCATGCTATTGAGGAAATGACCTGGGAGTTGGAAACGGAAATGAAAGCGAGGTAACCTCACCTTTTTGAAACACCAGGTACGTACGTCAATTTTGAGGACGAAATTTCATAAGGAGGGGAGGTTGTAAGACCCCAACTTATTATAAATAAAATTAAATTTCCTCTATTCATTATTTTGAAATAGTAAGGGTTGATTTGATTAATGTGGTTAGTTATGGGTAAAATGCGCAAATATTCCAAATAAACAAGTGGTTATAAAATATTCATTTTTATCGGAGAATATTCGTTTGGTCGTGGAATATTCTTACTGTCGAGGAATATTAAATGACTGACGTAGCGACCTTGTGTGGGCCCCATAACGGAAAGCGATTGGATGAAGAAAACGACAAGTATAAGTTGTTTATAAATAAATAACGACGTAGTTGTTACCGCTAATACTGTTGGAATACCCGGTGGTTGAAAACACGATGAATGGCGTTGTTGCATGAATAGCATTACGATATTGCACCAATTATTGATTCTTACGTAAGAAGGCACTACTCAATAATTGTTACAGTAATTACTGTTCAGTATTTTATTTTATTGATTCAATAATTGATGCGTTGATATTTTATATTACTGTTGTTTCAATAATTGTGACTACACAGTATTTTCTATTATCGGAGCAATAATTTATATTATCTGAATAATATTATTAGATAACATTATTGGCAATGTCTAGAAAGTTCTTTCTAAGGTGAGGTTTGGTCACCTAATTACGCGCTAGTAAGGAGAAATCCTTATTGGAAAGCCCCCTCTTTCCTGGGAACTATCTGGTTGTCAGTATTGTGATTCTGTAATATTATTTATGAATAATTAATTATTGATTTATATGATGAAAAAAATATTCATTTTATGTGGATATAGATGGAGAAAATTTATAAAGTGACAATTGTTGAAAATCGATATTTTATCTTTTCTGATAAAATAATATTTTATTATATTATTATAATATAATAATGATGATATTTTTTTACAATGAATGTGGGATATATGAGTATATGAGGAGGAAGAGTATTTTTGTTGCAAAAGTTGTTTAAAACATGTTAAACATGTCTGTGGGCCCATTTCTTGACTGAAATTTGATTATAGCCTGTGAATCGCCCATTTGTGGATTTCGGTCAATTTCTGTTTGGAATTTGGAAAAACTTTCTTCTGCAAAGTTGTAGATAATGGAATTTCCATCTCCTTCATGTGATGAATACTTTCGAGAAAGTACTTGTAGTTGAAAATTCTTGGAACTTCTCCCAAGACATCTTTAGTGCGGAAGGCTGGGTACGTTTTACAGATTCCCACCAATGATCTGCCTCTCCTCGTAACATGAAGGTGGTACAGAATTCTGAGTCACAACATGAAAATTCTTGGAACTTCTCCCAAGACATCTTTAGTGCGGAAGGCTGAGTATGTTTTACAGATTCCCACCAATGATTTGCCTCTCCTCGCAACATGAAGGTGGTACAGAATTCTTGATACCAACTGTGACGCCCCCAAAATAGGTATACATAACCCATTCCGAGTCGCCAAATACATAGTACAGAATTCAAATACAAACTTAATTATACAATTGTCGTGCAAAATACGAAAAAACATAAGCTCAGAGTTTTAACATGAATATTGTCTTGTAGACAATATCCAAACTCAAATGGAGTCCTCATTACAATTATTATCACACTATTTTATAAAATAGTAAGGACTACTACAATCACCATCTCGAACCGTCACTCCATTCCCCGACTAGTCCCATATATGTTCTCATTTCCTTAAGAGAACAATGAAAGCAAAGGGTGAGCTCAACTAGCCTAGTAAAGAATATTGTGACTAAGATAATGTATAATAAATTATCATTAGCCTTCAACAGTGTAAAACTAATAGAATACAATAAACAACAAGTTTAACTGTAGTGGAACAAGCAATCTGGGACGCCCCTAAAATAGGTATACATCACCTATTCTGAGTCGCCAAATACATGGTACATAATACAAATACAAACTTAAATATACAACATGAGCTGTGAGTTTAAATACAAATATTGTCGTCTAGACAGTATTCAAACTCAAAATAAGTCCTCATTACATTTATTATTACACTATTTCACAGAATAGTGAGGACTACTAAAGCAAACATCTGGACTGTCACTCAATTCCCTGACTAGTCCCAGTTATATTCTCATTTCCTGAAGAGAACAATGAAAGAAAATGGTGAGCTCAACTAGCCCAGTAAGAAATATTATGACTAAGATAATGCGAAATAAATTATCATTAGCCTTCAGCAGTTTTAAACTGATAAAATATAATAAACATCAAGTTTAACTGCAGCGAAACAAGCAATCCATTGGAAGAGTCTAGTAGAGCATGATATCTACTATCTTCGATTATTTAAAATAATTTATCAACAATTTTATCGCTAAGACTCAGCTTAATAAATAATCCACATCATCAAATCACCCCCTGCACTACGGCCAAGGATATTCATTAGTATCACGACCACAAATTATCCATGAACTACGGGCCAAGGATATTTGTGTTTTCACCAATGGTCATGATCATACCAACAACTGTCCATCAATGCACTACGGGCCAATGGGGACTTTTACCACATCATTTGTAACATTACGGTCATGATTATACCGAATAATCTCTGGTCATAATCATACCAAGTCCATCTATGCACTACGGGCCACAGATGACTTTCATCATAATATAAGTATGAGGATGATGACAATGATATAAAAATTCAATTAAAAGAAAGCAAAGGATAAATTTCTAAATATTTATAATTTAATTTATCCAGAATTCTATAATGTCCAAATTATCAACATGATACTGCTTTGTGGAGTAAAATTCAAGAATAATATTATATCAAAAATGATTTGGACCGAAAAGAAATTAATTTTTGTCATGAATAGTACCCCGTGTGAATAATAACTGAGTGAATAGTAATCTGTGAATAGTAATTCGAGAATAGTACCCCGTTAATAGTAATTCGGCATGAAAAAGTTAAAACTTATCAAGAATGCTCAGAATAATATTTCCATGAAAAAATACTCGATGAAGCGCAAATATCAAGGATATTCTACTAATTTCATGGAGTATAGAATCCAAAACTTAACAAAATGAGTATAGAATTCGAAATCTGAAATGAAATAATATTACTTACATACTACAGAGTATGGAAGAAAATATTATTTTATACGAATACTGAACAAGAATAATATCCCTTACCTTAAAAAAAAAGAGTATTCCGACTGGTAGGGCGGGGAAATTCTTGAAGAAAACTTGAACTGTTTTCTACGCTCAAAGCTTCCTTAAACTCTAAAGAAATACGCTCAATATTATAGAAGAAGAATTCTCTAATTCTGGTGTGATTTTCAATTCTAACTACTATTTATATGAGAATAAAAGGGGTACTGTTTAAGAAATTTTTTTTTACAGATGAAATAATTCATAAACTCACAGACATCATACGCAACATTCGGTGACTGAAATTCAATGAAATCATCAAGTAAAACAAAAATATAATATATATATATATATATAACCACATATTGGTTTGAAAAATAATTCACCCACCCGTGAACATTCAGATTTTTCCTCCACCAAAAGTCCTCCACACGTGGGCCCCATGTGTTCCCCTCGCATCAACATTTCACCATCACAGGTGGGTCCCATTATATATATACTGAATAACTTTCTATCGATTAATTTAAAAATGGGTAAATGGGGGTCCAAATAATAAACAAAATTTACAACAAATACTTCATAAAAATTCTTTCAATATTTTTAACAATATTTATTATTCGCAATATTTAACAACCAGATCATTCCAAGGAAAGAGGGGGCTTTCCAATAAGGATTTCTCCCTATTGGTGTGCAATTAGGTGACCAAACCTCTCATCACCAGAACTTTTTAGACATCATAAATATTACAAATAATAATATAAATAACTGTATCGAATCAATTATTGATTTAATAATATATAAAATGTCGACAATAATTGAATCAAATAACGTGAGATACTATGCAGCAATTACTGTAGCAATAATTGAATAAAATTGAGTGACTTCTCACGTAAGCATCAATAGACAATATCGTGTGCTACTATGCAACCACACGTATTACTGTACTTTTAACACCGGGTATTTCAACAGTTAACGATAAACTTTCACCATTATTTTTATAAAAAGATATTTTTGTCGTTTTCTCAATCCGACAATAATTCCGTTGTAGGTCCACCAATGATTGTGCCGTCAGTATACGAATATTCCTGTTAAAAGCGAATATTCCTACCAATCGAATATAATATAACAACTTGCGTATTTTGTAAAATTTATAAATATTACCCACAACTATAACATTATATCAAATTTACTCATTAATATTCAAAAATGATATTTATACAAAATTCATCTTTATTCATAAAAGTTGGGGTCTTACAACCTCCCCTTCTTATGAAATTTCGTCCTCGAAATTAGGGTACATACCAGGTATGTCGAAGAGGTGAGGATACCTTGATTTCATTTCAGAATCTAACTCCTAGGTCATTTCCTCAACATCGTGGTTTTTCCACAAAACTTTGACTAGAGGTATAACTTTGGAGCGTAGAATATGTTTCTTCTTATCCAAGATTTTAACAGGAACCTCTTTATACGTTAAATCTTTTGCTATTTTTTCCGATTCTAACTCAATATTTTGGTTCGGGTCTTCCACATATTTACGTAACATGGATATGTAAAAAATATTATGAACACGAGATATACTTGGTGGTAAAGCGAGTCTATAGGCCACAGTTTCTACTCTGTCAAGGATTTCAATTGGGCCAATGAATCGAGGATTGAGCTTTCCTCTCTTTCCAAATCTCGTAACTCCCTTCCATGGAGCAACACATAACAACACATGTTCTCCAACATTGAATTCCACGTCCTTCCGATGAAGATCAACGTAACTCTTTTGACGATCTTGTGAGATTTTTATACGTTGCCGGATCATTTGAATCTTTTCTGTAATCATGCGTACCAATTCTGGTACCAACAACGTTGTTTCACCCACCTCGTCCCAGCATACTGGAGACCGACATTTTCTTCCATACAACGCCTCAAATGGATCCATGCCGATACTTGCTTGATAACTGTTGTTGTAGGAAAATTCCACCAATATTAAGAACTTATCCCAACTTCCTTTGAAGTCAAGGACACAGAGTTTTAATAGATCCTCAAGAGTTTGAATAGTCCTCTCCGACTGTCCGTCCGTTTGAGGATGATACGCCGAACAAAATCGTAAATCTGTGTCCATAGCTTTTTGCTAACTAACCCAAAATCGTGAAGTGAATCTTTGGTCTCGATCAGAAACTATGGATACTGGCATACCATGCAGTCTTAAAATCTCATTTATGTATATACGAGCAAGACGTTCAAGTGTATAAGTTTCTCGTAAAGGTAAGAAATGAGCAGACTTGGTCAATCTATCAATAATGACCCAAACTACATCTATGCCTTGAGAAACCTTGGGAAGACCAGTAATGAAATCCATGGTAATGTGCTCCCACTTCCATTCTGGAATTTCAAGTGGTTGCAATGGACCTTTTGGTACTTGATGCTCTGCCTTGACTCGTTGACAAGTTAAACACCTTGAGATAAACTCCGCTATCTTTCTCTTCATATTTCTCAACCAAAATGTATGTCGAAGATCACGATACATTTTGGTACTCCCAGGATAGATTGCAAACAGTGTGTTGTGCGCCTCCATCATGATTTTATACTTTAAATCAGGGTCGTTAGGAACACAAAGTCTAGAGTTGACTCGTAGTATTCCTTCTTCGTCAATTCTTACTTCTGGGATAACACCTTCTTTCACTTTCTTCCTCATACGCATCAGCTCCAGGTCTTTAACTTGAGCAGCTTTAACTTTATCAATTAAATTCGGTTCTACTCGTATGTTTGCCATCATCACGTGGGTCCCTGGAGTCTTTAACTCTATCTCCATCCTTTGTAAGTCATACAAAATGGGACTTTGCGTTGAAAATAACACACTTGTACCTGCATATGATCTGCTACTCAATGCGTCAGCTACCATGTTCGCTTTTCCAAGGTGGTATTGAATGGAATGATCATAATCTTTCAATAGTTCAAGCCAACGTCGTTGCCGCATGTTGAGTTCTTTTTGGGTGAAGAAATATTTGAGGCTTTTATGATCCGTATAGATCTCCACTTTCTCCCCATACAAGTAATGCCTCCAAATTTTAAGTACGAAGACAACAACTGCCAACTCTAGATCGTGAGTAGGATAATTCCTCTCATATTATTTGAGTTGTCAAGAGGCATAGGCTATGACTTTCCCATGTTGCATGAGAACACATCCTAACCCTTAGCCCGAAGCCTCACTGTAGATGACAAATCCCTTCGAGCCAGATGGTATTGTCAAAATAGGTGCTAAAATGAGTCTGCTCTTGAGTTCTTGAAAACTCTTCTCACATTCCTCGCTCCAACCAAATTTTGTATCTTTCTGAGTCAGCTGAGTTAATGGAGTAGCGATTCAAGAAAATCCTTCCACGAATCTCTGATAATAACCAGCTAAGTCCAGAAAGCTACGTACTTCAATCACTGACTTAGGTTGCTCCCAGTTTTGTATTGCTTCAATCTTTGCTAGGCCAACAGATATTCTGTGATTGGATATCACGTGCCCAAGGAATGCAACTTCCTCAAGCCAGAACTCGCATTTCTTTAACTTGGCATAATGGTTGTTTTCACGAAGCTTTTGCAGTATCAGCCTCAAGTGTTTCTCATGATCTTCACGGCTTTTGGAATATATGAGAATGTCATCAATAAAGACAACCACAAAATGATCCAAATATTCCTTCAATACTCGGTTCATCATGTCCATGAAGGCAGCAGGAGCATTAGTCAATCCAAAAGACATGACTAGGAATTCATAATGCCCGTACTGAGTTCTGAAAGCCGTCTTTGGAATGTCATCGGTTTTAATCTTCAATTGGTGATATCCGGAACGAAGATCAATCTTTGAAAAGAATTTGGCACCTTGCAACTGGTTAAATAGGCCATCAATGCGAGGCAACAGGTATCTATTTTTGACAGTGACATAGTTCAACTCCCGATAATCAATACAAAGTCGCATACTCCCATCTTTCTTTTTCACGAATAGAATAGGAGCACCCCAAGGAGACGTACTGGGACGAATGAAACCGATGTCTAACAATTCCTGCAGTTGGGTTTTTAACTCCTGAAGTTCAATAGGAGCCATTCGATATGGGGCTTTAGAAATGAGTTTTGTACCGGGTTCAAGGTCGATACAAAATTCAATTTCATGCTCTGGGGGTAGGCCAAGAAGTTCTTCAGGGAATACGTCAGGAAATTTATTAACAATAGAAATATCATTTAAAATTGACGTATTTTTGTTTAAATCCGTGACATGAGCTAAGAAAGCTTGACATCTGTTTTTCAATAAACAAATAGCTTTATGGCTTGAGATGACAATGATTGATTTTAATGGTTTGGTTTCTTGAATTTGCATAATAGGTTGGTTAGGAATGTGAAAGCTAACAACCTTACGAAAAAATCAATTTTTATATGATGAGTAGTTAACCAATCAAACCCTAAAATCACATCAAATGCAAGTATTTTTTAGGAAATAAGATCGATAGGTAATGTGAGGGTACCGATTTGAACCAAACAAGACTTATAAACAGTGGATGTAATGAAGGTTTCTCCCAATGGAGTTTCCACAGATAAGTCAAAGTCTAATTTCTCCAGAGTTAAATTTAAATGTTGAGCGTAAGTAGGAGAAATAAAAGAATGGGTAGAACCAGTATCAAATAAGGTATAGACTTTGCTAGAGTTTATGATTAGCTTACATGTGATGACCTCGTTCGGGTTCCTTGCTTTCTGAGAGGTCACGATAAATGCTCTCCCTTGAACTACTGGTTTTGACTTGTCTGGGACGGAATTTGGTGTCATTGTTCCAACTGGACTTGGCTTCCTTGTACGACAAAATCTAGTTAGGTGACCTTCTCTTCCACAATTGTAACACGTTTTGGACTGCTGCGTACAGTTTGGACTGATGTGTCCCTCCCCTCCGCATTTGAAGCATATGATAAGTGGTCGTTCTCCTTCCTTAGCAACGGGTGTTGGTGCTAATGTCTTTCCATCATTGTTGAATCTCCTCTTCTTGAAATGTTCACTTTTATTGTCTTGGCTATGATTACCACCGAAGTGGTTACCATTTCTGGCATGTTGACTTCCTCCATGCTTGTTGTCACCGCTTTGATGACTGCTTCCACTAGTAGTATAGCTTTGCCAGCTGCTATCTCTTGGTTGGGTTAACTCATTATCACGTTCCAATAACTGAGCCATATTTACAACATCTGAATACAAACATAGTTTGTGAGAAATTAAGTATTGACGTATCTCGGGTTTCAAACCTCTTAGAAACATCTGCGTCATTCTCTCTTCATTATCAACCAAGTGGGACGCAAATCGAGACAACTCAGCAAACATAGCTTCGTACTACAATACGGTCATATTATTTTGCTCCAGCTTGATGAACTCTACCTCCTTCATATGATGAATACTTTCGGGAAAGTACTTGTTGTTGAACAGTTCTTGGAACTTCTCCCAAGAAATCTTCAGTGCGGTAGGTTGAGTACGCTTTACAGATTCCCACCAGTAATCTGCCTCTCCTCGCAACATGAAGGTTGCAAAGGGAACCTTTTGCTCCTCGGAGCATCCCAAGACAACAAATATCTTGGTGATCTGCTTTATCCACACCTCCGCCTTAAGTGGTTTTAGCTCTCCCAAAAACTCTGGTGGTCCCAACTCCTTGAACGTCTTAGCGGTGACCATCCGAGAGTTGCCATTGTTTTCACCTGCATTTTGAATAGGAGTCGCTCTCGCCTGAAGTTACATGAATTGCATAAAGCCTCTGAACATCCCATCGTTCATCATTTGATCGGTATTATTGTTTATCTGAGGATTATTGTCTTCCTGTTGCACATTATCCTGGGTATTGATCTGTGGTGACTCAACGGTCTCCTGTGCTCCATTGCTATTCTCAACATTCTCGTATGTCATTTTCAAATACTGCCACAAAACAGTGGTTAATTGACACACCACATAATATCCCTATATTCTGACCAACCAATTAAATAACAATACAACTTAGGTAGGTCATACTAGCGAAGGAATTACTCGTCTCTCCCCCCTAATTCTAGTCTCACATCTTAGATAGGGATCATATCCCTAAGCTTTGATACCAACTGTGACGCCCCCAAAATAGGTATACATCACCCATTCTGAGTCGCCAAATACATGGTACAGAATATAAATACAAACTTAAATATACAACATGAGTTGCGAGTTTCAATACAAATATTATCCTCTAGACAATATTCTAACTCAAAATAAGTTCTCATTACATTTATTATCACACTATTTCATAGAATAATGAGGACTACTAAAGCAAACATCTGGACTATCACTCTGTTCCCCGACTAGTCCCAACTATATTCTCATTTCTTGAACAGAACAATGAAAGAAAAGGGTGAGCTCAACTAGCCCAGTAAGAAATATTATGACTAAGATAATGCAGAATAAATTATCGTTAGCCTTCAATAGTGTTAAACTGATAAAATATAATAAACATCAAGTTTAACTGCAGCGGAACAAGCAATCCATTATAAGAGTCAAGTAGAGCATGATATCTACTATCCTCTATTATTTAAATGAATTTATCATTAATTTTATCGTTGAGACTCAGCTTAATAAATAATCTACATCATCGAATCACCCCTGCACTATGACCAAGGATATTTATTAGTATCACGATCACGAATTATCCATGCACTGCGGGCCAAGGATATTCGTGTTTTCACCAATGGTCATGATCATGCCAACAACTGTCCATCAATGCACTACGGGCCAATGAGGACTTTTACCACATCATTTGTAACATTACAGTCATGATTATACTGAATAATCCATGGTCATAATCATACCAAGTCCATCTATGCACTACGGGCCACAGATGACTTTCATCATAATATAAGTATGAGAATGATGACAATGATATAAAAATTTAATTAAAAGAAAGCAAAGGATAAATTTCTAAAGATTTATAATTTAATTTATCCAGAATTCATTAATGTCCAAATTATCAACATGATACTGCTTTGTGGGGTAAAATTCAAGAATAATATTGTATCAAAAATGATTTGGACCGAAAAGAAATCAATTTTTGTCATGAATAGTACCCCGTGTGAATAATAACTAAGTGAATAATAACCCATGAATAGTAATTCGGGAATAGTATCCCGTGAATAGTAATTCGGCATGAAAAAGTTAAAACTTATCAAGAATGCTCAAAATAATATTTCCATGAAAAGATACTGGATGAAGCGCAAATATCAAGGATATTCTACTAATTTCATGGAGTATAGAATCCAAAACTTAACAAAATGAGTATATAATTCGAAATCTGAAACGAAATAATATTACTTACATACTACAGAGTATGGAAGAAAATATTATTTCATACGAATATTGAACGAAAATAATATCCCTAACCTTAAAAAAGACTATTCCGACTGGTAGGGTGGGGATATTCTTGAAGAAAACTTGAACTGTTTTCTACACTCAAAGCTTCCTTAAACTGTAAAGAAATACGCTCAATATTATAGAAGAAGAATTCTCTTATTCTGTTGTGATTTTCAATTCTAACTAAGCATCCTATTTATAGGAGAATGGAAGAGGTACTGTTTAAGAATTTTTTTTTACGGATGAAATAATTCGTAAACTCACGGACATCATAGGAAACATTTGGTGACTGAAATTCAATGAAATCATCAAGTAAAACAAAAATATAATATATATATATATATATATATATATATATATATATATATATATAACCACATATTGGTTTGAAAAATAATTCACCCACCCATGAACATTCAGATTTTTCTTCCACCAAAAGTCCTCCACATGTGGGCCCCACGTGTTCCCCTCCCATTAACATTTCACCATCATAGGTGGGTCCCATTATATATATACTGAATAACGTTCTACCGATTATTTTAAAAATGGGTAAATGGGGGTTCAAATAATAAGCAAAATTTACAACAAATACTTCATAAAAATTATTTCAATATTTTTAACAACATTTATTATTCGCAATATTTAACAAACTGTGTCGTTCCGTGAAAGAGGAGCTTTACAATAAGGATTTCCATGAAAAGATACTGGATGAAGCGCAAATATCAAGGATATTCTACTAATTTCATTGAGTATAGAATCCAAAACTTAACAAAATGAGTATATAATTCGAAATCTGAAACGAAATAATATTACTTACATACTACGGAGTATGGAAGAAAATATTATTTCATACGAATACTGAACGAAAATAATATCCCTTACCTTAAAAAAGAGTATTCCGACTGGTAGGGCGGGGATATTCTTGAAGAAAACTTGAACTGTTTTCTACACTCAAAGCTTCCTTAAACTTTAAAGAAATACGCTCAATATTATAGAAGAAGAATTCTCTTATTCTGGTGTGATTTTCAATTCTAACTAAGCATCCTATTTATAGGAGAATGGAAGAGGTACTGTTTAAGAATTTTTTTACTGGATGAAATAATTCGTAAACTCACGGACATCATAGGAAACATTTGGTGACCTGAAATTCAATGAAATCATCAAACAAAAATATAATATATAATATATATATATATATATATATATATATATATATATATATATATAACCACATATTGGTTTGAAAAATAATTCACCCACCCGTGAACATTCAGATTTTTCTTCCACCAAAAGTCCTCCACATGTGGGCCCACGTGTTCCCCTCCCATTAACATTTCACCATCATAGGTGGGTCCCATTATATATATACTGAATAACGTTCTACCGATTATTTTAAAAATGGGTAAATGGGGGTTCAAATAATAAGCAAATATTACAACAAATACTTCATAAAAATTATTTCAATATTTTTAACAACATTTATTATTCGCAATATTTAACAACCAGGTCGTTCCCAGGAAAGAGGGAGCTTTACAATAAGGATTTTCATGAAAAGATACTGGATGAAGCGCAAATATCAAGGATATTCTACTAATTTCATGGAGTATAGAATCCAAAACTTAACAAAATGAGTATATAACTCGAAATCTGAAACGAAATAATATTACTTACATACTACAGAGTATGGAAGAAAATATTATTTCATACGAATACTGAATGAAAATAATATCCCTTACCTTAAAAAAGAGTATTCCGACTGGTAGGGCGGGGATATTCTTGAAGAAAACTTGAACTATTTTCTACACTCAAAGCTTCCTTAAACTCTAAAGAAATACGCCCAATATTATAGAAGAAGAATTCTCTTATTCTGGTGTGATTTTCAATTCTAACTAAGCATCCTATTTATAGGAGAATGGAAGAGGTACTGTTTAAGAATTTTTTTTTTACGGATGAAATAATTCGTAAACTCACGGACATCATAGGAAACATTTGGTGACTGAAATTCAATGAAATCATCAAGTAAAACAAAAGTATAATATATATATATATATATATAACCACATATTGGTTTGAAAAATAATTCACCCACCCGTTTGAAAAATAATTGAACATTGATTTTCTTCCACCAAAAGTCCTCCACATGTGGGCCCACGTGTTCCCCTCCCATTAACACTTCACCATCATAGGTGGGTCCCATTATATATATACTGAATAACGTTCTACCGATTATTTTAAAAATGGGTAAATGGGGGTTCAAATAATAAGCAAATATTACAACAAATACTTCATAAAAATTATTTCAATATTTTTAACAACATTTATTATTCGCAATATTTAACAACCAGGTCGTTCCCAGGAAAGAGGGAGCTTTACAATAAGGATTTCCATGAAAAGATCTTTGGATGAAGCTTGCAAATATCAAGGATATTCTACTAATTTCATGGAGTATAGAATCCAAAACTTAACAAAATGAGTATATAATTCGAAATCTGAAACGAAATAATATTACTTACATACTACAGAGTATGGAAGAAAATATTATTTCATACTTAATATTGAACGAAAATAATATCCCTTACCTTAAAAAGAGTATTTCAATTGGTAGGTGGGATATTCTTGAAGAAAACTTGAACTATTTTCTATACTCAAAGCTTCCTTAAACTTTAAAGAAATACGCCCAATATTATAGAAGAAGAATTCTCTTATTCGTGTGATTTTCAATTCTAACTAAGCATCCAATTTATAGGAGAATGGAAGAGTCTTGTTTAAGAATTTTTTTTACGGATGAAATAATTAAGTAAACTCACGGACATCATAGGAAACATTTGGTGATTTGAAATTCAATGAAATCATCAAGTAAAACAAAAATATATATATATATATATATATATATATATATATATATATATATATATAACCACATGTTGGTTTGAAAAATAATTCACCCACCCGTGAACATTCAGATTTTTCTCCCACCAAAAGTCCTCCACATGTGGGCCCCACGTGTTCCCCTCCCATTAACATTTCACCATCATAGGTGGGTCCCATTATATATATACTGAATAACGTTCTACCGATTATTTTAAAAATGGGTAAATGGGGGTTCAAATAATAAGCAAAATTTACAACAAATACTTCATAAAAATTATTTCAATATTTTTAACAACATTTATTATTCGCAATATTTAACAACCAGGTCGTTCCCAGGAAAGAGGGAGCTTTACAATAAGGATTTCCATGAAAAGATACTGGATGAAGCGCAAATATCAAGGATATTCTACTAATTTCATGGAGTATAGAATCCAAAACTTAACAAAATGAGTATATAATTCGAAATCTGAAACGAAATAATATTACTTACATACTACAGAGTATGGAAGAAAATATTATTTCATACTTAATCTCGAACGAAAATAATATCCCTTACCTTAAAAAAGAGTATTCCGACTGGTAGGGCGGAGATATTCTTGAAGAAAACTTGAACTGTTTTCTACACTCAAAGCTTCCTTAAACTTTAAAGAAATACACTCAATATTATAGAAGAAGAATTCTCTTATTCTGGTGTGATTTTCAATTCTAACTAAGCATCCTATTTATAGGAGAATGGAAGAGGTACTGTTTAAGAATTTTTTTTTTTACGGATGAAATAATTCGTAAACTCACGGACATCATAGGAAACATTTGGTGACTGAAATTCAATGAAATCATCAAGTAAAACAAAAATATAATATATATATATATATATATATATATATATATATATATATATATATATATAACCACATGTTGGTTTGAAAATAATTCACCCACCGTGAACATTTGATTTTCTTCCACCAAAAGTCCTCCACATGTGGGCCCCACGTGTTCCCTCCCATTAACATTTCACCATCATAGGTGGGTCCCATTATATATATACTGAATAACGTTCTACCGATTATTTTAAAAATGGGTAAATGGGGGTTCAAATAATAAACAAAATTTACAACAAATACTTCATAAAAATTATTTCAATATTTTTAACAACATTTATTATTCGCAATATTTAACAACCAGGTCGTTCCCAGGAAAGAGGGAGCTTTACAATAAGGATTTTTCCCTATTGGCGCGCAATTAGGTGACCAAACCTCTCATCGCCAGAACTTTCTAGACATCGTCAATATTACAAATAATAATATGAATAACTGTATTGTCTCAATTATTGATTTAATAATATATAAAATATCGACAATAATTGAATCAAATAATGTGAGATACTATACAACAATACCATGTAAAGCAATAATTGAACAAAACCGAGTGACTTCTCACGTAAGCATCAATAATCAATACCGTGCTACTATGCAACCATGCAGACAGACATCGTACTTTTAACACCAAGAGTATTTCAACGATTAACGATATAACTTTCGTCGTTATTTTTAATAAAAGATATTTTTGCGGGTTTTCAATCCGAAAATAATTCCGTTGTAGGGGTCCACCAATGATTGTGTCGTTGCATTTAATATTCCTGTTAAAACGAATACACGTTCATCATCAATATTTTATAATTGGGGGTAGGGGGTGGGGTGGGTGGTGTATACAAATTGTTTTTTGGGGTGGGGGGTGGAGGAGTGGGGTGGGGTGGTAAGGGTGTATACATAATAACATAATATTATTTTTTTGGGTGTGGGTGTGGGTGTGGGTGTGAGTGTTGGTGGGGGTGGGGTGGGGATAAGGGGTGTATACATAATCACATAATTTTTTTTTGGTGGGGGTGGGGTTGGGGGTTGGGGGGGGGGGGGGGGCGGTGTATACATAAACACATAAATTTTTTTTTGGTGGGGGTAAGGGGTGTATACATAATCACATAATATTATTTTTTGGGGGTGGTAGTGGGTGGGGGTGTGGTGGGGTGGGTGGGGGGGGGGGGTTTATGGGGTGTATACATAATCACATAATAATTTTTTTTTTGGTGGGATGGGGTGGGGTGGGGTTGGTGAGTGGTTGAGCTTCTTGAATATGTAAATATGGATGGAAAGAACTTTTAATTTGGATTTAGAATATAATATGGGTCGAAAAATGGTTAACCGGGTTAGAACTATATTTATTTTTAAAAATATGGTTCCAAACTTTAACCAACCCAAATAAATAAAAATAGTTAACCAACCCAAATAAATAAAAATAGTTAACCAACCCATTTGGTTTCAGTTAATATGGTTTGACCCGACAGTTAACCATTTATATTGCCAGGTCTAGCCGTGACGCCGAATAAAGTAAAGATATATAGCTCGAGTTAACCAACTAAGCTACAATGATATGAAAGATGAATGAGAATAAATGTAAACCAAGAATATGCATTGAATGTGACTAAATTGTGTATGTATATGAATTTAATTGTGTAGGACTTTTATCGGGCGATTAACGTCAAGTATCTAAACAACGCAAAAGGCAAGTTTCCTAACCTGTGCAATGTTTTATATTGTGCAAGTTGTCTATGTTCATTGCAAGTATCCTAACTTATTTATCTTCAAGTAAGTTCTCGAACTTCATTCGATTTGTTCATTGATTATAAGTACCTCAAACTTGTTTTCAAGTGATTCATATATAATCAAATAAACTAAATTGTATTGTTCTTTGAATACTAAGTTTGATTATGCAAGTGTCCTCACTTGTATAAACTGTTATATTTGAGCAAGTATCCTAACTCATTGCAAATTCTTTAACTTCATTCAAATTATATGTTGAATGCAAATTCTCTAAACCTTGTACAACTTTTATTGTGTGCAATGTTTATATGTGTGAAATTTATCAAGATTCATAAATCCTTTGATTTGAGCTTGCTTTAATGTATCTTTTCAAGTTCTATCATATATTTAAACTATTTAAGAAAAATAGTCTAAGCGAATTGATTCGGCTAGACACTTGGTAAAACTTTTCATTGATTTGAATTTATATCCTTGAATTGTTATTGAGATTAATTGGTACTTTCCAACCAAATTATTTTGGATTAGATTCTAGTTTGAGAATGAACATTCCTTATTTGGGAAAATATAATGCGTCAAAAAACATGAAAACAAGCATGTAGTGTTGATCAATACACAGCATAAAGGGCTGAACATCCATCGTGCCCAGGAGTCAGACGGTTAGACAGTTATTACTGTTAGACCTTTTAATAACATTTAAACAAAATTCAAGGTTTTTCGACCACTCAACATCTATAGTCACTACGTTATTTCAAAAATATATACGATTTGATAGGTAATTCAGAATTATTTTAATTACTTCACAACTATTGATCCGCTGTAGAAGTATGTTCAAAGAAAACATTTAATCCTTGTACATAATGTTTATTAACTGCTATTACTTGCTGAGTAATTGAATGCTCATTCTTACTTTGAAATTAAATGTTTTCAACTAGGCAGAAACGTATAGAAGGGTCCAACAAGGACAAAGACACATAAAAGCTAAAAGAGTAGTTTGAAGGCATTATTTGTAATAGATAGAATTTTGTAATGTGATAATACATTATCTATCATGTCCTGAATTAGTAAAGGGTATGCGAACTTGGGTTAGACAAATTTAACTTAATGTAATGACTTATTTTGGTTTAAATATAAGGATTAGTAGGTTGAATGAATAGTATCGTATTGCACTAAATACGGGTTTCAAGTACCCGAATTTGGGGGGGTTACAACATACATCTGGTACCGATGTATTTTGTTAGCCATTGTCTATTTGTATTTGAGCTCAGTATAAAATTGTTACCTTATAAATATTTGATTCAACCTTATTTTGTTTGAGATCCTTTTAACTATAGTTGTCTGTTTGATAGTGTTCATCATTTGTACATGGTCTCACTAATTTTGATATATTCATAATTTGTTCGTAATTCACATTCTTTCATTCATTTGACTCTTTTGGTTACATTATATATTGTGGTATTTTTGTACATTTTTATATACGTACTGAGCATTTGGCTCATGATATATTTTCCTTCTGCTAGGTTTATAGGGGCAATTTAGGGTTTTCGTGAGAATAGAGCTATCTTTGGCCGAATAGGTTTCTTTGATTTTAGATTTTGATTATTATAACAATTTTTGGAGAATTTTATTTAATTCGACATTGATGGAATATCAATTATTAAATATTTTGAAGTTATTAGTGTTCTGTTACTTATTTTGAGGTTTGTTGTGCTTTGTGAGTGACCTCTCTTTTCTTTTCGGGAAGGGGGTGTTACAATTTTGGTATATAAGGTCAACACAGATTCTTAGTTAACCATTAAACTTCTTGACTGGTACAATGCTGGAGAGCTGTACATGATTCTATGTTGTCTTTACTAATTTGGCTCTAAGAAGCTTTTATATTCCTCCATTCGCTTGAGTTTCTAGCAGGTAGGTGCGTGCTTGCGCAAGGCTTGTTTGACAGGTCTGGCTGTAGGATTGATATTTACTGTCATTGGTGAAGTGTGATCCAAAATTGATATGTCGCCGACTGTGGACTAGTGCAATGTTTAGGTGAATCACGTAAATTTCGTATCTTGTGATTGTTTTTTTCTATTTCTCTTTGCTATTATTTTCGCTGCGTTGTTATTCTCCAAAGCTTGCGCTTCACTAGTCATCTATCTAGTTCTTGCATATTGCTGTAATTCCATGCGAACACCTCTCTATATTCGGAGGAGCTTCAATAATTCCCTTTTATCAAGAAACAAAAACCCTGAAAGTCCAATAATAATCTAGAAGGGGGGTTGAATTATTATTATAAATTTAAAATTATCTTAGGCCTTTTTGAATTTTTGAATAATTAATTTGCAGTGTTAGAAATTAATATGCAAGGTAGTAAAAATTCAATCACACAATGCACATATATTTATCTGGTTCACAACATACACCCCTGGTATGTTGCTACGTCCAGTCTCATGTTCCTATTCAGAACTTGAGATCCTATTACTTTCAGTAATAAATATTTCTTCAACAGGAGGAGAAACCTTTACAAAGTTTTATCGACAAACTTCCAACTATTCCCAACTAATCTATCTTGGACAGCAAGCTCCCAACTCCCTCCTCAAGCTTAGTTGTTTCTTCTTTTGAGTTTAGTTATATTCTATGATCTGGTCTTGAAACAACAGTCTCTTCCTCACCTCACAAGTTCACTAGAGACCTAACTCTCAACCGACCTCTCTAAGATTTTAATCTTGATCGAAGAATTACTCGTCTTTCTCACAGGTACATAAAATAATCTAACTCTACTTTGTTTCATTTTTACAAAAGAATTTACAACAATTTGCTTCTTAAATAAGCAGATAAAATTTAGTACAAATTGATGCTTCTCAAATAAGTAGATATCAATTGAAGATCAAATATATTTATAAAAGTTCAAAGACTTTTAAACTTGAGAGAATATGCTTCTTTGTAAGAAAATATATAAATTATGCATGTTTATAAAAGTTTAAGTAACTTTTATATTTTGTATGAAAGGAGCTTCTTGAATAAGCAAATAGATTAATTTAAGTGTAATTAAGAAAGTGTTTTTGTATAAGCAGATAAATAATTTTATTGCAACTTTATAAAGAATTATTTACTTTTTATAATAAAGAGTGTTTTTCTATGGATTAAATTAAATTTATTTTTCAGATATTCTCTTCGTAAGTATTATTTGAATAAATTTGTGTTCAAATACTTGCGAATAAATCAATTTAAACGATAGTTATCAAGTATAACAATTTAATTAGTTAAGCATTACTTGATATAACAAATATATTACTTTAACTCAGATAATATATAATAAACATTTATCTATTATGTGATTTATAAATAAAGTCACTTAGTACATAACGAATCGTACGGTTCGATTCCCTCACTTAAAAGGAATATCTCCGTAGCCTTTCGGCGTTTAAGTATGACAAAATGTATAATTTTACAATTGATATTTATATAAATATTTTCGATAAATCACTTAGATTTTCTGTGACACCCCCAAATCCGGGTACTTCAATTCCACATATTTGATGTTCACTGTCCAATTAAATCATAACTAACTACCCATAAACAAAGGATATAAACTTGCAAACTTAAATAATAAAACTCTCATTAAAGGGTTACACAATCTCAAAAAAAATCCCAGGTCATCTAACCTTTATTATTACAATTATCAACGGAATATTATTAAAACATAATCTTAATCAAGTCTATTACATAATTTTCATAAATAGAAGGTAAATTAAATATCGTCTAATCAAGCACTTTGCCATTGCTCTTGCTTGTAGAAAGCTCTTCAAACTTCTTAACTTTATTTGCACTGTTTTGTGCAAGAGTGAGCAAAAAATTGTCAACAAGAAGGATAATATACAAAAACATTCTATGAATGACAATTAACTGAGCTTTTAATGGTAAAGTATTTTTTACCAGAAATAATAAGTTCTAGTTTGAATACTGTGAGTTCAAGGAATAACGAACTTTAAAATCAAATAACATATATCAATGTCAAAGGAATATACTGAGGGTCACAAGACCACGAACTATGTAATAGGTTGTCAAGTATTTCAACTTTAACCTTTAACGATCTAAAAGACCATAATCATCATCTATGTCCTAGGTTAACAAGTGTTTCTACTGTAACCTTTAACAGCCTAAACGACTATATAAACCATCGTCTTGTACTCCAAGTGATCAACCCTTTGTACTATGTACTGTGCAAACATTTTAACGCTATTGCGTAGCTCTAAAATAATCCCATGATATAGGGTTATTCATCTCAGCTTAGATCATCAGGTTTCAAACCAAAGGAAGTTTGGTTTGGAATTAATTTCAAAGGAATTCTAGATCTTTAGAATGCTCATCAACCAAGTACTGGTTGAATCAAATAGGAATCAATAAGTATTCAAGAGTTTGGTTACAATCGAATTATGCCAATGTATCAATAAGAGATAGGATATTAATGGGTTATCAGCTGAACAAGTATTAGTCATCGACTATACGCTCTTAAAACTGTATAGATTAATAAGCAAACCAAAGGAAGTTTGGTTTGGACTAACTTTAAAGGTAATTCAGAGTTTAGAACATTCATCAACTAAGGATTAGTTGAATCAATAAAGAATCGCTAGTTAACTAAGAGTTAGATATAACAATGTAAGATAGTGCAATGAAATTGGTGATCAGAGATTGAACAACAGTTAATTTTAGTTGAACAAATATTTTTCAACAAGATCAAGGTTTCAACAATAGTACAGACTTTGAATAAACAAAACAACCTCGCTTGAAATGAAGGACTAAAGATTAATTAACTAGCTCAATGAAAAATGTAGTTTAGAAACTTACTCAACAATAATTCAGAGTTAAAGAATATGCATAACAATAACAAGTTAGGAACAAGAACTTGCATAATGAAAGATTAAAGTTAGAGAACTTGCTCGATTGAATAATAACTTCAAGAAACTTGCATAATCGTAAAATTAGGGTTAGGAAACTTGCGTAACAATAACAACTAACTGCTTAATAAGAGATTAGAGATAGAGAACTTGCATAACTATAACATGACAACGAAAAGTAAACATTGCTGAATAATAAAGTAGCAAAGGTTAGGAAACTTGCCTTGTGACGCCCCCAAAATAGGTATACATCACCCATTCTGAGTTGTCAATACATGGTACAGAAACAACTACAACTTTATTATTACAACAGTAAAACTATGAGTTTAAATACAAATATTATCTTCTAGACAATATCTATACTCAAATAAATCCTCATCACATTTATTGATACATTATTTTACAAAAATGGTGAGGACTACTAAACAATCCTTTTCTAAAACCTTCATTCCATACCCCACTCGTACTCGCTTATATTCTCGCCTCCCGAGAAGAATGGAACAAAAGGAAAAGGGTGAGCTCAACTAGCTCAAGAAAGAATATTATGACTAAGATAATATACAACAAATTATCGTTAGTCTTCAACAGGGAAAAATTTAATAGAATACTGATAGACAACAAATTTTAAATCAATATTCGTAATGAAATAATAATTCATTAGAAGAGTTAAGTAGAGAATGCAAACTACTATCTTCTATGTATGAATTTAAAAGTTCATCGCTCATCTTTTATCCCCGTAATAACAATCCATAAACATCGGAATCAAATATTCATTGCACTACCACAGCCAAAGATATTCATCATTTGGTCATGTTCATTTAAACACTGCTCATCTTTGCACTACGGGCCAAAGATATTAATCACCTCGGTCATGTTCATCTCAACACTTGTTCATCTTTGCACTACAGCCAAAGATATTCTTGAAATCATTCATCTTTGCTGCTACGTGCCAAAGATATTCAATAATATCATCATTTAAGGCGAGGATGATGAAAAATATTTTTAAAGAAAGCGAATCCAATTGAAACAAAATGACAAGGATTAAGGATTAAGGATTCGTACTTTGTTTTATCCATGTTCAAAATACCTCAAAATAATCATAGTGGTGTAAAATTCAAGAATGATCAAAACATGGATACAATCAAAGCTAGTATCCGAATAGATATTTTGGACAAAAGAAGAAATTTTATTTTTGATTAATAGTGTCAGATATCGTGAATAGTGCTAGTATACGTGAATAGTAACTCAAGACACCAAAAGATAGAAATTCCACAAAAAACATTTTCACGCTTAATGAATAGTACTCGTGAATAGTAACTCGTGAATAGTAACTCATGAATAGTAACCCGACATGAAAAAGTTCAAATTTGATAAAAGTTCCAACCAATATTTCAAAGATAATGATATTGAAGAAATAATATCATTTGAGAAGAAAATAACATCCCTTACCTCAAAGAATCAAGATTTGGAAGGAAAGATCGGAAGTGATCTTTGAATGAAACTTATCTTTGAAGACAACTCTCAAAGTATCTAAATACTCACAAAATATGCTCAATAATATAGAGAGAAAGAGAGAAAACTTTGTTTCGGTGTGATTTTCAATTCTAACTTAGCCCTCTATTTATAGGAAAATGTTAGCCCGTAAAAGCAGACTTGACAAGCTACACTGATGGCTTTACTCGCTACTATTGCCACCCACCACATTTGAAATAAAATTCAGCACATTTTTTCACCAACCACAAGTGGGGCCCACTCAATTCTAGAATTTTCCACCAAAATCAATTATAACCCTACTTTAGAATCAAACACCTCTTAAAATTTATAACAAATCATTCGTTCATTTTTAACGGTTCAAAATTTGTAGACATATACTCAACTTATATATGTATAACATATCCAAAAATCGCATAGCGATCCAAGCTACGATTAAAAATTATAACTCACGCAATATATCGTAAAAATCTTCGATTTGATTTTAATACCTCCATTCCACAAAAAAAATACCGATAAAACACCTCAACATTAAATCCTTCAATTATAACCACATATAATAAATAAATCCATCATTTATATCCATATCAAATAAATATTTTCTTATCATATAAATCAATAATTAATTATTCCCAAATAATATTACGTAATCACAATTATGACAACCAACGTGCGGTTCAGAAAGAGGGGCTTTCAATAAGGATCTCTCCATCTTGGCGCGTGATTAGGTGACCAAACCTCTCCTTGAGATGTAACTTTCTAGACATTGCCAATAATGTTATCTAATAATATTATTCAAATAATATGAATTATTGATCCGATAATGGGAAATCATGCAGTGACAATTATTGAAACAACAATAATATAAAATACCAACGCAAAGCAATTATTGAATCAATAAAATAAAATAATTGAACGATAGAATCTTTGTAACAATTATTGAGTAGTGCCTTTCACGTAAGGATCAATAATTGATGCAATACCGTGCTCTCTTACTATTCAACAACGCGTATTAGTGTGTTTTAACCAACGGGTATTCCAACAAAGATTAATTGTAACAATTACGCCGTTATTTTAAACAACTTATATTTGTCGTTTTCCTCATCCAATCGCTTCCGTTATGGGGCCCACACATGGTCTTGCTACTGTCGCATTTAATATTCCCCGACAGCAGTGCTGAATATTCCACGACCAAACGAATATTCTAACAAAAATGAATATTTTATAACCACTTGCTTATTTTGAAATATTTGCGTATTTTACCCCCTAACTATCCACATTAATCAAATCAACCCTTACTATTTCAAAATAATAAATAAAGGAAATTCCTTTTATTTAAAAAATTTCGGGGGTCTTCAATCTCCCTCCTTATGAAATTTCGTCCTCGAAATTGACGACGCATTGGTGTTTGAAAAGGTGAGGATACCTCGCTTTCATTTACATTTTCAATTCCTGTGTCATTTCCTATATAGCATGATTCCTCCACAAAACTTTAACTTGTGGTATGACCTTTACGCGTAGGACATGCTCTTTCCTATCCAAAATCTTGACAGTACCTCCTCATGCGTTAAGTCTTCACTATCTCGTCTGGGTTCTAACTCTATAACGTGGTTCGGGTCTTTCACATATTTACTAAGTATGAGATATGTGAAACACATTATGAACACGAGACATACTTGGAGGTAACGCAAGTCTATAGCTATATTTCCTACTCGGTCAAGAATTTGAAATGGACCAATAAATCGTGGATTGAGCTTTCCTCTCTTCCCAAATCTTGTAACTCCTTCCATGGAGCAACTCGCATAATACATGATCCCCTACACTAAATTCCACGTCCTTTCGATGAAGATCCGCATAACTCTTTTGTCGATCTTGTCTTGCTTTTGTATACGTTGTCGAATCATTTGGATCTTTCAGAAGTCATAATACGTCTTAACTCTCGGGTCCCAACAATGTTGCTTCACCCACCTCATCCCAAATATATGGAGAACGACATTTTCGCCCATATAATGCTTCGAATGGAGCCACACCTATACTTGCTCGATAATCTGTTGTTGTAGGAGAATTCCACCAATTGTAAATACTTATTCCAATCGCCCTTGAAGTCTCAGGACACGAGTCTTAATAAATCTTCAAGAGTTTGAATAGTCCTCTCGATTGTCCGTCTGTTTGGGGATGGTATGTCAACTAAATAAATGTAAACTGCGTGCCCATAGCTTTTTGCAAGCTAACCCAACATCTTGAAGTGAATCTTGGGTCACGATCCAAAACTATGGATCTGTGCATGCCATGCAACCTCACAATCTCATTTACGCATATACTAGCAAGACGTTCAAGGAATAAGTCTCCGTATCGGCAAGAAATGAGCGATTTGGTTAATCTATCAACAATAACCCAAATAGCATTGATGCCTTGAGAAACCGTAGGAAGACCCGTAACGAAATCCATGGTAATGTGTTCCCACTTCCATTCCGTAATCTCAAGTGATTGCAACGGACCCTTAGGTACTAGATGCTCCGCCTTTACACGTTGACAAGTTAAACACATTGAGATAAACTTTGCAATCTCTCTCTTCATATTGTTCCACCAAAATGTACGTCAAGATCACGATACATTTTAGTACTTCGAGGATGGATTGCAAATGGTGTATTGTGTGCCTCCATCATAATCTTGTTCTTCAAATCGAGTCGTTAGGAACACAAAGTTCAGAGTGGACTCAAGTATTCCTTCTTCATCAATTCTCGCTCCTAATAGCTCCTTCTTGTACTTTCTTCTTCATACATGATCACCTCCTGGTGGCTTGAGCAACCTTAACTTTTCTATTAAAGTTGGCTCTATGCGATACTTGACATCATCGCACTTTCGTTCCGCATATGATCTTCTACTCAATGCGCTACCACCACGTTCGCTTTTTACCAGATGGTATGAATAGTGTGGTCGTAGTCTTTCAATAGTTCGAGCCAACGTCCGCCAAGATGTTGAGTTCTTTTGAGTGAAGAAATATTTAAGGCTTTTTATGGTCCGAATATATCTCCACTTTCTCCCCATATAGATAGTGCCTCCATATCTTTAGCGCTTAAAACGATCACGCTAACTCTAGATCATGAGTAGGATAATTCCTCTCATACTCTTTAAGTTGTCGCGAGGCATAGGCTATGACTTTCCCACGTTGCATGAGAACACATCCTAACCCTTTGCTCAAGCATGTCAGAGATAACAAATCCATCAAGAACGGATGGTATTGTTAGAACAGTCCAAATAAGTCTCCTCTTAAGCTCTTGGAAACTCTTCTCGCATTCTTCATTCCAAACGAATTTTGTATCCTTCCGAAGTTATTTGAGTTAATGGAGTAGCAATTCGAGAAACCCTTCCACGAATCTCCGATAATAACCATTTAAGCCCAAAAGCTACGTGCTTGATCACCATCGACTTGGTTGTTCTAACTTTGTATTGCTTCAATCTTCACGGATCAACAGATACTCCATGTTTCGACACCACGTGCCCAAGGAATGCTACTTCCTCAAGCCGTAACTCGCATTTCTTCAATTTGGCATATAGTTTGTTTTCACGGAAGCCTTTGGAGTACCGCTTCAAATGGTGCTCATGATCTTCACGACTTTTGAATATATAAGGATGTCATCAATAAAGACAACAACAAAGCCCGATCCAAATATTCCTTGAATACTCGGTTCATCATATCCATGAAAAAGCGCAGGAGCATTAGTTAGTCCGAAAGACATGACTAAGAATTCATAATGCCCATACCGAAGTTTCAAGGCGTCTTTGGAATATCCTCGATTCTAATCTTCATGATGATATCCGAGCGAAGATCGATTTTTGAAAAGAATTGTGCCCCTTGCAATCGGTCAAACAAGTCATCAATATGAGGTAGAGGATACCTATTCTTGATGGTGACATGGTTCAATTCCCCGATAGTCAATACTGAAAGTCGCATACTCCGTCTTTCTTCTTTACAAATAAAGCAGGAGCACCCCAAGGAGATGTACTAGGCAGAATGAAACCGATGTCCAACAATTCTCGTAGTTGGACCTTTAACTCTCGAAGTTCAATAGGAGCCATTCGATATGGGGTTTTAGAAATGGGCTTTGTACCAGTTCAAGATCAATAAAGAATTCAACTTCACGTTCGGGGTAGACCGGAAGTTCTTGAAATACGTCGGGAAAGTCAATAACAAATGGGAATATTATTCAAATTTGACGTGTCTTTATTCAAATCCATAACATGGGCTAAGAAAGCTTGACATCCGCTTTTTCAATAAATGAATAGCTTTATGATTAGATATGATAGTGATTGATTTTAATGGTTTAGTTGCTTGAATTACGTACAACAAGGTTGGTTAGAATATGAAAACTAACAACCTTATGAAAACAATCAATTTTGGCATGATGAGTAGTTAACCAATCAATTCCTAAAATCACATCAAAAGCAAGTATCTTTAAAGAGATAAGGTCAATGTAAGGTGATGGTGCCAACTTGAATCAAACAAGATTTATAAAAGCGATTGGATGTGATGAAAGTTTCTCCTAACGGAGTTTCCACGAGATAGGTCAAAGTCTAATTTCTCCTGAGTCAAGTTTAAGCGTTGAGCACATGCGGGAGAGATAAATGAATGGGTAGCACCGAGATCAAGTAAGGTATAAACTTAGCAAGAATTTATAAATAGCTTACCGTGATCACCTCGTTTGGGTTCCTCGCATTATGACCGATACAACAAACGCTCTTCCCGGAATCGTTGACTTTGACTTTTTCGGGGACGATCTTTTGAGTCACCGTCCTCATTGAACTAGGTTTCACTACTGCATAATCTAAAGCGATATGTCCTTCCTTTCCACAACTATAGCATACCTTGAGCTGTTCAGGCGGTTTGACCGATATGTCCCTCTTTCGCATTTGTAGCATATGACCGGTGGTGGTTTCTCCTCCCTTAGAACCGATTCTTTGCCAAGACCTTTGTCGTCTTCACATAGTCGTTGTTAAATCTCCTCTTTTTAAAATCTCCTCCCGACTCGCTTCTTACATTTTCATGACCATGATTACCACGAGTGGTAACCATTTTTTGTCCGTCTGCTTTTCTTTCTCCATTTGGTTATCATTATTCATTGATCGCTATCTCCGGTACGATCCCGGTTGTGGTCCCTCGGTTGACCGTACTCGTTATCTCGCTTTCTAATAATTGAGCCACGCTTTTACAACATCCGAATAAAGAGAAAGTTTATGAGAAATGAGATACCTTGGCGTGTCGGGTTTCAAACCTCTAAGAAACATCCAGCGTCATCGTTCCTCATTCTCCACCAAATGAGGTGCAAACCTGGATAACTCGCAAACTTTGCCTCGCATCTTGAGACACCGTCATGTTGTTTTGCTCTAATCGATGAACTCCACTTCCTTCATATGCCGAACACTTTCGGGAAAGTATTTGTCATTAAATAATCTCAAACGTCTCCCAGAGACATCTTTGAGTCGCTGGTGGATGGGTACGCTTACAGATTCCCACCGAGAATCGCCTCGCCACTAACATAAAGGTGGTGAATGGAACCTTCTACATTCTCCGTGCATCCCAAGACATCGAATATCTTAGTAATTTGCTTGACCCATGTTTCCGCACGCATGATCGGATCGGCTTTCCTTAAATTTCGTGGTCCCAACTCTTTGAATCTGCTTGGGTTTGTGACAACCCGTGAATTGCTATCATTTCCTCCTCGTATTTTGAACACGAGTCTCCTCGTCGATTTTGCATGAACCTGCAAAAGCTTCTAAACATCCCTCGTTCATCATCGCTTCAATGGTGTTGTTCACAGGAGGAACATTGCCAACTCGTTACACGCTCTCCTCGTTGGTGAGTACAAAGCGTCTCCACGGTCTCATTTCCATTGTTAATATTCTCAATCGACATTCTCAAACACCGTCATAAAACAAGGGTTAATTAAGGAAATCAATATATCACATCATATCCCTATATATTGACCAACTAACAAATAAGCTTAGGTAGGACACACTAGCGAAGGATTTACTCGCTCTCTCCTCCTAGTTCTATTCCCCAATCTCGCTTGGAGATCATATCCCTAAGCTCGATACCAACCGTGACGCCCCCAAAATAGGTATACATCACCCATTACGAGTTGTCAATACATGGTACGTAAACAACTACAACTTTATTATTACAACGGTAAAACTATGAGTTTAAATACAAATATTATCTTCTAGACAATATCTATACTCAAATAAATCCTCATCACATTTATTGATACATTATTTTACAAAATGGTGAGGACTACTAAACAATCCTTTCTAAAACCTTCATTCCATACCCCCACTCGCACTCGCTATATTCTCGCCTCCCGAGAAGAATGGAACAAAAGGAAAAGGGTGAGCTCAACTAGCTCATAAAGAATATTATGACTAAGATAATATACAATAAATTATCGTTAGTCTTCAATGAGGAAAAATTTAATAGAATACAATAGACAACAAATTTTAAATCAATATTCGCAATGAAATAATAATTCATTAGAAGAGTTAAGTAGAGAATGCAAACTACTATCTTCTATGTATGAATTTAAAAGTTCATCGCTCATCTTTTATCCCCCGTAACAACAATCCATAAACATCCGGAATCAAATATTCATCTTTGCACTACAGCCAAAGATATTCATCATTTGGTCATGTTCATTTAAACACTGTTTCATCTTTGCCTACGGGCCAAAGATATTAATCATCGGTCATGTTCATCTCAACACTTGTTCATCTTCGCACTACTGTGCCAAAGATATTCTTGAGAAATCATTCATCTTTGCACTACGTGCCAAAGATATTCAATAATATCATCATTTAAGACCGAGGATGATGAAAATATTTTTAAAGAAACGAATCCAAATGAAACAAAATGACAAGGATTAAGGATTAAGGATTAGTACTTTGTTTTATCCATGTTCAAAAATACCTCAAAATAATCATAGTGGTGTAAAATTCAAGAATGATCAAAACATGGATACAATCAAAGCTAGTATCCGAATAGATATTTTGGACAAAAGAAGAAATTTTATTTTTCGATGAATAGTCTTGTCAGATATCGTGAATAGTGCCAGATACGTGAATAGTAACTCGACACCAAAAGATAGAAATTCCACAAAAAACATTTTCACGCTTCATGAATAGTACTGTGAATAGTAACTCGTGAATAGTAACTCATGAATAGTAACTCGTGAATAGTAACTCATGAATAGTAACCCAGACATGAAAAGTTCCAAATTTGATAAAAAGTTCCAACCAATATTTCAAAGATAATGATATGAAGAAATAATATCATTTGAGAAGAAAATAACATCCCTTACCTCAAAGAATCAAGATTTTGGAAGGAAAGATCTAAGTGATCTTTGAATGAAACTTATCTTTTAACAAAGAACTCTCAAAGTATCTAAATACTCACAAAATACGCTCAATAATATAGAGAGAGAAAGAGAGAAAACTTTGTTTCGGTGTGATTTTCAATTCTAACTTAGCCCTCTATTTATAGGAAAATGTTAGCCCTACCAAGGCATTTTGACTGCTACCGATGGCTTTACACGCTACTATTGCCACCCACCACATTTGAAATAAAATTCAGCACATTTTTTCACCAACCACAAGTGGGGCCCACTCAATTCTAGAATTTTCCACCAAAATCAATTATAACCCTACTTTCCTAATCAAACACCTCTTAAAATTTATAACAAATCATTCGCTCATTTTAACGGTTCAAAATTTGTAGACATATACTCAACTTATATATGTATAACATATCCAAAAATCGCAACGATCCAACGGTCGATTAAAAATTATAACTCACGCAATATATCGTAAAAATCTTGATTTGATTTTAATACCTCCATTCCGGCAAAAATAACCGATAAAACACCTCAACATTAAATCCTTCAATTATAACCACATATAATAAATAAATCCATCATTTATATCCATATCAAATAAATATTTTCTTATCATATAAATCAATAATTAATTATTCCCAAATAATATTGAGTAATCACAATTATGACAACCAGCAGGTTCGAGAAGAGGGGCTTTCCAATAAGGATCTCTCCTTCTTGGCCTTAATTAGGTGAC
Source organism: Panax quinquefolius (assembly GCA_020205615.1). Taxonomy (NCBI): domain Eukaryota; kingdom Viridiplantae; phylum Streptophyta; class Magnoliopsida; order Apiales; family Araliaceae; genus Panax; species Panax quinquefolius. The sequence goes on from CM035151.1 coordinate 74,395,272, forward strand.
CAAACCTCTCCTTAGGCGTAACTTTCTAGACATTGCCAATAATGTTATCTAATAATATTATTCAAATAATATGAATTATTGATCCGATAATGGGAAATATCATGCAAAGTGACAATTATTGAAACAACAATAATATAAAATACCAACGCAGTGACAATTATTGAATCAATAAAATAAAATATCGAATAAGAATAATTCTTTGTAACAATTATTGAGTAGTGCCTTTACGTAAGGATCAATAATTGATGCAATACCGCAAGCTACTATTAAACAACGCCGTATTAGTGTGTTTTAACCACCGGGTATTCCAACAAGATTAATCTGTAAATAATTACCGTTATTTTTAAACAACTTATATTTGTCGCTTTCCTCATCCAATCGCTTTCAGTTATGGGCCCACACACGGTCGCTACTTGCCGCATTTAATATTCCCGACAAAGATTTAATATTCCACGACCAAACGAATATTCCCAAACAAAAATGAATATTTTATAACCACTTGCTTATTTTGAAATATTTCATGTATTTTACCCCTAACTATCCACATTAATCAAATCAACCCTTACTATTTCAAAATAATAAATAAAGGAAATTCCTTTTTATTTAAAAAAATTTCGGGGTCTTACATGCCTCTTGCGTAAGCTATACAATTATAACTCACGTACTCCAATATCATACACATACCATTAGGATTATCACATCAATTAGATACATACACATTATCCTCATAGATTCAATTCTCATCTTAGTTAAGTTATAACCTTTAACTTAAGGTTTAACCATACTAATCAGCCACATAACACGAATCTGAAAACTCACTAAAATATAACATAAGACTTTTAGCATCCAAGTCACATTCTCAACTCTTACAACGTTGAGTTTCAATCTAATATAACTTATTAACCAATACTATATTTCTTCTTAGTCATACTCGAAATTCATTCAAGTGTTTAAGTCTTATGATGACTCCTTATTAGTTTTATATTAACCTCATTCCATATCTTATTATGTTCATTTCAATGAAATTGAAATACTTTTTACGTTCATTAACACTTGTCATGACGTTTCGACGTTCATTCGTCACACGTCCGATTTGTCTCTCTTGTGTATGCTTATACAACTTATCTAATACATCATTTATTAATGTTAAACATCATTATACTTCATAGTATTTATTTATTTTAACTTGGAACAACATCTTTTATCGTTAGAAGCACTTCACTTGCACACGTGTATGCTCGACGCCCTCCGATTGCCTCTAAATTCACATCAGTCCCAAAGATGGCCATTTTTACCCCTGTTCTCGACCTCAAATCTAAACACTTAAATAATAAAAGTTGTAGGTCTGCTTGTTATCTTTCCGAATTATCCTGAATCGTCTCCATTGGAGTTTGTATAAAAACGTTATGGTTGTTTTACCAAACACGATCAAAACAGTCACACCTGACACTCCATGAGCGCAATTGCGCCCAAATAAGCTTTGGAAACAGCGCAGTTGCACCCTAAGAGACTTAGGGCACATCGCAACTACGCCTATTAGCAGAACCAGAATTAGCAGTTTACTGTTCTTGTTATTTTTGAGCTTTTTTTCTCCTTCTAATCTTCATAACTCAAGTTATACACATCCAAATTAGTCTGTTTTTGATTCTATGGATTCGTAATTAATAGAACTACAACATACCAAAGAATCAACAATTTAAAGAAACATTAACTAACCCAAATCTTGACCCAAAACTCATGTTTATACTAAATTTTCATGTTTTACATGTTTAGCGAATTCATTCACTCCGAATTCGTTTCTTAACCAAATTGATTCATACCACATGCATTGTTTTCGTATCTAAAGATGGTATCATAAACAACTCTTAATTTGCATATTTATACATGATTGAATCACCAATTTTTGACTCTAAAACAAGCTAAAAGATATATTTTCCACAAGAACGCAAATTCTTCGTTTAAAATTCTTTGATGATAATTTAATTTCTGAAAATCGTTTATAGCATACATACAAAATATTATAATCATCTATCACCATATATAACAATTATCCAATAAATTCAACCACTAAAACTCTAATTTTCATGAAAAACCAAGAACACAAAGAAGTAAGAACAAAAGTTGAATTACTACCTTAATCCTTGATTATGCTCTGTTAGATGATGATTAGAGAGGCTTTAAATTACTATTCCTTCCATTGATTCTTCTTCTCTTCACAAACTATAGAGAACTCACAATTTCCTCTCGTAAGCTTTCTCCTCACTCTGTGTTTTCTCCAACTCTCTATTCTGTTCTTTCAATTTAGGCTTAGAAAATACTTAACGTAAAAACATAAACTGATAATCATTATTATATGTATAATTATATCATTAGTTATAAAATCATCAGTTATAAAAATTTTGAAAATCAAAAGCCATTAGGCTTTGTTTGACAAAATAAAATAAAATAAGAATTTAAAAAGCCTTAAGCCTTTTTGGTAAAACTAAATTTAAACTCCTGTTAATATATTTTAATAACTCACTTGCTATATAGTTTAATTGTTAAACCCTATTTAATTAAATTCTCATAATCAAATTTAATTAAATTAAAGCTAACAACAACTTATTAAATCAAAATGCCACATAATCAAATTGTCACAAAATTATAATTTTATTTAATAAATTAGTACATCACTTTTAATTACAAAATTAAATCAAAACAACATTATAACAATTCATTTAATCATTATCAACTCTATAATTTAATTATTAAATTAAATTAGAATATTATCACATAATAATTAATTGATCACTCTTTTAATTTAATTAACTTCAAAATACAAAATTACCAAATACCAACTTAATTAATATATTACAATTAATTAAGTTAATTTATGACGCCCCCAAAATAGGTATACATCACCCATTCTGAGTCGCCAAATACATGGTACTGAATACAAATACAAACTTAATTATACAACATGAGCTGTGAGTTTTAATACAAATATTGTCTTCTAGACAATATTAAAACTCAAAATAAGTCCTCATTACATTTATTGTCACACTATTTTACAGAATAGTGAGGACTACTAATGCTACCATCTGGACCGTCACTCCGTCCCCCGACTAGTCCGAGCTATATTCTCATTTCCTGAAGAGAACAATGAAAGCAAAGGGTGAGCTCAACTAGCCAGTAAGAAATATTATGACTAAGATAATGCAGAATAATTTATCGTTAGCCTTCAACAGTGTTAAACTGATAAAATATAATAAACATCAAGTTTAACTGCACCAGAACAAGCAATCCATTAGAAGAGTCAAGTAGAACATGAAATCTACTATCTTTTATGATTTAAAAAGTTTATCAACAGTTTTATCGCTGAGACTTAGCTTAATAAATAATCCACATCATCGAATCACCCCTGCACTACGGCTAATGATATTCATTAGTATCACGACCACAAATTATCCATGCACTACGGGGCAAGGATATTCGTGTTTTCACCGGTGGTCATGATAATGCCAACAACTGTCCCTCAATGCACTACGGGCCAATGATGACTTTTACCACATCATTTGTAACATTACAATCATGATTATACCGAATAATCCATGGTCATAATCATACCAATTCCATCTATGCACTACGACCACAGATGACTTTCAACATAATATAAGCATGAGGATGATGACAATGATATAAGAATTCAATTAAAAGAAAGCAAATGATAAATTTTTAAAGATTTATAATTTAATTTATCCAGAATTCAATAATGTCCAAATTGTCAATATGATACTGTTTTGTGGAGTAAAATTCAAGAATAATTTTGTATCAAAAAATATTTGGACTGAAAAAAAATCAATTTTTATCATGAATAGTATCCTGGGTGAATAGTAATCGAATGAATAGTATCCCGTGAATAGTAATTTCGGGAATAGTAATCCCATGAATAGTACTCCGACATGAAAAAGTTAAAACTTATCAAGAATGCTCAGAATAATATTCCCATGAAAAGATACTGGATGAAGCGCAAATATCAAGAATATTCTACTAATTTCATGGAGTATAGAAGTCAAAACTTTAACCAAATGAGTATAGAATTCGAAATCTGAAATGAAATAATATTACTTAAATACTACAGAGTATGGAAGAAAATATTATTTCATATGAATATTGAACAAAATAACATCCCTTACCTTGACAAGAAGTGTATTCCAACTGGTATAGCGAGGATATTCTTGAAGAAAACTTTCACTGTTTTCTACGCTTAAAGATTTTTAAAACTCGAAAGAAATACGCTCAATATTATAGAAGAAGAATTCTCTGATTCTGGTGTGATTTTTAATTCTAACTAAGCATCCTATTTATAGGAGAATGGAAGGGGTACTGTTTAAGAAAAAAAAATCACGGACGAAATAATTTTCAAATTCACGAATGGAACAAAAATCTTCAGACGTTCAATTTTTCAAAGTATTAATATAATAATAAAATAAAATAAAATATATTCTATTTTTCATATAAAACAAAACTTATTATAATATAAATATATATATATATATAAAATATAATATAATATATATGTAATAATTAAGTACTCCACCCGTGACTCCTCAGATTTTCCTCCTCCCCCCAACTTTTTCTTCACTTATGGGCCCCACCTGTCATTATCCCACACACATCACACTCACACATAACAAATATATATATATATATATATATATATACACACACAACTGAATCATCTTCTATCGATTATTTTGAAAATTGGGTAAATGGGGGTCTAAATAATACGCCATTATTTACAACAAATACTTTATAAAAATCACCTCAATATTTTTAACAACATTTATCATCATTATTATAATTCACAATATTTAACAATCAGGTCGTTCTCAGGAAAGAGGGGGCTTTCCAATAAGGATTTCTCCCTATTGGCGCGCAATTAGGTGACCAAACCTCTCCTTGACAGAACTTCTAGACATCGTCAATATTGCAAATAATAATATTAATAACTTTGTCGTCTCAATTATTGATTTAATAATATAAAATATTATGCAGATGATACTGTGACAATAATTGAATCAATAATATGAGAGATATGATTCAACAATTACTGTAGCAATAATTGAGTATAACTGAGTGACTTCTCACATTAGCATCAATAACCAATATCGTGTGCTACTATGAAACCACGCGTATTACTGTACTTTTAACACCAGTTATTTCAATAGTTAACGGTAAAACTTCCGCCGTTATTTTCATAAAAAGATATTTCTGTCGTTTTCTCATTCCAACAATAATTACGTTGTGGGGTCCACCAATGATTGTGCCATCGTACGAATATTCTCTGTTAAAACGAATATTCCCTGACCAATCGAATATAATATAACAACTTGCGTACTTTGCAAAATTTATAAATTTTACCCACAACTATAACATTATATCAAATTCACTCCTTAATATTCAAAAATGATATTTATAGAAAATTTATCTTTATTCATAAAAGTTGGGGTCTTACAATCTCCCCTTCTTATGAAATTTCGCCCTCAAAATTAGGGTACATACCTGGTATGAAGAAGAGGTGAGGATACCTTGATCTCATTTCAGATTCTAACTCCCAGGTCATTTCCTTAATATAGTGGTTTCTCCACAAAACTTTGACTTGAGGTATAACCTTGGAGCGTAAAATATGTTCCTTCTTATCCAAGATTTTAATAGGAACCTCTTCATACGTTAAATCTTCCTCTATTTCGTCCAGTTCCAACTCAATAATGTGGTTCGGGTCTTCCATATATTTACGTAACATGGATATGTGAAAATTATTATGAACACGAGACATACTTGGCGGTAAGGCGAGTCTATAGGCCATAGTTCCTACTCGGTCAAGGATTTCAAATAGACCAATGAATCGAGGATTGAGCTTTCCTCTCTTTCCAAATCTCGTAACTCCCTTCCATGGAGCAACACATACCAACACATGTTCTCCAACATTGAATTCCACGTCCTTCCGATGAAGATCAGCATAACTCTTTTGACGATCTTGTGAGGTTTTTATACGTTGTCGGATCATTTGAATCTTTTCCGTTGTCATGCGTACCAATTTCGGTCCCAACAACGTTGCTTCACCCACCTCGTCCCAGCATACTGGAGAACGACACTTTCTTCCATACAACGCCTCAAATGGAGCCATGCCGATACTTGCTTGATAACTGTTGTTGTAGGAAAACTCCACCAATGGTAAGAACTTGTCCCAACTTCCCTTGAAGTCAAGGACACAGAGTCTTAATAGATCTTCTAGAGTTTGAATAGTCCTCTCTGATTGCCCATCCGTTTGAGGATGATATGCCAAACTAAATCGTAAATCCGTGCCCATAGCTTTTTGCAAACTAACCCAAAATCTTGAAGTGAATCTTGGGTCTCGATCAGAAACTATGGATACTGGCATACCATGCAATCTTACAATCTCGTTTATGTACATACGAGCAAGACGTTCAAGTGTATAAGTTTCTCGTATTGGTAAAAAATGATCAGACTTGGTTAATCTATCAACAATGACCCAAATCGCATCAATGCCTTGAGAAACCTTGGGAAGACCAGTAACAAAATCCATGGTAATGTGCTCCCACTTCCATTCTGGAATTTCAAGTGGTTGCAATGGACCTTTTGGCACTTGATGCTCCGCCTTAACACATTGACAAGTTAAACACCTTGAGATAAACTCCGCAATCTCTCTGTTCATATTGTTCCACCAAAATGTATGTCGAAGATCACGATACATTTTGGTACTCCAAGATGGATTACAAATGGTGTGTTGTGCGCCTCCATCATAATTTTATACTTTAAATCAGGGTCGTTAAGAACACAAAGTCTAGATTTGACCCGTAGTATTCCTTCTTCATCGATTCTTGCTTCCGGGATAGCAACTTCTTGAACTTTCTTCCTCATACGCATCAGCTCTAGGTCTTTAACTTGAGCAGCTTTAACTTTATCGATTAAAGTCGGTTCTACTCGTATGTTTGTCATCATCACGTGGGTCCCTGGAGTCTTTAACCCTATCTCCATCCTTTGTAAGTCATACAAAATGGTCCTTTGCGTTGACAATAACGCACTCGTACCTACATATGATCTTCTACTCAACGTGTCAGGTACTACGTTCGTTTTTTCAGGATGGTATTGAATAGTATGATCATAATCTTTCAATGCCGCATGTTGAGTTCCTTTTGAGTGAAGAAATATTTGAGGCTTTTATGATCCTTATAGATCTCCACTTTCTCCCCATACAGGTAATGCCTCCAAATTTTAAGTGCGAAGACAACATCTACCAACTCTAGATCATGAGTAGGATAATTTCTCTCATATTCTTTGAGTTATCGAGAGGCATAGGCTATGACTTTCCCATGTTGTATAAGAACATATCATAACCCTTTGGCTGAAGCATCACTGTAGATGACAAATCCCTTCGAGCCAGATGGTATTGTCAAAACAGGTGCCGAAATGAGTCTCATCTTGAGTTCTTGAAAACTCTTCTCACATTCTTCGCTCCAATCTAATTTTGTATCTTTTCGAGTCAACTGAGTTAATGGAGTAGCGATTCAAGAAAACCCTTCTACAAATCTCCGATAATAACCAGCTAAGCCGAGAAAGCTACGTACTTCGGTCACTAATTTAGGTTGCTCCCAACTTTGTATTGCTTCGATCTTTGCTGGGTCAACAGATATTCTGTGATTTGATATCACGTGCCCAAGGAATGCAACTTCCTCAAGCCAGAACTCGCATTTCTTCAACTTGGCATATAACTTGTTTTCACGAAGCTTTTGGAGTATCAGCCTCAAGTGTTGCTCATGATCCTCACGACTTTTGGAATATATAAGAATGACATCAATAAAGACAACCATAAAATGATCCAAATATTCTTTGAATACTCGGTTCATCATATCCATGAAGGCAGCAGGAGTATTAATCAATCCAAATGACATGACTAAGAATTCGTAATGCCCATACCGAGTTCTGAAATCAGTCTTTGGAATGTCATCAGTTTTAATCTTTAATTGATGATATCCGGAACGAAGATCGATCTTTGAAAAGAATTTGGCACCTTGCAACTGGTCAAACAGGTAATCAATACGAGGTAAAGGGTACCTACTTTTGACAGTGACATGGCTCAACTCCAGATAATCAATACAAAGTTGCATACTCCCATCTTTCTTCTTCATAAATAAAACAGGAGCATCCCATGGAGACGTACTAGGACGAATGAAATCGATGTCTAACAATTTCTGCAGTTGGGTCTTTAACTCCTGAACTTCAATATGAGCCATTCGATATGTGGCTTTGGAAATGGGTTTTGTACCGGGTTCAAGGTCAATACAAAATTCAATTTCACGCTCTGGGGGCAGGCCAGGAAGTTCTTCAGGGAATACGTCAGGAAATTTATTAACAATAGAAATATCATTCAAAACTGATATATTTTTGTTTCAATCTGTGACATGAGCTAAGAAAGCTTGACATCCATTTTTTAATAAACGAATAGCTTTATGGCTTGAGATGACAGTGATTGATTTTAATGGTTTGGTTGCTTGAATTCGCATAATAGGTTCGTTAGGAATATGAAAGCTAACAACCTTACGAAAACAATCAATTTTTGCATGATGAGTAATTAACCAATCAATCCCTAAAATCACATCAAATGCAAGTATTTTTAAGGAAATAAGATCGACAGGTAATTTGAGGGTACCGATTTGAACCAAATAAGACTTATAAATAGTGGATGTAATGAAGGTTTCTCCCAACGGAGTTTCAACAGATAAGTCAAAGTCTAATTTCTCCGGAGTCAAATTTAAACGTTGAGCGCAAGTAGGAGAAATAAAAGAATGGGTAGAACCGGTATCAAATAAGGTATAGACTTCGCTAGAGTTTATGATAAGCTTACCCATGTTGACCTCGTTTGGGTTCCTTATTTTCTGGGAGGTCACAACAAACGCTTTCCCTTGAACTATTGGTTTTGACTTGTCTGGGACGACATTTGGTGTCACCGTTCCAACTGGAATTGGCTTCCTTGTATGACAAAATCTAGCTAGGTGACCTTCTCTTCCACAATTGTAATACGTTTTGGATCGATGCGCACAGTTTGGACTGATGTGTCCCTCCCCTCCACATTTGAAGCATATGATAGGTGGTCGTTCTCCTTCCTTAACAACGGGTGTTGGTGCTGACATCTTTCCATCATTGTTGAATCTTCTCTTCTTGAAATGTCCACTTTTATTATCTTGTCCATAATTACCACCGAAGTGGTTACCATTTCTGGCATGTTGATTCCTTCCACGTTTGTTGTTGCCGCTTCGATGACTGCTACCACTGGTATTATCATTTTTCTGGTTCCTCTCCCTTGGTTGGGATGTCTCATTATCGCGCTCCAATAACTGAGCCCTATTTACAACATCTGAATACAAACACAGTTTGTGAGAGATAAGATATTGACGTATCTCGGGTTTCAAACCTCTTAGAAACATCCATGTCATTCTCTCCTCGTTATCAACTAAGTGGGATGTAAATCAGGACAACCCGAAAAACTTGGCTTTGTACTACGATACGGCCATGTTGTTTTGTTCCAGTTTAATGAACTCTACCTCTTTCATGTGACGAATACTTTTGGAAAAGTACTTATCGTTGAACAGTTCTTGGAACTTCTCTCAAGTCATCTTCAGTGTGGCAGGTTGAGTACGCTTTACAGATTCATCTCCCAAGTCATCTTCAGGAGCTTCTTGAATAAGCAAATAGATTAATTTAAGTGTAATTAAAAAAGTGCTTCTGTTTAAGCAGATAAATAATTTTAATGCAACTTTATAAAGAATTATTTATTTTTTATAATAAAGAGTGTTTTTCTATGGATTAAAGTAAATTTATTTTTCAGATATTTTCTAGCAAGTATTATATGAATAAATTTGTGTTCAAATACTTGTGAATAAATCAATTTAAACGATAGTTATCAAGTATAACAATTTAATTAGTTAAGCATTACTTGATATAACAAATATATTATTTTACCTCAAATAATATATAATAATATTTTATCTATTATGTGATTTATAAATAAAGTCACTTAGTGCTATAAGGAATCGTACGGTTCGATTCCCTCACTTAAGAGGAATATCTCCATAGCCTTTCAGCGTCTTAGTATGATAGGATTTATAATTTCACAATTGATATTTATATAAATATTTTTGATAGATCACTTAGATTTTCAAATCCGGTTCGTATGATTCACTCTTTTTGAAGGAATATCTCAGTGTCGTTTTGAACTATCAAGTGTATATCTATTTTACAATATTTGTGGCAACCCAAGAATTTGAATATTTATAAAATCTTAAAATATTGAATTAAGGTTAAATAATAAACCTAGTCAGAAAATAAGTTAAAGGATTTGAGATTTCTGGTAAGGAATTTTGTGAATTTAAAATTTCTTTTGGTGAATTATTCAGGATTAGGGATATAAGTGTATACGTTCTGTGTATGTATGGTGTAACTTGTAATTAGGAGTTAATAAATATATATATATATATATATATATATATATATATATTGTGCTGGGAAAATAAAATTGTTGGGAATAATTTGCGTAATGAAGCAAAAAAAAGATGAGTTAAGCATATAATATTTATATATACTTTACCCAAGAGTATCGTAATAAATTCTTATATGAAATTAGTTTAATAAAGAAAAGATATTATATTTATCGCAATATCTTAAGGAAGTAAATAAATTCTTAATTGAATTTGTGTTAATGCGGAAAGATATTATATTAATATATATTGGGTATGTAAATAATTGTATTTGCATAAGAAATTATGTGTAATATATTTATTTCGTAATTTAAGTAAGTTATGTTATGTTTTATATAATTCATATATCAAAGATGGGATATATAAATTATATGATTCCAAGAGGGTAAAGTAGTTTAAGGAGATTTATGTAGTAACTTATTTGATTAAGTTAAGTTAGTAATGTTGAGTAATTAAATTACTTAACAAAAGCATTAAAAAATAAATAATAATAATTGATTTAATTATTTAACTAAGCAAATTGGTCAAATTAAATATATCACAATTGGGTCAAATTGGGAGCTTGTGTCTGTAATGTGTAGGGAGAATTAATCTCATGGGCAAAATCAATTTATATCTTTGGTGTGCTTATGTGTCACTATTTTATTCAAGCCATATTATTTTGGAAGATTTGCAATCAAGCTAAAGAGAAAACAATTAAAATTGGGCAAAAAGAAGGGGCATGTGCCGTGTGGAAGGAGGGAGTATATAGCATATGTTTAATTTTTACCCACCCCATGGCCATGTGTCACTTCTAAAGCTTTGCTCCTAATATTTGGTTTAGATTGACAAGTTATGTAAAATAGGAGAGAGAAGGTGAAGATTATAAGAGATGGGAGAGAAAATTAAATATAAAATTGTTAATAAAAGGGGAGATGTACCGGGTATGGAAGTGAATATATGGCACATGGGAAAATTTTTAGCCACCTTGCAATATATGTTAGCCTCGGTGTCCCCTATTTCCCTAGCCTTTGAATTGCCTTTGATATGCAAGAGATTAGAGAGAGAAGATGAGGATTTGTTCGGAGATTTTATATGCATATATATATGTTATATGTATAATTCTAGCTAGTTATTAAATAATCTCCACCACTCTTGCAAACAAGTTTCCTTCATTCTTCTTCAAATAGCTTAAGAAAGAAAAACAAAATAGGAAGAGAGAGAGAGTTCGGGCATGGCTAAAGGAAGAGAAAACCAAAACCACCATCTTCATCTTCTCCACCAAAAATCTTAAGAATTGTAGTGAGAGAATGAAATGGGTGGAAGGATAAAGCTTTGATAAGGGAACGGGAGGATTCAAGGAGGAAGGAAAACGGATTCTAGCAAGATCTAGCTAATCATCTACATCCTAGAAGAAGAAAATCAAAGAAGTAGGTTTTGAAAACCTTAAACTCCATTTATCTCCTTAAAGCTTCATATTTTGTTGGAAGTTGTGTTATTTTGAGTTATGGGTTAAGGAACATCCTAAGGATGATTTTCAGAAGATATAATGACCATTAAAAACTTGAAAGTTGAATCAAACAAGCAAGAATCAGATCATATGCGTAATGGATGAACTTATTGATAGTAGTATGCACACAAGCCAATCATGTTTGATGATAAAGCATATACTTTGTAACAATCTTATTCATTTATTAATAAAAAGTATTAATTTATTAAAGGCTTTTAATTATCTACATGATGCTGTTTTATAATATGTGATAAACCCATAGTTTTAACCAATGCTTTTAGAATAATGATGATGATCATTCTAATGAGATCTAAATTCTTAGAAAGCTTAAAACTAAAATAGTTCCCAATCATTGGATTACTAAATTGGGGATTAGTGAATCCAGATAGATTGGTACATACGTTCACTTGCTCATTGGATGAGGATGATTGATCTCATGATCATTTGTGTGGAGACACTAAAGCAAGTATGTAGGTGCTTATTAGAGAATAAGTTCAATTGAGCGTGGCTCGCTAAGGAATACCTAATGGAGTTTTACTTGCTGTCAATAGGAATTCTCGTAGTGATAGTAGTACAAGTGATCCTTGGACTTGAGATCATCATAGTATCTTGTGTATGATGAGTTATACTTTGACTTATTCCTTAAGACCCTTAGGGTATATCAAAGGTATGCTTGGGTATAATAAGTTGTACATGGAGATAATGTATGATCAATAAAGAATCTACCACTTATTAAAAGAAGAGAAATGTCCTATGTGATTCGATAAATGACAACCCAAAGAGTCCTTGGTTAAGGCGTAATGAAATTAGAAAGGAGTTTCTAATTTACATTATTTGGAGTTGTGCATTTAAGGATCGAAATACATATAATTAAATAAAATAAGACTTGTGAAGAATTCCATGTCTTATATTTAATTGGGACATTGTATGGTGGAAGGATTGAATTATTGCAGAACTATTTACTCAAAGGTTCTTTAATGATTAATGTTGAAATCTATATTATCCGGAAAGTCGTTGATCGCTAGGGGAGGCTTATCCCTATTGTAGAATAAATATTATTTATTTAAATAAATTAATTATTTAATTTATTTATTTAAATAAGATTAGAATTATTCCAATTGATTTATTCACAACCGGTTTAATATGGAGAACCTAAAGGGTCACACCATAAAAGGAAGAATAATTATTTAAGAAGTTAATGGCATAATCGTAATAATATGGTAAGTATATTTCTATGGTGATAGAATAAATTAAATAGCTTAATATTTATTATTTAATATTTTAGAAATATTAAATATAAATTAATAAGAGGAGTCTTATTAATATTATTACAATTATTATTATTTTAATTTCTAAAAGAGTTTAGGAATTAATTTAATATAAGTACTCTCATTTATTCCTAATAGATTAGAGGAAAATTAATTAAAGGAGTTTAATTAATTATCCCTAATAAGATTAGGGAGCCCATTTAATTAAAAGGGTTTAATTAAATAATACCTTATTTTAATAGGGTTACTTGATATCTTTATAAGAGGAGTCTTATATCAGATATCAATGTTACGATATTTCCAATAGTTGGAGAGTACGCTCTTTTTCTATAGAGATAGAAAAACTAGGGTTTAGCCAACTACCCATTTTCTTGAATCTTTATTATTCCTTGGTGGATCACCTCTAGAGGCCAAACACATGGGTGGCTAACGTTGATCAAAAGAAGGAACCAAACCCGGTGGATTCAAGTTGAACGCGAAAAGGATTGGAGGTGAACTTGTACCTGAGGAAGCTCGGATCTTCAAGGGTATGTTTCTTATTCATCCTTTTCGTTTAATTAATAATTGTGTATAAAGGGTGATCCGGGTATATGGTTTGTAAAAATTTTAAACTCTGATTTTATCACGTTTCCGCTTATTTATGCAATTTGATTGCGTTCTTGAATATTACACACCTTACAGTGGCATCAGAGCCAAACCTTTATGCGAATTATTAATTGTTTTAATTTGATATGTGTATTGATATGTGTTTAGAACAATTTAATTGGGCATAATTTATTGTATAAAATTTATTTAAAATAAAAAAATTAAAAAAAAAAGAAAAAAAAGGTGCCAAAATCTTTTTATTCCGAAAAACCGTGAATCACGGAAAAGGACAGCAAAATAGCATGAAACCACGTGAATTACTCCTAATCTCAATGTTAACATGATCAGGATGGTTATTATATAATGTCCAACAAGGCTTGGTTTATACAATAACCGAATATTATAATATATATATATATATATATATATATATATATATATATATATATATATATATATATAGAATGTATATATAATAGTTATATATTAGTAATCATGTTTGATTTCGTATGATTTAAAGGGTTTTTGAGGATTCAAGTTATCAAAGTTGAATATCCGGTTATGCACGGAATTAGATTATATTATATATATATATATATATATATATATGATAATAACGGTTTTATTATATATATATATATATATAATAACGGTTTTTTTATTATTATATATATAATATTCTTAATAATTTTATTATTAAAATAAAAATTTTATTTTAATATTAAAATAAAAAGTTTATTTTTATATTAAAATATAAAGTTTATTTTAATTTTAAAATTAAATTTCATGCTAACTAATTAGAATTGGAATTGGATTCCATGATAACTAATTGGAGTTGAAATTGGATTCCATGTTTCCTAAAATAAAGGCGTTTATTTGTGAATAGGAAAGTGAATCCATATTTCCTTAAATAAAGGAGTTTATTTAGATATGAAATAAGATTTCATATTATTCAAAATAAAGGAGTTTATTTGTGAATAGGAAAGAGAATTCGTGTTTCCTTTAATTTTTTTTTTTTTATGGAATTGGATTCCGTAATTAATTAAAATAAAGGAGTTTATTTTGATTAAAGATTTTGATTAAAATAAAATAGTTTATTTTATTCAAAATTGGATAAATTAAAATAAAATAGTTTTATTTTGATTTAAATTTGGATTAAAATAAAGGAGTTTATTTTGATTCAAAATTAGATTTTATACTAACTAAATTTGCCCATTAAATGATATCAATATATATATTGAATGTTTATTATTCATCAGATGAATGTTATGTATTGATGCATATGGTGATATGTATGATAATAAATGGGATTGATTATGGACAATTGACCAATGTGATTGGATTTTATTTTAGTTGGATGCATGAATGTATGGGTTTTATTAAATGGGGTCTGCGTACCTCGTCTTCTCTAATTTTTTTTTAATGTAAATTCTATCTCCCTCCTATGTACTTCCCCTTGACTGCTGATCAAGGTTTCTATTTTTTTAAAATAGTTTTGTAATATGAATAGTTAGAATTAATTTTGAAGAATTAGAGATCAAGGAGCAAGGAGCGCTTGAAGACCCGTTTGTAATGGAGCCCGGGTTTAAATGTAATAGTAATATTTAAATATTATTTCTTGCACCCCTAGGGTTTGACCTTTTGGTTCACTTGGTGGCTCTAGTGAACCAAACTAGAATAAAAGTCCATAATCAATTCGGGTAGAATATAGTATTCTATATGTGTATGCTTATACTATATATATTATATATTATGCAAACATGATTCGCATGTTCATTAATATGACGCGTATTTTATATATATATGTGCATGCGCGCTAAACAAGATGAGACATATTAATAACAAACCCCTCAATTTTTTATATTAAGTCCTAAGCGTTCAAAGATATTTGGAATATCGAACGTCGCCTTTTAGCATGATAAAATTAATAGAGTATTAAATATTTAATATGAGTTTGTTGTGTCACCACAAGGCAAGTATTAAGTATTTAAGATGTTAATTTATCACATTTGATGCTTATAAAGAAAATTGAACAATATTGTTTTGTTGTGTCACCACAAGGATGATATTTTTCTTTTTTGAATATATGGAGTGCTAGGTCGGACTTAACTTGGATAATTTTGATTCGGATGTGCCACCACTTGATCAAAATAATCTAAGAGGCAAAAGAAAAGGAATTGCATAGTTGATGTAATTGACAAAAGTTGTCTACCTATTTATTTATATATAGTTTGTTGTGTCACCACAAGGCTATATACTTTTGAAATGGGATCCTTATTCTCATTAGCAAATCTTTAATTAGATTTTGCCGAACTATATAAGTGAGGGTAATATAGTTTGAAGAAAATAGTGGGAGATACCAATTTAAAACAAGACCTAATTTATTTTGGTAATTAATAAAAGAATGTATGTTAAAATATTGTTAATTACAAATTCATTTACAGAATTTTACAATGTCTAAAATTACTATTACTACGAAGCATATTAGATGTTAAATTAACCAAACCATATTAAACGGATTGGTTAAGGAATTTGAGAATAGTTCTCATGGCTGAAAAGCTATCTTATATCCTTAATACGCCTATCCCTGCAATGGTTGCAGACAATGCCTCTGAGGAAGACAATGCTACTTTTAGAAAGTGGCAAGATGATGCATAGTTGGCTCAATGCATCATGCTCGCATCCATGAGTAACGAGCTTCAACGTCAGCTTGAAACTATGGATGCTCTTACTATATTCCTGCACATCAAGTAGTTGATGGTGAGGAAAGTAGGACTGAAAGATATCAGATATCTAAGGAGCTCTTCCGATCTAGAATAACCGATGACACTACAGTATAGATAAAAGTTCTTAACATAATCAATTTGATTGATCAATTAGGACAACTGGTTTTGTCATGGATGGAGAGTTGAGCCAAGATTTGATCTTGCACTCACTCCTGGACTCCTTTCATAATTGTTGTGAATTTTTCATATGAACAAGCTAGATATCAGCCTCGCTGATTTGCTTAACATATTGAAAAATATTGAGAGTCACTTTCCAACCAAGAAAGATCAAGTCTTACTGGTAGAGGCCAAAGGATCTTCTGAAAAGAAGAACGATTCAAAGAAGGTAAATAGAAAAGGCATAAACAAAGGATAATAAGAACAAAACCGACACGGATAAGAAAGGAGCTTGCTTCCACCGCAATAAGCTTCGGACAATTGAAAGAAAGCTGCAGAAGCACCTTGCGGTGGCTAACCAAAGAAGCTTAATGAAGTTTGAGGTTACAAATACAATTTTGTTCAAGATTTAAAATAAATTTTTCTTTAAGTCAAGGTTCTACTTGGATATTGGATATCGACTTTGGTTATCATAAATATAGATTTATGAAGGACCAAGAAGAAGTAGAAAGCTAAACAAAGATAAATAATCTTATGTGTGGGAAATGAAGCAAAGGTTGCTACATTAGCCATAGAAACTTATAGTTTAGCAAATGCCTATGGGCAAGTCTATTAAGTCAATAAGTTGTTATTGTATTCCAGATTCTTGTTAAAAATATTATTTCCATTTTATTGTTGGACAATGAAATCTTTTGTATTATAATTAAGAACAATTGTTGTTCTATTTATAATAATAATGTTTTGTATAGAATGGAATATTACTTAATAAATTTTGTATACTTGACTTACATGAAAATAATTTTGCATATTGAACAAATTAGTATAAGAAAAGGAGATGATCATTCAAAGAGTTGAATGTGTGTATTTTTTTGAAATACAAGTGTGGATTATTTGAAAGGTTCAAAGAATTCAAAAGTGAAACAAATTGGCAAAGTATTAGGATTCTTTGATCGGATCAAGGAAGGAATACTTGTGCAATAAGTTTCTAGATCATCTCAAATGGTTTTTTTCATAATGGACGCCTCTCGATACATAATAATTGATTGATGTATCCGAAAGGAAAAATTGTACCTATTTGAACATGGTGCGATCCATAATGATTTTACCGACATTCCAAAGATCCTTCAGGATCATGTCCTAGAAATGGCTGCATATCTACTAAAAGGTAACCTCAAAATCCAAATTTCAAGACTCCATAAAAGTTATGGATGGGAGGATTCCTAATCTTAAGTATGTTAAGATAAGGGGTTGTCCAACTTATGTGAAAAGGTTTCAAGGATAAGCTTGTGACAAGATTTGACATGTATGATTTGTGGGACATCCTAAAGTAAGTTTAGGGTATATGTTCTATAATTCTACTTAGCAAAAGGTGTTTGTTGTAAAACACACGCCTTCTAAGATAAAGGTGTTTATTATCAAGAGGCTAGTGGGAGAATAATAGATCTTGAAGAGTTCAAGAACCACAAAAACACTATAAGTCAAATAAGAGGAACCTAGAGATAGACCTATTGTACCACAACCGAATCGTAAATCGGAATAGTACCATCAAGATACCTAGGAGGTATGGATTCATCATAGATGATGATGATGAGGTACACATCATGAAGATGATGATCCAGTTACATACGATGAGGTAAGAGTTCTAGGGTGTACAAAAGGGACAGTGGGAGCGCCGTGACATTCCTAATATTATATGTTGATATACTACGGATAAGGAATGACATACTAATGCTACAATCAGTAATGATAAAGTTGTCTAAACATTCCTCCATGAATGGTTTGGGAAGAGTATCTTAATAGGGGATATAAATCTATATAGATAGATTTAAGAGGATGCTCAAATTAACCCAAGGAACGTATATTCATTTGATGCTAAAGTCGTTTAGCATGGCAAACTCCAAGAGATGTCTCATGTCGATGAGCTATGGAGTGTATATCTCTTAATAGTCCCCAAAGACTCCTGAAAAGAGATGTCGCATGAGTGACAATCATGTATGCAATGAAATGTACGAGACCTGATGTTGATCAGTCATATTATGGCGAATTTCACTATGAGTCAGTGAATAACATCTTAAAGTGCTTAACCAGCACTAAGGATGTGATCATATACATGGTGGGTCTGAATTAAAACTAGAGGGCTTTACAGACTCAAGTTTTAGATGCAGACCAAGATTTAATCAAAATCCACTTTAAGATAAAAGTGTTACCTTGAACAGTGGTGCAGTGAATTGGAAAGGTTCCAAACAGCAAAGAGTTGCTAGTTTAGTGATAAAGACAAAGTATATAGCTATAAATGAAGCTGCAAGTTGAGTGTTTGGATTAAAAGTTCATTTACGTAACTAGGAATAGTTCCTAAGTCTCATCTTGGATCTAAACATGTGTTATGGCACTTTCATTTGATTATTAGAATCATTGAAAGATGGGAAATCACTATAGAGATAGTGGACTCTCATGAACAACATTACATATCCATTAACTAAAGCTTATCCAAATGCCAGGATAATCGTCACTTAGAGAAGAAGAGTATAAGATACCATGACGATTGGCTTTAGTGCAAATGGGAGATTGAAAGTAGTATGCACACAAGCCAATCATGTTTGATGATAAAGCATATACTTTGTAACAATCTTATTCATTTATTAATAAAAAGTATTAATTTATTAAAGGCTTTTAATTATCTACATGATGCTGTTTTATAATATGTGATAAACCCATAGTTTTTACCAATGCTTTTAGAATAATGATGATGATCATTCTAATGAGATCTAAATTCTTAAAAAGCTTAAAACTAAAATAGTTCCCAATCATTGGATTACTAAATTGGGGATTAGTGAATCCGGATAGATTGGTACATACGTTGCTTGCTCATTGGATGAGGATGATTGATCTCATGATCATTTGTGTGGAGACACTAAAGCAAGTATGTAGGTGCTTATTAGAGAATAAGTTCACTGAACGTGGCTCGCTAAGGAATACCTAATGGAGTTTTACTTGCCTATCAATAGGAATTTCAGTAGTGATAGTAGACAAGTGATCCTTGGACTTGAGATCATCATAGTATCTTGTGTATGATGAGTTATACTTTGACTTATTCCTTAAGACCCTTAGGGTATATCAAAGGGTATGCTTGGGTATAATAAGTTGTACATGGAGATAATGTATGATCAATAAAGAATCTAGCACTTCTATTAAAAGAAGAGAAATGTCCTATGTGATTCGATAAATGACAACCCAGTAATCCTTGGCCAAAGCAGAATGAAATTAGAAAGGAGTTTCTAATTTACATTATTTGGAGTTGTGCATTTAAGGATCGAAATACATATAACAGTAATTCCATGTCTTATATTTAATTGGGACATTGTATGGTGGAAGGATTGAATTGTACGGTAACTATTTACTCAAATGTTCTTTAATGATTAATATTGAAATCTATATTATCTGGAAAGTCGTTGATCGCTAGGGAGGCTTATCCCTATTGTAGAATAAATATTATTTATTTAAATAAATTAATTGTTTAATTTATTTATTTAAATAAGATTAGAATTGTTCTAATTGATTTATTCACAACCGGTTTAATATGGAGAACCTAAAGGGTCACACCATAAAAGGAAGAATAATTATTTAAGAAGTTAATGGCATAATCGTAATAATATGTTAAGTATATTTAATTTAATCTATGGTGATAGAATAAATTAAATAGCTTAATATTTATTATTTAATATTTTAGAAATATTAAATATAAATTAATAAGAGGAGTCTTATTAATATTATTACAATTATTTTTATTTTAATTTCTAAAAGAGTTTAGGAATTAATTTAATATAAGTACTCTCATTTATTCCTAATAGGATTAGGAGGAAAATTAATTAAAAGAGTTTAATTAATTATCCCTAATAAGATTAGGGAGCCCATTTAATTAAAAGGGTTTAATTAAATAATACCTTATTTAATAGGGTTACTTGATATCTTTATAAGAGGATTCTTATATCAGATATCAATGTTACGTTAATTCCAATAGTTGGTGAGTACGCTCTTTTTCTATAGAGATAGAAAAACTAGGGTTTAGCCAACCACCCATTTTCTTGAATCTTTATTATTCCTTGGTGGATCACCTCTAGAGGCCAAACACATGGGTGGCTAACGTTGATCAAAAGAAGGAACCAAACCCGGTGGATTCAAGTTGAACGCGAAAAGGTTGGAGGTGAACTTGTACACGAGGAAAAGCTCGGATCTTCAAGGTATGTTTCTTATTCATCCTTTTCGTTTAATTAATAATTGTGCATAAAGGGTGATCCGGGTATATGGTTTGTAAAAATTTTAAACTCTGATTTTATCACGTTTCCGCTTATTTATGCAATTTGATTGCGTTCTTGAATATTACAAACCTAACACTTATGGCAAAAAAAAAAAGCCATGAATGGACTAACTATGGACTGTTTTGGAACTTTTGTGGTTTTGATTCATGTCTGAAATTTAAGTTCTGTAGTAGTATGTTATACTCCTATGAGTTATGAAAATAACCCATTTGGAACGAAGTAAAAAAAAAAGAGCTCAAACAAAATTATATTGAATGTTTTGGTAAAACATGTTAAAAACTAAGAAAAACTAGTGGACTGCTGCCCTTAAAATGAAAATTCGGGGTTAGCTAGAATGACCTAAAAATTCTGGTCTTTTGGTATGTTATAGTACACTCAATAAGCTTTCCATGGACTCCAGAACGGACTAAATCCGACTTCGGAGGAGAGAGTTATGACATTTCAAAGTAGTGTCAAAACTGTCCAACAAGTGCGGTGCAGTCCACTTGAACGGAATTTCTGGGCTGATATGTTCGTAATCTGGAAACATATCAGTAGGGAAGAATTGTAGTCCTGGAAGTCAGCTTTCCGTGGGCTCAAGAATCGCCTAAAAATGTTTTAAAACGAAAAAGTTGTGACTATTTTAGCGAAAAGAGGATAAATCTGAGAAAAAGATGAAAATTGTTACGAGTGAACATTTTTGGGGTCTGTTTTAGGCTACCTAAGTGGTCCGAAATTACTGAGTTATATTTTCTAAAACTACTTTGGTATACCATGTATAACATATCCAAAGTTGGGAATTTTCTGATAAACGAGCAAGGCGTGAGAAAATCATAAAGTGGGCTACTCGCTTTAATCGCAGCAGAAGATTCTTTGCAAAGAATATGCAAAGGCGAAAGAAGACGTAAGCGCTACCGCTTCGCAAAATGTTGGTGCTGCAGACCATTTTTGAATCTGCTTTGAATAGTTTTCATCATTCGTTTTCTGCTAGAAATTTTTCTAAAATACTATGACATAAGGTCTATAACATGCCCAAAATTTCGCTGTTATATGACTCATGATTTAAGAATTAAAAATGGGCGAACAGGCATGTCAGAACTAAAATTTGAGCGAACGCCGAGCGTCGGCGCGTCGAGCGACTTTGACATTCGACGTTCTGAATCGCGTTCCGACAAAATAATAAGTCATAATAAATCTAATAAAGTCTTACGGGGCGAGATTTGACTATAAGTAATATTTTATGCCGGAAAACATCTTTTCGGGTATAAATAAAGCAATAAAAATATGTAATAAATATAAATTACATACTTAAGTGAAATAAAATATATAGTTGCTTATGAAATTATTTTGTGGTGCAACGAAGAACGTAAAACCTTTTTAAAATTTGTATTAATCATAAAAATGATATTTTGAATTTTTCGAGGCTCAAAAGGAGGTTTTTGATCAAGCTGAGATTTAAGTAACGGAATATATATATTTAATATATAAAACAAAAATGCGAATAATTATAAAACGAAAAATAAAGCGAATGTGCAAGCAAAATAAAATATGTATATATAAGAGAACGGTCTGTGTTGACTCATGAATGGACAAAAAAATATAAAAATTATTTAAATTAAAGAAATATTATAGTAAATTGAGTTTTAGTATAAAAGCTATGCATTACCTGTTTTAACTCCGAAGTTGTGAGTAAAGGTAAAAGATATTTCTGAAATGGAATATAAATAGTTTAAGCTTCATGACATAAAATATTTACATCTTAAAATATATGAGATATTTATTATTTATAAGTGATTTGAATATTATTAAGAATGATTAAAATATTATTAAATGATTAATAATATTAGATAATGAAATAAATACTATTAAATTATCTGAAAATTTTTATGAGCTATAGAAAAATAGTTTGACTAATAATATAATTATCTAAGATAATTGTTAAGTATTAGGCAGAGTTTAATTGAACTTAAACTCGACGATTATCCGACTAGACCGTCGGGATGTCAGAATTGTACCGAACTCGACTCGAACTGTAAAAGTTTAACTTGAGATTAAGTCTTATGTGTGTTATAGACTGATAGGGTTATGTGTTATGTGTTATGTGTTTAGGTTATTCTATGTATATATATATATAATAGTATTATATTGTGATGATATTATTCTAATATTAGAGATCTATATTACTAATATTAGGTCTTCGGATAAAGCGTTATAAATTGCGTAGCGGTAATCAACGGTTCAGGCAAGTTTGTTTTCACTTAACTCTATTAAGAGTTGTTTCATTCAGATATGCTTATGGATAATCATTGCTGATTGCCATTGTAGAATTGTACTCTGTACATATTGCATGTATAAGTCAGGTATGAAAGGCTGATCCCCTTCATTACCATTCGGTACAGATATATTTATATTTGTTCATGTTTAATACTTGTTCAGTCAAAAGTTTGTTCGTGCTAGTTCGCAATTATATTGTTGAATTATAGCCAGCTTATTATTCAAATCCTTTCAATCATGATATATCGTTAAATTATTAAACTTAAACTTGCTGGGCAATCTTATGCTCACCCTTGTTATATCATAATAAAATATTGCAGATTAAGATGAATACGTCGGATACAAGAGAAAGTCAAAGACAGTTCCAGCTTAAAGTTAATATGTGCGGTTAGATTTGTAATAGTATAGTATATTAATGTTATTGTAAGTTAAATAAGTTATATATTGTGTATAAATTAAGGTTACTCGACCTTGGGGAAAAGTGTGTAAGTTTATTGTATAAACAATTTATGTTTATATCTTTCGCAAATAGTAATAGTGATAGAATGATTGAACCAGATCCGCGGTGATTTAGGACCCGGATTTGGGGCTCTCACAATATTTATATAAATAATATCAATAAAAAGTTACTTAGTACTATAAAAAATCGTACGGTTCGATTTCCTCTCCTTAAAGGAATATCTCCGTAGCCTTTCGGCATCTAATTATAACTTTTTATTTGATAAATAGATAATATATATATATATATATATATATATATATAAATGTGTATAACAATTTATATTCTTATATCTATAAATTTAAAATGAATAAGAAATAATTCAACTAAGTTAAATCAAATGACTTATCTCAGTTACTTGGACCAATTTCTTCTTCTCAAATAATCAAAACTTTGGTAAGAAGAGATATAAAGCCTTAGAGAGAGAGTGTGTGTAGGCAATGATAGTAAGCTTTTCTTTTCACTTGAATTGACAAAAACCAAATGAATAAAAGACTCCTTATTTATAGAATTTTGAGGTCGGGGGAAAAATGGTAATTTTGAAATCTGTTTTTGAAATCAATGGATGAGATTGCTTCAATTCAATTTTAATGGGCTGGATAAGACTATAACACAGATTTCCAAAATGTTTCAACCCATCAAAAATTTCATCTTCGGTTAAGGCATGAGTTGAATTTCAAACTTATTAAGATTTGGTTAAACTAATAAATGATTAAGCACATTCAATTTTTCCGCGTGGCCAGTTCCTTTGTCCCAAAAAGATGGTCACCTCATGCTTTGCACACACACACACAGTTATATAAGTATATATGTAAGACTTATATATATATATATATATATATGATTAATATAAATATATATACATGCATACAATAAAAATCTTTTTGCCCAATTTTGTTTTGTGAGTTTGAAAGAAAAAAGGATCTCCTTGTCTTGGAAATTTTTATATGAATTAATTTATTTAACACTTGATTTATAAATTATAAAGGTCAATAAAAATTAATTTAAATATAGAAAATATTTTTAAAATAAATAATATAAAATACAAAATGATTAAATTATAAACTTACTGAGAAGATTATATTATCATTAATTGTTATCATCAAAATACTAAAAACTTGGAGACCTATCAAACTCCTTATTGATGAAAGTGGGCTTTGGGGATTTTTCTCCATCAGCTAGATTTATTTCCAATAGCTTGTTAATAAGGGCTTAGGTATGTCTTCAAACACTTTGGGGCGGTTTTTACTCCTTGTCCAGTGGCTTCTTCATGTAATGTGTGACGTCCCCAAATTCGGGTTCTCTAACCTCGGATCCAGTACTCACGATTCATCAACAACATACACATTCTATAACTATAGCGGAATAATAAACATTCAATGTTCATCATAATAAAGTCTTACAATATAATCCAAGGGTTCTATTAATCTTAATTTACACATACCTCTACTATTATAAAATGTTCACTTAAACAAATTACATTAAAGTAAATTAACACATAAACAATCTTATTGATTATTCCTGTACTTTTCCCTTTTCTTTGTCCCTCTTGGACATCCCTAGCTTTGCTGAAATAAACGTTATGACATAGCAAGGGTAAGCAACTAATTTACTTAGAAAGTTTAAATACAAAGATGATATATCATGATTAAAAAAGAATTTAGCTTTCCAGGTTCAACAATAGGAATAGATTGTGAACAAACATGAAGTAATTCTCAATAATTGGATATTCGAATAATTGATTAATAGATACCGAGTGGTTTGAAATAACCATGAACATAAACTAAGGTTGTCAACATTTAAACTTGTCCTTTTAATTGGTTTTGGTAATCAAGGGGATCAATCTTTCATACCCTGTGATTTATGCGTAAACACTTAATAATCGAGCAACAATTGTTTTCCAATATCACAATTTAATAAAATTATTCTGGGAGCTATGTGAGCGACTATTAGTATGAAATCACAAAGAATTGGTATGGAATTGCAAAGAAAAGTAATACGGGCATCATTTGGGCTTTCATGTTTATTTCATGTTCTTGGCTTAGAACTTCGATTATATTGTAGAGCTTCTTCTTAGCTTTCTGTAACATCTTGAATCATTCCAATCGGAGTTCGGATGCAAGAGTTATGACCTTTGTACCAACGGACATTGAACTTCACTGTTTTGGGTGGCCATTTGCATAGCAGTCACTTCCAACCCAATTTCGACCTTCATCTGTCCATTATTTCTCAATTCTCAAAGAATGAAAGTTGTAGATCTCATTGCGATCTTCGATTTGATATGTGGAAGGCCTCGTAACTCTTTCCGGATCAAAAGTTATGGCCATTTTACCAGAGGACATTGCAGCAGAAAAAGGACCCCCATCGAGGTGGGCATTTACTAAGCAAAACTTCATGGGGAGGGAGGAAAAGTCGACAAATCAGTAGCATAGCCTGGCGGGGGTGGGCCTATCAATGCAAAAAAAGTTCGCTTCGGAAGTGGGGTACACGCAGAAAAAGTAGTTTTTATCCGAATTTGAGTTCAAGAAGGATTGGTTCAAGCTGATTGACTCAAGGAGTTTCAGGAGGACTTAAAGACTTATAAAGAGGCATATAAAAGGAGGAGAATCACAAAGATTAGAGAAAGAGAAGAATTCCATTAGATTATATTATAGTAGATTAGGACCAAACCCTAGTTCTAATGAGTTTTGGAGAATGAAGCGACTTGGAGACCATTGAAGATCAAGATCAGGAGCTTGAGGAGGATGAAGATTTGATGACAACAAATTCAAATCTTTTTCTTAATCTTATTCTTATCTTTAATGTGTATTCAGGTGTGGATTATTAGTTTTAATTCAATGAACTAAATCTTTTATTTAAGATTACAATGGATCTTATTGTGTAGTTTATTTTAATATGCTTCACTATCAATTATTATGTTATATCGTAAAGATTATCTATTGTGATTTGGACTTATTTGTTTAATTGATTGGCCATCAATTACCGTGATAATATATATGAACTCTGGAGATGAAGTTTAGATTTAGATCTGATCATGATAGCATGTGTTTGTGATTTCTGCATAGATGGAATTCATGATTCGTGTTTAGGATAGAGATATGCCTTTACGCCATATGTAATCTTATAGAGAACTTGTGCTTTAAATATTTTTTAATTGTAATTCACATAGAGATATAGTGGATTAGTTAATTAGGGTGTCTTGCTTAATTCTGTCATCCGTGGATTTAAGTGAGTATGAGTATTATGCATCGAGAGGTGGTTTTATCTACTTTAGTGTTCTTAATTAACAACTCAGGATAGAGAATAATTGATGAGGAGTGTGTTAACTTAAAATGAAGCAATAAGTGAAGTTGTAATCTTAAATCTCTGTAATTTGATTTTTAATTAGTGGTAATTAGAATTACTATAATTAAATAATGTAATTCATAATCTTAAATTGATTGTTTAAATAAAATTAGTTTGGTTAAGAGTTCATATTTGGTAATTTATATTAACAATTCCTCATGGGAACGATACTCTACTTTCACTTTATTACTTGTTGACCACGTATACTTGTGTGTTGTGCGTAACTAGATTTTACCAACAAGTTTTTAGCGCCGCTTTCGGGGAATTAGTTTAATATTTTTTTTGCCAATATTAGCTTCAATCAAATTAGTCTTAATTTAAACACTTTTATTTATTTATTTTATTATCTTCATATTTTTCTCTCATTTTTGGTACCATGGCTGGATGCAATTATCAAAGGCCATATTCATGTATGACTCAACCAAGGAACATGGATTGGTGAACTCAATAGAATTTTTGCATTATCAGCACAACTAGAGATACTTTCGAGGAGGTTGGATGTAGTTGCAGCCCAACGTAATCGAAGGATAACAGTTACGTGCAATTATTGTGATGACAATCACCCGAGTAATCAATGCACCATCAGTCTTGGGCCGGTACAGTATAGTGGTAACTACCTCAACCAGTATGCATATGCTAATTATCATCAAGTTTGGGGGTATCACCCGGATTCTTCATGGAGCTATAACTATCAAGACCAATACTATGCTCCAAATCCAACATACACACCGGAGATCTCATATCCACATCCATTGCCACAAGAAGAAAAGTCAAAGTTGGAAGAATTCATGTCAAAGATCATAGAAAACCAAGAGGAGAATATGACGAGTCAAGAAATATCGAGCCACAATTTCCAGCACCAGATGGAACAACTCATCACCACTTCAACCCTTGGTCCTCAATACATGGATTCCAAAACTGAGACAGATAATTCAGGGTTGGTGGAATTGTTGTCCAAGTTCGTAGCATCAAATAAGGAGAGGAGGATTAATCAAGAGCGGTCAATTCAGAATCTTCAGATTAAGATGGATCAAATGTTCAAAGCCTTGAACAATTGTCCTCAATATAATTGGTGTTATGACATGGAGTCCGAGATTGACGAAGTGCCCGAACCAAATCTACAACTGGATGAGACACGAGATGTTGAAAAAGAGGAGACAAGTGGGGATAATGAAAATAAGGTCATTGAAGAACTAACTATGAGTACCAACGAGGATGAGCTGATGTTATTAGTGCCCCAAGTTCCTTCTCTACCAAAGATCAAAGGTCCAATTAGATTTGCAAAACCGTGCCCGCTTAGTAGTCATGTCATCGGCAAGGATCTTTATGACATAAAAGCTAGTACAAATGTGAAGCCATGGTGGGATAAGGAGGAGAAGATAGAAGAAGAGCCTGTTGTGCTTGCCAAGCCTCAAAGCCCCAATCGAATCATAGGCTCAACGGACGAAAAAACACCTAGTTATTCAACATTCTCAATTGGGCACTTGTTTAAACAAAGCATGCTAGGTGACTTTAATTCGATAGCCATCACAAATAGGAACCTACCAAAAGTTACATTATTTCCGATGGATGGAGGGTTCCTCAACTTTTGAAGAGGAATTGGATAGCATTGACTAAACCAAGTCAGGCTGAAAGACTGTAATTCAAGCGCTAACTGGGAGGCAACCCAGGAATTTTTATATTTATATGCTTTACTAGTTTATTTGGTAGATAGGAATTAATTTGCTTATTAAGTTCTCTTACCAATCCAAAGTGTTATTCTAATCCATGTTGTCTCTCTTCATTGCAGGTATTAGAGGTTCAATGGACAGGCAAAATATTATTAAAAGGTTATTCAAGTCAAATTCAAGTGTGGTGCCCAAGTTGTTCCATGTGCCTAACCTATTCTCCAAACTTAGCGGACAAGGAGGAGGATTGCTATATTTTTAAGAAAGTCCTCTGCTTTACTTTTTTCTATTTCAGCCATTGAGGACAATGTCTAGTTTATGTTTGGGGCATTTTAGTATCGTATTGCATATAGTTAGTTATTTACATTGTAGTTCGTATAGTTACATTTAGTTTTTGCATTCAGTTTCTTGAGAAATGTTTTTTGAAAAATTTCAAAAATAGTAGTTAGTTTACTATGTTTATATAGCATTTAGTACATCTTGCATGAGTCCAGCTTTTTGATATTTACGGTTTGTTTTGGCTAATTATGAGATTGGAATTGGGAAGACAAGTATAGTACTGACTATTAGAGCTTTGATGTGATTTCTTGCTATGAATTGAGTCTTTTTCTGTTTGAAACATATATAATAAGGATAACACGGTAAAAACAACTTGTTGATTAATTGAGTTTAAATTGATACATAATGTGTGACACCCCCAAAATAGGTATACATCACCCATCTTGGGTCGCCAAATACATGGTACTGAATACAAATACAAACTTAATTATACAACAAGATCTGAGAGTTTTTACACGAATATTGTCTCATAGACAATATCCAAACTCAAATTCAATCCTCATTATATTTATTATCACACTAAATAGTGAGGATTACTAAAACAGCCATCTCGGACCATCACTTCGTTCCTCGACTAGTCCCGACTATGTTCTTATTTCTTGAAGAGAATAATGAAAGCAAAAGGGTGAGCTCAACTAGCCTAGTAAGAAATATTATGACGAAGATAATGTAGAATAAGTTATCGTTAGCCTTCAACAATGTTAAACTAATAGAATATAATTGACAACAAGTTTAACTGCAGCGGAACAAGCAATCCATCAAAAGAGTCAAGTAGAGCATGATATCTACTATCTTCTATGATTTAAAAAGGTTTTCATCAACTTAATCGCTGAGACTCAGCTTAATAAATAAACCACATCATCAAATCATCCCTGCACTAGAGGCCAAGGATATTCATGTAATCATCAATGATCATGATTATACCGAATAATCCCCGGTCATAATCATACCAATAACTGTCCATCAATGCACTACAGGCCAATAAGGATTCTTACCACATTATTTGTAACATTACGGGTCATGATTCTACCGAATGATCCCTAGTCATAATCATACCAATCAACAGTCCATTTATTAAATAGAATAATTGTGACGCCCCCAAATTCAAGTACTTGAAACCCGAACTCGGTGCTTCACGATACCATTTCTATGAAGCGAATAATACTAATAATAATAACAATAATATAAATATCAAACTTAATTTATATATATCAAAGTCTAAATCCCAGGTACGCGACCTTTAAACATTCATTACATCATAGATAATAAATATCATTGTCTTAATAAACTTTAACTATTACATAGAATATTATAAAACTCATTCGAATAACTTTCCTTTCCCCTTGTTCTTACCTGAACCTTCTGGTTGATCATACTTAGCTGAAAACATTTAAATTTAAAGCAAGAATGAGCATTTGATTACCCAGCAAGTAATAATAACAATATATATTAGCTAAAAAAATTAGATGTTTTCTTTGAATGACACTTCTACAATGAATCAACAGTTATGAAGTAAATTTGAACCAATAATAATCAGCAGATCGACTATAATCGGAGATCGACCAATGACTATGAACATTGTTTTCTATTTTCAAAAAGGTTAAACAGAACTTCATCTGTAAACCGTCATAACTTACAGGCACGGGGGGGTGATCAGCCCGTTATGCCCTGTATTGATCAATACTACATGCAAGAACGATATTATCGTTCATCTTATCCACCTTTGGTGCACAAAAGTTTTCCCATGTTCGGGATGTTCATACTTAGTCGGGAATCCGAACCAAAACAATCTGGTTGGATACAATAAAGTTCTATCTTGCTCAACAATATTTTTAAGTTTATGTCTAGCCAAATCAAATAGCTTAGACGACTTTTAAGTCAACGTATACATACTCGAAATCAATAAGTATGTATCAACATGTGATTAAATACAATGATTATCCAAGTGGGGACACTTGTATAACCATATTTAGAAACTAGCGAACATAATAAATATTTGGATTATGCGTTAATACTGTGTTGATAAACAATGATCGGATAATTTAAGAACTTGTATGAATATGAATAATTGGATACATAATCAATAACAATAAATTTAATAATCTGGCACAATAATATGATTCTGAAACTTTCTTACTCATGTCCATTGCATAAAGTAAATGCAAAGGTAGGATACTTGCCTGAGCTGGTGCTTACAATAACGCAACTTAGTTTTATCTTTTATACCGAAACCTATCATTAATAAGATCATTCATTTTATTAGAATAATATATCATATCGTATAAGATCGCTATATTTGCAATTAAGACATAACCTAATCACATTGTCACATATGTTTAGCGATCATCAATCATAAACAAACATATATCTAGTCCAATTATCTAAGTGGGATAAATTTCGAATTATTTTTTGGTGTCTGGAGTGGCTTTACCAGGTAATTATCGAGTCTAAAACTCCATTCAAGAATTCAATAAATCGTAAATATCGGTCATATTATTTTTAAATGATTTATAATAATTTTAAATAATTATTATAATTTATCATTATTTTTAAACATCGGAATCATTATTAAATGATTTAAATATTAAATAATTCTATTATCATTAATATTGAATTATTAATGAAACCATTGCCAAAATATTAAAGTTATTTATAATAACTTAAAATACTTTTAAAAGTGTTAATATTACCCTTAAATGATTTTGAAAACATTAAAATCATTTTTAAATAAGTTATCATTAATATTTAATTATTCATGTATTATTTATCAAACTATTAAAAGTCATTAATTATAACTTAAAATACTTTTAATTCATTTATATCCTTTTTAAATGATTTTAAATCAATAAAACCATTTTAATTTATTTATTCAATATAATTATTAAATAAATAAAGTATCATTAATATAAAATTATTAATGAAATTTACCTTTAAATATCAAAAGTTATATTTTATATCTTAAATTATTTTTAAATTATTTATTTTCATTTAAAATGATTTTTATAATATTAAAATCATTTTTAATTAATTTATTTAATATAATTACCAAATAAATCTAATATCATTAATATTTAATAATTAATGAAACTTATTTTAAAATATTAAAAGTTATGTTTTATAACTTCAAATATTATTAAAACCTTATTATTATTTAAAATGATTTTTAATATAATAAAATCATTTTTAATTAATTTATTTAATGCATTTATTAAATAACTTAAATATCAATAACATTCAAATAAATATTAATATTTATGAAAAATATGTCAAATTATTAAAAGTTAATTTCTATAACTTAAAATAATTTTTAAAATAATTTTTGTAATTTTCAGAAGTTATTTTCTATTTTTAAATGATTTTTAGAATTTAAATTAATTAATTTTAATAAGTCTGTCGCTAAAGCCCTTTGGCGACAGTAAGCGTCGCCTTAGGTGTTTTGAGTGGGTAGGTTTGACCATGAATTAATCTCTGACCAGGATGTTTCTGGGTATGTTGTTGGTTAGATCTTGTAGTGCTAGTGCAAGACTACATGATCCAATAACAATCTTGGCCAAACAACATAACACTAAGGAGATCTAAGCTTGCAAAATGGTTTGTCGGTCTTTGTTCATCAAGTTTCGGTTTGCCTGAATTTTCGATCGTGGTAGGTCAACTTTTTGTTGACCTTATATCTATAAATCTGTTCATGTTAAGTGTGTTCTAGACGTCGGGCTGTGTAGAGTATCTATTAGGGTACATCAATCAAGCATGTATCAGGTTTAAAAATCATCAAGCTCAAAGATCTAGGCCTCAAAAAATCGAGTCAGAGGCTATTCTTCATTTCTGGGTTTTCCAGAAATGAAGAACAGAACGAGGGTGCTACTTTGGATCCTTATATCTCGCGTTCTGAGTTTGCTCTATGTGATATATCTTTTCCAGGTTGTAGCCAACATGTAATACTACAAATCTATTATATAAAACACATATAACAACAACAGATCAAGCAGATCTATGCCGGTCAAACCATGTCAGAAGACATGTTCTTGAGTTTTCTGGAATTTCCAGAAACAGATTTCGTGAACAAGTAGGCTAGTTTGACCATCCACTGTGTTTAATATATTGATGATTTAAGGGATTTAAAAGCATTTATCTATAGTACACATAATAAGCTATAATTTAGTTACAATAACAGAATCAAAATAACAACAAACTAGCAGATCTAGTCGTTTAAAAATCTTGTCAGACCCTTTCTGGGCAAATCTGGGTTACCCAGAAATGTTCGGTCAACGTGGTTTGACCACGAATAACTTAAAATCTGATCATGTTCTGACCTTGGTTCAAGTTTCAGTTCAAAGAGCTCATAGCATACTACAAGATCAAAGCTTTAAACAATAAAAATAATTAAAAATCACTGAGATCTGAGGTCTGACATTCATGGTCAGACAACAAAAATAAAATTTTCTAGATTTTTGAAAACTTCAAATCTGAGCCTCTAGATGTTATGGATCTAACATCTAGTAACTCAGATCGTCAATATATACTACAAAAAACATGTTTTAACATAAAATCATAACATTTAACATGGCATTCAAGATCAGATTATAAATTAGGGTTTTGTACCTCTCTTTAAAAAAATCTTGATTCTTAGCTTCTGATCTGTTATTGAAAGTCGTGGGGCTTGATTTGGGGACTGAAACACCTTTGAATTTCGTGGGTTTGAGCTTGAGAGAGTTTGGCTAAGTGTAAGTGAACAAATGAGCTTTGTTTTGTGTTTTTCTCTCTCTTAAATTCTATCTAATCTTTGATGCAATGTATTTGGATGCTAATAATGGATGAGAGCTGGAATGTGGTAGCTCATAGCTAGGTTAGGGTGATGATGTTGCCAAGATTTGGCAAGATTTGCTAACAATAATGCAAGAATGGGACAAAAAGGGTACTTTGGTCATTTGGTTAGCAATTTTAATGATATTCTTGTCCATGGTACTTGAATCTAGGGTTTAATCACTAGCTTTTAAACCTTAAAGTTTCCCAAATAATTTCTAGGGTTTGAAAAATTAAAATTCAAGTGTAATAAAATTTGAATTAAAACACACTAATTAAAATTAGGGGTTTTAATAGAAATTAGGGTTTTCAATAATTAGGGTTCCTTAATATTATTAGGGTTCCTAATTTAGCAATTTAATTTACTAAAATAATAATTAGAGTTTCTAATTTTAATTAGGGTTTTCAAATATTAATTAGGGTTTTTCCTAATTAACAGAAATTCTATAATATGCTACTTAATTCATATAACACCAATTCTGACCGACCTTAAACTCCAATTTTGAGTTTCCAATTATAGTTTATGACAGTAATACTAGGGTTTATCGTGATACAACATAATTGACTAACCAATATCAGTCTACACATATACTGTATATATTTATAACACTGAAAAATAATATTATAATTAATATAATATTATTATTCTCATTCATTACTCAAAATCCAAAATTAGGGTTTGGATTCCATATCGATTTATCTTTCATATATAACATTATTTATTAAGTTATAATAATTAACTTAATAATCGAACTATAATTCATATAATAAAATAGTAATTCTAATAATTCTAATAATCATTTCATATATTATTTAAATGATGTAAAAATCATATTTTCGTAGAAAATAATTAATAAAGCCATTTCTACTATAAAATTAATTATTATAAGAATATACTTTATAATGATCAATAATTCTAAAATTAAATTATTTAAAATTATTCATGTAATAAATAAATTTTATTTATCACATATATATATATACACATTACTTGGCACATATTCCCACCTTTAAAATAAATAAAAAATTATATTCAAAATTTCTTATTTATTTATATAGAAAATATCGGGTTATTACAATAATAATTATAAGAAAATTGGATACTTTCATTTCATATAATTTGGGGTCTTAAAACCTCCCCTCCTTATAAAATTTTGTCCTCGAAATTGGTGTACGTACCTGGTATGACGAAGAGGTGATGATACTTTGATTTCATTTCAGATTCTAACTCCCAGGTCATTTCCTCAACATCGTGGTTTCTCCACAAAACTTTAACTTGAGGTATAATCTTGGAGCGTAGAATATGTTCCTTCTTATCCAAGATTTTAACAAGTACCTCTTCATACGTTAAATCTTCCGCTATTTCGTCTGGTTCTAACTCAATAATGTGGTTCGGGTCTTCCACATATTTACGTAACATAGATATGTGAAAAACGTTATGAACACGAGACATACTTGGCGGTAAGGCGAGTCTATAAGCCACAGTTCCTACTCGATCTAGGATTTTGAATGGCCCAATGAATCGAGGATTGAGCTTTCCTCTCTTTCCAAATCTTATAACTCCTTTCCATGGAGTAACACGTAACAACACATGATCTCCAACATTGAACTCCACGTCCTTTCGATGAAGATCAACATAACTCTTTTGTCGATCTTATGAGGTTTTTATACGTTGCCGGATCATTTGAATCTTTTCTGTTGTCATGCGTACTAATTCCGGACCCAACAATGTTGTTTCACCCACCTCATCCTAGCATACTGGAGAATGACACTTGTGTCCATACAACACCTCGAATTGAGCCATGCCAATACTTGATTGATAACTGTTGTTGTAAGACAATTCCACTAATGGCAAGAACTTATCCCAACTTCCTTTGAAGTCAAGGACACAGAGTCTTAATAAATCCTCAAGAGTTTGGATAGTCATATCCGACTGTCCGTTTGTTTGAAGATGATATGCCGAACTAAATCGTAAATCCGTGCCCATAGCTTTTTTGCAAACTAACCCAAAATCGTGAAGTGAATCTATGGTCTCGATCAAAAACTATGGATACTTGCATGCCATGCAGTCTTATAATCTTATTTATGTACATACGAGCAAGACGTTCAAGTGAATAAGTTTCTCGTATATGTAAGAAATGAGCAGACTTTGTCAATCTATCAAGAATGACCCAAATTGCATCTATGCCTTGAGAAACCTTGGGAAGACCAGTAACAAAATCCATGGTAATGTGCTTCCACTTCCATTCTGGAATTTCAAGTGGTTGCAATGGACCTTTTGGCACTTGATGCTCCGCCTTGACTCGTTGACAAGTTAGACACCTTGAGATAAACTCCGCTACCTCTCTCTTTATATTGCTCCACCAAAATGTATGTCGAAGATCACGATACATTTTGGTACTCCCAGGATGGATTGTAAACAGTGTGTTGTGCGCCTCCACCATGATCTTATACTTTAAATCAAGGTCGTTTGGAACACAAAGTCTGGAGTTGACTCGTAGTATTCATTCTTCGTCGATTCTTGCATCCGAAATAGCACCTTCTTGCACTTTCTTCTTCATACGCATCAGCTCCAGGTTCATAGCTTGATCAACTTTAACTTTATCGATTAAAGTCGGTTCTACTCTTGCCATCATCACATGGGTCCCTGGAGTCTTTATCTCTATCTCCATCCTTTACAAGTCATACAAAATGGGCATTTGCATTGACAATATCGCACTCATACCCGCATATGATCTTCTACTCAATGCGTCAGCTACCACGTTAGCTTTTCCAGGATGGTATTGAATTGTATGATCGTAATCTTTCAATAACTCAAGCCAACGTCGTTGCCGCATGTTGAGTTTCTTTTGAGTGAAGAAATATTTGAGGCTTTTATGATCCGTATATGTAACACCCCCTTCCCAAAAAGGAAAGGGAGGTCACGTGCAAAGCACAACAAACCTCAAAATAAGTAAACAGATCACTAATAACTTCAAAATATATAATAATGATCTCCATCAATGAAGTACTAATTACGATTCTCCAACTAGAGTCAAAATAACTAAAACCAAAACTTCGAAACAACCTAGATGGTCAAAGTCAACTCTCTCATCACACTGTACGAATCACCCTCGCAAACTGCTTGGGAAGAAAAAATAAAGAAGAGCCAATTGCCCAAAGACTGAATCTGAGATATACAATCGATATCTGAAAATAATCGAGACAAACTACTGAACAAAGCCTCAAGTTTAAATACTGACAAAAATATAATCTCCAAAGATTTGAATGGAATATATCTGAATCAACAGAAGAGTAAAGAAATAACGAACTGAAGTAACTAACTCAATGAATTAAACTAAACAGAAACAACCAAAACCAATACAATGAGATAATAGGCTGAATCAAATGGTTGGGTGTTATTTCATACCGAATGAGCTCAGAAATACACATTGCCACACATGAAAATCAAACTAATGCCACACAGGCAAATCAAATGATGCCACATAGGCAACCAAAATAATGCAACACAGGCAAATCACACATTGGACCGCGAATCCAAATGTATGCAAATCGGATAGGTGTGTTTGGCACAACATCATAAATCCGCATAACAGAAAACTAGGGTTAACCCATACGCCTCCCACAACAAAACACCAAATGGCCTACTTCCTCCGGAGCCCCAAACGAAGACGTCGCGGACTAATCACACCGCCACGGAAGGTGTCATGTCTCTCATGCCAAGACGACATGTCTGTGGTACCCCCACAGGTGGTTATAGCTCAGGTATACCCTAGGGTACATTCTAAAAAAATATCATATCACAACACATGTGACATAATACCATCAAAATAAGTATCGTGTCACAACACATGCGACATATATAATACCAATAAAAATAGATACCGTGTCACAACACATGCGACACAATATCCACAAAATGGGGTTCTAATGTATATGTTGAACCAAATCAAATTATAATGTCACCAAAAGAAGGTAACAACATATCGCTCTACAAATATCAAAATAAATACTAGACATAATAACCAATTCAAAGAGTACAAGTACGAGTCCAATGTGTCAACTCCAAGATGAACAAATATATGAATTTCACAAGAAACAATTATGTGAAATAATAACAGAAACAAATATATGAATTTAACAAGAAACAATTATGTTAAATAATAACAGAATTCAAAACGAGGAACAAAATGAACAAATCAAATTTAACAAGAGTATCGCTGAAAGAGAATGGAATCCGTACCTGATACTTCCAAACCATTTATAGCACAGTCCACAAAATCTTATCCTCAAATGCCAACGATATCAAATATGAAATATTATTCACAACCTATGTAAGACCCCAACTTTTTGAATAAAGATTAAATTTTCTCGAAATATATTTTTGAATATTATGGTGTAGATTTGATATAATGTTATAGTTGTGGGTAATATTTACAAATTTTGCAAAGTATGCAAGTTGTTATATAATATTCGATTGGTTGGGGAATATTCGTTTTAACAGGAATATAAATGCATAACCAAGACAATCATTAGTGGACCCCTCACAACGGAATTATTGTCGGATTGAGAAAATGATAAAAATACTTTATGAAAATAACGGCAGAAGTTTTACCGTTAACTGTTGAAACACCCAGTTTTAAAAGTACAGTAATACGCGTGGTTGCATAGTAGTAATACCAGTATTGATTATTGATGCTTACGTGAGAAGTCACTCGTTATACTCAATTATTGCTACGAAGAATTCTTTGCATCATATCTATCATATTATGGATTCAATTATGGTCAAGATCATCCGCATAAAATGTTTTTATTAAATTAATACTTGAGATGACAAAGTTATTCATATTATAAACTGCAATATTTACAATGTCTAGAAGTTCTGTCAAGGAGAGGTTTGGTCACCTAATTGCGTGCCAATAGGGAGAAATCCTTATTGGAAAGCCCCATCTTTCCTGGGAACGACCTGGTTGATAAATATTGTGAGTTATAATATTAATAATGAATGTTGTTCGGAGTTGAATTTGGAGATGCGGACGTGATATTTGAGTCCGGAATGACGAAATTAGTAAAAATAGTCTATAAACACAAAATTTTCCGGGATTCATTATTTGGTCAAAAAGTCAATAGTTGACTTTTTCGGGAAAAGTCAAACTTTGAAATTTCAAAATTTATATTTCTGATAAAAATAGTTTCATTATGTTGGAATTGTTTGTGTTAATGAAAATCGACATTTATTCCGATGATAATTGATGTCTAGGGATTATATTGATAAATCGGGTAATTTATCAGATAAATGAGCAATTAATTGCTACTAATTCATATGATTATATAACTATTTGTTCACATATGTGTACTATTGAATCACATTATTTACTATTAGGGGAGTTGGTGCAAGATTGATAATACTTGCATGACTAAGTTAAAAATTGAGGTATAAATGGAGGTACTATACTGTAATTCATATTTTTTCACATGATTATACTATTGATTCACATGATTGAACTATTGATTCACATTATTTACTATTAGGGGAGTTGGTGCAAGATTGATAATACTTGCAGGACTAAATTAAAAATGAAAGAAAAGCTGGAGGTATCAGATTGTAATTTTGAGCCCCAAAACGTGCAATTATCGAAATTATATTTTCCTATAAATAGAAGCTCATTCTTCCTTCATTTCTCACCAATTCACAAAAGCTTTAGAACGATTATTATAGAGAGAAAGAAGAAGAGAAATCTGCTACTCACTATTCCAAAGATCCAGCTTTTTCCAAGGTAGGGAGTATTATTTCTTTCTTATCTATGAAGAGAACTTACATTATTCCATTCTTATTATTACGTTGGAATAACTTTGTATACTGTGAGTTACCCTATACTTGGTGAAATTCTTCCGTTGTTCCATTCTTTATCATTCGTTGGAAATCTGTCATGCATGCGTTTCATGGACGACCGTTAAAATCTTTATT
Source organism: Panax quinquefolius (assembly GCA_020205615.1). Classification (NCBI taxonomy): domain Eukaryota; kingdom Viridiplantae; phylum Streptophyta; class Magnoliopsida; order Apiales; family Araliaceae; genus Panax; species Panax quinquefolius. The sequence goes on from CM035151.1 coordinate 74,435,221, forward strand.
ATTCTGTTGGAATATCACATGCATGCGTTCTACGGCGGACTGATTCTCGTCTTTATTATTACATTTGGAATATCTTGTTCATGCATTTTACGTCGGACCTAATTCCGCTTTTTATTATGTTAGAATATCGTATGCGTGCGCTTTTCTTGGGACCGATTCCGTTATTTATTATTCATTGGAATAACCGTATGCATGATCTATCGCATGCACGGTGATTTCTTTTGTTATTCCATTCCTTATTATACTCGGTTGGTTAAAGTTTTGACTTCTATACTCCATGAAATTAGTGGAATATCTTTGATATTTGCGCTTCATCCAAAGATCTTTTCGTGGAAATATTCTTACGAGCATTCTTGAATTTTACTCTACAAAGCAAAGATCATGTTGACAATTTGGGACGTTATTAGTTCCTGGATAAAATAATTCTTGAACTTGTTTTATTGAATTCTTATATCATTGTCATCATCCTCATGTTTATATTTTGTTGAAAGTCATCGTGGCCTATAGTGCATAGATGGACTTGGTATGATTATGACCGGGGATTATTGATTGTAATCATCATTAAGTAATGTTACAAATGATGTGGTAAAAGTCCTCATTGAATTCGTAGTGCATTGATGGACAATTGTTGGCATGACCATTAATGAATACACAAATATTCTTGGCCCAGTAGTGCATGGATAATTGTGGTCGTGATACTAAAGAATATCCTTGGCCGTAGTGTAGGGGTGATTCGATGATGTGGATTATTTATTAAAATTTGAGTCCCAATGATAAAAGTGATGAAAAACCTTCTAAATCATAAAAGATAGTAGATTTTATTCTTTACTTGACTCTTTTAATGGATTTCTTGTTCCGCTGCAGTTAAACTTGATGGTTGTTATATTGTATCAGTTTAATAATGTTGAAGGCTAACGATAATATATTCTGCATTATCTTAGTCATAATATTTCCTACTATGCTAGTTGAGCTCACCCTTTTACTTTTATTGTTCTCTTCAGGAAATGAGAACGTAGCAGGGACTAGTCGGGGAACGGAGTGACGAACCAGATGATAGCATTAGTAGTCCTCACTATTCTGTGAAATAGTGTAATAATAATTGTTATAAGAACTCCTTTTGAGTTTGTATAATCTCTAGTATACAATATTTGTATTCAAACTCACAGTTTATGTTTTGTCGAATTGTACACGACAGTTGTATTATTAAGTTGTATTTGAATTTTGTACAATGTAAGTGGCGACCCAAGATGGGTGACGTATACCTAATTTTGGGGGCGTCACAACCTAAACATATTCACCTCAAATTAAAAATAATCCAAACTAATAATTCCAAAATAATTCATAATCTATTTAATATGTCTTTAATAATCGCCTTATATCAATTATTAATACTCTAAAATGTATATTCCAAATATAACTCTTTAAATTCCCTCCGTCAGATCTAATTATCAAAATAAAATATAATACACATAATTAAATTATGAACTCATACAAATTATATTTTCATAAATTCAATAATTTTAATATACTATATTCAATTTGTAACCAAAAGATATATTTTAATTATAACAACAATATTATAATATTATTTATTACTTTCTCTTTTCTCTTTTTTTCCTTTTAAGAAGTCTATATAACTTTTATATATATATATATATATATATATATATATATATATATCGAAATTGCATGATTAAGCATATATAGTTATATATATAGCTAATCGAGAGGAATTAGCAGTAGTAGGTAGATTCTTGAAAAAATATATATATATATATAACTAATTAGCGGGATATATATATATAAGGAATTAGACCATAGGTCGCTTTACATCTATAGGTAACTTATGAGTCTCGCTTATTATATATGTACCAATATATATATATATATATATATATATATATATATATATATATATATATAATATAATAATACATACACCCATCTAGGCTGAAATATACTTACATGTACATAGATTGTGCAGATGCTCGTAAGTTTTTCTTTTCTTTTTCTCTCAGCCGCCGCCTCCTTTTCTTTTTCTTTCAGATGAATAATGTCTTGAGTATACAATAGGGTTTGTGTTAGTTATTTATTATCAATATTTTATTAATTCTCCTAGCTCTAATAGGATTTATTATCCACACATAAATTAAACTCAATTAATTTAAAAGCCCAATTTTATCAAATTAATTTATCCACACTTATTAATATTTATTAGCCCATATAAATTAAATGATTAGTTTGACCCAATAAATAACAAAGTCCAACCAATATGTTTTAAGAATATAAATTTAATATTATTATTATTATTATTTTGGGATATTACATTACCTCCCCCTTAAAAAGGATTCCGTCCCCGGAATCAAAAGAATGAATGTACTTAATTATCAAAAGATGCGGATACTCCGCTCGAATAGACTTCTCTATCTCCCAAGTAGCTTCCCGCTCCGAATGATTTTACCACAAGACTTTAACAAAAGGAATTATCTTCCTCAATTTTAATTTAATCAATTATTTAATTATCTACTAAAAGAATTTAATTTTCCAAACAAAACAAGGAAGAATAGAGGGAAACAAAAATCATTTACCTTTTCCAATTTAAATACAATTGTATACAATAAAATTAATTAATATTTAATTTTAAAAAAATATGGGTTATTACAGTATAGATCTCCACTTTCTCCCCATACAGGTAGTAATGCCTCCAGATCTTTAGTGCGAAAACGACAGTTGCCAATTCTAGATCATGAGTAGGATAATTCCTCTCGTATTCTTTGAGTTCTCGTGAGGCATAGGCTATGACTTTCCCATGTTGGATGAGGACACATCCTTACTCTCTGCCTAAAGCATCGATGTAGATGACAAATCCCTCTGAACCAGATGGTATTATCAGAACAGGTGCTGAAATGAGCCTCCTCTTGAGTTCTTGAAAACTCTTCTCACATCCCTCGCTCCAACTGAATTTTGTATCTTTTCAAGTCAGCTGAGTTAAGATTCGAGAAAATCCTTCCACGAATCTCCGATAATAACCAGCTAAGCCTAGAAAGCTACGTACTTCGGTCACTGACTTAGGTTGCTCCCACCTTTGAATTGCTTCAATCTTTGTCGGGTCAACAGATATTCCATGATTTGATATCACGTGCCCAAGGAATGCTACTTCCTCAAGCCAGAACTCGCAGTTCTTCAACTTGGCATATAATTTGTTCTCACAAAGCTTCTGTAGTATCAACCTCAAGTGTTGTTCATGATCTTCACAACTTTTGGAGTAAATGAGAATGTCATCAATAAAAACAACCACAAAATGATCCAAATATTCCTTAAATACTCGGTTCATCATATCCATGAAGGCAGCAGGAGCATTAGTCAATCCAAAAGACATGACTGGGAACTCATAATGCCCGTACCGAGTTCTGAAAGCAATCTTTGGGATGTCATCAGTTTTAATCTTTAACTGATGATATTCGGAACGAAGATCGATCTTTGAAAAGAATTTGGCGCCTTGCAACTGGTCAAATAGGTCATCAATGCGAGGCAACGGGTACTTATTTTTATGGTGACATGATTTAACTCCCGGTAATCAAAACAAAGTCGTATACTCCCATCTTTCTTCTTTACGAATAGAACAGGAGCACCCCAAGGAGACGTACTAGGATGAATGAAACCGATGTCTAACAAGTCCAGTAGTTGGGTCTTTAACTCTTGAAGTTCAACAGGAGCCATTCGATATGGTGCTTTGGAAATGGGTTTTGTATCGGGTTCAAGGTCGATAAAAAATTTAATTTTACGCACTGGGGTTAGGCCAGGAAGTTCTTCAGGGAATACGTCAGGAAATTTATTAACAATGGAAATATCATTCAAATCTGACTTATTTTTGTTTAAATCTGTGACATGGGCTAAGAAAGCTTGACATCTATTTTTCAATAAACAAATAGCTTTATGGCTTGATATGACAGTGATTGACTTTAGTGGTTTGGTCGCTTGAATTCTCATAATAAGTTGGTTAGGAATATGAAAGATAACAACCTTACGAAAATAATCAATTTTTGCATGATGAGTAGTTAACCAATCAATCCCTAAAATCACATTAAACGCAAATATTTTTAAGGAAATAAGATTGACAGGAAATGTGCGGTTACCAATTTGAATCAAACAAGACTTATAAACAGTGGATGTAATAAAGGTTTCTCCCAACGGAGTTTCAACCAATAAGTCAAAGTCTAATTTCTTCGGAGTCAAATTTAAACATTGAGCGCAAGTAGGAGAAATAAAAGAATGGGTAGAACTGGTATCAAATAAGGTATAAGCTTCACAAAAGTTTATTATTAGTTTACCCGTGATCACCTCGTTCAGATTCCTCACTTTTTGGGAGGTTACGACGAACGCTCTCCCTTGAACTACCGATTTTGTCTTCTCTGAGACGGCCTTTGATGCCTCCATCCTAGCTGGACTTGACTTTGGTGCACGACAAAATTGGGCTAGGTGACCTTCTCTTCTATAATTGTAACATGCTTTGGACTGCTGCGTACAGTTTGGACTGATGTGTCCCTCCCCTCCGTATTTATAACATACGACCGGCGGTCGTTCTCCTTCCTTAACAACAGGTGCTGGTGCTGACGTATTTCCATCATTATTGAATCTCCTCTTCTTGAAATATCCACTTCTATTATCTTGGCCATAATTACCACCGGAGTGGTTACCATTTCTGGCATGTTGATTCCCTCCACATTTGGTGTCACTACTTCTATGACTGCTACCACTGGTATTATCGACTTGCCGGCTGCTCTCTCTTGGTTGGGTTGACTCATTATCGCGCTCCAATAACTAAGCCCTATTTACAACATCTGAATACAAACACAGTTTGTGAGACATTAGGTATTGACGTATTTCAGGTTTCAAACCTCTTAGAAATATCCGTGACATTCTCTCCTCAATATCAACCAAGTGGGGCGCAAACCGGGATAACTCAGCAAACTTAGCTTCATACTGTGACACGGTTATATTGTTTTGCTCCAACTTGATAAACTCCACCTCCTTCATGTGACGAATACTTTCGGGAAAGTACTTGTCATTGAACAGCTCTTGGAACTTCTCCCAAGACATTTTGAGTGCGGCAGGCTGAGTACGCTTTACTGATTCCCACCAGTAATCTGCCTCTCCTTTGAACATGAAGGTGGCAAAAGGAACCTTTTTCTCCTCAGAGCATCCCAAGACTTCGAATATCTTGGTGATCTGCTTTATCCACGTCTCCGCCTTAAGTGGTTCTGGCTTTCCCCAAAACTCTGATGGTCCCAGCTCCTTGAATTGCTTAGCGGTGACCATCTGTGAGTTGCCAGTGTTTCCACCTGCATTTTGAACACGAGCCACTCTCGCCTGATGTTTCATGAATTGCATAAAGGCTCTTAACATCCCATCGTTCATCATTTGATCGTTGTTGTTTACCTAAGGATTATTGTCTTCTTGTTGCACATTATCCTGGGTATTTATCGTTGGTGACTCAACGGTCTCATGTGCTTCATTGTTGATCTCAACATTTTCAGATGCCATTTTCAAACACTGCCACAAAACAAGGGTTAATTGACATGTCTCATATTATCCCTATACTCTGACCGACCAATTAAATACCAAATAAACTTAGGTAGGTCATACTAGTGAAGGAATTCCCCGTCTCTTCCCTCCTAGTTCTTGTCTCACATCTCAGTCAGGGATCATATCCCTAAGCTTTGATACCAACTGTGATGCCACCAAAATAGGTATACATCACTCATCTTGGGTCGCCAAATACATGGTACTGAATACAAATACAAACTTAATTATACAACAAGAGCTGAGAGTTTTTACACGAATATTGTCTCATAGACAATATCCAAACTCAAATTCAATCCTCATTACATTTATTATCACACTAAATAGTGAGGATTACTAAAGCAAACCATCTCGGACCATCACTCCGTTCCCCGAATAGTCCGGCTTATGTTCTCATTTCTCAAGAGAATAATGAAAGCAAAAGGGTGAGCTCAACTAGCCCAGTAAGAAATATTATGACTAAGATAATGCAGAATAAGTTATCGTTAGCCTTCAACAATGTTAAACTGATAGAATATAATAAACATCAAGTTTAACTGCAGCGGAACAAGCAATCCATTAGAAGAGTCAAGTAGAACATGAAATCTACTATCTTCTATGATTTAAAAAGTTTATCAACAGTTTTATTGCTGAGACTCAGCTTAATAAATAAACCACATCATCGAATCATCCCTGCACTACGGGCCAAGGATATTCATGTAATCGTCAATGGTCATGATTATACCGAATAATCCCTGGTCATAATCATACCAACAACTGTCCATCAATGCACTACAGGCCAATAAGGATTCTTACCACATCATTTGTAATATTACGGGTCATGATTATACCGAATGATCCCTGGTCATAATCATACCAATCAACAGTCCATCTATGCACGTAAGCCAAAGATGACTTTCATCACAATATAAGCATGAGGATGATGACAATAATATAAGAATTCAATTAAATGAAAGAAAAGGATAAATTTTAAAGATTTATAATTTAATTTAAAAAGAATTTAATAATGTCCAAATTGTCAACATGATACTGCTTTGTAGAGTAAAATTCAAGAATAATATCCATGTATCAAAAATAATTTGGACAGTAAAGAAATAAATTTTTCGGTGAATAGTACCCCGTGAATAGTACTTCAGGAATAGTACCCCGTGAATAGTACCCTGGCATGAAAAGTGCCCCGAATACCCGAGTGAATAATATTTTACTGAATAGTAACTAGGTGAATAGTAACTCGTGAATAGTACCCCAGCATGAAAAGTGCCCCGAATACCCGAGTGAATAATATTTTAGTGAATAGTAATCGGGTGGAAAGTAACCCGTGAATAGTACCCCGGTGAAAATATTGATATTTAATAAGAGAGTTCATATCAATATTCCAATGAAATGATACTGGATGAAGCGCAAAACTCAAGGATATTCCACTAATTTCAAGGATTATAGAAGCAATACTTACCATAGTAAGTTTAGATTTGAGAATATGAAAAGAAATAACATACAAAACTGCAAATGGATTTTCACCTGTCATACGGTACATAATCCGCGTAGACAGGTTATTCCGATATATTAAAGGATGAATACGAAAAATAGTATTCCTTATGAATACAAAAGAAATAATATCCCTTACCTTAGTAGAAGACTAGATACTGCAATAGTGAAGTAGCAGAATACTCTTATTCTTGCTCTCTATAGTTTCTCTTGTGAGTCTCAGTGAATTGGTGAGAATGAAAGAAGAATTAAGCTTCTATTTATAGGAGAATGAACTAAATAGTAACTTATTCACGAACGGTCCAGATTGATTTACTATTAGAACGGACGGTACATATTGATTACTATTAAAACCACAACCGACGGTCCAGATTGATTTACTTTTAAAACCACCATCGATGGTTCAGATTGATTTACTTTTAAAACCACCACCGACGGTCCAGATTGATTTACTATTAAAACCACCATCGACGGTCTAGATTGGTTTACTATTAAAACCACCATCGATGGTCCAGATTTATTTACTATTAAAACCACCACCAATGGTCCAGATTGATTTACTATTAAAATCACCACCAATGGTCCAAATTGATTTAACTTATTACACTTCAGTACCCCTAAAGTTTTCCAAGTTTGCAATATTCCCCTCTAACTTTTGTAATTCACTTATCTTCAATAAACACATTCTTAATACTTCAACAATATATTATTCATCATTAATATTATAATTCACAATTTTTAACAACCAGATCATTCCCAGGAAAGAAGGGGCTTTCCGATAAGGATTTCTCCCTATTGGCGCGCAATTAGGTGACCAAACCTCTCCTCGATAGAACTTTCTAGACATCGTCAATATTGCAAATAATAATATGAATAACTTTGTTGTCTCAATTATTGATTTAATAATATAAAATATTATGCAGATGATACTATGACAATAATTGAATCAAATAACGTGAGATACTATGAAACAATTACTGTAGCAATAATTGAGTAAACTAATTGGCTTCTTACGTAAGCATCAATAATCAATACCGTGTGCTACTATACAACCACGCGTATTATTGTATTTTTACCACTGGGTATCTCAACAGTTTAACGGTAAAACTTTCGCCGTTATTTTTATAAAAAGATATTTATGTCGTTTTCTAACTACGACAATATTTCTGTTGTGGGGTCCACCAATGATTGTACCGTCATACGAATATTGCTTAAAAAACGAATATTCCCCGACCAATCGAATATTTTATATCAACTTGCTTACTTTGCAAAATTTTCAAATATCACCCTTAACTTTAACCTTTTATCAATTTAACCATTTATTAAATAGAATAATAATTATAAGAAAATTGGATACTTTTATTTCATATAATTTGGGGTCTTACATAATGGGACTCTAAAGGATAACGCTAGTTTGAATGAAAGAATGACAAGAATAAGTAGTGATGGCTTAAGTTAGACAAGAACCTAAGTTTGGGGGAATATTTGGGGTATATAAGTTATAAAAAAAAGAAAAAAAAAAGTATGAATAAATATTGTGGTGTGTTTGTCTAGTTTTGTGGCCTTTGTTACTTGATAAGTAGATTTCATACCTACTTATTAGATATCAATTCACTAGAACTATGCTCATCTCAAGTACATTTTAGTATGTTTTTAGTTGCATTTTGTTTTATTTTGCATTACTTGTAATTAGAACTCCTCTGTTGTGAAAATGCAGGAAATGGCATAGCTTAGCAGTGGCATGTGTGATGATAATAGCGAAGGCATGGCGCGTGAGACGAATGGAGATAAGGAATTGAACAGTGATGAAGGAACAAGCAACAAGCAGTGGAGCATCAGGAAACAGCAGCAGAAAATAAGAGTGCAGAACACGAAGCCAGCATACCGAACAAGTCAATTTTGCTACCGCGGCGTATTATCATCCCTGATAGCTAGAACGCATTACACGCTTGGCGCTACTTTTTTTTATAGGAACCTCTTGTGACTTGCATGCGTCGTTGTTGATGTTATTTGACTTTATTTTAAATTGGAAATTGGAAGCGTAACTGAGGGGGAGGGTTCAACTAGGGCTTATATATTAGACTTATATCAGTTGTAAAGGGCATTCCAACCCTGGGGGATCAATAAGCTATCATTATTTGCTTTCATCTCTTTAATTTCGATATTATATTAGAGTAGATTAGAGTAGTGATTTTCTAGAGTTGATGAGATTGAAGACTTGAAGCAATTGGGAAGCATCAGAGATTCCATCTTGGAGCAGGAGAACAGATTTGCACTTCAATTCTCTACTTTTATCCTCTCTTTGATGCTTATTTGTAATCTTATGATGTTTATTCGATATGTGGATGATAGATTTAATTCAACTATGATTTAAACTCTATTCTGAGATTGCAATGGATTCTATGGATTAGTTTATTCTGATATATTTCATTGTTAACCTTATTGATTGCTATAGGATTGTCTATTTAGATTCATGTTATTTGCTTAGTTGATTGGCCATCAATTATTGTGATAATCCATATGGACTTGAGAGACGATGTATGGGTTTGGATCTAATGATCTTAATAGTTTGTGATGATATATTCTATATTGTGTTGGGATGTATGATTTGTGCTTATGATAGACATATACCGAAGCACCATTCATAGTCAATTGAGAACTTAGGCTTAAACCCTAATTATTTGTAAATCACATAGACATATAGTGGTTTAGGTAATGTGGGTGTTTATGTGTATTCTATCAACCGTGGATTACATGTGATATGTGTATGGTACATTGAGAGATAGCTATACTTTACTTTCGTGTTCTTGACTAACAATTCGGTACAATTAGTTTGGCTTAACATGAAATGTGTGGATTTGAATTAGTCAATAGATGGAAATGTGATCTCAGGTATTCATTATCTAGTCTCACTCTAGGAATAGTTAGGTTTATTTAATTTAATAGTTTAAATATAAAATATAATATCATTCGTTTAAATAAGACTGAAATGGTTATGGGTTAGTGCTTGGTAAACTTTATTAGTTAATTCTCCATGGGAACGATACTTTACTTACTATTTATTACTTGTTGACCGTGTATACTTGCACGCATATATTGATCGGTAAATCGACCAACATTACTTGAGTAAGTAAGCCCGAGGAGATTGTCTCTACATCTAGCGCCCTAAGGTCTTAATGGTCTAGGAGTCGTTGGTCGAAAGCTCGTTAAGGTAACATTGAAAAGCCTAAGGGAATAAGACATTGCATAGCTATGTGTATATAAACCAAAATAAAAAAAATGAATAAAAAGGGAAATAAGAGCAAAAAGCCCCCGTAGATGAAAAATAAAGCATAAGTATCCCATGTTGACCCTCGATATTGGTAATTATTTGATTTTATTCGGATCTAGCTCATTTGTGGATTTCTTGAGTTTACACTGTATGATGCCTTCGAAGAGATTTATTATGTGTTAAATTTGATTTTACATCAGTTAGCATTGTTGTTGAGCATACACGCACTATATTAGTGATAACAGTCTAAGATTTGATGATTGATTAGGAAATTACTGATGAGTTTTGATATGATGTATTATCATGTTTACTTGATTTCTCTAAAGCCGGTTGAATAGACTTATTTCTGTCATTACTGCTGGATGAGTAGGCATGTAGATTATTTGCATTGCATAGCATTGTTGTTTTGTGTTTTTGCTTGAGGACAAGCAAAGGTTTAAGTTTGGGGGTATTTGATAAGTAGATTTTATACCTACTTATCCAGTATCTGTTACTTGAATTAGTTGCTTATACTCATGTTTCTTAGTTACTTTTCATGCATTTTATGTTCATTTTGTAGATTATATGCTTGGGAGCTATGTGAGCGACTATTGGTATGAAATCGCAAAGAATTGGTATGAAATCGCAAAGAAAAGCAATCCGGACATCGTTTGGGCTTTCATGTTTATTTCATGTTATTGGCTTAGAACTTGGATTATATTGTAGAGCTTCTTCCTAGCTTTATGGTACATCTTGAATCATTCCAATCGAAGTTCGGATGCAAGAGTTATGACCTTTGTACCAACAGACGTTGAACTTCACTGTTTTGGGTGGCCATTTGCACAGCAGTCACTTCCAACCCAATTTCGACCTTCATCCGTCTGTTATTTCTCAATTCTCAAAATATGAAATTTGTAGAGCTCGTCGAGATCTTCGATTTGATAGGTTGCAGGTCTCGTAACTCTTCCCGGATCAAATGTTATGGCCATTTTCCCAAAGGACACTGCAGTAGAAAAAAGAACCCCGCCGGGGCGGGCATTTACTAAGCAAAACCCCCGCCGGGGCGGGGGTACAAGCTGAAAGATAGTAGCATAGCCTATCGGGCCGTGCCTATCAGTGCAAAAAAGCCCGCCGGGGCGAGGGTACACGCAGAAAAAATAGTTTTTGTCCGAATTTGAGTTCAAGAAGGATTGGTTCAAGCTGATTGACTCAAGGACTTCCATGAGGACTTAAAAACTTATAAAGAGGCATATAAAAGGAGGAGAATCACAAGGATTAGAGAGAGAGAGAGAGAGAAGAATTCCATTAGATTATATTATAGTAGATTAGGACCAAAACCCTAGTTTTAATGAGTTTTGGAGAATGAATCGACTTGGAGACCATTGAAGATCAAGAACAGGAGCTTAAGGAGGATGGAGATTTGATGACAACAGATTCAATTTTTTTCCTTATCTTATTCTTATCTTTAATGTGTATTCAAGTGTGGTTTCTTAGTTTTAATTCAATGAACTAAATCTTTTGTTTAAGATTACAATAGATCTTATTGTGTAGTTTATTTTAATATGTTTCACTATCAATTATTATGTTCTATCGTGAGGATTATCTATTGTGATTTGAACTTAATTATTTAATTGATTGACCATCAATTATCGTGATAATCTATATGAACTCGAGAGATGAAGTTTAGATTTAGATCTGATCATGATAGCATGTGTTTGTGATTTCTGCATAGATTGAATTCATGATTCGTGTTTAGGATAGAGATATGCCTTTACGCCATATGTAATCTTATAGAGAACTTGTGCTTTAAATTTTTTTTTAATTGTAATTCACATAAAGATATAGTGGATTAGTTAATTAGGGTATCTTGCTTAATTCTGTCATCTGTGGATTTAAGTGATTATGGGTATTATGCATCGAGAGGTAGTTTTATCTGCTTTAGTGTTCTTGATTAACAATTCAGGATAGAGAATAATTAATGAGGAGTGTGTTAACTTAAATGAAGCAATAAGTGAAGTTGTGATCTTAAATCTCCGTAATCTGATTTTTAATTAGTGGTAATTAGAATTAGTGTAATTAAATAATTTAATTCATAATCTTAAATTGATTGTTTAAATAAAATTTGTTTGGTTAAGAGTTAATACTTGATAATTTGTATTAACAATTCCTCGTGGGAACGATACTCTACTTTCACTTTATTACTTGTTGACCACTTATACGTGTGTGTTGTGTGTAACTAGATTTTACTAACATTGGCCTATAAAAGAGAATGGTCTACCTTTGAGAAAGGCACGAAAAACATATTGCGCTTAATATACATAGAAAACTTTTAACTATTCTTATACTGCTCATTGAAGAAGTACTTTGTTGTTAATATCTGCAGCGGTCATGGGACATAAAATTGGTAATATATTTCTTGTTCATCATTGCATACTAGAGCCTTGCATTGTTAAGTGATTAATTGCTTTGATCAATAGACCTCTATTTGTATTTCAACTTTTCATCTGTGACGAACGAGATTTTTGTAATTTAATTTTAATATTTATTAAATTAAATAAATATTATTTGATGATTTAATTATTGGATTAATTAATTAATTAATTGAGGAAATTGTGGTAGATTAATTTAATTATATGAGTTATATTTATTAAATTAATGTGGAAAATATTTATTATTCAAAGTATGTATTTATGTGAGCTTATTGAATTAAATGAAACATTTAATAAGCATAATGTTATTTTAATTAATGTAATAATTAATTAGAGATTTAATAATTTGACATAATTAATAAATAAGAAATTAATTATGTGACAATGTGAATCAATGATAAATTATCATAGTTTATTTAAATTAAAGTAAATAAGATATTTGATTTATTGCGTAATTTGGGTGTGACATGTTTTAAACTATAGTATAAGAGAATCATTAAATTAAATGGTTTTGGAGTCTATTATTGCCAGCCAAATGAGGCCCTAAGGGAAGTTAGTAGCAGTTAACCCATGATGGGTTAACTGACCACCACTCTACGCTCAGTTCTTTTATAAAATTAATACGTCTTCTTTTATTCGTATTGTCTTCTTCTTTATTTTTCTAAGTCTGGAACAAAGCAATCACAGAGAGAAAATTTAGAGTTTGTTTGAATTAAGAAGTGTCTGAGAAAGGAGAAAGGGTCATCCCTACTAACCTACACTCTACGCTTTGGGTAATTTCTCCAACCCAATTTTATTTACGTTGTTTAAGTTTTATAAGAAAATGGCTTTCAAGTTCTGTACAACCTATGTAATTGGGAAAGAGTAATAATTATGTGCCTATATATGTGATAAGATGTTTTATAACGTGTTGTGTTATATATTATGTTTCTATAGCATCAGTTTCATGAAAATACGTCGTATATTGTTGCTACAAAATTACAGTAGAAATATGGCCATATGGCTCTTACTCGCAAATTTAATACGTCAAACATATATTGTGTCATAAATTTTATATCTGTATATAATTATGCATATTAAAACGAAGAGACCAAACTTCAAATGAACGGATTCGGTGTTATAACGAATCCGTAGTGTTGATTTTCATGTTTTGTATTCAAAACTTTCAAAAACACCAAGAATAGTAAATTACATGTGTTGATTCTGCAAATTATGTGTTTTAACATGCTAAAATCATGCTATAATGGTTAAGTAGTGGTTATATGTGTATTACAGTGTTTGGGTATGTCTAATTTCATGTAAGAATAAATTAATTGGAGGTGTTGGCCATGTTCTGCAATTTTCGTGAATTACGTAATCAGCATTCTTTGGATTTCTTGGCCATGCGCCAGATCCACACCTTAATACCGCCATGATGCCATGCCATGTGCATGACTCAGAGAATAAGCCTATCTAATGAACATAAAAATATGTTAGAAGTATAACGAGATGTTAAAATAGATTCTTAACATGTCAATAATGCAATTACGTGTGGATTGAATTATTGAATTCATAGTTAGTTTATTATTCATGAAGTGTAAATTGTGTGACAATAAGTGTGATAAATTGACTAAGTATAGTCATAATCCAAGTTAGACAAAAAGAATGAACTTATGATGACTAGTTACATTATAATTAACTAGAGTTGTGAATGGAATTGATATGTAGGATTAAATCGAAGAACGTGTATAATTAGCGTGTAATCTACGCACGAGGCAAGTTTCCTAACCCTATTTGTTATCGTTATTCAAGTTTATAAACTTACATTAAGCAAATTCTTGTTATTATTAATCAAGTTTAATTTGTTATATTAAAGATTTTTAATCTTTTCAAAGTATGATTCTGTTATACAATACTTATTCTATTGTATACCTCTTGAGATTGTTATTCGATTTAAATATCATTTATTGTTGAACCTTGTTAGACTAGCGAACCCTTATTTGATTCGACTAGTCCATAGTTGATAAACGTTCTAAATTTCAGAACTCTTATTGATTTATCCAAACCAAACTTCCGTTAGTGCAGACTCTAATGTCAAACTGAGATGAACAACCCTGTATAGGGATTACTTATGCGTTAGCGTTAAGATATTGTGCACAGTATGGTACTAAGGGTTGATCCCCCTAAGTACGAGTAGAAGAGTCCATAGTCTTATGACTGTTAAAGGTTTCAAGTATAACCCTTGATAACCTAGGACATAGTTCAAGGTCTTATAACCCTCAAAAATATTTTGATTCTTGTTATTTATTCTTGATTCAAAAGTTGAGCTTTTATTACAGAAGTCTTTGATTCACTCGTATGTTATTATATTATTATTTCATTATTATATTTGTGGGCAATCGTGCTCACTCTTGCATAATAATAACATTGCAGTTAAGAACGAAAGGTCCGACGAGCCTTCTACTAGCGAAGGCAAGGGCAAGATTAACGAGTGATGAAGACTTGTTGTTTTATGTGATATTGATTTTATGTTTTAGACTTATATTGATGTTGTGTAAGACTATAAATTGTTTATGTTTTCGCAGTTAAGATTTAAGGTTAGTATGACCTGCGATTTATGTATTTTTACAATGTAACTCCTTAAGGAGAGGATTAATTTCTATCTACTAACGCTTTCATTTATTATGGGTAGATAGACATATGATGTTTGCTAGTGAACACCAAATCATGTGGAAAATTTAAGTACCCGGATTTGGGGGTGTCACATCATCGATACTATCTAAATCTGTGTGGTAATCCGATTTGAGTTACGGTATTGTTGCAATCAAGCATAGGTGCTTTAGAGTGCATAGGTGCACAAGGAGTGTAACGCCCCAGAAAATCGGATTTTTAGTAAGATTAAAATTTTATTTAATTATGTGGATTAAATGAATTTAATTGATTATTTATGGGAGTAAGCGAATTGAAGGTCGTTCTATGACCTAGATATGTCGGGACGTCGTAGGATTTTGGCTACGTGATAGAATTAAAGTGTTTGAATTTCCAAGATGAAAATAAAAGCATTCCGAGAAATTTTCTGAAAAACACTATTCACGCATTTCTGCTCGGGAATTATTTTTGAACTTCCGAGAAATACGTAACGATAGAATATCAAGGTGAGATGGAATATCCAATAATATTTCAGTTATGGCAAACGTAATATTTCACATGTGGACTTAATTTGAGAACGTTAGGAAAATCAAGCGTTAAGAAGTTAGGGTAATGATTGTATGATATGTAGGTATTGTGCGAGGTATAGTATACGAGTATGATACGAGGTATTATATGAGTATATATGAATGATGGTATATCGTATATGATGAATAAGTATATGAGTTAGAATACAAGAATTATACGTATAGAATATGTTATAAGGCTTTAAGCCAATTGTAATGGACTTGTAGGATTGTGTAGCAATTTATGAAGTCCAATAACAATTAATAAGCAAGCCCAAGATTATGAAGTATTAAAGCCAAGTGTTTGTAATGTATAATCCAATATGGATTAATGCAAGCCCAAATTATAAGTAAGCTAATTAAACCTTAAGCCCAAAGTATTAATTTAATGGGTTAGGATGACCCATGGGGCAACCCATGATAAGTAGGTTTTATGCCTACTTATTGGATATCAATTCACGAGAACTATGCCCATCTCAAGTACATTTTAGTGTGTTTTTAGTTGCATTTCGTGTAATTTTACATTGTATATACTGAGAACTCCTTCGGTGCGAAAGTGCAGGAAATGGCATAGCTCGGGGTTGGAATGTGGCATGAGATCACTGATGGCATGACACGAGAGTCGATTGGACAAAAGAAATTAAGCATGGAAGGAACAAGCAGCAGCAGAGCACAGATTGCAGATTGCAGATTACAGGAGCCGTGCGGCTATGAGAGCTAGGGAGGGCAGCGGCGCCGTGCACACACCCGCAGAAATAGGAAAATGTTACCCAGTGGCTTACCACTTTGTGCTGTGGTGCACTAGGGCCTCGTCTTGTTGCGACGTGCGTTATCAAGTGGCTATGACTTTATTTTAATTTTTAATTTTAAAGAGTTTGTGTGACACCCCCAAATTCGGGTACTTCATTCCCACAGGATTTGGTGCTCACTATTAAAATAATTGCATCTAACTACCCATAACAAAGGATAAAACATTAAATTACTTAAAACAATAATCTTTCCCATTAAAGGGTTACATCACCTCATAAACAATCCCAGGTAATCTAACCTTAAAGTATTACATCAGTTTGCAGAATACATTATAAAATAAAATAAGTCTTATAACTTCATGCATTTAATTGAACTTTAACTAATTCTTCAACACTTGGACATCTTGCCATTTCCCTTGCTAGTAGATGGCTCATCACCTCTTTCGACTTTAGCTGCATTGTTTAATTGTAAGAGTGAGCAAACAATTGCTCACTGACATAAAGAATAGTAATAACAATCATATGAGAATGAACAATGAATGTTGTACAATAATGAACTTGTTCTACGAATAGAAACAGAAAAAAGTTTAAACTTTTAATATCTGAGGGTCTTATGATCACGAACTATGTCCACGGTGTTTTGGTATTATTACCTTAACCTTAACAGTCATTAGACTGTACAGACTCTTCTTAACGTACTCAGGGAGATCAGCCCTTTGTACCATGTATTGTGCACAAACATCTAAACGTTACACGTACAAAATCCCCTATGTTAGGGTTGTTCGTCTCAATTTGAATTTAGAATTTTCGCACTAAACAAAGTTTAGTTTAGAACTAGCTTATCAGTGTTTCTATAATTTTAGAACACTTATTCAATTTCCATCAATAAAGGTTTAATACAAGAATGTATAATTAAACAAGGCTATCAAAGTCAAAGATCGGATATTAACAATATATAACTGAATAAACATAATACACATACAAAGTACTATGTTCAAAAGAATTAGAACAATCTCATTTGAATCGATGTATTAGAATAATATATGCTTTGTATAATAATTAGAAAAGTGAAACTTGCTCGATGTAACGAATTAGATTATAAGAGCTTAATCAATCGTATATAAGAATAGAATCAATAATATTGCTCAATAGAATTTAGGAACTTGCACTCATTAATAAAAGAATGAAGTTTGAAAGCTTGCTCAATGTAAAGAGTTAAAGTTTAGAAACTTGCACAATTATGAAAGTAGAGTTAGAGAACTTGTCTTGTTTGTAAGCTACACAAGTGTAAAATAATCTCCAATTACCCTACACATATCATTATAATCGCAACAAGAATTAGTTGTATGAATAATTAACACTATGGGTATTAAACCATCATTTAGGTCATAATCATAACCTAGCACCTAACCATTTAGGTTAACATATTTAACGAATCTGAAATCGCATTACGAGCCAACATAACTTACTCATTCATTTCTAACTTTTGAAAACATCACTTTTAGTTTCATTATATAAATCAATTAACAATCCCCTAAAACTCTTTTACACTTTGTATTACAACACCTTACAATCTGTTATTGTAGTCCACTTTATGTTTTAATATCCTTTACGTGCATACTAAACTAACCCAAGTCCGACACGCATGACCTGCAATTAAGCTGAGACTTCATTTATGTCATGATGGCTAGTCTCATGACCATGAGAGCAATACACTAGGCTATCACTGCATGATGCGACACAGTGCTCATATCTCAAATATCGCTACTTACGTGACAATCACAATGCATGAGCAGCAATTTCATGCTGATGCACTGGACTCGATTTTCTGAATCGAACTCTACTACTGTTAAAGGCCAAAAATCCCAATTCAATAGAATTTCTCCCAAATTCAACATCTAAAACTTTGGAATATCCTAGTTACACATGCTAAACACCATTCTATATACAAAACATTACATATACACCATTTTGAAGAATCAAAACCATAATTCTTCCAAATTTTCTTTATTTTTACATTTTTAACGAATTTAATCGCCACAAACTCGTTTCTTAATCAATTGTCATGATTTAAACTTCGTTGTTTTCGTTTCTTACCCTAGCAACACAATCCAACAACAAATTTCAAATTACAACACATATAAAACATCAATTTTTGTACTTTCTAAAGCCATATTATATGAATATAACACTGTTATTTATATTTCCTTCTTACAATTCAATTTTCACGAATTTGAACATCAACCAAGGATTATAGATGATAACTAACAAGTTTAGCAATAACATACATACATAAAATTCAACATCTTAACCCTATCCAACAAAATTTCCAATTAACAGAGAATAGGTATTACAAAGAAAATTAAGATAAATTATACCTTTAAAACCCTAGTTGAATGCTAGCAAAAGATGATGACCCTCTCTCAAAATCACTGTGATTCTTCCTTCTCAAATCTCTGTGGTTTTTCATTTTTTCTCACCAACTCTTTGCTCTTCACTATGTTTCTCTCTTCACTGACTATAGCCTTAGGAGGAAAAATAAAGCACTTATAATAAACTGATATGGCACGTTCTCTTTCAGTTAGAAAAATAGAAAGACGTCAGTTGGAATAAGCCAAAGGCCACAAGGTCTTATTTGGCTAAGCACATATTTCCAACACTAGATTATTTAAATAATTTATATCATATAGTTTCCAATTGTCACACTTTTAATTTAGTTAATGTAAATAACTTTAGTTTAGCTAATTTAAATAACTTAGTTTAATTGATTTAAATAACTTATCTAGAAATAATAAAAATCTTATTATCACTATACTTATAATTAATAAATAATTATATATCTAATTTAATTAATAAATTAGACACATCACTTTCTTTAATTTATTTATTTCCTTTAAATTAAACAATTTATTTAATTTAATTATCTTCTTTAATATTAGGCAATTAATTTAATTTACTTATTTCCTTAAATTAAAACCTTCTGATAAAATTATCAACACTCAATTTAATTATGAATAATCAATTTAGTTACTAAATTAATTCACCACAATTCATCAATTATTTATTTTCCTCAATAAATAAATTATTTAAAATATTTATTTAATTCCATAAATATTTAAATTAAATTACAAATTTCTCGATCGTTACATCCTTCCCTCCTTAAAAGGATTTTGTCCCCAGAATCACAACTCGAAAAATTTATTCGTTACAGTTTGAGTTGGTTAAAACTATGTTGGTTGGTACGAGACGCAATCTATCTATTGTTTTTACATTTTTTTCATAATAGAGACTAGGGTTTTACGCTATTTAGCGAATTCCATTGATGAACCAAGCATAGACTTAATATTCTCTACTTCTTCTTTGGGATTCAGTCATTGTTACTGAATTACGTTTATGTTGTTGGAGATTATTGAGGATTTGAATATCACGTTTGGATTATAATCAGCAATTGGGTTTGATCAACTCTATCTTTTCTCTCAATTGTTTTCGATTATTTTTCATGTCTTACTCTAATCCCATAATGGCTTTTGGTTCAGACATGAACTAAACTCCATTATGGGACTCTAATGGAGTTTGATATGTAGTCTAATTGATTGCTTGATTGCTGGACTGTTTGTGTATCATCATGAATTTCTATTATGGTTGATTTGAATGCATGAATGATTGATCACCATTCATTTTATGTGCTTGTATGGCGTTGCAAAATAACATGCGAGTATGGTTGTAATCATGATAGCATGCGTATATGGGGCTGATTTGATTAGCTTTATATTTCGTGAACCAGATAGACATATATTGTTTCACCGTGTGAGTTATATAAGGGCTTGTGCTTAAATTCAATATGGCTGCAATTTCACATAGAAATATAGTGATCTTGGTTTTATTGAAGATTACATGATGTCTATTGTATGTGGATGTTATGTGAGTAGGTCATAATACATTAAAAAATGGTTATGTCTACATTCGTGCTCTTGGCTAATTTTCTGTGATACGTGAATAGTCTTGCATGGCGGTGGTAATTAGATGAACTATTAAATAAAGTTAGGATCCCATTATTTACAGATTTGATTTATTACATTAATATTCTTCTTTTATTTGTTATTCGATTTAGAGTAATTCAAAATCATAAGTGTTTCATTTAAGCATATAAAAATAGTAATATAGTTTATGCATAATAGTTTAATTTAGAACCTTTCTCCGTGGATCGATACTCTACTTACTCTGTATTACTTGTTGACCCATGTATGCTTGCATGAGTTAGAGTCCTTTTGTTAGAACTAAAAAGGAGGCAACAAGTTTTTGGCGCCTTTGCCAAGGACAGGCGTTTAAATTTTTATTATTATCATCAGTTTTAAGCTATATTGTATGACTTAGACAAATCTAATCTTATCTCATTTCTCTTTTTGTTTTTGTTTCAGGTACTTGTATAAATTTTTATGCGCACGCGGTCATCCAATTCCGAATTAACACCTACTCAGGATAACATAAACGGGAGAGGTTGGAAAGCGAGAGTGCGTAGAAATTTACAAGCAGAGTTAGAGGTAACTACATCTAATATGGCAGCCGAGGGACAAGGAGAAGAGCAAAGAGAAGAGTATAGAGCTTTAAGGGACTATTCGATTTCGAAAATTAATGAACTACAGTCAAGCATAGTCAGGCCAGCAATAGCAGCCAACACCTTTGAGATAAAACCGGGCACTATTCAGATGGTGCAAAATTCGGTACAATTTGGGGGTGCTGCTACAGATGATCCTAATGAACACCTGTTGAGTTTCATCGAAATATATGATACTTTCAGATATAACGGGGTGATAGAGGATGCTATTAGACTTAGACTGTTTCCATTTTCATTGAGGGATAAAGCAAGAAGTTGGCTTCACTCTTTGCCTGCAGGATCTATAACTACATGGGAGGACCTAGCACAGAAATTCTTAGCCAAGTTTTTCCTAATGGCTAAGACTGCGAAGATGAGGACAGCAATCTCCCAATTTGAGCAACGACAGGGTGAATCTCTATATGAAGCTTGGGAGAGATATAAAGAGATGCTAAAGAAGTGTCCACACCATGGTATGCCAGATTGGATGGTGATCAACACGTTCTATAATGGATTGGGATGGCAATCCAGGCCTATTGTAGATGCAGTTGCAGGAGGAGCTTTATGGGCGAAGAGTTATGAAGAGGCCTATAAACTTATTGAAACAATGTCAGCGAATGACTTTCAAAACCCTACATCCAGGATGCCATAGCCCAAAGTTGCAGGTTTGTTAGAAGTGGATGCTATCACTCAGTTGTCAGCACAGATGGCATCCATGGCAAAAAAAATTGATTCATTGACAGAGAATAAGGCGAAGACAGTTGCCTTTGTGTGTGAAATTTGTTCAGGGTCACACTCGACAAATCAATGTGCTATTAGCTCGGAGTCGGTACAGTATGTGAGCAATTATAGGAAGGACCAAGGGCAATTTCAAAACACATAAAACTCCAACAACCGCAACCATCCTAACTTTAGCTGGTCAAATAATCAAGGAAATCAACAAAATCAGGCCGGTAGAATCAACAATTTTAGTCGACCATCTCGACCCACGGTTTACACAAGACCACCTTTTTCCACGGGATTTTCTCAACAACAACATCACACTCCATTTGCACCTCAAAGAAGAAAAGAAATCAGAAATGGAGGAGATGATGATGAAGTACATGGCGAACACAGAGGTGATGATCAAAAGCCAAGTAGAGGCAATTAAAAATCTAGAAAATCAAATGGGGCAAATGGCGAGCATGCTTAACAACAGGCCCCAGGGTTCATTTCCAAGTAATACGGAGACAAATCCACGAAGAGAAGGGAAGGAACAGTGTCAGGCTATAACACTCAGGTCTGGGAAATAGTGTGCAGAAAATCCACCAAGCGCGGCCGCGCCTGGTTTACAAGGAGATGACGCGCGGCCGCGCAATGCAAAGAAGTTGTCTAATGAGAAAAAAAAACAAGGAAGGTTCTGAGTTACAGCATGAAGAGGATAACAAAGCAGGTTCAGTGGAGAAGCCCGTGAGTAAAACACCACTAGTTCACCCTCCGATTCCGTATCCACGGAGATTGAACAAGCAGAAGGAAGATAAACAGTTCAGCAAGTTCTTAGAGGTTTTTAAGAAGCTGCAGATTAACATACCTTTTGCTGAGGCATTGGAGCAGATGCCTAGTTATGCAAAGTTCGTGAAGGGTATATTATCAAGGAAGAGGAGATTAGAAGAGTTTGAGACAGTGGCCTTGATAGAAGAATGCAGTGCAGTGCTTCAGCGCAAGTTACCTCCAAAGCTGAAGGATCCGGGCAGTTTCACAATTCCATGCATGATCGGAAAGATGAGCTTCAATAAATGTCTGTGTGATCTTGGGGCAAGTATTAATCTGATGCCCTTGTCAGTGTTTAATCAGTTGGGATTGCCGGCTCCAAGGCTGACAAATATTTCTCTATAGCTAGCTGACAGATCCATCACTTATCCACGGGGAATTGTTGAAGATGTATTAGTTAAGGTAGACAAATTCATCTTTCCGGCGGACTTCATCATTTTAGATTATGAGGAAGATAAGAGTATACCAATCATACTGGGGAGACCATTCTTAGCCACATGAAGGACTTTGATAGACGTGCAGAAAGGGGAACTCACTATGCGTGTACATGATCAGGAGGTTACCTTTAACGTATTCAAGGCGATGAAGTTTCCGACAGATGAAGAAGAATACTTCCGGGTTGAGTTGGTGGATCAAGTCTTAAATGATGAAGTAGAGAGTTTGATGAGTCATGAACCGTTGAGAAGTGTCATTGTTGAAAATTCAGAGTTGGAGAATGAGGAACTTGAAGAACTTATGCACTTTCTTGATACTGCTCCACAATTCAGAGAATTCAAAACACCAATTGAGCCATTGAAGAAAGCTAGAGAAATGTCAGTAAAATTGAAGCCATCTCTTGAGACACCTCCAGAACTTGAATTAAAACCACTTCCAGATCATTTGAGGTATGCATTTTTAAATAAAGATTCAAAGCTACCTGTGATTATTTCTTCTGCGCTAACATCTTTTCAGGAAGAAAAACTGCTACGAGTCCTTAGAGAGTTCAAGTCGGCTATTGGATGGACTATAGCAGACATAAAAGGGATCAGCCCTTCTTTTTGCATGCATAAGATCCTGTTGGAAGATGATAGTAAGCCGTCGGTAGAGCAACAAAGAAGACTTAATCCGATAATGAAAGAAGTGGACAAGAAAGAAGTTTTGAAATGGCTAGATGTAGGCATAATCTATCCGATTTCAGATAGTTCATGGGTGAGGCCAGTGCAATGTGTACCAAAAAAGGGTGGTATGACCGTGGTTTCTAATGAGAATAATGAGTTGGTTCCAACACGAACAGTGATGGGGTGGAGAGTCTGCATGGACTACCGCATGCTCAACAAAGCTACAAGGAAAGATCACTTCCCACTACCATTCATTGATCAAATGTTGGACAGACTAGCAGGTCATGAGTATTATTGCCTTCTGGACGGTTATTCAGGCTATAATCAGATTGTGATAGATACAGAGGATCAAGAAAAGACAACCTTCACATGTCCATACGGCACTTTTGCTTTCAGAAGGATGTCTTTCGGGTTGTGCAATGCTACAGCCACCTTTCAGAGATGCATGATGGCTATTTTTCGAATATGGTGGAACAAAATATGGAGGTATTCATGGACAATTTCTCAGAATTTAGGGATTCTTTTGATTTATGCCTTGACAATTTGGTGATGGTCTTGAAAAGATGTGTTGAAACAAATTTAGTACTGAATTAGGAAAAGTGCCATTTTATGGTACAAGAAGGAATTGTTTTGGGACACAAGGTTTCGAAGAGGGGACTTGAGGTGGACAGGGCTAAGCTAGAAACTATTGAGAACTTGCCACCGCCTACTTCAGTAAAAGGTGTTCGCAGTTTTCTTGGACATGCAGGCTTCTACCGCAGATTCATCAAGGACTTCTCCAAAATAACTAAACCACTATATAGTTTATTGGAGAAGGATGCACCGTTCAAATTTGATGAGGCCTGCGTGTCGGCATTTGAGCACTTGAAGAGGAAACTAACTTGACGCGATTATTCTTTTGCTGCAGTTGGGATTTACCATTTGAATTGATGTGTGATGACAGTGACTATGTTGTGGGGGCTTTTTTGGGTCAGAGAAAGGAGAAAATTTTTTATATGATCTATTATGCCAGCAAGACCCTTACAGATGCGTAGTTGAACTACACCACCACAGAGAAAGAGTTATTGGCAGTGGTGTATGCCTTTGATAAATTCTGAGCTTATCTGATTGGTACAAAGGTGATAGTGTACACGGATCACGCGGCTATTCGACACTTAGTGGCAAAGAAGGATGCAAAGCCCCGATTGATCAGATGGATATTATTGTTGCAGGAATTCGATTTGGAGATCAAAGACAAAAAGGGCACTGAAAACCAAGTGGCGGGCCACTTATCTCGAATAGAGAATCCGGAAAGGGAGGCGAACGACAAAGTTGTAATTAAAAAATCCTTTCCAATTGAGCAGTTATTTGTGGTGAAAGGGGAAGTGCCATGGTTTGCAGACTACGCGAACTATTTGGTGAGTAAGATGGTACCTTCTGACTTGGTGGGTCATCAAAAGAAAATTTTTTTGCATGATGTCAAATGGTATATATGGGATGAGCCTTATTTGTTTAAATAGTGTGCTGATCAAATGATAAGAAGGTGTATCCCGTATAGCGAGACCGAGGGGATTTTGCAGGATTGTCATGCATCGGTGTATGGGGGTCACTATGGTGGAGAGCGAACATCGGCTAGAGTGCTACAAGCAGGATTCTACTTGCCGACAATTTTCAAGGATGCGTACAGTTTCGTCCAAAGATGTGACAGATGTCAGAGAGTCAGGAACATTTCAAAAAGAAATGAAATGCCCTTGAACACAATCCTCGAAGTGGAAATTTTCGATGTGTGGGGGATAGACTTCATGGGGCCTTTCGTTTCTTCATGTGGAAATCTTTACATCTTGTTTGCAGTGGATTATGTGTCGAAATGGGTATAAGTGGCAGCTCTTCCAACAAATGATGCCAAAGTAGTCCTTAGGTTTTTGCAAAAGAGTATTTTCATGAGGTTTGGGACTCCTAGGGCCATCATTAGTGATGAAGGCAGACATTTCTATAACAGGCAGTTTACAGCTTTATTGGCTAAGTATGGGGTGAATTATCGCATTGCTACAGCTTATCACCCACAAACGAATGGCCAAACAGAAGTGTCAAATCGAGAATTTAAAAGAATTCTAGAAAAAGTTGTGAATCCCACTAGAAAAGATTGGTCTTTAAAGCTTGATGATGCTGTTTGGGCATATAGGACTGCATACAAAACTCCATTAGGCATGTCACCTTTCTAACTAGTCTATGGTAAAGCCTATCACCTTCCTATGGAGCTAGAGCATAAGGCATATTGGGCGATTCGGAAGCTCAATTTTGATTTGAAAGCTGCAAGGGAGAAACGCCTACTCCAACTCAATGAGTTGGATGAATTCCGATTATAGGCATATGAAAATTCTAAGATGTATAAGGAGAAGGTGAAGAAATGGCATGATCGCATGATCATAGAGAGAACATTTGAACCGGGACAAAGAGTTTTACTTTTTAACTCCAAACTTAAACTTTTTCCCAGGAAGCTGAAATCAAGATGGTTAGGGCCATTTACAGTGAAGACTATATTCCCACATGGTGTGATAGAAGTGTTCGATAAATTCCCGGACTAGCCTTTTAAAGTGAATGGGCAGCGATTGAAGCATTACTTTAGTGGTGAGGTGGACAGACAAAAAGTCACCTCAATTCTTTCTTCGATATGAGATACAGAGACAGTCAAGCTAATTGACTATAACTTAGCGCTTGATGGAAGGCAACCCATTATTTCTATCTCTATATTTTTATTTTTATTTTATTCAGTTTAGGTTGTTTTTGTTAGTTCAATTTCATTTTTAATTGTGATAGTCAGATTAGCTTTGCATAAATATTTTAGTAGCTGAATTTGGATATAAGTATGTTTGTGCATAGCCTCGAAATTATGGTATTAAGATAGACACTCATGCTTGTTTAGTAATTCATGCTTTGACAGTGCTTATTGGTGTTATTATAGGTATATTGGAATGACTTCAGTAAGGCCTTGAAGTGTTGGAAATGAAAAATTGACAGTGCAGATTGCAACCAGGCGCGGTCGCACCTGGAAAGGCTTTAGACATCGCGCGCCTGCGCTGCAGGCGAATCTGTGCAGAAACATTCACTCGCGCTCGCGCCCGATCTCCATTGCAAAGTCACGCGGCCACACCTAGAACCGGGATTTAAAAAAAAATTGGTTTTAAAACAGGTTGTAACTCATTTGTCTATCAATTGAAATAACAGAAGGCGTATTTTCTTGCTCTACTCAACACACACGTCTCCTCATCTCTAGTCAGTTACAAACTGCAGCTATAACTCTCATCTCCACTACGTGATTGTCGCTTTAATTCTCCTACCCACGATCACATACACTGATATAAACTAGGGTTTTAGATTGGGTTGTGTGAAATCAGTTTGGGGGTAATCAACTCTTCGGCTATTACTCACTGTCAAGCGAATCTTCTTCTTCGTTATCCATCTTCAATGGGTCCTAAGCGTGCAAGGTCTCGTACCCTGGAATCATCATCGTCAAGTAGTGACAGTGGGGATAATGTGGATTTCTCTAAATTTATCAACTTGGATTCTCAAATTGAATACTACCGAATCGTGGCAAAGTCATTTGTTCGGGAGGGAGGGTTCTAGCCCGAAGCGCAGGATGGTGAGTTAGTGCAGATGATTCACGAGAGGTGTTGGCATGGGGTGTGCTCTACGCCAGTGGCTGTGCCTATGGCTATTGTGCGTGAGTTTTATGCAAATGCACAACAAGTGATGGATGGGTTTGCTTTCATTCGTGGGATTCAAGTGGATTACAGACCCAGCGCCATTCGCCAAGTATTCCATTTACCCGACCCTCCGGCTGGGCGAAGAAGTTGGGTGGAGACAGATCGTTCGGATACAGATTTGAATGTTGTTATCACAGATTTGTACGTCCCAGGGACTTAGTGGACATGCACGCCGGGCACTAATCACCCCAAGACTTTTCCGGCGTCCACTCTTAATCGCTATGCAAAGTCCTGGAACCTGTTTGTGTATGCCAAACTCATGCCGTCTTCTCATCAGCATGAGATTACCGTTGAGCGAGCTATTATACTGTGGGGGATCATTGTGGGCAAGAATATTAACATAGGTTATTTGATGAATTAGAATATGCTGAAATATATGCGAGGAAGTACCACGAGCAATATTCCACATGCTTCTATAGTGACGCACTTATGTGCCAAGGCAAGAGTGAGGTGGACGGATAAGAAGTTGCAATACCCAAGCCAAGACATTACGCATGCTACCATCGCCAGATTTGATGATTGGCAAGGGGGTACACCGCATCCCCGAGGAAAGGGATTTATTCTTCACCCGACATCGTCTACACCACCACCGCAGCCCTCTAAGACAGATGAAGCGGGCCCGTCAACTCAAGCAACAGCTGCTACTGGGGATCGACAGCTCGAAGGTTGGAGCGAAAAGTCGACGCTATGTATGACAGTTTTGCAGCGTTTACAACGGGTTTGACGAGGTCACTAGCAGAGGCATTTGAACAGCAGGGGACGGTGCTTGAGTGGCCGCAGTTTGGCACGGCCATGCCATTTGAACCACCGGATTCCCCACCCGAAGAGGGTGGTGCAGCTGATGATTAGGGGAGTTTCTCTAACCCTATACCTTCATTCATTGAGGCAATGAATATTATAAGTTTGGGGTATTGGGGTAGTAGGTAGTTGCATATAGTGTTTGCATGTTTAGTTTAAATTTTGCATGTTTTATGTGTTAGATAATAGTTGCATATAATTTTTCTATTTTTAGTCATTATATTGTGTGTTAGTATATGTTCAGTTGCATTTGTTGTTAGTTAAATGTCTCGCGATTCTAGTTTTATGGAAGTTATGTCCAGCTAATGATGAATTTGAATCTTGAAGGATTGTTGAATTTAATGGATAACTTTAGCTTAGCTATAATGTTTTACATGATATGATCCATGATGCTATTTAAATGCTTTCGGTTTGCACTGCCGTGTTCACAATTGCTTGTAGGCATAAGAATTATGTGTTGCATTGCTCGATAGAAAATGTGGTTATAAAAAGAGAATTATGTGGAAAATGGACTTAGACTGTACAAAACCTTGACAATCAAACTTTGGGAACACATGGGTATGCTATAAAAATAGAAAAAGAAAAGCAATAACGTGACTAGTCTTATTTCGGGGCCCTTGTTACTTGAGTAAGTACGCCCGTAGGGGTGTCTTAACACCTAGAGCCCTAAGGCCTTTTATGGTCTGGGAGTCGTTGGTTGAAAGCTCGCTAAGGGGTAGCATTGTTAGCCTAATGGAATGAGGCATTGCACAGTCATGTGAAAAAAGAAAAAAAGAAAAAAAATAATAATAGCAATAAACACCGCGAGAAAGAGCGAAAATCGCCCTCGTGAGTAAAAATAAAGCAGTTAAACCCATTGTTGAACCTTAGTTTATTTTGATATATTGGAACAATCTTTTTTGCATAAGTATACATGAATCTTGATTTAGACTGTAATTTTCTATGTTGAGCAGTTTAGCATGTGTAATCTTTACTTCTGTCAAGCTTTGGTGAACACAACACACACACATAGCATTTCTATAGCATGTATGGATTACTTAAATGTATGACATTATGTCTATGGCTTAGTTCAAAGTTTTATTCTTGAATCCGGATAATTCACTGAGGTATGTTGGACTGAAATTATGTTATAGCTGGAAGAATGTGAGACTCATTTGCATCATGATATAGTTGCATAGCATGTAGTTGCATTTTTTTAGTATTTATGTCATATGCATTGCTTGAGGGCAAGCAATAGTTCAAGTTTGGGGGTATTTGATAAGTAGGTTTTATGCTTACTTATTGGATATCAATTTACGAGAACTATGCCCATCTCAAGTACATTTTAGTGTGTTTTTAGTTGCATTTCGTGCTATTTTGCATTGCATATACTGAGAACTCCTTTGGTGTGAAAGTGCAGGAAATGGCATAGCTCGGCGTTGGAATGTGGCATGAGATCAGTGATGGCATGACACGAGAGTCGATTGGATAAAAGAAATTGAGCATGGAAGGAACAAGCAATGGCGAGAGCAGTTGCATATTAGTAGGAGAGCAGCGGCTATAAGAGCTAGGAAGCGTGCGCGCACGCCACACACCTGCAGAAAATGTTACCGGTAGCTACCGCTGCATACCTTGGTACACTAGTAGGCCTCATGGCATGTATACATTGATTGAAGCTGCTGACTTTATTTTAATTTTTAAATTTAAAGAGTTTGAGTTGGTTAAAACTATGCTGGTTGGTACCAGACGCGATCTATCTATTGTTTTTACATTTTTTTTCATAATAAAGACTAGGGTTTTACGCTATTGAGCGAATTCCATTGATGAACCAAGCATAAACTTAATATTATCTACTTCTTCTTTGGGATTCAATCATTGTTACTGAATTACGTTTATGTTGCTGGAGATTACTAAGGATTTGAATATCACGTTTGGATTATAATCAGCAATTGGGTTTGATCAACTCTATCTTTTCTTTCTATTATTTTCGATTATTTTTCATGTGTTACTCTAATCCCATAATGACTTTTGGTTCAGACATGAACTAAACTCCATTATGGGATTCTAACGGAGTTTGATATGTAGTCTAATTGATTGCTTGATTGCTGGACTATTTGTGTATCATCGGGAATTTCTATTATGGTTGATTTAAATGCATGAATGATTGATCACCATTCATTTTATGTGATTGTATGGTGTTGAAAAATAACATGCGAGTATGGTTGTAATCATGATAGCATGCGTATATGGGGCTGATTTGAT
The DNA here is from genome assembly GCA_020205615.1 of Panax quinquefolius. NCBI lineage: Eukaryota > Viridiplantae > Streptophyta > Magnoliopsida > Apiales > Araliaceae > Panax > Panax quinquefolius. Next base: position 74,465,914 of record CM035151.1, read on the forward strand.
TAGCTTTATATTTCGTGAACCGGATAGACATATATTGTTTTACCGTGTGAGTTATATAAGGGCTTGTGCTTAAATTCAATATGGCTGGAATTTCACATAAAAATATAGTGATCTTGGTTTTATTGAAGATTACATGATGTCTATTGTATGTGGATGTTATGTGAGTAGGTCATAATACATTGAAAAATGGTTATGTCTACATTCGTGCTCTTGGCTAATTTTCTGTGATACGTGAATAGTCTTGCATGACGGTGGTAATTAGATGAACTATTAAATGAAGTTCGGATCCCATTATTTCAAGATTTGATTTATTACATTAATATTCTTCTTTTATTTGTTATTCGATTTAGATTAATTCAAAATCATAAGTGTTTCATTTAAGCATATAAAAATAGTAATATAGTTGATGCATAATAGTTTAATTTAGAACCTTTCTCCGTGGATCGATACTCTACTTACTCTGTTTTACTTGTTGACCCATGTATGCTTGCATGAGTTAGAGTCCTTTTGTTAGAACTAAAAAGGAGGCAACAACCCATGATCATATGGTTGAATGTGATGACCAAGTAAAATAAGTAAGGACCAAGTAAACTTAATGATTAATTAAAGGAAGTAAGGATCAAGTAATCTTAAGAGCTAAGCAAGAGATAAACTAAGTAATAAGCAAGTAACTTAATGGTTAAGTAAATGTGATGGCCAAGTATATGTGACGAACAAGTAGACTTAGTGACCAAGAGTTGTGGTGGGCAAGTAAGGGATATATGTTATGGAGGCCAAGTAAACTTGGTGATCACATAATGAATAGTAAGGAGGTGATTAAGGAGGTGGAAGTGGATTAATGACCATTATACCCTAACCTAGCAACTCCTATAAATAGCAAGCTTTGTATTCATTTGTTAGTTGATAGATTTTCATCCAATAACTTATAAGTTGAGAGCTTATTTGCTTGAGAGAAAAAGCTAGAAGTTAACCTTTGTTAATTCAAAGAAGCAAGAAGAAGATTAAGGTTTAGCAAGTGATCATCAAAGGGTAAGCAATCTTAAACCATGATTCTCTTTCTCTTCCATTGTTAGAGAAGTGGGTAGTGGTAGAACATGTAGGCTAAAATATAATAAGAATGATTAATCAATGGACTTAAGCCGTATAAGTCATGAATAAACTATTCGTAGTCATTTAAGCTATGAACTTAAGAAGAACTTGTAACATGTTTACATTAATGAAATTGGTATGATAAGAAGATGCAAGGATGAGGGTTAAAAGATTAAGATCATGATAAGTCATGAGAAATGGTATCATAGTAGTTTATACTTTTATAAGTTACAAACTCACAAAGAACAAGTAATAACTTAACATGTTTATAAGTTAATGAAGAATGTATGTCAAGATGTTAGTATAACGGAATGAATCCATTTGAAACGAAGAACAAATCTTAAGTAACGAAGTTTTGCTGGAATGCACACGATTAGACGATAATCGTCGAATTCGTGAAATTCTCGGAATGGAAGTCGAATTTTGTGTTTGAACTCGAAAATGCTGGTTTTCGATGGAGACAAGTCTTATTTGGCATTATAGAGTTGCGGACTCAAGAATGACTGAATTCCTACTTATAACGAAGAAACGAACGTTGAACGTTTATCGTTTTTGCTAAAAATGGACTAATAGTTGAATTTTTAGTTAACGAAGTTAAATAGATAAAATTCTTCATGAACATATAGAGTATGTAATTTGTGAACCGTAGACTCTTAAATGAGCCAATTCGGACTTATAACGAAGAAGTTACGAGCCCGGGAATCTCACAAAATGAAAAATCTGTCAAAATTATCGATATAGAGTCATGACTGTGGCACGACTCAAGGAAGAAGTCCCGCATTGCGTATGAGGAGAGGACCACCATAGCCCTCGTTAATTGGCGCCATAGAATGCGGTCGAATACACTGGGCATGGCGAAATAGCAGCCACGTGACCAAATTCTAGAATTAAAGCTCAAAAGTAAACGAGCCCAAGAGAGGTTCAGGCACAAATACCAACACTAGATCATGCACAGTAATAAAAGCTTACAAGTAAGAAAATAAAGATAATTGATTAGTAATGAACTAATACATTACTAAACTTAATTTAGCATCATTAAGATAATTGTAAACCTTAAGAAATACACTAAAGGTTGAAGATAAGTCGAATGTAAACATGAATGGTATGCAATAGATTTACTTAACCAATGACGATCGAGTTTCGAATAATGATGAAAGAACGTTAGTAAGGCACGAGGGATGATGATTAACCCAGACCGAGTTATACTAATGAAATAATTTCAATTAAGTTATAGAAAGGAAATAAGTTGGTAAAGAACGATGTAAAAGAACGACAGCAAGCTGTAACCAATAATAATAAATCCACTACATGATTAGATTGAGAAGAAGGGTAAGATTCATTAGGAACCATGTATATTCATTCATGACCTAATGTGGTATGTTATGTGATTATGTGTTATAGAGACCGTAAAGGCTCAAAGGAAACGTAATTTTACTGTAGCATACGCTGAAGGCAAGTTTTTCTAAACGCTTGTCTAACCTTCGTGTTAGCCAGGTTTTCAAATGATTCAAGTTATGAGATGCATGTATGGTTTTAAAGAAAGAGTTGATGCCAGTTTTAACTCGACTAGACTAATCTTAATAGATTGATTAATTTATTTACAAGTCTTTAAATATAGAATTGTTAACGCTATTCTACGCCAATTGTTTGGTACAGATTCAAGAGAAGCCTGAATATGAATAAACAAATATATTTTCATCGAGTATTCGATGGGCACTTGAGGTTGCCACAACTTAAACTTACACACGTTTAACGGATGTAGTGTTGATCAACATAGAGTACTATAGGCTGATCACCTAGAAGTGCTCGTAAACTATGCCGAACTTACGGACTTAGTGTCGGGTTGTCCTTTTCAAAGAAATTATGAAACACTCATGGTCTTGTATCAGAATTGATGTTTTACTGAATATTGTTATTATAAAACATTTTGAAGGAAAAGAAATGTTTTTTGAGTTATTGATAGTACTTCGTAACTATTATCCAGTTATTGAAGATATATGATTCCTATGTTTCAAGCATGTCGTTTAAAAGAAATTGTTGTACTTGTTGAGCTTTTTATGCTCACTCTTGCTTGAACCATATGAATGCAGCTAAAGATGAGCGAACCGAGGTTTCCAGTAGAGATAAAGGCAAGGCGAAGATGAATGATTAGTTTATCTTGTAATAGACTAGTAAGTATATGTATTATATTATGATGAACAAAGAATGTAATGGTTGAAGAACCTGGAAACGGGATTTATTATTATTAATGTAATAAGAATGACGTTGGAACACACATTTTGATGTCGTTTCATTAGACTAAATGTACAGTTATGAGTATCGTGTAGCACCATTTGTCGGGTTGGATGATACCCGGATTTGGGGGTGTCACAAGGAGTAAGGGTGCTCAAGTGGTTGAAACTTGTATTGTAATTAAAGTTGATTAATAAAAGTGAGTCTCCAATACTAGTTGGTATTAGACGTGGATTGGGCTACTATTATAGAGGGTAGTAGTTGAACCACGTAAAAATTCTTGTCTTTGTGTAATTACTTATTGTGTTGAACTCTTTCATCATTTATTCGGTTAATAATCATTCCAGCAGCCTACATTCAATTTCTATAAGTCTAGAAAATTAATTCAGCAACCTGCATTCACATAATCATATTTTGATAAGGTTTAAGTTTCTATATTAAGCATTTTGCAAACTTTTAAAATCAATTCAACATCATGTTTTAATAATTTGGTCTATAAGGATTTGGAACCAGCGCCCTACATTGAATAAACTAAAGAATTTTTTATTTATTCAAAAGTTTGACATTGTTTGTTGCCACACTTATTCAACCCCCCCCCCCTTCTAAGTGTGCCTACTTAAATTTCATTCGGCAATACCCGATGATGTAATCCATTGAGGTCAATCCCAAACAAAGGCATCGACAATACCCGATGATGTAATTCGTTGAGGTCAATCCCCAACGAAGGCATTAGCAATTCCTAATGGTGCAATTCGTTGGAGTCTATCTCTAGCGTAGGCATCGACATCAACTCCTGATGTTTAATCAATACACTGGAGTCATTACCCGGTACCCGCAATATAACAAATCATTTTCCCAAGTAGACAGGATCAATTTTAAAATTTGTTTTAACACTTATATATCATTGCATACTCTACACATGGCATTGCATCATTGGATATACATTATCATGTGTCATGTGTCTAGTAGTCTTGTTGTGTTCATTTCATTGCATTACATAAACATGACAAAGAGGGACATCTGTATATACCCTAAATTTCTCTTTCCTTTGACTAACCTTACAGGAGGGTAAAAGTGTAATTTCATAGGGGAGATAACCCTGAGGAAAAGCAAAGGCACAAGTTCACCCCAGAGACAACCCCGAGGGAAATCAAAGTGTAATGACACCCGAACACCACGTGGTCCGAACGAGGATCGTAAAGCTGAGGATAAAGCCTTTAAAAGCCACCACAACAATTCCCAAGCTACAAACTGTTTAAGACGAGCCAGTTTTCCACCATCAGAAACTGAAAGATACTTCTCGGTTATTTACTTTATATTCCTAGATTTAGAATTGGTCAAAATCGACTTCATTTCACAGCAATTGGCATAAGCTTTTTGGGATATTTAGGTACGGAGCTCAACTTTTCCTGGACGGACGAAGAAAAGACCAAACTTTGAGATGGTGGGATCCACAGGGCTTAGCCGTAGGTACACCTACGACTAGACTCGAGTTCTATAACCGAGGAACCTAATTTGAAAAAAAGAAGAAGAAAGGTTGGGAAAAGGTTAGCTTTTTTAGAGAGAGATGGTTCAGATATAGAGAGAGAAAGACTAGGTTCTTACATTAAATCACTAGATTTGTGTTAAATCCATCCCATATCTTATAAAGCTTGTGTACCTATCATGAGATTGATCAAATCCAAGCCAAAATAATCTCATTTCTGTGTTTCCCCAAGGTGAAATAGCGAATCTTTGTACATTTCATTGTAAATATAGTTCAATCTACTAGATCTATTTCAATGTAGTGTTTATATATAGCTAGACTTGTCCTTTTGTATATATATTACGCGTTGGTTGATAGAACTATCTATTTTACCAATTAGATTGTACATATCTAGTTAGAAATCAAGTCTTATTACTAGATCTACTTGGATCTAGCTGAATCTAGCCCCTTAATCGGGTCATGAGCTTCAAAGCGCGAACCCCCATGCTAGATCGGCTTAGATCTGGGATATATCTAGTCATTTTTATGCTTCTAATCAATTTCGGTTACTCCGTAGATCCCTAGATCTATATCTAGTTTTGATGGGTCCTAAATATCCGTGACATGGATTTCAATCAATGAATCTCCTAATAACGGATTTAGGATACATTTGTATATATTTTCAAGTTTTAAATTCTGATTACATGCATATCAATATGAGCCTAGGAATCCCGGGGTTGAGATCTAATGATCGAATCTCGAGTAGATTCCCATGATGGACTTTTTAGTTTATAATGTAATATCAAATCACACAAATCATTGTATATATAATATTGGGCCTTAAAACGAATTCAAGGGCTTTGTCCCGAAAGATCGAATTTAAGGCCCCGTGATAATGAAAAAAATTATAATTGTAGGTGCTCTGGTCTATCGAGATGGTTTTCATGCCCGGAGATGGCCCGACCCTTTTTGATGCTTTCTTTTATGCATTATCACCAAAATAATTTTCAAACAAAATAGCAAAGAGCTTTTATAAAATAATAAACCACTTCAGGGTTAGACAAATATAAGTTTAATAACTGGAAGTATCAAAGGACCTTGATTCCTATTTGGCAAAGGATTTGAAAACCTTGTTTTCCTAAAACGTCATTTCAATATATATATTTTGTCTAAAAAAGAACTTTTGTTTAAATCAAATCCTTCGTATATAGGTCTAAAGAGGTACAACACTACTTTCAAAACAACGTCGCTCATAAGCTAAAACAAGGCTTAAAGCATTTCCAAAATCCCCCCCCCCCAACACACACACACAAAACACACTTCATACTTAGAAAAATCAACAAGATGCGGTAACTGTGTTTTCATGGAAGTTGGGGGGTGCCTAACACCTTCCCCTTGCTTAAGCAAGCCCCCGAATTCTTTGAATCTCAAGTTCCAGACCAAATTAAAAGAAGTCACATATTGGGTTATATTGTGAAAACCTTCAAAATTCGGATGAGTTGGTACATCCATTTGAAATTATACCGACTGGAGACTGTCAAATTGGGCCCAATCATTAAAATTAAATCTTTCAAATAATTGACACTTATGTCGGTCCTGTTTTCCTAAAAGCTCACCCTTTAGATAAATTAAATCGAGCTATCAAAATACAAAGGGTAGAAACAACAACACATTTTAGGAAGATAATTTCCTTGGCGTCAACAGCCTATTTTCTTTATAACCCAAGTTGGGATGATCCCTCCATCCTGGATCATAGGTGTTTGAGTATGGATCATACTTCTTTTGGGGTTGTGCCTGATAGTTTTCCTTTGCATTGACTTGTTGTGCAGTCTCATCATCTTGCAATATTGGGCATGCATCTGTGTTGTGTTTTGGCTGTAAATAAATCCCACAAGCCTTTCCAATTGGCATGTTTCTTGCAAGTAATTGTCTAACCATAGTAGTTAAGTCAAAAATATGTTGTTTGAAATTACATGTGCTTACCTCATTTTCCCTTTTTGGTGCATGATCATTCCTGGTCCCATGCTGCTGTAAATTAGCTGCCATATTTGCAATCAAGTTCCTTGCAGCCTCTAGAGTTTTGTCAACTAATGCCCCTCCACTAGAAACATCAATTATACTACTATCCATTAGTACCAGCTCTTCATATAAGTATTAAATCAGGTGTTAATCATCGATTTGGTGAGGTGGACAACTGGAACACAACTTCTTAAATTTTTCCCAATATTCATAAAGAATAAATAAAAACAAGTAACACTCCCTGGCAACGACGCCAAAATTTGGAAGCTGTCATTAACACTCCAAAATTAAACTTCAATAAACACAAAATTCAATATAGCGACAAACAAGGGTCGATCTCACAAAGAATGATGTTGTCTCTTAGTGTATTCTACTGTTTCCTAAATTAAAATAATACTAAATATAAATTGGGGGATTTTGAATTGAGTATAACTAACTAATGAAACAGAAAATAAAGAATAAGAATAACCAATAAATTAAATACTTCAGTTCAATAACGCCAGTATAACTAACTAATGAAACAGAAAATAAAGAATAAGAATAACCAATAAATTAAATACTTCAGTTCAATAACGCCTTTTTACAGTAATAGAATAATCAGGTTAAACAATATTTATTCTTCAATGGAACTAATAACCCTAGATAACTATAATCGCTAATTATCTGAAATCCTCCTATGGTTTTAAATCTAATGTGACAATCGCCCCCACTAAACCCTGTGACGCCCCCAAAATTAGGTATACGTCACCCATCTTGGGTCGCCACTTACATGGTACATAAATTCAAATACAACTTACTAATATAAGCGTAGTGTACAATACGACATAAAGCGTGAGTTTGAATACAAATATTGTCTACTAGATATTATACAAACTCAAAAGGAGTCCTCATTACAACTATTATCACACTATTTCACGAATAGTGAGGACTACTAATGCTATCCTCACGGACCATTACTTCGTTCCCCGACTCGTCCCGGCTATGTTCTCATTTCACGAAGAGAAACGGTGAAAGAAAAGGTGAGCTCAACTAGCCCAAGAAGAAATATTATGACTAAGATAATGCGAATAAATTATCATTAGCCTTCAACAAATGTTAAACCGATAAAATACAATAGACAACCGGTTTAAGCTGCGGCGGAATAAGCAATCCATTAAAAGAGTCAAGTAGAGAATAAAGTCTACTATCTTTTAGGTTTTAAAGGTTTTCATCAATTTTTATCATTTGAGACTCGATTTTAATAAATAAACCACCACATCTAATCATCCTCGTACCACGGTCGAGGATTTTCATCAAATTATCAATGGTCATGACTATACCGAATCACCCCGGTCGTAATCATACCAAAACTATCCATCAACGCATTACATGTGCCCCTTCGAGGACTTTTGTCACATCATTTATATCAAGTCATGATTATACCGAATGATCCACGGTCATAATCATACTAAGTTCATCTATGCACGTAAGCCAAAGATAACATAATATAACATGAGGATGATGACAATGACATAGTAATTCAATAAAATAAGTTCAAGAATTATTTAATCCATGAATTATTAACGCGTCAAATTGTCAACATGATATCGCTTCGCAGAGTAAAATTCAAGAATGATCGGAAGAATATTTCCATGAAAAGATCTTTGGATGAAACGCAAATATCAAGGATATTCTACTAATTTCATGGAGTATAGAAGTTAAAGTTTTAACCATTTGGGTATAATAAAGAATGGAATAACAAAAGAAATCACCATGCATGCGGTACTTGCGATAGAGGCGAGTTATTCAATGTAATAATAATAATAACGGAACCGGTCGGTGAAATTCACGCAAGATGGATGTTCCAATGAGAATAATAAAGATGGAACCGGATCAGGTGTAAAACACACGAGATAGGATATTCAATGAGAATGATAAAAAGGCGGAACCCGGTCGGTGTAAAACACATGCACAGGATGTTCCAACAGAATAATAAAAGCGGAACCAGTCAGGTGTAAAAACACATGCACAGGATGTTCCAATGAGAATAATAGAAGAATGTCACCAAGTATAGGGTAAATGGCGTATCTGAGTTATTCCAATGAGAATAATAAGCAATGGAATAACATAAGGATTTCACCAAGTATAGGGTATGCCGCGTATACAGGTTATATATAGGGTATGCCACTTTTACAAGGTTATTCCAACAAAATAATAATGAATGGAATAAAGAAGTTCTCTTCAAGAAGAAAGAATAACACCCTTTTACTAGTAAAAGAACTGAATATAGAAGTAGTAAAGTAGCAGAATACTCTTCTTCTTTCTATAATTTTCTCTCTATAGCTTCTCTCTATAATTTCTCTCTCTAGAGTTTCAATGAATTCGTAAGAAAATAATGAAGGAATGAGCTTCTATTTATAGGAAAATGGAATGCATAGTAACTAATCCATGAACGGTCCAGATTGATTTACTTTAATCTGACGGTCCATATTTAAAGAAAAATCTTTTAAATAAAATATAATATATTCTATTTATATAAAAACATTTTACTATGCAAACACTATGCAATACTATGCAAAACACTATGCAACACTATGCATAATAAAATATAATATATTCTATTTATAGAATAACTTTAATAAAGTATTCTATTTTATATAAAAAGATGTTTCTGTTTTATTACGTTAATAATACGAATAAAACAAAGCGTCATTATCATTATAATAATTCATATTATTAATCGACAATAATGGAATCAAACCGAGTGACTTCTCACATAAGCATCGATAATCAATCACGGTGTATTGCTACTATGCAACCACACGTACATTGTATTTTTTACTACCGAAAGTAGTTCAACAAGAACCACGGTAAAACTTCCGCCGTTATTTCAATAAAATATTTTTGTCGTTTTCTCAATCAAACAATAATTACGTTATAGGGTCCACCAATGATTGAGCCGTAGTTATACGAATATTCCTCGCTAAACCGAATATTCCCAGACCAATCGAATATAATATAACCACTTGCATACTTTGCAAAATTTATAAATACTACCCACAACTATAATATTATCTTAAATTCACACCATAATATTAAAAATTATTTCAACAAAATTTAAATCTTTATTGATAAAATACGGGGTCTCACAATCTCCCTTCCTTATGGAATTTAGCCCTCGAAATTAGGGTACGATACTGGTATGATAAAGAGGTGAGGATACCTTGAATACCTTTATCGTTGAAAACATTAAATTCATCTTTGCAATCCCGGCCAAAGATATTCATTAACAATTCATCTTTGCACTACTGGGCCAAAGATATTTATTAACAATTCATCTTTGCACTACGGGCCAAAGATATATAAGCTATAAAACCAATAATCTTCGAGACTCGACTTAATAGTATCACAACCATGAATTATCCATACACTAATCGGCTAAGGATATTCGTGTTTTTTCAATTCTGGTCATGATTATACCGAATAATCCGTGGTCATAATCATACCAAGTCTATCAATGCACTACTGACAAAGATGACTTTTACCACATCCATGAATTAATATTTCATTCTTTGAGACTCAACTCAATAATTAATCCATATCATCGAATCATCCCCGCACTCTGTGCCGAGGATATTCATTAGTATCACGACCACGAATTATCCATGCACTACTACCAAAGATAATCGTGTATTCATTAGTATCACGACCACAAATTATCCATGCACTACTACCAAAGATAATCATGTATTTATTAGTATCACGACCACAAATTATCCATGCACTACTACCAAAGATAATCGTGTATTCATTAGTATCACGACCACAAATTATCCATGCACTACTACCAAAGATAATCGTGTATTCATTAGTATCACGACCATAAATTATCCATGCACTACTACCAAAGATAATTGTGTATTCATTAGTATCACGACCACAAATTATCCATGCACTACGACCAAAGATAATTGTGTATTCATTAGTATCACGACCACAAATTATCCATGCACTACTACCAAAGATAATTGTGTATTCATTAGTATCACGACCACAAATTATCCATGCACTACTACCAAAGATAATTGTGTTTTCAATTACGGTTATGATTATAAAGAACAATCCACGGTCATAATCACACCAAGTCCATCTATGCACTACAGCCATGAGATGACTTTCAACATAATATAAACATGAGGATAATGATATAAAGAATCAATCAAATGAGATAAAGGATAAATATTAAACATTTATAAAATAATTTATCCAGGATTCAAGAATATCCCCATGTTATCAATCACTTAATAATCTCATAATCTAATAACATCAATATTATATCAATATTTTAATCACTTCTTAAATAAACAATTTTTCTCAATTGTTTACGCTTTACCATATAATGCATTTAATCATTTAAAAATGCCATACTCATAAAATATCATCACCAATTATCAAATCCCTCATCAAAAAATATGCATATACTCTATATAGGATTCTCTAGCCATAAAATCCTATTTTCAACTTTGTTACTTCACATAACATATTTAACTCATATGTTCGTAACTAAACTATTTTCATGAAAAATACCAAATTAGTCCCAAAAATATTTCTTTTCTGGGATTTAGCATAATATAGTCCCATAATGAAAATATATTTTTCTCGGAATTTTTAAAATTCATTTACTATTTTTTCAAAAATCAATTTCCACTTAATTCCTTAAGAAATTAGCTACCTCAAGTTTAACTCCAAAATTCCCAAATCTTGGCAGGACCTTACACATGTTAACGTGAGCTTCCAGTTTAAATTTCATGGTCATCTGAGTTATAGAACTTGGTTATAGCATTTTAAATCGGAAAAACCTAAATATTGAAATAGTCATAACTTGCTCATTTTAAGTCGAGAATGAGCTCATTTTTTGGACAGGAGGTACTTTATACCATATACTTTCATGTCCCAAAAGGCCAGAATTTTCTCATAATTTAAGTGGCCGAAACAGCCCCTTCAAGTTTCTGGGCAGTAGCATTTTTCGAAATTTACAGCTTTGGCCTCCTTTGCTAAAATCAGTCCACACAAAAATTTACAACACCTTTTCCATTAATTCCACTTGGATTAGTTAGGTAACTCATAGATCTAACTCTAGGACTTGACCACACTCAAAAATTTAAAATATAATAGGAGATATGGTCAATTGAATTTCATGTTACGTTTTTCACCAAAATCGATTTTCAACTTTTGTGATTTCTAAGAAACTTTCATGTTTTCACATAATAACCAACATAACTCATCATAACACTTACTAATACTTCATATACCCATAATTTTCATTAGTCCAATGCTTTTATTATGACTTTCATCATAATCCTCAAAAATGCAGATCCTTTTAGTTGAAGAAATATTTGAGGGTTTAAGAAATGGGTTTTATCTTTGGGGTCAATACAAAATTCGATTTCACGCTCTAGGGTAGGCTAGGAAGTCTTCAAGAATACGCCAAGAAATTTATTAATGATAGAAATATCATTCAAAAGCTATTACTCTCGTCCAAGACTTGGATAAGACGTCACATTAATACCAACTCGTGACTTCTATCCCTTAACACAGATGGCACCTCACAATGATACCTATCAACTTGCCATCTTCATTCACGATGTCACCTCTGAGAAAGTCGGCTTTTGCATTCCACACAAGGAAGTCAACAACGAAAAGTTCGGGGCTCTTTACTTATGGCTTGATATAACGGTGATTAACTTTAGGGTTTGGTTACTTTGAATTCAGTATAACAGTTGGTTAGGAATATGAAAGCTAACAACCTTACAAAAAGAATAATGAGTAGTTAATCAATCGTTTTCAAAAATTACCTCAAAGGCAAGTATTTTCAAAGAGATAAAATCGGCGGAAGTAACGTGAAAGTGTTTATTTGAAACAACAAGATTAATAAGCAGTGGGAGGTAACGAAGGTTTCTCCCAACGAAGTTTCAATAGATAAATCAAAGTCTAATTTTTTAGGAGTCAAATTTAAACGTTGAACGCAAGCAAGAGAGATAAAAGAATGGGTAGAACCCCAGATCTAATAAGGTATAGACTTCGTAATTTATAATTAACTTACCCGTAATAACCGTTCGGGTTTCTCGACAAACGCCTCGCTTAAATTATCGAAGTTTGACTTTACTATAGGGTACATTCCACCCTTAAGTGCTTTCTTCGCATTCACGATCCATGATTTGAATCATTATTCTCGATCCATATCGAATTTGGGTTGACCGCTATGCACGTGGTAATTTGAATTCGATGTTGGGTTCTCCCAATTCTTTGTCCAAAAGCAAAGTCCATTTCATCTATTTTGGCTTTATTGGATCGGACGTCTTTTTCTACACTATCAACGCGTTGTGCGACTTTTACCCATGCATCACCTATTCTCCTTCGTTCGGTTGTTTCTTCTTTTAGGCGATCTTTGATTTTTAAATTCCCGATTCCAACTTTAATATCTTACACCCGCCAAAGCGTGATTTTGTTCGAGCATCACATATCGGGTAACCCAATTTTGAATTGTTGTATCCCTTTGTTCCCTGACCGTTTTGCCGTTCTTCAACTCGTTCTTCTAGCTCACGAACACGATTTTGTAATTCTAAGTTTTGATCATAAATTTCTTCTAAACAATTCTCCTCGGGTTCCTCTTCTTCCTCTTCTTCCTCACTCTCATTTGCTACCTCCTGCAACTAGCTCAGTGCAACAATTAGTTCTTCATTCACTACGTGGATATCTCTAATTTGTTCCTCGTCTCGACCTTTGCATTAACTTCGATTAGTGATTAAAGGTGTCACAACGGTCACATTCACTCCATTGTGAATATTTTAAGCTGTTATTTCCAAACACTGCCACAACATAAGGGTTAATTAATATATCAATTATTATCCCTATACTCTGACCGACCAATTAAATAACAAATAAACTTAGGTAGGTCATACTAGCGAAGGAATTTCCGTCTCTCCCCTCCTAGTTCTTATCTCAGCATCTTAGCCAGGATCATATCCCTAAGCTCTCGATACCAACCGTAACGCCCCAAAATTAGGTATCGTCACCCATCTTGGGTCGCCACTTACATGGTACATAAATTCAAATACAACTTACTAATATAAGCGTAGGTATACAATACGACATAAAGCGTGAGTTTGAATACAAATATTGTCTACTAGATATTATACAAACTCAAAAGGAGTCCTCATTACAACTATTATCACACTATTTCACGTAATAGTGAGGACTACTAATGCTATCCTCTCGGACCATTACTTGCTCCCCGAGGCTTCGTCCCGGCTATGTTCTCATTTCAAGAGAACAAAAAAAAGAAAAAGGGTGAGCTCAACTAGCCCAAGAAGAAATATTATGACTAAGATAATGCAGAATAAATTATCATTAGCCTTCAATGATGTTAAACCGATAAAATATAATAGACAAACCGGTTTAATCTGCAATGGAATAAGCAATCCATTAAAAGAGTCAAGTAGAGAATAAAGTCTACTATCTTTTAGGTTTTAAAAGGTTTTCATCAATTTTTATCATTTGAGACTCACTTTTTAATAAATAAACCACCACATCTAATCATCCCCGTACCACTTGGTCAAGGATCTTCATCAAATTATCAATGGTCATGACTATACCGAATCACCCCGGTCATAATCATACCAAAACTATCCATCATCGCATTTACAGCCACCGAGGACTTTTGTCACATCATTTATATCAAGTCATGATTATACCGAATGATCCTCGGTCATAATCATACTAAGTTCATCTATGCACGTAAGCCAAAGATAACATAATATAACATGAGGATGATGACAATGACATAGTAATTCAATAAAACAAGTTCAAGAATTATTTAATCCATGAATTATTAACGTCCAAATTGTCAACATGATCATTGTTTCGTAGAGTAAAATTCAAGAATGATCGGAAGAATATTTCCATGAAAAGATTTGGATGAAACGCAAATATCAAGGATATTCTACTAATTTCATGGAGTATAGAAGTCAAAGTTTTAACCAATGGGTATAATAAAGAATGGAATAACAAAAGAAATCACCATGCATGCGGTTGCTCAGCATGAGCGAGGTTATTCCAACGAGAATAATAATAACGGAACCGGTCGGGTGAAATCACACCAAGCGAGGATGTTCCACAGAATAATAAAGATGGAACGGATCCGGTGTAAAACACACGAGATAGGATATTCCATGTAATGATGAAAGAGGCGGAACCAGTCGGTGTAAAACACCTGCATGAGGATGTTCCAACAGAATAATAAAAGCGGAACCGGTCGGTGTAAAACATATTGCAGGATGTTCAAAATGTAATAATAGAAGAATGTCACCAAGTATAGGGTAAATCAGCGATATCTGAGTTATTCCAGCAGAATAATAAGCAATGGAATAACATAAGGATTTCACCAAGTATAGGGTATGCTCGCGATCACAAAGGTTATGTATAGGGTATGCCACTTTTACAAAAGTTATTCAATGTAATAATAATGAATGGAATAATGAAGTTCTCTTCAAGAAGAAAGAATAACACCCCCACTGTAGTAAAAAGAACCTGAATATAGAAGTAGTGAAGTAGTAGAGAATACTCTTCTTCTTTCTATAATTTTCTCTCTATAGCTTCTCTCTATAAATTTCTCTCTAGAGTTTCAATGAATTCGTAAGAAAATAATGAAGGAATGAGCTTCTATTTATAGGAAAATGGAATGCATAGTAACTAATCCATGAACGGTCCAGATTGATTTACTTTAATCTGACGGTCCATATTTAAAGAAAAATCTTTTAAATAAAATATAATATATTCTATTTATATAAAAATATTTTACTATGCAAACACTATGCAATACTATGCAAAACACTATGCAACACTATGCATAATAAAATATAATATATTCTATTTATAGAATAACTTTAATAAAGTATTCTATTTTATATAAAAAGATGTTTCTGTTTTATTACGTTAATAATACGAATAAAAAAAAACGTCATTATCGCTATAATAATTCATATTATTAATCGACAATAATGGAATCAAACTGAGTGACTTCTCACATAAGCATCAATAATCAATACCTGGTGTCTTGCTTATGCAACCACACGTACATTGTACTTTACTACTAAGAGTAGTTCAACAAGAACCACCAGTAAAACTTCCGTAGTTATTTCAATAAAATATTTTTGTCGTTTTCTCAATCCGACAATAATTACGCTAGGGTCCACCAATGATTGAGTAGTTATACGAATATTCCCCGCTAAACCTAATATTCCCCGAACCAATCGAATATAATATAACCACTTGCATACTTTGCAAAATTTATAAATACTACCCACAACTATAATATTATCTTAAATTCACACCATAATATTAAAAAATTATTTTAACAAAATTTAAATCTTTATTGATAAAATCTGGGGTCTCACAAACCCTAACTATTATACAACCCAGAACTATCACTCTAGATTTAATATAACAACAACATTAGGAATTAGAGATAGGTTATTCCAAGCAACAATCACACAATCAAGGATAATTTAACTTGCCTTCTGATAACCTTAGTAATACTCAAAAGCTTGTTCACAATCATGTATCACTAATCGCTACTTATGATTAAATATAATATCGTTTACTTAATAATATACCTAAATCTAGCAGATGAATATAACTTTATCAAATTAACTAGTCATAATTAAATCAATCAAAGCAGATATCATTCAAACAATTAAAATAGATTATCAAGAATAAATTTCATATGAGAAGGAATAAATAAAGTAAACTTGATTAAACCATTAATTGTAAAGAAGGTTCAACATCCCTTAGAACTGAAATAGAAAACTTAGACTGACATATCTTCAATCTTGCCTCCAATTCTAGGGTTCACAATTGTAGCAGTTAATGTCCCTAAAATCTGACTAAATATACTTATTTATATTCCTGAAATAAAATCCTATATCTCTAAGAAATAACAATCTAAAACCTAATAGGATTCCTTGAATTTACAAGGCTAAAATAAACTTTTTTGAGTTTTTGCCACAGCGCAACCACGCCCAATTTATAATGGGAACCGGCACTGCCGCGCCCAAACTATAGAGACTTGAAATTCACTTCTGATGATTAGTGCGACCGCGCTGCATTTGTACTACATTTTTTACGCTGTCGTGCCCAAACTCTAGAGCCTATTTTTCTTTTCTACAGACCAGTGTTGCCGTGCCCAATTTGTATTGTCCCACGACGCGGCCGCGCGACATTTCTTTTCAGCAACATTTTTTCCTCTTCTTTTTTTTTCAGCTCCAAATACTCCTGAAATCTATAAATACCTTAATAATCTAATATACACATAAAACATGTAATAAAACTAAACATAAAGGAATCATAATCAATGAAAGTTATGCAGTTATCAAACACCATCGCCTTTGAGTCTTTGACCTCAATATCAACGACAAATTCGTTGACAAAGACATCCATCGATAATGAATAAATTGGACCGAAAAAATATTTTGGGTCGGCGGTAGGCCAGTTGTGACACCCCCAAAATAGGTTCACAAAACCCATTTTGAGTTGCCAAAATGCATGGTACAAAATCCAAATACAAACTTCTATATTTATAACTATTTAAATTGTCGTGCAAAATACGATAACACATAAGTTGTGAGTTTCAATACAAATATTGGCTCGTAGACAATATCCAAACTCAAATAAAGTCATCATTACATTTATTATCACACTATTTTACAACACAGTGAAGACTTTTATAGTAACTATCTAGACCCAGCTACACTTTCATTTCCTGAGAAAAACTATAGAAAAAAAAGGAAAAAGGTGAGCTCAACTAGTCCAGTAAAGAATATTATGACTAAGATAATGAAAAATAAATTGTCCTTAACAGGGAAAAATTTGATAAAATATAATAGACAACAAATTTTAGATCAACAACTACAGCGAAAATAGCAATCCATTAGAAGAGTCAAGTATAGCATGATGTCGACTATCTTCTATAATTTAAAAGTCCATCATCAATATATATTTTATCCATATAACACCAATCAATAATTATTTCCAATCAATGAATTATCTATGCACTACGGGCCAAAGATAATCGTTTATATCACTAGTGGTCATGATCATGCCAAACACATGTCCATCTATGCACTACGGGCCAAAGAAGACTTTCACCACAAACTTTTATTTATAATATTAAAGGTCATAATTATACCAATATAAAATTCATGGTCATAATCATACCAATCAACAGTTCATCTTTGCACTATTGACGTCGGGAATTTAATTTGTCCCTTTTCTGTTCTTGTCTTTTGGTGTTCTCATGTTAAGTAAGATTTGTTTGAAAAAATAAGTTATGAAAAGGTCTGACATTTATATGTCAACGATTTGACTGTAAGAGTCGCCAGTTGGTTTTTTCAATGGTTATACCAACACAACCGAGAAAAGATTTGCACATTGACCCAATGATGTGACACTGCTTAACGGGTTTGTGAAACCGAGATTCGTTAGGGTCCGGGGACTTGGTTATACGGAGGGAAGGTGTTAGGCACCCCCCAACATCCGTGTTACCATGGTGACCGCCATTTTTCAATTAAACTGTTATATGAATGTGTGTGTGTCTGTGGATCAATGTGCAATTATTTGGAAGTAGTGTTATGCCTCGTTTGTACCTATATACAAAGGGTTTAAATTTGTGTAAAAATTCAGTTTTAAACAAGATATAGCAGTGATGTTTTATAAAAAGAGATTTTTCAAACCCTTGTGCTCAATAGTAATTGACGTTTTTGATATTTCCTTTTTATTATGTGTTCGGCTGGATTGCTTTTATTTTTGAGATGCAAAGCGTCTTCGAGAAAATAATATACATAGCAGTACCGAATAATTTACAAGCCGTGTACAGCTGAAAATGTCCATCACGGGAACCGAATCTAGATTCAATAGACTGAATCTGTGATCACATGATTCCTAGGCTCACATGATGTATCAATTTATATGAAAACTGTAAATAGTTATATATATATATATAAAAGCTGTAAATATATATATACAAACAGGATCAACCACCGCGAAGCACCTCCATGGGGGATCGGAAATGTAAATATATAAAGCGGTAAATATATATATATAGAGACATAATCAACAACCACGAAGCACCTCCATGGGGGATCAAAAATGTAAATAAAGCCGTAAAGACAATCAACCGCCACGAAGTAAACTCCAGGCGGGACGAAATGTAAAGAAAGCAGTAAAAATGATCAACCGCCACGAAGTAAACTCCAAACGGGACGAAATATAAAAAAAGCTGTAAAAGGCCACGAAGTAAACTCCAGACCTAACAGAAATGTAAATATATATATATAGATAAAAGCGGTAGACGCACAGGATATATATCAATCCCGGCTCGGTTTATCATTTCAGTGATTTCGATATATATATATATATATATATATATATATATATATATAATCATTAAACACTCCGGATTTAAAATCCAGGCTCATCGAACATATTTTGACAACAGTTTATATATATACGTATAAATATATATATATAAGCAAATAAACGCTCCGAATGTAAAATCCAGGCTCAATCGAGGCATAACTCGATAATGTTAGTCCATATATATAAATATATATATATATATATATACAAAAAGAAATAAAAGCCGTGGACCGAAGTCCGGGCATACACACGCAACACGACTCTCAACGTGAAGAACGATGTGTGCAAAGATGAAGAGAAAGGCTTTAAAGTGTGTAAGAAGACTTACAGTGGACTACCAAAGAAGACTTCACTAACTTGAAAGGGATGAACACTCGGTTCCCACCGGTAAAAATATAGCAATTTAAAAGCTCACAAGTGTTTAAAATGAGAAAGCACTCAGTTTATAGTGTGTACAGAGCAAATTGGACAGGGCTTCCTCGTCTTTTCTCTTAAAATATGGTCACCCCAAGCCCTCTATTTATAGAGGGGGGAGCTGTAGGTGTACCTGCAGCAGCATTAGGTGTCCTACAGTTGCCCAGGGTGCCCGGGGTAATATGGGTCCCGCCATCTCGAAGTACGTGCACTCAGACGATGTGATGTTCGCTCGAACCTTATAACTTTCAATCCGGGAGTCCGATGGAACCATGCCATACCATTTCAAAAAGCTCTTTTCGAGAGCTATGCAATGACAAAGTATTTGCCCTTTTTGATTCTGGGAAGATGGGTCCATGACCGAAATGGCATTTCTGGATTTCTATCAGATAGTCCATTGAGCCGTTTTGCGTAGTTTGCGCTCGAAAGTTAAGATATGGTTCTTATGGGACTTCTTTTGAAGCAATTTGAGTTGAAATGAGTGTATTTGATTTGAGTTGAAGTTGAGTTGGCAAAATGACCATTTTGCCCTTCCCGGGGTTATCTCTAGTTTTCGCACAGTTGTAGCAGTCTTTTCTCAGGGTTATCTCTGAAGTTGACCTGATGTTGACTTTGAATGTCCTCAGGGTTATCTCTGAGGTTGGCTTGACCTCCTGGGGTTATCTCCAAGCTTTGAACTTGATCCCCCGGGGCTATCTCCGGGGTTGAAACTGACTTTCTCGGGGTTATCTCCGGGGTTGGAAACTATTTTCCCGGGGTTATCTCTAGGGTTGGAAACTGGATCTCCCGGGGCTATCTCCAGGGTTAGAAGAAAAAAAAAATTTATCCTCCTACATAGTTAGTAATAGGAAAACAAAATTTCGAGTGTCTACAGATGCCCCTCTTTATCATGTTCATGCAATGCAATGGAATGGAAGTGATAAAGATTACTAGACACTTGAAATATGAAAAGGTATTTCTAATGATGCAAATCAAAATGTAATGAATGTTTATGATGAATGTTAAAATGTTTTCGCAAATCACAGTTCGCAAATTGCATATCGTATTTCGCTTTTCGCACTTTGTTTTTCGCATTTAGCTAATCGCACTTCGCAACTCACACATCGCATATCGCAAATCGCAATGTAATGAATGTTATGATGAATGTTAAAATGTTTTCTCAAATCGCTTTACCTTTACCGATCATTACTGATGGATGTGCTGGTGTTGACTACAACGGTATGGCTTTTTGTCGGTGTCGCCGATGCTTGTTTGATGAAGATAAGTTGAGACGTTTTCTACATCTCTATTGGGAATGACGTTCTAAAATTATCGGAACTTCCCGATGTATACACTGGTAGTTTACAATGGCGCCTACCCTGATGGTAGTTTGATAACGGTGCCTACCCTACTAGTAGTTGACTAGGCCGACATCGCCAAACTATTTCTGTTTCCACTCGAACGGCGGTATACAAAGCTTTCATCATTGAACTGTCTTGATGTTGCGTTGAATTGATGGCAATGGTTTTAGAATACCGGATCATCTGATACCTTCGCTGAAGTAATATTCAACGTTTTACTTTGCCAGACTCCGCTTGATGTTACGCTCACCCTTTTTGAGGTGATTTGGGGGTTCCTTTCGATGTTGGGTGTTTATGCCCCATTTACTTGAGCATTTGATTCGCAACCCGGCTGAAATGATGACCCAAATACCACTGACATCCCTAGAGGGTGCAGCTTATTCTTTCGCTACCCATATTTGAACTTCGGTGTAAAGACCTCGACTTGTGAAGACTAAACGCCGGTTGACACATTTGATGATGAGGATTTCATTCACTAGACCTTTTATCATTGGGCTTCTGCTTTTGAGTTAAGGACATTCTTGAGAATTTTCCCCTTCTTTTGTAGGGGCAAGCTAAAGTCGCCATGATTTCTTCCAGGAGTTCTCCCCTTTCTTTTGATGAGAGGCTTAATCCCGCCTTAAACTCCTTCCATTTTTTGGAATTGGACAATTCCCCAGTCCTTTCGCATGTTGATGCCGAGGATTCATATGAGAAACTCTCTTTGTTGATGAAGTTGCAAGTGAGTAATATCCAAATCGCCAGTGGGATGATGTGAGGGAAGCTCTGATGATGATGTACCATGCTGATGGTGTTGACTGGCACATTTTCCTCTTTAGGATGGTTGATAAATGCCCCAGTGTTGAGTTGTCGCTATTTCTGAGATTGCCCCAGTCTTGTTGTAAGGGATCCAATATCGGGTTATCACCAATTTTGAAATTGCCCCAGCCTTGCTTGTTGTCTGGGATAGTTGCTTTGACAGATGGGCTGATAAGATGTCGAGATCGCAAGAGCCATTTACCTCTGTACCAGATGGTGAACAGGTAGTGTATTTGGGCTTTGATGCCCTCAATCAGTATTCCTGACTCATTCTCGCAATCGATGTTAATGGTTTTCTTCTGATTTGATGAAGCCTTGTGATTGAGGGTGTCGACTCTTTGAAGGTTATCGCTGCTAGTTGTCTTAGTGTATCGTTGTTTCTTCCTTTCTGGGATTTGTGCCAAATTTGATGGAATGACATTGAAGTGTTGTTGGGTCTTCTCAACATGGGTCGCTGACTTGGAGGGTTGTTCTTTGGCGTAGACTTGGGATTGATGTTTGGGTTTGGATATTTCTTTTGAGGGTCCGACCGCACCATTGATGGCTGCCTACGTACTCCTGTATGTGTGGGAGATCAGGTCTGCGTAGTTCTTGTTAGGTTTGTAATATTCATGTGCGCAATCAAATTGCATAAAAATGCGAAAAACGTGGAAAATCAGAGTTTAAAAAAAATTTACAAACCATATACCCGGATCATCCTTTATGCGCAATTATTAATTAAACGAAAAGATAAAGAATAAAATCATACCCTTGAAGATCGAGCTTCCTCAGGTACAAGTTCACCTCCAAATCCTTTCGCGTTCAACTTGAATCCACCGGGATTTTGTTCCTTCCTTTGATCAACGTTAGCCACCCATATGTTTGGCCTCTAGAGGTGATCCACCAAGGAATAATAATGATTCAAGAAAAAGGGTGGTTGGCTAAACCCTAGTTTTTCTATCTCTATAGAAAAGGTGTACTCTCCCAACAATTGGAATTATGTCGTATGTTGAAAAAGTCAACAACCCCCCACCACCCATAATAAGACTCCTCTTATTTATAGATGTGGGCAACCCACCTTAACAATTAAGGAATTGGGATTTATTTAATTAATTAAATTCTTTTAATTAATTAAGCTCCCTAATCTAATTAGGGATAATTAATTAAACTCCTTTAACTAATTTTCCTTCCTAATCCAATTAGGAATAAATGAGAGTACTTATATTAAATTAATTCCTAAACTCTTTTAGAAATTAAAATAATAATAATTGTAATAATATTAATAAGACTCCTCTTATTAATTTATATTTAATATTTCTAAAATATTAAATAATAAATATTAAGCTATTTAATTTATTCTATCACCATAAATTAAATTAAATATACTTAACATATTATTACGATTATGCTATTAACTTCTTAAATAATTATTCTTCCTTTTATGGTGTGACCCTTTAGGTTCTCCATATTAAATAGGTTGTGAATAAATCAATTAGAACAATTCTAATCTTATTTAAATAAATAAATTAAATAATTAATTTATTTAAATAAATAATATTTATTCTACAATAGGGATAAGCCTCCCTAGCGATCAACGACTTTCCAGATAATATAGATTTCAACATTAATCATTAAAGAACCTTTGAGTAAATAGTTACCGTACAATTCAATCCTTCCACCATACAATGTCCTAATTAAATATAAGACATGGAATTTTTCACAAGTCTTATTTTATTTAATTATATGTATTTCGACTCTTAAATGCACAACTCCAAATAATGCAAATTTGAAACTCCTTTCTAATTTCATTACGCCTTTGCCAAGGACTCTTTGGGTTGTCATTTATCGAATCACATAGGACATTTCTCTTCTTTTATTAGAAGTGGTAGATTCTTTATTGATCATACATTATCTCCATGTACAACTTATTATACCCAAGCATACCCTTTGATATACCCTAAGGGTCTTAAGGAATAAGTCAAAGTATAACTCATCATACACAAGATACTATGATGATCTCAAGTCCAAGGATCACTTGTACTACTATCACTACAGGAATTCCTATTATCAGGCAAGTAAAACTCCATTAGGTATTCCTTAGCGAGCCACGTTCAGTGAACTTATTCTCTAATAAGCACCTACATACTTGCTTTAGTGTCTCCACACAAATGATCATGAGATCAATCATCCTCATCCAATGAGTAAAGCAATATATGTACCAATCTATCCGGATTCACTAATCCCCAATTTAGTAATCCAACGATTGGGAACTATTTTAGTTTTATGCTTTCTAAGAATTTAGATCTCATTAGAATGATCATCATCATTATTCTAAAAGTATTGCTTAAAACTATGGGTTTATCACATATTATAAAACAAAGATCATGTAGATAATTAAAAGCCTTTAATAAATTAATACTTTTATTAATAAATGAATAAGATTATTCTAAAGTATATGCTTTATCATCAAACATGATTGGCTTGTGTGCATATTACTTTCAATCTCCCACTTGCACTAAAGCCAATCGCCATTGTATCTTATACTCTTCTTCTCTAAGTGGCGATTATCCTGCTTTGTTGGATAAGCTTTTAGTTAATGGATATGTAATGTTGTTCTTGAGAGTCCACCATCTCTATAGTGATTTCCCATCTTTTAATGATTCTTATAATCAAATGAAAGTGCCACAATACATGTTTAGATCCAAGATGAGACTTAGGAACTATTCCTAGTTACGTAATGAACTTTAATCCAAACAATAAACTTGCGACTTCATTTATAGCTATATACTTTGTCTTTATCACTAAACCAAAGAACTCTTTCTTTGTTTGGAACCTTTTCAATTCAACGCACCACTGTTCAAGGTAACACTTTACCTTAAAGTGGATTTTACGTCGATCTGAGTGCATCGAAAAACTTGAGTCTGTTAAGCCCTCTAGTTTTAATTCAGACCCACCATGTATGATCACATCCTTAGTGCTAGTTAAGAACTTTAAGATGTTTTTTTTTTTTTTTTTTTACTGACTCACAGTGAACTTCTCTAGAATATGATTGATCAACATCAGGTCTCGTATATTTCATTGTATACATGATAGTTACTCATGTGATCTCTCTTTTGGAGTCTTTGGGGACTATTAAGCGAGATACACTCCATAGCTCATCGACATGAGACATCTCTTGGAGTTTGCCATGCTAAACGACTTTAGCATCAAATGAATATACATTCCTTGGGTTAAGTCGAGCATCCTCTTGAATCTATCTATATAGATTTTATCCCTAATTAAGATACTCTTCCCAAATCATTCGTGGAGGAATGTTTAGACAACTTTATCTTTACTGATTGTAGCATTGGTATGTTATTCCTCATCCGTAGCATATCAACATATAATACTAGAAATTTCATGGCGCTCCCATCGACCCTTTTGTACACACTAGAACTCTTACCTCATCAGTATGTAACTCTCCGGATCATCATCTTCTATGATCGTACCTCATCATCATCATCATATGATGAATCCATACCTCTAGGTATCTTGAAGATTATTCAGATTTACGATTGGTTGTGGTATAATAGGTCTATCTACAGGTTCCTCTTATTTGACTTATAGTATTTTGTGGTTCTTGAACTCTTCAAGATCTATTATCCTCCCACTAGCCCCTTCAATAATAAACACATTTATCTTAGAAGGCAGCGTGTTTCGTAACAAACACTTTTTGCTAAGTAGAATTAAAGAACATATACCCTAAACTTACTTTAGGATGTCCCACAAATCTGTACATGTCAAATCTTATCCCAAGCTTTTCCTTTGAAACCTTTTCACATAAGTTGGACAACCCCTTATCTTAACATACTTAAGATTAGGAATCCTCCCTGTCCATAACTTTTATGGAGTCTTAAATGGATTTTGAGGTTACCTTTTTTGTAGATATGCAGCCATTTCTAGGACATGACCCTAGAGGGATACTGGAATGTCGATAAAATCATTATGGACAGCACCATGTCCAACAAGGTACGATTTTTCCTTTCAGATACATTAATCAATTATTATGTATCGAGAGGCGTCCATTATGAGAAAACCATTTGAGATGATCTAGAAACTTATTGCACAAGTATTTATTCCTTGATCTAATCAAAGAGTCTTAATACTTTGCAAATTTGTTTCACTTCAATTCTTTGAACCTTTCAAATAATTCATACTTGTATTCGAGAAAATACACACATTCAACTCTTTGAATGATCATCTCATTTTCTTATACTAGTTTGTTCAATTTGCAAAATATATTTTTCACGTAAATCAAGTATACAAAATCCATTAAGTAATATTTCGATTCTATACAAAACATTATTATTATAAATAGAACAACAATTGTTCTTAATTATAATACCAAAGATTTCATTGTCCAACAATAAAATGGAAATAATATTTTAACAAGAACTGGAATACAATAACAACTTATTGACTTAATAGATTTTTCAGTAGGCATTGCTAAACTATAAGTTTCTATGGCTAATGTGGCAACCTTTGCTACATTTTCGCACATAGGATTACTTATATTTGTTTAGCTTTCTACTACGCTTGGTCCTTCATAAATCTATATTTATGATAACCAAAGTCGGTATCCAATACCCAAGTAGAACCTTGACTTAAAGAAAAATTTATTTCAATCATGAACAAAACTGTATTTGTAACCAAAACTTCACTAAGCTTCTTTGGTTAGCCTCTCAAAGTGGTTCTTGCCAATTTCTTTCCAGTGTCCAGGCTTATTGTAGTGGAAGCAAACTCCTTTGCTATCCGTATCGATTTTGTTCTTATTATCCTTTGTTTACGCTTTTTCATTTTACCTTCTTTGAATCGTTCTTCTTTTCAGAAGATCCTTTGGCCCCTACCAGTAAGACATGGTCTTTCTTGGTTGGAAAGTGACTCTCAACATTTTTCAACATGTTAAGCAAATCAACGAAGCTGATATCTAGCTTGTTTATATGAAAAATTCACAACAATTGTGAAAGGAGTCCGGGAGTGAGTGCAAGATCAAATCTTGGCTCAACTCTCCATCCATGACAAAACTCGTTGTCCTAATTGATCAATCAAATTGATAATGTTAAGGACTTTTATCTGTACTATAGTGCCATTGGCCATTCTAGATCGGAAGAGCTCCTTAGATATCTGATATCTATCAGTCCTACTTTCCTCACCATCAACTACTTGATGTGTAGGAATATAGTAGAAGCATCCATAGTTTCATGCTGACGCTGAAGCTCGTTACTCATAGATGCGAGCATGATGCATTGAGCCAACTGTGCATCATTTTGCCACTTTCTAAAAGTAGCAATCTCTTCTTCAGAGGCATTATCTGCAACCATTGCAGTGATAGGCATATTAAGGATATAAGAGAGCTTTTCAGCTATGAGAACTATTCTCAAATTCCTTAACCAATCCGTTTAATTCGGTCCGATTAAATAACATCTAATATGTTTCGCGTTGATAGTAATTTAGACATTGTAAAAATTACGTAAATGAATTTGTAATTAACAACATTTTAACATACATTCTTTTATTAATTACCAAAATAAATTAGGTCTTGTTTTAAATTGGTATCTCCCACTATTTTCTTCAAACTATATTACCCTCACTTATATAATTGGCAAAATCTAATTAAAGATTTGCTAGTGAGAATAAGGATCTCATTTCAAATGTATATAGCCTTGTGGTGACACAACAAACTATATATAAATAAATAGGTAGACAACTTTTGTCAATTACATCAACTATGTAACTCCTTTTCTTTTGCCTCTTAGATTATTTTGATCAAGTGGTGGCACATCCGAATCAAAATTATCCAAGTTAAGTCCGACCTAGCACTCCATATATTCAAAAAAGAAAAATATCATCCTTGTGGTGACACAACAAAACAATATTGTTCAATTTTCTTTATAAGCATCAAATGTGATAAATTAACATCTTAAATACTTAATACTTGCCTTGTGGTGACACAACAAACTCATATTAAATATTTAATACTCTATTAATTTTATCATGCTAGAAGGCGACGTTCGATATTCCAAATATCTTTGAACGCTTAGGACTTAATATAAAAAATATTTGAGGGGTTTGTTATTAATTTGTCTCATCTTGTTTAGCGCGCATGCATATATATATATAAAATACGCGTCATATTAATAAACATGCGAAGCATGTTTGCATAATATATAATATATATATATATATATATATAGTATAAGCATGCACATATAGAATACTATATTCTACCCGGATTGATTATGGACTTTTATTCTAGTTTGGTTCACTAGAGCCACCAAGTGAACTAAAAGGTCAACCCCAGGGGTGCAAGAAATAATATTTAAATATAACTATTACATTTAAACCGGGCTCCATTACAAACGGGTCTTCAAGCGCCTTGCTCCTTGATCTCCAATTTTTAAAATTAATTCTAACTATTCCTATTACAAAACTATTTAAAATAAATAGAAACCTTGATCGTGATCGAGGGAAATACATAGGAGGAAGATAGAATTTACATTCGAAAAAATTAGAGAAGGCGAGTCTTGTGAGACCCCATTTAATAAAACCCATACATTCATGCATCCAACTAAAATAAAATCCAATCATATTGGTCAATAGTCCATAATCAATCCCATTTATTATCATACACATCACCATATGTATCAATAAATAACATTCATCTTATGAATAATAAACATTTAATATATATATTGATATCATTTAATGGGCAAATTTAGTTAGTATAAAATCTAATTTTGAATTCAAATAAACTCCTTTATTTCAATCCAAATTTAAATCAAAATAAAACTATTTTATTTTAATTTATCCAATTTTGAATAAAATAAACTATTTTATTTTAATCAAAATTTTAATCAAAATAAACTCCTTTATTTTAATTAATTATGGAATCCAATTCCATGTAATAAAAAAAATCTTTAATTAAAATAAACTCTTTTATTTTAATTAATTATGGAATCCAATTCCATGTAAAAAAAATCTTTTATTAAAGTAAACACGGATATTCTTTCCTATTCACAAATAAACTCCTTTATTTTGAATAATATGAAATCTTATTTCATATTTAAATAAACTCTTTATTTAAGGAAATTAGGATTTCTTCCTATTCGTAAATAAACTCTTTTATTTTGAATAATATGAAATCTTATTTCTTATCTAAACAAACTCCTTTATTTAAGGAAAGATGGATTTACTTCCCTATTCATAAATAAACTCCTTTATTTTAGGAAAAATGAAATCCAATTTCAACTCCAATCAGTTATCATCGAATCCAATTCCAACTCTAATTAGTTAGCATGAAATTCTAATTTTAAAATTAAAATAACATCTTTATTTTAAAATTAAAATAAACTTTTTATTTTAAAATTAAAATAAACTTTTATTTTAATTATAAAATAATTAAGAATATATATATATATATATATATATATATAACTATTATATATATATAATATAATAACCAATATATATATATATTATATAAAAACGTGTCCGAAAAATTTAAAAAAAAAACTTGTTGATTTCTCGATTTTCGTGCATCTCACAAATGCTCCCTTGCAATCCGGTGTTGGTTGATTACGTGCACCATCCTTGTGGTTGATATATATATATCATATATATATATATATATATATATATCATGGAATCCTTGTTGGTTGATTATATCCGGATCACATGCTTCCCAAAAAAAAAAATTGCTCCTGCTCCACGAAAAAATGCTGGTGCCGGAATCATTTTTTTTTTTTTTTTTTAAATAAATTTGATACAATAAAATTATGCCCAAAAAAAAAATTATTCTAAACACATATCAATATACATATCAAATTTAAAACAATTAATAATTCGCATAAAGGTTTGGCTCTGATGCCACTTTAAGGTTTGTAATATTCATGTGCGCAATCAAATTGCATAAAAATGCGAAAACGTGGAAAATCGGAGTTTAAAAAAAATTTACAAACCATATACCCGGATCATCCTTTATGTGCAATTATTAATTAAACGAAAAGATAAAGAATAAAATTATACCCTTGAAGATCGAGCTTCCTCAGGTACAAGTTCACCTCCAAATCCTTTCGCGTTCAACTTGAATCCACCGGGGTTTTGTTCCTTCCTTTGATCAACGTTAGCCACTCATATGTTTGGCCTCTAGAGGTGATCCACCAAGGAATAATAATGATTCAAGAAAAAGGGTGGTTGGCTAAACCCTAGTTTTTCTATCTCTATAGAAAGGGTGTACTCTCCCAACAATTGGAATTATGTCGTATGTTGAAAAAGTCAACAACCCCCACCACCCATAATAAGACTCCTCTTATTTATAGATGTGGGCAACCCACCTTAACAATTAAGGAATTGGGATTTATTTAATTAATTAAATTCTTTTAATTAATTAAGCTCCCTAATCTAATTAGGGATAATTAATTAAATTCCTTTAACTAATTTTCCTTCCTAATCCAATTAGGAATAAATGAGAGTACTTATATTAAATTAATTCCTAAACTCTTTTAGAAATTAAAATAATAATAATTATAATAATATTAATAAGACTCCTCTTATTAATTTATATTTAATATTTCTAAAATATTAAATAATAAATATTAAGCTATTTAATTTATTCTATCACCATAAATTAAATTAAATATACTTAATATATTATTACGATTATGCCATTAACTTCTTAAATAATTATTCTTCCTTTTATGGTGTGACACTTTAGGTTCTCCATATTAAACCTAGGTTGTGAATAAATCAATTAGTACAATTTAATCTTATTTAAATAAATAAATTAAACAATTAATTTATTTAAATAAATAATATTTATTCTACAATAGGATAAGCCTCCCCAAATGATCAACGACTTTCCAGATAATATAGATTTCAACATTAATCATTAAAGAACCTTTGAGTAAATAGTTACCGCACAATTCAATCCTTCCACCATACAATGTCCCAATTAAATATAAGACATGGAATTATCGTCAAGTCTTATTTTATTTAATTATATGTATTTCGACTCTTAAATGCACAACTCCAAATAATGCAAATTAGAAACTCCTTTCTAATTTCATTACGCGCTTCGCCAAGGACTCTTTGGGTTGTCATTTATCGAATCACATAGGACATTTCTCTTCTTTTATTAGAAGTGGTAGATTCTTTATTGATCATACATTATCTCCATGTACAACTTATTATACCCAAGCATACCCTTTGATATACCCTAAGGGTCTTAAGGAATAAGTCAAAGTATAACTCATCATACACAAGATACTATGATGATCTCAAGTCCAAGGATCACTTGTATTACTATCACTACAGAATTTCTATTGACAGCAAGTAAAACTCCATTAGGTATTCCTTAGCGAGCCAATGCGTCAAAGTGAACTTATTCTCTAATAAGCACCTACATACTTGCTTTAGTGTCTCCACACAAATGATCATGAGATCAATCATCCTCATCCAATGAAAGCAAGCAACGTATGTACCAATCTATCCGGATTCACTAATCCCCAATTTAGTAATCCAACGATTGGGAACTATTTTAGTTTTAAGCTTTCTAAGAATATAGATCTCATTAGAATGATCATCATCATTATTCTAAAAGCATTGCTTAAAACTACGGGTTTATCACATATATTATAAAACAAAGATCATGTAGATAATTAAAAGCCTTTAATAAATTAATACTTTTTATTAATAAATGAATAAGATTGTTACAAAGTATATGCTTTATCATCAAACATGATTGGCTTGTGTGCATATTACTTTCAGTTCTTGCTTGATAAGATAAACGGTTTAAGAAGTGTTTATTTGGGGTTTTTGGGTATTTGTTTAGTTTGACTGAACCATAAATGGATGCCTACGTATTCCCATTGATTAAGGGAGATCAGGTCTTTCGTAGTTCAGGCTTTGGCTTGAAAGGCTGAAAATATTTATTGGAGTTTGAGCTTGGTTGAAGGGTTTTTTTTTTTTTTTTTTTTTTTTAGTGGTTAGACCGTACCGTACATGGCTGCCTACGTACTCCCATTGATGAGGGGAGATCAGGTCTGCGTAGTTCCAACGTAGCGTGAAAAGGTTCAAAGTTGTAAGTGGTGAGAAGGGTGTAGAGATGTCTTTGTTTTTGTTTTTTTTTGTTTTTGTTTTTGTTTTTTCATTTTCTTTT
Source organism: Panax quinquefolius (assembly GCA_020205615.1). NCBI lineage: Eukaryota > Viridiplantae > Streptophyta > Magnoliopsida > Apiales > Araliaceae > Panax > Panax quinquefolius. Next base: position 74,497,898 of record CM035151.1, read on the forward strand.
TTCTTTTTTTTCTTTTTCTTTTTGTTTTTGTTTTTTGTTTTTCTATTTTTTGTTTTTGTTTTTTTTCTTTTTGTTGTTTTTTTTCTTTTTTCTTTTTTTTTTCTTTACATGCATAGAAAATAAATGGCACACTGCGAAGAGAGTGATATCGTCTCAACATCTCATGGAACTCACAATTGTATCCTCTGGATCTGCATCTTCTTGGCTCGCGATAGAGGTTACCTCTTGATTCTGAATATCTTCACTTATAGCCATAACTTGATCGCTTTCTAATTCAGTACATTCCTCAGGGACGCTTGAACTAGACCCATCGCACAAAGGTATGAACTCCTGATTCTTTGATGGGTTGGTTTCCCCAACAACCTCACCACCTTTTTCTTCATCTATTCCTTCTCCTTTTCCATGGGTTTGAGATGATTCGATCATGAAATCTCCCTCGAACTGTTGTTGCATTTCTCACAAGGAACTTTCCTTTTTGGCTTTTTCTTCTTTGGAAAGGATTAGTATTTCCTCCGCATCATCCAAGGTTATAAAATCAGGAAAACGTGGTTGCTATCTTTGGTACACATGATGTTTGATGTTGGTGGAGGAATCTCCTTTGGGGATTCCCTGGTCTCCTATGTCATTCCTTGCATTAGGATTAGTCCACCTTGTGTCCTGCAAGAATTGGTGCTCATAGCCTTCAAATCCTTTGAACTGCCTGTCTCGAGTGAAAAGCTTAAGCTTTTTATTTCCTCCTTACTTATCCTGGTCATGAGGAATTCTATCTTCAGCTCTTCATTTTCAATGAGATCCTGGATTTTATGTCACAAAGACCAGCATTCCTCAGTCATATGTCCAAGTGAGTTAGAATAATAGAGACATATCTTGGTGGAATCATAACTCTCCTTCTTGGAATTTATAGGAGGCAGCAACTCAGTAATCCTTCCTTCACTTATCAAAAAGTGTAACATTTCTTCATTTGATTTTCTCATAGGGGCGAATTTCTGGGCTCTTTGGGAGGTTGTTTGATCTTTCTTCTTTAGGAAATCGCATTCCCCTGAGCGATTTTTTCGCTGGCGAGATCTTCTAGCAATTTTATCATCCCCCTTTTCTTGTACTTTCAGCCTGCTTTGATATTCTTCATTTAGTTGGCTCATCATAGAGAGATATGGGCTTACATTATGGTTAACCTCCTTTTTCTCTTGGCTTTCTGATAGTTGAGTGAAAAACTGCCTCATTTCCTGATGTTGGCGCACTATCGCTTTGATTTGCCAGATTACTTGGGTCGACTCAATTTTTTGCATTTTTTGGCGTCGCATACCTTCCTCCGAGTTTTCCCACTCTAGGACATTTGTTCTGTGCCTTTGGGGGTATTCCTCCACCCTTCGTATGTACTTACGATTTGGATACATTTCAGTGTTTCCTGACCCGATCATGTTTACTTCCTCCGTATCATATTGCAACGGAGGGTTGGTGTTGAAATTTTGTTGATCGGGTTGTTGGACCACAATACTGCCACTTTCGATCAGATTTTGAATCTTATGCTTTAAGGACCAACAATCTTGTGTATCGTGTCCTGGAGAACTTGAGTGGTAAGCACATCACTGGCTCGGATTGTATCTTTTGCTCCCTAGTTCCAGACGTGGAGCAAGTTCGGTAATTTTCTTGTGATCTATTAATATCGCCAATACATTTTCAAAGGAATCGCCTAGTGGAGTGAACACCCGATTTTCCATTCTTTCAAATTTTCTTTTTCTATCCTGGCATTGGTTGAATTCAACTTGTTGTTGAGATGGCAGATTGTACTGATTTTTCCAAATGGGGGGACTGTAGTTTGGTCTCCTAGCTTGCCCCAGTACAACAAGGGATACATCTTCATTGCCTTTATCGGGTACCCCCTGGGGATTTCTCGCATACTTGTCAGTCTGTATATGCTCAGCGACTACTTGCAAGGCAGTGAAGTCTTTAATCTTTTCTGCCTTCAGGCCCATCTCTACCATTTCGTCGTGTTTGATCATCTCCGAGAGTGGGTTTCCTATGCCTGCTAGGATTCTCTCATAGTAAGGCGCCTCTTGGATATCAATAAATGTCATTACCATCTCAGTTTCTGTCATTAATAAAATGACTTGCGCTGCCAGACATCTCCACCTTTGGGCATATTCTCGGAAAGACTCAGTACTTTGCTTTTTGACTTTAATCACTTGGTATCGATCTAGTGCCATTTGTGACTGAAAACTGTACTGATTTAGAAAAGCATGGGTCAATTCTTCCCAGTTGTGGATTTTGGCATTGTCAAGTCCAGCATACCAGCTTTAGCCTCTTTTGACTCTTTTGGAAAAGTTGCATTTTGAGGCTTTCATCGATCTAGTGCAATGTACACTTTTAGGTGAGTATAGGGGATTAACAAGATTATACTTTTCAAACTCGGATTTTGGAAAAGAATATGAGATCTAAATAGGTGACACTTCCATAGTTTCAAGTCCCTTTGATTGATCGGATAGTTTCTCCATTTGTGACTTTTTCTTATATCCCCGTTTCGATCATCCCCGAAGTTTTGTGATTTCAGGGTTTTGTTGGTTCCTTTATTGGAATGAGGTTCGTATCTGGGTTTCTATCTTTTTGACCGCTTTGTGAATGACTTGAGTAGGATTTCGCCCCCCGAGTGTCTTTACTTTGTTTTTGAAAGACAAAGTCGCTTATCTCGATTCCTTGATCCTTCAAACTCCTGGAAACAAGAGTAGATAAGAGGCCCAGGACCCGACTTCAATGTACAATGTTATTTTTATATATGATTTGATTATGATATATATATGAATGAATATGCAAGTATGCTTGCATTAAGAAAAGTCAGAAAGTCCTTTCGATAGATAATAATAAACATGTGTACAAGGACTTAGAATGAATTGATCAAGTATGTTAAGTTGATCCTACATAAGCAAAACAACTTTTAAAGTCCTTAAAAAGAAATGATGTACAAGGACTATAAATATAGAAAGATCAAGCATGTTAGGTTGATCTTATGATGTAATAGATAGAGTAGAAAGTTTGTCTCGATCGTCGAGCATCGCACTGTAAATCGTCGAGTCCGCCAGAGAGAGCCAGGAGAAGTCGAGGAGAACTCGAGAGTCGCCGAGGGCGTAATCGTAGTCTGCAAGATAGTAGATCTCGAGTTCGTAGATCGCCAGGAGAGAGACGAGGAAGGATCGTAGTGTGTCGAGTAGAACTTCCTCAGAGTCAAGTCACCGAGGAAGTCATGTTCGTAATCGTAGAGATACCTACCGCCACGAGCCGACCAACATCTCCGCCAAGCCAAGTCGTAAACGTAGACTACACTTTTGAGTCGTAGAGTTCATCGATGCCAAAGCCAAGTCAAGGATCGTAGATCACACTCGAAGTTCGTAGAGTCTATTGATTACATGCAGAGATCTTAGTCGAGCAAGATCGATGAAGACAACAAGCACAAGGCGTAAATCGTAGAGTGTCAAGATCTCGATCTAGAGTCAGAAGTGTCTCGCATACACCGAAGCTAAATCAGAGAGTAAGTAATCACGACCTCAACAGATGTGCTCACAATGTAAGGCGTAATCGTAGAGCAAATACGATTCTCAACAAATGAGCACTCCTGCAATATCCAAAGGAACAAAGCCTCCGTCAGTAATCGCAAAGATACATCTCACCTAAAGAGAACCAGAGAGCACTCAACGAATGGCATGCAAGCTAACAGAAGATCTAAGCACCAACCCAATCAAAGATCAAGATTGAGTTGTGAAGCCATTCGAGATGAAGTCTTCCACAAGGAGATCAAGAAGACTTCAAGAATCGACTAAGGAAAGTCAAGAAGCGCAAGAGTTGTCAAGTGATAAGAAGACAACGATCTTGGAAGCAACCAGATCGTAGTGTTTGCCAAACAAAGAAAGAACTGATGAAGTGCATACAGAGATACCGGGATACTTCAAGAACAAGGCTAAAGTGATTAAGCATCGGGTCACCCCATTGATGATAAGTTGAACGGAGATCACAAGGAGAAAGCGAAATGGACACGCCACAAAATCAAGTGTCTTGCTATTCGAAGGGGGAGAGCGTAACAAAGAAGTCAAGTCATCAAGATTCGAGAACCGCTGAGGCAAAATGTAAGTGTCAAGCATCGCACAAGAGAAGGAAGAGGTGTTCCACATCAAGATCCAATCAACACTCTTCGAGATCGTAGTGTTATCTCTACCAACCAACACGACACTACGATCAGTCCTCAAGACATGCATCGTAATCGTTAAGTTCGAATAGTCAAGACTCAAGCATGGCAAACGCTCAATCAAGGGTAATATTCTGGACAAAAGCTTATCGAGAGCATCGATGCAAAAGGACAACCTCTCGATCGAGAAATCGAAGGAGGAAATAAAGTCTTCGACCGCCCAAGACATTAAAGTGACATCTCTCGATGGGTAGGTGAAATAGTAGATCGCAATGTCGAGAAAGTATGACTTGTCACATCGCTAATCTACCTCAAGCTAACTCGAGATCTGAAGATATTTGAATAGCTTTCAACTGGCTACTTTCCAACGGAAGGATTGGGAAGGAGTATAAATCACTAGAGCTTCAAAGATCAAAGGTCAGCCGGAGTTGCCGAAGTTTGGAGTAATGGTGGGACTATTCTAAACCATGTAAAATAATGAGTCCAAGGCTCACTCTACGATCCACCAAGAACACTTAGAGATACATACAAAGAAAGAAGAAGTGAGAGTTCTACAATGTAGAAGTGAGAGTTCTACTACAAGAAGAGTGTTCAATCGCCGAGAGAGAAAGAAGAGCATCATGTCATCTTGGTGTCCATCATGGGAAGACTCTAAGTACCATAGAGAAGAGCTCACAGTCATCTTAGCAAGTCCATCATGAGAAGACATCAAGTATCAAGAAGGGAGATCACAAACGTCATCATGGTGGCAAGCATGAGAAAGTTTCTAAGTACCCAGCGTAAGAGCTTACAATCATCTTAGAAACCCATCATGCAGCCATCATGTATCAAGAGGAATGATCTTCAAGGCAGTCATCAAGGGATCATCCGAAGTGGTTGAGTAACTGAAGAAGCTGAGCATCATGCAACACTCAACTGCACTTCAAGGATGATCACGCCAAGCTGCTAAGTACAGAAGATGTTCAGAGCATGAAGACATCTTAGCAGCTCAGCACCAACTCCAACAAACAAACAAACAACTCAACAAAGCTGTGGTTCGGGGGTCCTTGTCCGGAGGGACTAAATGAAGTTCCAAGCTCATTGGCTTCAAGAGTTCCTAGGAACTAGAGGAGTTCCAAGGTCATTGGCCTCAAGAGTTCTTAGTGAATCAAGTCCCAAGGTGCCGGGCCTCAAGGAATCTTAGTGATTCGAGGTGGTTGCCCTTCCTTAGTGGAAATCCTCGCTAGTTGAAAAGTAAGAGTGGATTAGAGCTTGAGTCTCTCGAACCACTTAAAACCCCTTGTGTCTTTTTTAAATTATGTCATTTACATTATCGCTATAACTGCTATAATGCATGTTATGTATGTTTTAACTACTATAACCAAACTAACTCTCATTTAACAATGTATGTATGATTATGAATATATCAAATGAAGGGATCTTTTACTTATTCCACTGTGCTTGAAAAAGATTCTTATGTTTGTCATATGCTAATTTAATAGCAATACAAAATAAAAGAGAAAAGTATTTAAAATTAAAAAGGATCTATTCAACCCCCCCTTCTAGATCTATTGCCTCATCGAACTAACAATTGGTATCAAAGGTGTTCTCATGCTATATTCAAAAGCTAATCGCTTTGAGTTTGATCCCAGGCACAAACATTGTTCTAAACTTAGTTTAGTAGTAAGTAACTTGTTATATGCAAATGAGCTCATACGTTGGAAATATTGTGTATAGGTTAAATGAGTGTTTACACTCGAAGCTGCTCAGATTGGTCCATATTCTCAATTGTTACATCAACAAGACCAATCCTTGCTTACAGTCAATCTTGTAGTCTAAAGACCAGACGAGAGAGCTCAAGAGACATCAAAGACAAAGAGTCAAGCATCCACCAGCCTGAAAAATGAAAAGGTTATTCATGCTAAGAAACACTTATCAAGAGAAGAAAGAAAATCTTCTCAAACTTATGTCTGGCCAACCAGCAGCTGGGTGTAAACTTTGTAAACTGAAGGATGTCAAAGATTTAAAAATGTTGAGATTCTCTTCGCCTACATCTTCAGATCACGACCGATTGATTCAAGGTCAACAAGAGCAACAAGTCGTCAGAGCAAATGTGAAACTATGCACATCAATGCCTAAACTCAAGATATTAAAGATAAACGATCGTTAAGTAACCGACAAAGAAAAAGGTACGGTTCCTCACTATTATACATGTGTACATCATAAATGCACCTTCTTATGAACTATAAGAAGATTCGTCAAGAAGTCATAATCTACCTAAAAGGTGAAGAGAGAAAGTACCCGAGGATGGAAACTCAAATGTCTATAAACTTTCTCTCCATCCAAGTTTTAGGTTGAAGATGACATCTTGAAGGAATTTGAAATGGGTCATAAGAGCATCACATGCCAAATTAATTCTATGTGAAGTAATCTTTTTTGGTGGGTTAGTATGTATGTACAAATCCTTGTTCTAAGTGTTTGATAACACAGAGTAGTATGATCGTTCTAAAAGAGTATCTTGATGATGTGTAAACCGATCACCTCCATGAATCAACTAGATACTCCTAAATCGTAGAGTTGATTCTCACTGTGAACACTTAAACATTGTGAACATGATCCAAAGAAATGATGAAACCATCAAAGATAAAGAGAGTGTTATTAAATGTCAAATCTACACACACTCACCTTCACGCATATCAAAATGTATTATCTAAAACTAGTTTTATGCATGAATATGATGTTGGTGATAAATAAATGATGATTATCCAAATATAAGAGGAACATGGGTTTAGAAAACTAACCTAAAGCAGACCCATTTAATTATGGGTACCAAAAATAGAAATATATTTAAACTCGCAGTACTACTGGTCCGTCTCGATCACACTAAGGAATGTCAAGGTAAGACTTCAACCAAGAAGACTCAACCAACCAGAAGGCTAAGGACTGCTCAAAAATGATTTTGATAAAATTCCTATATGTCCAAGCTCATCCTCAAGACCCACCGAGCTAAACTCGAATGAAGCTCACATGGTCGCTAATCAGATATGGAAGAAGCCATGCAATCAAAGATGAAAAGGGTCTTATATGCTCAAATCAAGCAAAGCAAACTATATAAGAAGAATCCTCAAGGAAGCTCACATCAGAGGATCATCGAGCATCAACGAGAGGAACTCATTATGGGAGCGTAACTTCACAAACACAAGATCGACAAAGAAGACTACATTCAGAAGTGTTGTCAAATGATCGTAGAGAGTTATCATCCCGAAAATATCCATGCCACGATACAAGGAGATCTAAGTGATAATGGTGATTCCAATGTAAAGGAGATATGCAAGGTCGCTTTCAAAATACACATAAAGAAAAGGGAATCACATCTATCGAGAAAACAAGATCAACCATGGGGAGCAGTGATCTATTGAGAAACAACAACACTGAGATATACTATGAAGCAATGTACCAGCTACAGAGTCTCAAAACTTTATGGCTGATGAACCAAATGAAGATCAATAGTCAAAAGGAATGTCTCAAAACGTACTAGTGATAACCTATCAGCCACCCAACTCAAAATCGTGGTGTGCCTACGATCAAACATCTGATCGCAGTGTAAAAGCAGGAGGACACCACGATTACAGCAAATGCAATTGTCCAAAGTTGATAAAGGATTTCCCCACCAGAAAAGGTCAAATGAGATATCATTGCAAATCACTTCTAAAGTATTTTATCTGGAAAGTGCCTCAGGGACAAACCTGACCCTTAGCCCACTCTAAGAGGTTGGCCCTTCCTAAGCTACCTTAACCTAGAAGGAATGCTTAGTAAAAAATCATCTCAAGGAACCAAGTTAGTCAACGATCGTAGAGTCGAGGTTGAAGAGAACTCCACGATCGCAATGCAACCTCAGCGATCGTAGAAGACAACTCGATGATCGTAGTCCTACCAAAGGGTACTCTAGTTCACAAGGAGCTTGGAAAATGAGACAATTGTTCAACCATTCAAAATGAGGAGATAAGTTCAATATATCACCGAAATGATCAAACTCATGCCGCATCAAAATGAGGATAAAAGTCAAAGCCATCCATCCACTACAAGATCTCTCAAAAGTTGATCGTTGAGTCAACAAAGGAAAACGAGAGTCCATAGTCGCTTTACCATGCTACTCTATTTGAATCAAAAGGTCAACTGGCCAAAGCCACGCCGATTAAACGTCTACTCTTCTAAAAGGAAATATCTAACTAAAAAGTTATGGGGAGTTACACTCATTATCGGGCATCGGCAACCAATGGCTTGGTTGACACATCACCGGTTATGCAGAGTTAGAAGGAACCGCCATAAAGACAAATTCAATATGCAAATAGTTATCGTAAGTTATCGAACCTTTCTCCTCCCATTTTTAAACCCTAAAATCCTCTCAAGAGCCAAAATAGGTTAACACTCCAGAGCCTTACCAAATCACAATCACCATCTCTCATAAACCTCTCTCAATCAAATACCCACATTCTTCGAATCGCTTCAAATGGAAAATCTGGTAGTAATCACCGGCATTCAACTTGGAACCAAGTCGTTTGAGAAATCAAAAAAGAAGTTCGAGACATTCTCGAACTTGTGAAGAAAGTCGGATTCTCGTAATGCCTCGAGGCTAGCACTCGAGTATACGTCGACGGGTTAAAGAGTTCTACTCAAATGCTTCCATAAACTCCTCGAACCCTTTCTACCAAGGTCAAAGGTCGGGTCTCTAAAAGTAAAATCTTCCGACCTCAATCAATGCTTAGGTTTTCCTAACCAAGGACTCAAGAGCCTTGATGATGTCAATACGTAACAAAGCAAAGGAGATCATGGGGTACCAAAGAAACCCTAGTCTAAAAGACATGAAGAAGAAGGAGTTTCAAGAAGAGTACGAAGTTCCTTCACGAAATAGTTGGAAAATGTATATCATGCAAGGATAATCGCATACATGACATCGTGCTTTGATCAACAGTTGAAGATAATGTCAACAATAGTTTCAAGAAACAAATTAACTTTGAGTTATCTCTGTTTGACCAAATCTCCAAGTGGGGTAAAAGGTCGAGCTAAAGAAGTCTCACGAAAAACCTCTAACAAAGGTGTTTCATGGAAGACCGCTGAGTATTGTGATAAAGAAGAAGCTAGAGGAAGAATCAAGGATGATGAGGAGAACCTCTTAATGTTCACAAAGTGATGTCTCCACAATTATTTGTGAATTGGAAGAAAACCCCAAGGAGAACCGAAGGTCGATAACCGGGAGCAAAGAGCAGCAGGCCTCTCGCAAAGAAGAGAAGAAGTAAGAGGTAGAAAGCCTCGAGTCCGATGACTCGCACTCAACAAAAAACAACCACACCATCCAAAAAAGAAATCCAGAGGTGTGAAGAAAAACCAAGGCCCCATCAAGAAGTCTCTCCTCCAAAGACAAGGTAAAGAAGAAAAAGCCCTAATCATCCGAAACCACAAAAAGAGGAGAAGTAACAGATTACTTCAAGGGCATCTAAGAAAGAAAGCTAAGGTGGAAATCAACCCACCTCTCGCTTTCCCAAGACAAGTACATCCGATGAAGAGAAGGATGTAGAATCGAAGAAGAAAAGGGAGATGACAATGTCAAGGCCGAGTCCCCATGCACCAAATCCAAGAAATGAAAGTGAAGCCGGATTAATGAATGAAAATTCAAAGATTGGCCGATGAAGAGGAATGCTCAAGCCCCATGGCTAATCCTCGAGAGAAAGATCACTTCATCGATGAAGAAGAGATTCAAGATGACCCAACTCCATCCCCAAATGCAATCGCCCCAACAAGCCCAAGATAAATAAGTCGTTTCAAGATAAGGGGAAACAATGTTGTTTCAAGAAGAAGAAGAGGTGATAAGTCCAAAGAAGCCTCGCCTCAAACCTCAAGAAAGTTCTCTTCGATGAACCAAAGGCTTCTAAGTCGAAAGAAGAAGAAGAGTCTGACTCTCCCAAAACTGAACCTCCAAGAAGAAGGAAGAGCTACTGACTGCAAGCCAGATTCACCTCTAAAAGGAGAAGTGATCACTCCAATGCTATCATTGAACTAAGTGATGATGAGCTTGTATAAAAGGATGAAAGTGCTAAAGGTGAAACCAGTGGTGAAAAAGATGAATCAGAGGAAGATCATGCTGAAGAAGGTTCTAAAAATGAAATACAGCAAGAAGGATTCACTGTTGGATATGATCAAAATAGTTCAGGCTCAAAAAAAGAAGAAATGGAGAATGATTCCAATTCTGAAAATCAGGAATCAGAGGAGCCAGAACTCTATCTTGTCCTCTCTCCAGCGAAATTCACCAGGAGAATAGTGGTAGAAGTCTCGAATGAACCACCAGAAACACCTCCAGAAAGATGGGTGAATCATGGAGATGAGCAGCTCAAGGTGGTAAGAATGACTACCTTTGATATAGCTAAAAACTGGAATAACATGGAGCTAGATTGCACAACCATTCTCTATAATCCTGATGATTTGCTGATGAGATGGTTCTTCCAATGGATGTCATGGCTAAAGGCCCATACTAAAAGAGATGGAAGCTACTTCAGCTGGTGCTACTCTCACTTTCCAAGCATGGAGCTGGTGGCACAAAACTTCCCAAGGGTAAAGAGTTTTGCTACAAAGATGATCACAAACCAGCCCCACTTCAAAGTTTATCGTCATGCTGGAAATCACTATATCCCCTACGATTATAGAGTGGACTCTAAAGGAAGAAGGATCATGATCATGATCAAAGAGATGATCGTAGAGTTTGTTCACTCTACTAGTGATGGTGTTCAAGCTCAAAACCAGAAGCCTCCATCTGTTCAAGCACTACTGATAGACATTCCTTCAACCTCAACCAGCGATTGGAACTCAACGATCCTTCAGATTCTCAACACCTTTGAAAATCTGTTCAAGAATGCAGATCGTAGAGTTCAATCTAATGCTCGACAGGAGGCTGCTCAACCAGATAATCAAGTATCTGTGGAGAAGGAGCTGATGAAAAACTCTGATGAACTGAGTGAGAAAATATCTCTATTCACTGAAGAGTCACAGAAGCTGACAACAGCAGGAGATATTTCAATCCAGAATAAGCTTCAATCTACTATGGTTGATGTATCTCTCAAACTCAAAGAGAGGGATAACATCTATCTGAAAGTCATGAATGATCAGAAGGCAGATGCTCTACAAGCACAGAAGGCCAATGAAGAGCAGATTCAAGCCCTCTCTGACAAGATTGACGACATGAAGGAAGGCTTTTTCTCAAAGGCAACTTGAGCTAGGCCAACAGAACTCAAGTTTGAAGTTGCTAACTCCTCCCACCGATGGAGCAAGCTTATGTCCAACATGGGAGCAGCTCTCCCAAATGATTAATGACAAAAGGGGAGAAAAGAGAGACATAGAAAGAGGAAGAGCAAGAGGCACTCAAGAAGAAGAGCAGAAGGAAAGAGAGAAGAAGTCAAAGAAGAAGACAAGAAGAGAGAAGAAGAAAAGAATCATCATCCGAGGGGAGCCAAAAGATGATGATAACATGATCGCAGAGTCCGAGGGGGGGAGCATGAGAAGAGAAAGAAGTGAAGGGGAGCAAAGCAAAGATGAAGATCATCATCCTGGGGAGCAAGAGCAAGAAGAACAAACAGATGAATAGTCGATCAACAGACATCCCGAAACATATATGGAGCCAAAGAGGTACATCTCTAACTAGTTAGGTATGTTCGGATCCAGGATGTAAAATGTCTTAATGTATAAATTTGACATATCATTATAAATGACATTCATGATTATCTATTTTAGAAATACAAATTTCATCAGATATAAGATTCATTCATAACATGATATGCACTTATTATTTTTTTGTCATAATCAAATAGGGGAGATTGTCAAGAATAAGAATGTGAATGTTATTCCTATTTATATATGATTTGATTATGATATATATATATATGAATGAATATGCAAGTATGCTCGCATTAAGAAAAGATGTAAAGTCCTTTGATAGATAATAGAAACATGTGTACAAGGACTTAGAATGAATTGATCAAGTATGTTAGGTTGATCCTACATAAGCAAAACAGCTTTGTAAAGTCATTAAAAAGAAATGATGTACAAGGACTATAAAAGTAGAAAGATCAAGCATGTTAGGTTGATCTTATGATGTAATAGATATAGCTTGTGTCGATCGTCGAGCAATCGCACTGCAGAAATCGTAGTCCGCCAGAGAGTCAAGGAGAACTCGAGAGTATCGCCGAGGCGTAATCGTAGTCCGCAAGATAGTAGATCTCTTGAGTTCGTAGATCGCCAGAGAGACGAGGAAGGATCGTAGTGTGTCGAGTAGAACTTCCTCGAGCCAAGTCTCCGAGAGAAGTCATGTTTAGAATCAGAGAGACACGCTGCCACGAGCCGAATCAACATCCGCCAAGCCAAGTCGTAAACGTAGACTACACTTTAGAGTCGTAGAGTCTCATCGATGCCAAGCCAAGTCAAGGATCGTAGATCACACTCGAAGTTCGTAGAGTCTATTGATTACATGCAGAGATCGTAGTCGAGCAAGATCGATAAAGACACAACAAGCACAAAGACAAAAATCGTAGAGTGTCAAGATCTCGATCGAGAGTCATAAGGTTCGCATGACAACCAAGTCAATCGTAGAGAGTGCGTAATCACGACTCAACAGATGTGCTCACTCACAATGCCAAGGCGTAATCAGAGAGCAAATATGATTCTCAACAAATGAGCACTCCTGAATATCCAAAGGAACAAAGCCTCTAGTTGGTAATCGCAAAGATACATCTCCCACCAAGGGAACCAGAGAGCACTCAACGAATGACATGCAAGCTAACAGAAGATCTAAGCACCAACCCAATCAAGATCAAGATTGAGTTCAGGAAGCCATTCGAGATGAAGTCTTCCACAAGGAGATCGTAGAAGAAGACTTTCAAGAATCGACTAAGGAAAGTCAAGAAGTGCAAGAATTGTGTCGTTAGATAAGAAGACAACGATCTTGGAAGCAACCAAGATCGTAGTGTTTGCCAAACAAAGAAAGAACCGATGAAGTACATACGAGATATCGGACAACTCAAGAACAAGGCTAAAGTGATTAAGTATTGGGTCAGTCCATTGATGATAAGTGAACGGAGATCACAAGAGAGAAAGCGAAATGGACACGCCACAAATCAAGTGTCTTGCTATTCAAGGGGCGTAACAAGGAAGTCAAGTCATCAAGATTCGAGAACAATTGAGGCAAAATGTAAGTGTCAAGCATCGCACAAGAGAAGGAAGAGGTGTTCCATATTAAAGATCCAATCAACACTCTTCAAGATCGTAGTGTTATCTCTACCACCAACACGACACTCACGATCAGTCCTCAAGACATGCATCGTAATCGTAGAGTTCGAATATCTCAAGACCAAGCATTGGCAACGGTTCAATCAAGGGTAATATTCGACAAAAGCTTATTGAGAGCATCGATGCAAAAGGACAACCTTCGATCTAGAAATCGAAGGAGGAAATAAAGTCTTCGACCGCCCAAGACATTAAAGTGACACATCTCGATGGGTAGGTGAAATAGTAGATCGCAATGTCGAGAAAGTACGATGACTTGTCACATCGGCAGTCTACCTTAAGCAACTCGAGATCTATGAAGATGTTTGAATAGCTTTTAATGGCTACTTTCCAACAGAAGGATTGGGAAGGAGTATAAATCAGCTAGAGCTTCAAAGATCAAAAAAAGCGGGAGTTTCCAAGTTTGGAGTAACGGTGGACTGTTATAAACCATGTAAAATAATGAGTCCGAAGGCTCACTCTACGATCCACCAAGAACACTCAGATACATACAAAAGAAGAAGTAGAAGTGAGAGTTCTACAATGTAGAAGTGAGAGTTCTACTACAAGAAGAGTGTTCTAAACTGCCGAGAGAAAGAAGAGCATCATGTCATCTTGGTGTCCATCATGGGAAGACTCTAAGTACCATAGAGAAGAGCTCACAATCATCTTAGCAAGTCCATCATGAGAAGACATCAAGTATCAAGAAGGGAGATCACAAACGTCATCATGGTGGCAAGCATGAGAAATTTTCTAAGTACCTAGCAGAAGAGCTTACAGTCATCTTAGAAACCCATCTCTTGTACCATCATGTATCAAGAGGAATGATCTTCAAGCGGGCCATCAAGGATCATCCAAGTGGTTGAGTAATCAAGAAGTCGAGCATCATGCAACACTCAACCGCACTTCAAGGATGATCACGCCAAGTCGCTAAGTATAGAAGATGTTCGTAGCATGAAGACATCTTAGCAAATTTCAAAGACCAACTCCAACAAACAAACAAACAACTCAACAAGAAAGGCCGAGGGGTCCTTGTCCGAGAGGGACTAAATGAAGTTCCAAGCTCATTTGGGCTTGAAGAGTTCCTAGGGAACTAGAGGAGTTCCAAGGTCGCTAGCCTCAAGAGTTCTTAGTGAATCAAGTCCCAAGGTCACCGGCCTCAAGGAATCTTAGTGATTCTGTGGCCGCCTTCCTTAGTGGAAACTCGCTAGTTGAAAAGTAGAAGAGTGGATTAGAGCTTGAGTCTCGAACCACTTAAAACCCCTTGTGTTTTTATATTATGTCATTTACATTTATTATATCTATTGTTATAATGCTATGTATGTGTTATAACTAACAATGTATTTATGATTATGAATTTTAATGAAGAGGATCTTTTAATTAACCAAACTAACTCTACTTAACAATGTAATTTATGATTATGAATATATAAAATGAAAAGGATCTTTTAATTATTCCGCTCATGCTAACAGAAAGAAAAGATTCTTACGTTTTGTTTATCAAAATGCTAATTTAATAGCAATACAAAATAAAAGAGAAAAGTATTTGAAATTAAAAAGGATCTATTCGTTGGAATTAGTCCCCCCAAAGAATTCTAGATCTATGATGGGTGTTCTCATGTTAGGTGAGATTTGTTTGAAAAAATAAGTTGTGAAAAGGTCCGACATTTATATGTCGACGATTTGACTGTAAGAGTCGTTAGTTGGTATTTTAAATGGTTGTACCAACACAACCGAGAAAAGATTTGCACATTGACCCAGTGATGTGACACTGCTTAACGGGTCTGTGAAACTGAGATTCGTTAGGGTTCGGGGACTTAGTTATGCGGAGGGAAGGTGTTAGGCACCCCCCGACATCCGTGTTACCATGGTGACTGCCATTTTTCAATTAAACTGTTATATGAATATGTGTGTGTGTGTGGATCAATGTGCAATTATTTGAAAGTAGTGCTATGCCTCGTTTGCACCTATATACAAAGGGTTTGAATTTGTGTAAAAATTCAGTTTTAAACAAGATATAGCAGTGATGTTTTATAAAAAGAGATTTTTCAAACTCTTGTGCTCAATAGTAATTGAGGCCTTTGATACTTCCATTATATTATGTGTTCAGCTGGATTGCTTTTATTTTCGAGATGCGAAACATCTTTGAGAAAATAATATACATAGCAGTACCGAATAATTTACAAGTCGTGTACAGCTGAAAATGTCTGTGAGACCCCAGATTTTATCAATAAAGATTTAAATTTTGTCGAAATAATTTTTAATATTATGGTGTGAATTTGAGATAATATTATAGTTGTGGGTAGTATTTATAAATTTTGCAAAGTATGCAAGTGGTTATATTATATTCGATTAGTCGGGGAATATTCGGTTTAGCAGGGAATATTCGCACAACTACTCAATCATTGGTGGACCCTAATGTAATTATTGTCGGATCGAGAAAGCGACATAAAAAAATATTTTATTGAAATAATGACGGAAGTTTTACTGTTGATCTTGTTGAACTACCAAGTAGTAAAAGTACAAAGAATACGTGTGGTTGCATAGTAGCACACGGTATTGATTATTGATGCTTATGCGAGAAGTCACTCAGTTTGATTCCATTATTGTCGATTAATAATATGAATTATTATAGCGATAATGACGTTTTGTTTTATTCAGTATTATTAACGTAATAAAATGTAAACACATTTTATATAAAATGAATACTTTATTAAAGTTATTCTATAAATAGAATATATTATATTTTATTATGCATAGTGTTTTGCATAGTGTTGCATAGTGTTTGCATAGTAAAATGTTTTTATATAAATAGAATATATTATATTTTATTTAAAAGATTTTGCTTTAAATATGGACCGTCAAATTAAAGTAAATCAATCTGGACCGTTCATGGATTAATTACTATGCATTCTATTTTCCTATAAATAGAAGCTCATTCCTTCATTATTTTTTATTTAATTCAATTGAAACTCAGAGAGAAATTATAGAGAGAAGCTATAGAGAGAAAATCTATAGAGAGAAAGAAGAAGAGTATTCTGGTACTTCACTACTTTGATATCCAGTGTCTTTTACGGAAATGAGAACATAGCTGGGACGAGTCGGGGAACGGAGTAATGGTCCAGAGGATAGCATTAGTAGTCCTCACTATTTTGTGAAATAGTGTGATAATAGTTGTAATGAGGAACCCTTTTGAGTTTGTATAATATCTAGTAGACAATATTTGTATTCAAACTCACAGTTTATGTTGTATTGTACACGACAGTTATATTAGTAAGTTGTATTTGAATTTATGTACCATGTAAGTGGCGACCCAAGATGGGTGACGTATACCTAATTTTGGGGGCGTCACAGTTGGTATCGAGCTTAGGGATATGATCCACGGCTAAGATGCTGAGATAAGAACTAGGAGGGGAGAGACGGGGAATTCCTTCGCTAGTATGACCTACCTAAGTTTATTTGGTATTTGATTGGTCGGTCAGAGTATGGTGATAATATGTTGCATGTCAATTAACCCTTATTTTGTGGCAGTGTTTGAAAATGGCATCCGAGAATGTTGAGAATAGCAATGGAGCACAGGAGACTGTTGATTCTCCACAGATCAATAATCAGGACAATGTGCAACAGGATGGCAATAATCCTCCTGTAAACAACAACACTGATCAATTGATGAATGACGGTACGTTTAAAAGGTTTTTAGAATTCATGCAACATCAGGCGAAAGAGACTCCTGTCCAAAACGTAGGTGGAAACACGAAAAACTCTCGGGCGGTCACCGCTAAACAATTCAAGGAGCTGGGACCACTAGGAGTTTAAGGGAGAGCAAAACCACTTCGCGTAAGCATGGATAAAGCAGATTACCAAGATATTTGATGTCTTGGGATGTTCGAGGAGCAAAAGGTTCCTTTTGCCGCTTTTATGTTGCGTGGAGAGGCGACATTGGTGGGGAATCAGAAACGTACTCAACTTCTTCAGATGAAGATATCTTGGGAGAAGTTCCAGAGTCATTCAACGACAAATACTTTCCGAAAGTATTCGCCACATGAAGGAGGTGGAGTTTATCAAGTTGGAATAAAACAATATGACCGTGTCGCATGATACGAGGCAAAATTTGCGGAGTTATCACGATTCGCCCCACTTGGTGGATAATGAAGAGAATGACGCGAATGTTTTTAAGAGGTTTGAAGCCAGGAGATACGTCAACATCTTATTTCTCATAAAGCGTGTTTTTATTAGGATGTTGTAAATAGGGCTCGATTAGTGGGTAGCGATAACGAGTCAACTTAACTAAAAAGAGCAAAATGGCAGAAATTATAATACTAGTGAGAGTAGTCATCGAGCGGTGACAACAAGCGTGGAGGGAATCAAACGGGCGGATATGGTAACCACTTGGTGGTAATCGGGGCCAAAATAATAAGAATGGACATTTCAAGAAAAGGAGATTCAACGATGATGGAAAGACGTCAAAGACCAAAGACCCGTTGTTAAGGAAGGAGAAAGACCACCTATCATATGCTTCAAATGCGGAGGAGAGGGACACATCATCCGAACTAACCATGCCGAGTCAAAGCATGTTATAATTGTGAAGAGAAGGTCACTTAGCTCGATTTTATCGTTTACCAAAGACAAATTCAACTAGGATGGAGGCACCAAAGGCTGTCCCAGACAAACCAAAGTCGATAGTTTAAGAGAGAGTGTTTTTTTCTCGTGACGAGGAACCTGAATAAAATTATCACGGGTAAGTTAATCATAAGCTCTCAATAAGTCTATACCGTGTTAGATACCGTTCTACCCACTCTTTTATTTCACCTAGTTGTGTTCAACGTTTAAATTTGACTCAAGAAGAAGTTAAACTTTGACTTATTGGTTGAAACTTCATTAGTAGGAGCCTTCGTTACCGCTACTATTTTTAAATCTTGTTTGATTCAAATAAACATTTTCACGCTTCCTGTCGATCTTATCTTTTGAAAATACTTGCCTTTGATGAGATTTTAGGAGTCAATTGGTTAACTACTCATCATGCTTTTCGTAAGGTTGTTAGCTTTCATATTCCTAACCAACCTGTTATACTGTAATTCAAAGTAACCAAACCCTAAAGTTAATCAACAAGTTATATCAAGCCATAAGTAAAGAGCCCCGATCCTTTTCGTTGTTGACTTCCTTGTGTGGAATGCACCGCCGGACTTTTCTCGTAGGCGACGTCGTGGATGAAGATGGCAAGTTGATAGGTATCATTGTGAGGTCTTATCCGTGTTAAGGGATAGAAGTCATGATTGGTATTAATGTGACGTACTATTCAAGTCTTGGACGAGTATATGATTTTGAATGATATTTCTATCATTAATAAATTTCTTGGACGTATTCTTGAAGATTTCCTAGCCTACCCTAGAGCGTGAAATCGAATTTTGTATTGACCCCAAATCTAAAAACCCATTTCTTAAACCCTCAAATATTTCTTCAACTAAAAGGATGCATTTTACGAGGATTATGATGAAAGTCATAATAAAAGCATTGGACTAATGAAAATCATGGGTATATGAAGTATTAGTAAGTGTTATGATGAGTTATGTTGGTTATTATGTGAAAACATGAAAGTTTCTTAGAAATCACAAAGAGTTGAAAATCGATTTTGGTGAAAACGTAACATGAAATTCAATAGACCATATCTCCTATTATATTTTGAATTTTGAATGTGGTCAAGTCCTAGAGTTACATCTATGAGTTACCTAACTAATCCAAGTGGAATTACTGGAAAAGGTGTTGTAGATTTTTGTGTGGACTGATTTTAGCAAAGGAGTGTAAAGCTGCAAAAACCAAAAAATGCTGCCATGATTTTAGAGGGCTGTTTGGCCACTTAAATTATGAGAAAAATTCTGGCCTTTTGGGACATGAAGGTATATGGTATAAAGTACCTCCTGTCCAAAAATGAGCTCATTTCGACTTAAAATGAGCAAGTTATGACTATTTCAATATTTAGGTTTTTCCGAAAAAAACGCTATAATAGGAGTTCTATAACTCGATGACCATGAAATTTAAACTAGAAGCTCAAGTTAACATGTGTAAGGTCCTGCCAAGATTTTGGAATTTTGGAGTTAAACTTGAGGTAGCTAATTTCTTAAGAAATTAATTAGAAATTGATTTTTGAAAAATAGTAAATGAATTTTAAAAATTAGAAAAATATATTTTCATCATGGGACTATATTATGCTAAATCCCAGAAAAGAAATATTTTGGGACTGATTTGGTATTTTTCATGAAAATAATTTAATTCTGAACATATGAGTTAAATATGTTATGTGAAGTAACAAAGTTGAAAATAGGATTTTATGGCTAGAGAATCCTATATAGAGTATATGCATATATTTTTGAGAGATTTGATAATTGGTGATGATATCTTATGAGTATGGCATTTTGAATGATTAAATGCATTATATGGTAAAGCGTAAACAATTAAGATAAATTGTTTATAAATTTAAGAAGTGATTAAAATATTGTTATAATATTAATGATAATAGATTATGAGATTATTAAGTGATTGATAACATGGGGATATTCTTGAATCTGGATAAATTATATTATAAATGTTTAATATTTATCCTTTATCTCATTTGATTGATTCTTTATATCATTATCCTCACGCTTATATTATGTTGAAAGTCATCGTGGCTCAGTAGTGCATAGATGGACTTGGTATGATTATGACCGAGGGGATTGTTTTGGGTATAATCATAACTTAGTAATTGAATACACAATTATCTTTGGTAGTAGTGCATGGATAATTTGTGGTCGTGATACTAATGAATACACAATTATCTTTGGTAGTAGTGCATGGATAATTTGTGGTCGTGATACTAATGAATACACAATTATCTTTGGTAGTAGTGCATGGATAATTTGTGGTCGTGATACTTAATGAATACACAATTATCTTTGGTAGTAGTGCATGGATAATTTGTGGTCGTGATCTTAATGAATACACAATTATCTTTTCTTAGTAATGGATAACACAATTAATGAATACACAATTATCTTTTAATTAGTAGTGCATGGATAATTTATGGTGAATACTAATGAATACACAATTATCTTTGGTAGTAGTGCATGGATAATTAATGGTCGTGATACTAATGAATACACGATTATCGTTGGTAGTAGTGCATGGATAATTTTTGGTCGTGATCTTAATGAATACACGATTATCTTTGGTAGTAGTGCATGGATAATTCGTGGTCGTGATACTAATGAATATCCTTGGCCCGTAGTGCGGGGATGATTCGATGATGTGGATTAATTATTGAAATTTGAGTCTCGAGAATGAAATATTAATTCATGGATGTGGTAAAAGTCATCTTCGCCGTAGTAGTACATTGATGGACTTGGTATGATTATGACCGAGGGATTATTCGGTATAATCATGGATAGTAATTAAAACACGAATATCCACGCCAAGAAGTGCATGGATAATTCGTGGTCGTGATACTTATTATTGTTGAGTCTCAATATTATTGGTTTTTACGGTTGTATATCTTTGGCACGTAGTGCAAAAAGATGAATTGCTAATGAATATCTTTGCTTGGGATTGCAAAAATGAATTTAATGTTTTCAACGATAAAGGTATTCAAGGTATCCTCACCTCTTTATCATACCAGTTACGTACCCTAATTTCGAGGGCGAAATTCCATAAGGAGGGGAGATTGTGAGACCCCAGATTTTATCAATAAAGATTTAAATTTTGTCGAAATAATTTTTAATATTATGGTGTGAATTTGAGATAATATTATAGTTGTGGGTAGTATTTATAAATTTTGCAAAGTATGCAAGTGGTTATATTATATTCGATTGGTGGGGAATATTGGTTTAACGGGGAATATTAAATGCAACTACTCAATCATTGGTGGACCCCACAACGTAATTTATCATTTCGGATTGAGAAAACGACAAAATATATTTTATTGAAATAACGACGGAAGTTTTACCATTGATCTTTGTTGAACTACTCAAGTAGTAAAAGAAAAGCGATGTCGTGTGATTGCATAGTAGAAATACACGGTATTGATTATTGATGCTTATGCGAGAAGTCACTCGGTTTGATTCCATTATTGTCGATTAATAATATGAATTATTATAAGCGATAATGACGTTTTGTTTTATTCAGATTATTAACGTAATAAAAGCGAAACATCTTTTATATAAAATGTAATACTTTATTAAAGTTATTCTATAAATAGAATATATTATATTTTATTATGCATAGTGTTGTATAGTGTTTTTGCATTGTGTTTTTTGCATAGTGTTGCATAGTGTTTGCATAGTAAAATGTTTTTATATAAATAGAATATATTATATTTTATTTAAAAGATTTTGCTTTAAAT
This sequence comes from Panax quinquefolius, assembly GCA_020205615.1. Classification (NCBI taxonomy): domain Eukaryota; kingdom Viridiplantae; phylum Streptophyta; class Magnoliopsida; order Apiales; family Araliaceae; genus Panax; species Panax quinquefolius. The sequence continues at coordinate 74,519,724 of CM035151.1, forward strand.
ATGGGATAAAATCAGATTAAAGTAAATCAATCTGACCTGATTCATGGATTAATTACTATGCATTCTATTTTCCTATAAAATAAGCTCATTCCTTCATTATTTTCTTACTTAATTCACTTTGAAACTCAGAGAGAAAAATTATAAAAGAGAAGCTATAGAGAAAATCTATAGAGAGAAAGAAGAAAAGACGGTACTTCACTACTTTGATATCCGGTGTCTTTTACGGAAATGAGAACATATTTGGGACTTTAGTCGGGGAACGGAGTAATGGTCCAGAGGATAACATTAGTAGTCCTCACTATTTTGTGAAATAGTGTGATAATAGTTGTAATGAGGAACCCTTTTGAGTTTGTATAATATCTAGTAGACAATATTTGTATTCAAACTCACAGTTTATGTCGTATTGTACACGACAGTTATATTAGTAAGTTGTATTTGAATTTATGTACCATGTAAGTGGCGACCCAAGATGGGTGACGTATACCTAATTTTGGGGGCGTCACAATGTCCATCACGGGAACCGAATCTAGATTCAATACACTGAATCTGTGATCACATGATTCTTAGGCTCACATGATGTAGCAATTTATATGAAAGGTGTAAACAATTATATTTATAAAAGCTGTAAATATATATATACAAACAGGATCAACCACCACGAAGCACCTCTCCATGGGGGATCAAATATGTAAATATATAAAAGCGGTAAATATATATAGAGAGACATGATCAACCACCACGAAGCACCTCCATGGGGGATCAAAAATTTAAATAAAGCAATAAAGACGATCAACCGCCACGAAATAAACTCCAGGCGGGACGAAATATAAAGAAAGTAGTAAAAACGATCAACCGCCACGAAGTAAACTCCAGGGCTGACATAAATGTAAATATATATATATATAGATAAAAGTGGTAAACGCACATGATATATATCGATCTCGGCTCGGTTTATCATTTCGGCAATTTGTCGCTATATATATATATATATATATATATAAAAGCATTAAACGCATCGGATGTAAAATCCAAATTCATCGAACAGAGTTCGACAACAGTTCATATATATAAGTATATATATATGTACAAAAAGAAATAAAAGTCGCGGACCGAAGTCCGGGCATACACATGCAACACGACTCTCAACGTGAAGAACGGTGTGTGCAAAGATGAACATAAAGGCTTTAAAGTGTGTAAGAAGGCTTACAGTGGACTGCCAAAGAAGATTTCAATGACTTGAAAGGGATGAACACTCGGCTCCCGCCAGTAAAAATATAACAATTTATAAGCTCACAAGTGTTTAAAATGAGAAAGCACTCAGTTTATAGTGTGTACACAGCAAATTGGACAGTTCTTCTTCACTTTTTCTCTTACAAATATGGCCACCCCAAGCCCTCTATTTATAAAAGGGGAGACGCAAGTGTACCTGCGGCTGCCCGGGGTGCCCCGGGCAATGTGGGTCCCGCCGTCTCAAAGTACGTGCACTCGGACGATGCGCTGTTTGCTCGAACCTTCATAACTTTTAATCTGGGAGTCCGATGGAAGCGTGTCATACCATTCCAAAAAGATCTTTCTGAGAGCTACACAATGACATAGGATTTGCCCTTTTTATTTCGGGAAGATAGGTCTATGACCGAAATGGCATTTCTGGGTTTCCGCCAGGTAGTCCGTTGAGCCGTTTTGCGTAGTTTGCGCTCGAAAGTTAAGATATGGTTCTTGTGGGACTTTTTTTTGAAGTAATTTGAGTTGAAATGAGTGTATTTGATTTGAGTTGAAGTTGAGTTGGCAAAATGATCATTTTGCCCCTCTTGGGTTATCTCCGGTTTTCGCACAATTGTAGCAGTCTTTTCTCAGGGTTATCTTTAAGGTTGACCTGATGTTGACTTTGAATGTCCTCAGGGTTATCTCTAAGGTTGGCTTGACCTCTTGGGATTATCTCCAGGTTTTGAACTTGATCCCCCGGGGCTATCTTCGAGGTTGAAACTGACTTTCCCGGGATTATCTCCGGGGTTGGAAACTGTTTTCCCGGGGTTATCTCCGGGGTTGGAAACTGGATTTCCCGGGGCTATCTCCAGGGTTAGAATTGATGTTGTGGTCCTCCAGGGTTATCTCTGGAGTGTGAAAAAGATGTTTTTATCCTCCTACATAGTTAGTAACAGGAAAACGAAATTTTGAGTGTCTACATGCATTACGTGTTAAAGATGACTTTCACCACAATATAAGTATAAGGATTATGACAATGATATAAAGAATGAATCAAGTGAGATCAATGACAAATATTAGAGATTTATAATTTAATTTATCCTGAGTTCAAGAATGTCCAAATTGTCAACATGATCACCAATTGTGGAGTAAAATTCAAAAATGATATTTAAGATTCAAATTTCAAAGATAATTTGGACAAATAAAAGAAACTAAATTCCGTCGTGAATAGTATCCCGAATGAATAGTACCCGAATGAATAGATTAAAATTTAATAAGAAAATTCAGACCAATATTTCAATGAAATGATATTAGATAAAGCGCAAACTTTTAAGGATATTCTACTAATTTTAGGAATTTTCACCATTTAATAATAAGGATATGGAAACAAACAATAATTTCGTACCTTAAATGGAGGAATATGAAAGAAAATGATATCCATTGACGAGTACAAAAGAAATGATATCCAAAACGAATATGAAAGAATATACGAAACTGCAAATGGATTTTCACCAGTCACGCGGTAATCCGCGTAGACAGATCATTTCTATAACATAATAAAGAATGAATACGAAGGGTTATTCACCATGCATGCGGTAATCCGCGTAGACAGGTTATATCCAATATTAATAAAGAATGAATACGAAGTGTTATTCACCAGGCATGCGGTAATCCGCGTAGATAGGTTATACCTACAGATTAATAAAGAATGAATACAAAGGACATCCCTTATGAGTATGAAAAAAATAACATCCTTTATCTCAATTAACAAGTGATTGGATGTTCAACTTGAATAATACTTGTACTCTTACTAATATTCACAAATGCCAAAAGTAGCATATCACACTTTAAGAGAACTTATACACTAAGAAATTTTGAGAGAGTGGAAGGAAGTATAAGCAAGGAAGTTATGAATTTCCTTAGGTTAAGCCTTCCTATTTATAGCCAAAATATCCACATTTTATAAATATTTTATTCATCCATTATATATACTTTAAACATAATAATTACCTATTTTCATCCGTTATCTATATTTTATTCAAAAAGAATAATCCATTATCAATATTTATTCAAAATATAAATCCATTATCAAAAAGATAAATCCATTATCAAAAAGGATTATTCCATTATCATTATTTATTCAAAAAGATTAATTAATTATCAAAAAGATTATTCCAACTTAATGTATTAATATTACGGATATTGTTCTTCAAATAATGAGTTGACATAACTATTTAAAACTAATGACTTCCATTGTGCAACTATCCATTACTACCCTTGCTATGATATCAGTTATTGGTTCAATAATATGAGATACTGTGACAATTATTGTGACACCCCTAAATCCGTGTGCTTGCTATAATGGACTGGTGCTCACTAATTTCTTCCGAGTATAATTATTATAGGCTTACAATATTGATAACCAGATGGTTCATAGGAAAGAGAGGGCCTTCCGTATAAACGACGCGCAATTAACTAACCTCTTTCCTTGATAGAATTTTTTAGATATTGTCAATAATGTTTATTAGCCTAATAATATCATATCAGATAAAATGAGATACTGTGTCGTGTCAATAATATAAAATATTGTGCATTTGCTACTATGACAATTATTGAATGAAATTGAGTGACTTCTTACATAATAATCAATAATCAAAGATATTGTGCAATACCGTGTCCTACTGTGCAATAACTCGTATTACTGTACTTTTATCACCATGTATTTCAACAGTATAACGGTAAAAATTTTGTCGTTATTTTTATCGCTTTATTTATCCAACAATTATTCCATTGTGGGGTCCACCAATGATTGCACCGTCGTATGAATATTCCCCGACAAAAATAATATTTCCTGGCCAAACGAATATTCCCTAACAAAACGAATATTTTATGATAACTTGTTTACTTTGAAAAATTTGCACATATCACCAAAAACTATAACATTTATTAAATTATCACCTTACTATTTAGAATAATAATTAGAGAAAATTAAATTTTTATTAATAAAAAGTTGGGGTCTTACACTAGTCGAGAATGATATTGGCTGGTCGACAATCATCTTGAATGACAAACGTAACAGTTTCACTAAACTTCACAAATATAGGAGTTTATTTGTTGAAATTTAAAAGTCCATGGCGATATAAGATTTAAAACTAATTCCTTTTAATGGATATAGTGAGTTGAAAAAGTTTATTTGGGCGACCGAAAACTCATCTCACCAAAAATAGTACTATAAATAAGAAATTGATGAATTTACAACAGCAAGTGATATTTCTACATGAAAACAATAATTATAGATCCTAAACCGACGATTTTCATCGTCGCTATACTTCTATAGCGACATTTTTATGTGAAAATATAAAAAAATGTTATGAAAATATCAATTTCCTATAAATACGGGGTTAAAAAAACTACATTTGTGAGTAAGACCGTAAAATAAGCAAACAGTTTGAACTCGATTCGTACTCGCTCGACTAAAAGTTCGAGTCGAGACTCAAAATATAAATGATTCAAATATGAGTAAATTTTAAAATTTGATAAATTACTCGAAATTTCTCAAATTGTAATTTTTAATTGATACTCGAATTATATTCTTTCGAAAAGTTCAAACTGCTCGGACTCAATTCGAGATCGTGCTCGACACGGTACCTAAATGAATCTCAATTAAATTTTATTTTATATTCGATAAATTTTGTGAACTAAATATGAGCAACAATACTCAATATGACTCAATTCATTTAGACTCTTATTTTACACCTTATTTTACACAATAGTCAACGTGACCAGATTCATTTACACCTTTATTTGTGAGTTAAAATAATTATATTTAAAATTAATACTTGGACAAAAAATGATTTTTAAACTCCACCAACGCTTCAAAAAGTGTCGAACCGAACACGTACTCGCCTACTCCGTGACTTGGTGTAAACTTGCATAAACCTTGGGGTTTATTGTTCAGACTTTTCTTAGCAACAAATTTCCCACAGTGTCTTGTTTGAATGGAATCACTGCTAGGGTTTAGTGAAACAATAGCAAGCGATTTCATCGTGGAAGACAAATCCTTCCGCGGCTACAAGCTTGTGCCATGGATAAGCTGGCAGGATTGGAGATTCGTGAAAGACTCTCTCTTCTCTTCCTCACCGGATTCCGTATCTTCGGCTCTTCGAAGAGTAATTACAATTCAAATCCCTAATTTCGCATTCCACTAATTATTTTATCGAGATTTTCTAGTAAAAAAATTGAGAAATTTATTTGTGTTTTTAGATTTCTGCGTGGCGAGGAAGAGGCTGTGTTCCAGTTATGGTGGAAGTGACGGCTTCGATTATCGAAATTCAACAGAAAGATCCTATTTTTAGGTATATTTGTTCGCCTTTTCCCCCTTTGAAATACCCAATTCTGGTTTGTTGTGTGAATTACTCCCTAATTTCCAAAATTAGTGGTACATTTTTATTGTCCCTCCCAAAGAGAGCAATTTCATTACTTACTTTTATTCCTAGTGCTTGTTTGGTTAGAGTGCTTTGGTGCGTATAGAAGTTGAAATGCTCTTGGTTGCCTTGAACAACTTATTTCAAACGTAACTTATTTACTTACAAAGGTAGCGTTCAGGTCTCAAACGCACCGCAGCAAATGAACCACACTGTTTTGCATTTAAGCTCCAAAATGCGTTTATGAGTTAAGTAAGCTACATGATGAATAAACTACTCATCGACAAACAAGATTTTCAAATGCATTTGAAGTTCTAAAGCGAACTAAATACTCTAGAAGTTGGTAGACAAACTACCACCACTACTATATTTCTAACCAAGTGTTAGGGTTAACCGGTTAAGTTTGTTTTTTTCTTGAAAATATGTCATTTTACAAATGTATCTCTAATTTTTGACATAGGGAGTAATTTGATTGCCCACTTTTATAAATGTGTACATAGTTTGGGCTAATTTTGGCAAAAAATAATATAGAATGAAAAAGAAAAAGATTTGCATGTGCTATCTTTCTTTCATATGCTTCAAAACAAAATTAGAAGGATGCATATTGAATCATTGATAGGTATATATTTGGTTTATGGTTTATGTAGGGATGACATCTCCCACAATTCGTTGCATTCAGAGGAGATGTTGGCTATGCTATATTGCATGGCAATCATGAGGTACAATTTCTCTCGCTACTGACTAGTATCAACAATTTGTTAGTTGGGGGCTCTAAATGTATGAAAAAATGTGTGCTTATAATGTGATGCGAACTTTGTATTTTTGGCGGTGAACTAATATAAACCCAATTTTATTATGCACTTTCCATCAAATATGTTTGTTATCTATTGTTTAGATTTACAATCACATCAATAATGGTAAGTTACAAGACCAGATAAACTCAAACTAAATTTATTGAACCTAAAAAGTTTCAATACTCCACCAATATTTTTTATCTGCTTAAAGAACACATTTTCATTAAGAGGATACGGGAATAGAAAAACATTGTCGAAATTAGGCGATTGATGTATTGAGGGAGAGAGATGTATTTTTCTGGGGAGGAAGAGAACAGAAGGGCAAACTTAAGGCGGAAGTCCGTTGTTTGATGATTCCCAAGGGAATTTGTTGGAGTCAGAAATCTAAAGCATTGTGGCTTAAAGAAGGTAATTGTTGTACCAAGCTTTTTACCGTAGAATTGCCACTGCTCATAAATGGGTTTGATTAGATTGGGAACATTTCAATTGATGGTGTAGATTATGTTTAGGAGCAAGGGATCCAAAATGGTATTGTTAGCTTATTCAAGAGCTTCTTTAGTAAGGTGGTAGATTGGAGACTGAGGCTAGATGACTTGGATTTCAACTACATTGATCAGTTGGATAGGGATTGGCTGGAGAGGCCCTTTTTGTGGAGGAGATCTTGGCAGCTTGAGGGGGTTGAACTGTAATAAAACCCATGGTCTATGCGAATTTACCTCCAGGAGTGTTGGAATGTTGCGTGAGATGACTGAGGATGTTTAAGCAGTTTTTCATTCAATATAATATGAATTTGTAAAACTGGTAAAGGTATGAGAGACTTAAGTTGTCTATTCGACGTTGTTGACATGTATGTTTAAAATATGAAGCCATGCATACTTTTTATGGGTGAACAGATTTCTGTTACAACTTGCAAGGTTCCCATACCATTGATTCTGATGTAGAAGTTAACTGGACAGCAAGAGAGGAATTTTTGGGACCAATTTGTTGGTATTTTAGTGCTAAAATGGTTGATATCCAGTGTTTATTTTGAACGTTACTTGAGAATAGGCTGAAAGTGCAGAAAATATAGAACAGAAGATTACATAAGAATAACAACAATAAACTATAGAAAGAAAGAGGGGGGATAGTCTAGGTGTCACACCTATATTCCCAAGGCATCAAAGGTTCAAAGTATCAGTCGAGTTGCTGAAATCTTGGTATCGGTTTGGTTTCCTTACTCACCGATCCGATAATTAGTCACGAATTGTAATTTCAAGTATTATCCATGAATAGTTGTGTATAGGTGAAATTTTGCTATAACGGAAAAAAATAAAAGTGTAAAGAGAAATAACTGCGTAACGGAGGAATAAAGGTGAATTTAACGGTGTAACTCTTTATGGAACAAAGGGAGTAACAATAATAATAATAGAAAACAATAATATTCTTTTTGTGGAATATAAGAAGTCATAATAATAAATAAATTTGTATACTTAAATGTTAACTAATCAAAAATAATAATAAGTAACTTTGAAGCTCTAGTGTAACAGTGCGTATGGCCCGCAACTGAAGCCGAGTTAAAAAAAACACTTCCGCAACCTAGGGCACCACCTCGACTTTGAACGATGCATCAAAGGGAAAAGATGCATCACACATCCTGTAATCAGAATTTTTCATTCAACTTCTCTCTCTGTCTCTATAATAGTATAATGGTTCAAATACATCAATTTATAAGACTCCAAAAGCTTTCCAGCACCTTAGATACACTGAGCTTATTTAATTAATGCATGAATAAATCTTTGAATGGATACAGTAATGAATGACACATTACATAACACAGAAAATTATAACTGATTAATTCTTTAGACCAGCTCCTAGATAATCAAATCTGCCTCTTCATTTATAGTGTTTTCCAGACCTGCCAGGCCTGTCTAAATCAGTTGATAATAACTGATATCTATTCTTATTAGTTTTTGCAAGCCCTTGTTCTGTTTGATTAATTGTTTTCTGCAATAACCATGAAAAACCCAATAAACGTGTATAAGCTTCAAGCTGATATATCAAATTATTTGGTCTGTTGCTTTATTTTTGCGTGTTTGCTCTTTCATGTTGGAGCCTGAAGAACTTAGCTTACACACTTATATCCTATGTTTGAAGATTCGTGAATGGTGTTGTTGAAAAGACACGTAAGAAGACGGAGGTGTCAATTGGGGAAGCAGCTGAGGTTCTTGGTATACCACGTTTGCTGATTGATGTTCGGCACGGTAAGGGACTTTATACATTAACTTGGTGCAACATTGCAGGTCTTTAACCTGTTTTGCTAATTCGTTGATTTTCGTTTGTAATATGAGGCTACAATTATTGCTACACCCCAGTAAGCTGGTTATGATTGCGATTGTCCCTAATTCTCCCCACTGGGAGGACTGCGACTCAGCAAGACACACTGCTGGTGTTAGTCAATAAATATTAACTAATTGGGTTTTCTTGGTATTACTTCACTGATTAATAAATCCCTTGTGTTGTTCTCTGTTTCTTAATTTTTAGAGGGTTCTCATCGCGATCTCCCATCACTCCGGCTTGTCCGGCTTGCTTCTATTAAGGTACCTACTTTTTCTTTATCCACGTAGTTTGATGGAATAAACTCTTCATTTTATTCAATCGAAATTATATGCATGCCATTGAACATATATGCTTGTTGGCCATGTTTCTTATTTTGTAGTGTTTTAATTTTCTCTTCTGTACTATACAAAAACTGTGTTAGTAAGGAGCATACGTTTATAGGATGTTGTCTTTCTTGAGCTTGTCTATATTACTAAGATAACTGAAACACGATAGACTGAATTTTGAAAAGTATTTACAGGTCTTTGTTGGTGGTGATCAATAATGTCTTGGCCCAAATGGTTTCTGCTCACCTCTTTAATGGAACTGAAAATAGTAAAATTCTTAATTAGGAGACTAGTACTTTGTTATTAGTTTTCTTGCTGATATTGACATTATGAAATTGAAAGATCCAAAGAGGTGTTATATTATTCATTTGGTTAAAGGGAAGAATGAATATCTAGCATGATCTGTTAATCGAATTTGAATTATAAAAGAAATAAAAAATTAGTATGTTTGTTCTCCTTGATTAAATTTTGATTTGTAATGAAAAATTATTGTATATGTTGTCCGTGTGTGTGTGTGTGTGTCGGGTAGGGGAATTTTTAGGTCTATGCTTTGTACTTGTGCAGGACTTTGTTCAACGCACTTTGTGCTTTATCTTTCCCTTCAATTCTCCTACAAGAATATTGTAATTTATAGAAAATGGATGTGCCGTGCGTGCATGTGTTTGGGGTGGGGAAGGGTTTCTTGGTCTATGCTTGGTATTCCATTCTAGGATTCTCAAATTATTTGGATGTGAGATATCCAATTGCTTGTGCTGGTTTGTGATTAAAACATTTTTCCTCGTCTTATCTTTCTCCTCATTGTGTGAGAAGGATATAGTGTGCAAGTTTGCACAAACTTGAATAGGAAAGCGTTGTGCTTACTCCCTCTTAACATGTCATCAAGCTAACATGGAGATAACATTCATCACAAATGGAAATATCTTACTCTGCCAAGCTCAAACCTATTTGAGAGCAAGTGATGCAACAACAGAGATAGGGTTTCATGAGAAATTAGGGTTTTAGCGAGAATTTAGAGAAGAAGAAAACTTCAAACAACCTTTTAATTAGTTTATGTCAAGCATAACCGTAGTCATTTTCTGTTAAGTCTTAATATCTAGAATATTCTCCAAGTAGCAACCTCACATTTCCATGTGCCCATGTGCAGCTGGTGTAGGATAAGTAAAGTAGGTATATGTTAAGCTTTATTTTCCTGCAAGTAACTTAGTATAAATATGTAAACAGTAAGTAGTTTTCATTTCAAGCTTTATCAACGATTATATGAAATATTTGAGTCTCTTTGAGCTCTTCTCCCTTATCTCTTCCTCACCTCCATTCTACCCTTTTTTTGCCCTTTCTTTCTCCCCAAACTCTGTTTCAGTCTCTTTCTGCTCTAATTATCTATCTCCCATTGTTAGGATCTCATCTAGTTCCTAACAAATTGGTATCAAAGCTGTTCAACAACCTGGAACCATCTTCTTCACTCCGAACTTCATTTTTGGGTTATCTGGGTTACTAGTTGGAGTCCTCAATTGGAGGAATTTTTACTAGTTTCTTTTGGGTAATCATCTGCAAGTATTACCCAGCAGAATTAGTTGGTATTGAAGTACTTGAAACACAACAGCAACGAGGAAATTGTGCTCTGTTTGCTTCTGTTTTCTGGTTCAACCTGCAACTGAGGAATTCAACAACATCTTCATTTTGTTTATGGTATAAATCACTCTTTCTCTACTCGTTTACATCTATTCTAAGAAGCCCAGTCCTTAAACTCATACACAAACACCATTTGATGGAATTTAATCTCATATTTCATTGTTCGTCATTTACCGACCAAACAATTCTACAAGCTGAAATTATACCACTTGGATATGATTATTAGCAACTATAATTGTTTGGGCTTTATTATATTTTGCATCTATTATATTTTGCATCTATTCTAATCAACAAACTGATCAGATGGCTGAATCTCTTGTTAAAATCCTTGTTATGTGGGTGAAACTGGCCGAACTGGAATTTTTTCCTTTTTGAGAGACCCATTTGATTGTTGTTGAAAAGAGTGATGTGAATTCTACTTAAATAGGTGCCCTAACCAAAGCTATAGCAGATTTAAGTAGTTTATTGTCCTATTCTTAAATTTTTTTCTTTCCAATTTACCCAATTTTCTGCTATAATAATAGTGACAAAAATGGCTCTATTATACTGATAGTGTCCATAATTGTTACTTATTTTGAGCCATTAGTTCTTCAGTAGCTTGTTTACTCTATATAGGTGCATCTAAGCTTAGGCTAGGTGTACTTAAATTTTTAGAAATTTCGAACACTCTAATTGTTCTAGAGTAGTTCTTTTCACCACCAACATTAACACTCAAGCTCATTTACTCCAATTGGTCTAGTGTTGACACTAGATCAATCCATTGATTGAACTCTGAAACTTAATAATCCTGAGTTTTCATTTCTCTTCTCTAAACAATTCACCAACATGGCTGGACCTTCACATTCAAACTCCAACCAAATGCTGCAACAAGACTTTTTAAGTTTGAGAGAGTACTCATGAGAAACTGCATAACATTGATGTTAAAATGGATTCCTTCATGGATAGAATTGCTAAGATGCTTCAGTCTAAAGGTTCCAGTGATGGGAATGACTTCTCTAATCCCTTTGGAGACATGGATGGGCCTAGAAGAGCTAACAAAGACGGAAAAGGTATCTATAGAGATCCCTTTCACATGAGGAGAGCACAAGAAGAAGAGGATGATAATAATGATGGTGACTATGATACTGCAGACACTAGGACCAACCTAAGGAGGAGATATGAACCTAGAGGAGGCGTGAGGAAAGGGATCCTGACTTAAGACATTTGAAATTGTCATTTCCAGCTTTTGAAGAAAGAGATGATGCTGCTAGCTGGGTACTTGATTGTGAAGAATACTTTGACATTTACCAAGTGAAGGGGCAGAGAATAGTGTCTATTGCTACCATGCATCTACATGGGGTGCCTAAGAGCTGGTACAAGGCTTATTGCAGTGGTAAAGGAGCCATCTCCTGGGAAGAATTCTCAAGGGACTTCACTGTTAGGTTTACTGAAGAGGGACATGACAATGTGTTTGAGCAATTTAAATTGCTTAAACAAACTGCTACTGTGAACCAATACTATGATGAGTATGAAAGGTGCAGGGGTTGATGTTGTGTCAAATTCCACAACTCACTTAAAAATACTTTGTGGATAATTTCATTGTGAAACTAAAAAGATTGTGAAAATGCTTAGGCCTGACACCCTATCTTTGGCCTTCAAGTTAGCAAAACAACATGAAACCCCAATACTTGAGCCTTACACTTATAACCCCAAAAACAATTTCCCTTCATCGAACTCTCTACCCAAGATCAACCTAATTTCACCAATCATTGGAAATCTCAGAAAAAACCTCACTCCTAACAATTCAAACCATAAACCAGCTCTGTTGACCTACCCTAAACACAACCCAAACCAAATACATGTAACACCCAAGGCTATAACTGGTGCACAAAGAGATGAAAGGAGAAATAAAGGCCTATGCTACTATTGTGATGAAAAATTTGTCAAAGGACATCAATGCTCCAAGCCACAAATCTTTATCATAGCCAATGAGGACCCCTGTAAAGAAGATGTCTTCCCTCCAAAATTTGATGAGGAACCGAATTCCATAGCAATAGATTGTTAAGGAAATGAAGAAGCCGGAGAAGAGATAGGAGTCTCATTGCTATAGAGGGGCATTTTAGTCCTAGAACTTTTGTAGTCACAGGGTATGTGGGAAGAAAGCCAATCTCAATTCTAATTAATGGGGGCAGTACCCATAATTTCATGGATCCAAACATTGCTCTAGGGCTGGGGTGTAAGGTGGAAAATATTCCTCCCATGACAGTGACAGTTGCCAATGGCTCTCGACTATTGTGCAAATCACAATGTAAGGAATTCACCTGGGTCATGAATAAGGTAAACTATAAAGGGCCAGTCTACATCCTAACCCTAGGAGTTTGTGACGTGGTACTGGGAGTACAATGGTTGGAGCAGCCACCTTCGACTATAGAGACTTAACCATGGACTTTGTGTATCAAGGAAAGGCAGTGCAACTACAAGGGAAACAAAAACTGGGAACCCCCTCCTTAAAATTGGTTACAGTGGACTCCTTGGCAAAGCAGTTTAAAGGCCAAGAACATGGTTTTGTTGTACTAATCTATTCAATCAGTATGGAGGAGCAAGGAGCTAGTCAAGTTCCTAAGGTTATGACTGAACAACAATGCTATCAAATGGAGGGAGCAGAATCATCTAAGGATGACAAAATCAAGGACCTTCTACAAGAATTTAACTCCATCTTTGAAGAGCCAAAAGAAATGCCTCCTAAAAGGTTACTAGATCATCATATCAACCTCAAACTAGGAGCTCAACCCTTCTCCATCAGGCCCTATAAGTGTTCTTATGAACAAAAAAATGAAATTGAGAGATTGGTTCATCAGAACTAGCAAGAGTCCTTTTGCTTCTCCTATACTCCTAGTAAAGAAAAAAGATGGATCATGGAGGGAAAAAAGATGGATCATGGAGGTTTTGTGTTGACTACATGCATCTCAACTCTTTGATAATAAAGAACAAATATCCTATACCCTTGATAGATGAGTTATTAGATGAATTGGGTGGAGCCAAAGTATACACTAAGCTGGACCTCAGAGCTGGTTACCACCAAGTTAGAATGGCACCTGAAGACATAGAAAACAACCTTTAGAACTCATCAAGGACATTTTGAATTTACTGTATTACCATTTGGGTTGACAAATGCGCCTGCTACTTTTCAAAATTTGATGAACCATGTGTTCCAACCTTTTCTAAGGAAATTTGTGCTACTGTTTTTTGATGACGTCATGGTATACTCTAAAAGCATGGAAGATCACTACCTCCACTTGAAAGCAGTTTTTAAAGTCATGAAAGAAAATCAGTTGTATGCTAAATTTAGCATGTGTGAAATTGCCAAGGAAAGAGTGGAATACCTAGGACATGTCATATCAGCAGAGGGAGTAGCCATGGATTCTTCAAAAGTGGATTTTGTTCTCAGCTGGCCCAGACCTACAACCTTGAAGGGCTTAAGAGGATTCCTTGGATTGATATGCTATTATAGAAAATTTATCCAGAACTATAGCACCATGGCAAAACCTTTAACCACTTTATTGCAGAAAGACAACTTTTGATGGAATGAAGCAGTTGAGAAGGCATTTGATCAATTAAAGAGAGCCTTAACCACTGCACCAGTTTTGGCATTACCAGACTTCAACAAACAATTTGAAATTGAAGCAGATGCTTCTGGGGAAGGCATTGGAGCTATACTAATGCAAGAAGGAAGGCCATTAGCTTATTTCAGTAAGGCTCTTGGACCAAAAGGACTAGGGTTCTCTACTTATGAGAAGGAACTCATGGCAGTTGTAGAACCAGTAAAGAGATGGTCTTCCTATTTGGGGTTCAAACAGTTTTTGATAAGGACTGATCATCAGTCTTAGAACAAAAGGTAGTCTCATACTTGCAACAAAGGTGGTTGAGTAAGCTACTTGGATATAACTACAACATTAGCTACAAAAGGGGCAAAGACCTGTGTTACTCGGACTCGCCTGCTTCTGATGGAGTACCCGTGTCGACACAATCCGACACGGGTGCGGGATTTGTGTCGGGTGCGGCACTTTCAATCCAGATACATAACAACAATCAGCATGGCGATGGACAGAAGAACAAGGATCGATAGATCGACAGAAGAAGAAGAGGAAGAAGGATCGACTGAAGAAGAAGAAGGATCCAAATAAGAAGAAGAAAAATCGACTGAAAAAAGAAAAAGAAGAAGAATCGTCCTTTATTCTTTTCCTCTCCAACGAACGAGCTTGTTTGAGTATTTGAGATTAGATTTGGGAAATAAATATACCTGGAAAATTACAGTTAGATACCCCATAGTTTTTATAGTTTTTTAATTTAATCCCCCAAGTTTTCTAAAATATCAAAATAGCCCTTGAAAAATTACTTATCAGTCCCTGTAGTTTTGTTTTCTTCCATTTTAGTCCCTGAAGTTCAAGTAGTTTCAGTTCTGCCCCTGTTTTTTTATATTTTTGCATTTCAACCCTTAAAGTTTCATGATAAATGCATGTCTATATGAATTTGGACATCATAAACATTATTGTTAAAAAATCATAACATATCATATCCTCGCATCCGTGTCTAAATTCGGATTCATATCCGCGTATCCTCTATTTTTTGACTCCACGTGTCTGACACTTGGATTCATACCCGAATCTGACACCCGCACCCGAGTCCGAGTAACACAGGCAAAGACAACACAACAGCTGATAGCTTATCAAGAAGGACAAACACTGAAAAAGAGGCTACTAATCCTAATATCCATGAGGGCATGGATTTTAAAGGAGGAGGGAATTGTCAAACATAACCCTAGTCATTTTCAGTTAAGTCTTAATATCTAGAATATTCTCCAAGTAACAACTTCACATTTCCATGTGCCCATGTGCATGTGGTGTAGGATAAGTAAAGTAGGTGTAGGTTAAGTTTTATTTTCCCGCAAGTAATTTTAGTATAAATATGTAAACAATAAGTAGTTTTCATTTTAAGCTTTATCATATAATCGAAACGATTGTATGAAATATTTCAGAGTCTCTTTGAGCTCTTCTCCCTTGTCTCTTCCTCACCTCCATTCTACCCTATTTTTGCCCCTTCTTTCTCCCCTAAATTTTGTTTCAGTCTCTTTTTGCTGTAATTATCTATCTCCCATTGTTAGGATCTCATCTAGTTCCTAACAGTTTCATTCATGAAATAATCATTACAACTATTCTCTTAATAGAGACTACAAACCAATGTTCTAAAAGGCGCTTAGGCGGAGGCTAAGCGGCGTGGGAGGGGCCTAACGCCTAGGGGTACTAAAAGGGCTCTCAAGGGATTTTTTATTTTAAGCCAATTTTAATATTTTATCTAACATTTATCCAAACAAAACAATAATATAAAGCAAAACAACCTATAATAAATATAATAAAGGCATTTGCTTGAAGTTCAAACACATATCCATATTATTAATGTCAAAGTTCAAACACAAACATGCAATTGTTCAAAGTTCAAACATATTTTTAACGTATTAGTTTTATTCATAAACAAGATTGCTATTAAATAATAAAATTTAAATTTTCAAGAATTTAATTCAATAATAAAACTTAAGAAACTAAACATAAATTTAAGAATTATATTGAATTAAATTAAATATTACAAATGTATCATCATTTATATAATTTAAAGTTGGTACAAGTTCAAAAAATTACAACTATAATAAAATTATCCATTTTGACTTGATATTGTTTACTTCTTGTTGTGATTTGATATGCTACAATCTGTATTATCAATATGGTAAATCATTAGAAAAATAAATATATCAAGATCTGGTTTGGGTAGTTATTAAAATAAAATAAAAAAACTTTCCGTCTAGATCCCGCCTAATTTCCTGGAAGGATTATTTTGCCGCCTTGGGCCTAGGTGAGGTGTCAGGTGTCAGGCGCCAGGCGCCAAGGGAGGGCCTAGTGCCTAGGCGGGGCTTAGGCGGACCTAGGCGGGGATTTTTAGAACATTGCTACAAACATGAAATGAGTAAGCTAAAATGCATCGTTGTACATTTTGTCACTATCTCCCATGTGTTAAGTTTACTAACAAACAAGCTTACGACTATCATTTATGTACTAAAATTGCACCATAGCCTAATCTTTCCTTTGCCTTAATCATTAAAGCCCTTATTGAATGGGTTGGTTGAAACTTTCCTCCGTCGCTAGCTAGTTCATCTTGGGTCAAAAATAAGGTGTTGGCATTTGTATGTCTCCACTTTTGGATATCCAAATTCAATTAGTGATTTTTTGCCAAAGCACCCTGAACAGCTCTTTCATCATCAATTGCTACTGTTGGTGTGGTTTTCTTGTGCTTTGGTTGTTTTTGGCTGATGAAATCAACTCCATAGTGCTTGAAATTGATAAGGGAACATAGCCCAATGATCTGGAAGCTTTATTGAATGGTTTTGATGGTTTTAAGTTGAAATTTCAAGGTCTTTCTTATTGTTGCGAAAAAGTAGTAGTATGTATTGGGGCGCCATAACAGGCTTCGTAGCTTAGGATACGGATCCCCTGCCAAGATGTGAGAATAAAAGACTAGAGGGGAGAGATTTGGAATCTTTTTCAGCATTTGACACTACCTAAATTTATTCGTATTTAATCGGGCCTGGCTTTGTGAGTAGGTGGATAATATATGTACATGCATTAATTAACCCTTATTTCGGTGCAAAGGCGTTTCTTGAAATGTGGCATCCAAAATGCTGAGAATAGTAAACGGAGCACAGAGATCGTTGATTTCTCCACATATCAGCCAATGACAATGTGCACTGTGATGGCGATAATCCTCCAGAACAAATAAATAATCGGGATCAATCGAACGAACGACCAGACGCTAAAAGGTTTTTAATTCACGCAACATCAAAGTAAAGCCGACTAGGGATGCTAATATAGCATCGAGCATGATTCCGATTGCGATTTTTCAAAGATTTTTCAAGACTGGTCCTTAAAACACCGGTTCAAGTACCATTATTGATCACGCCTGAGCAGTCACTCATTGATTCCATTATCATCAATTAATAATATGAATTTATTATAATGGATAACGACGCTTTTGTTTTATCTGTATTATTAACGAATAAAAAGGTAGAAACATCTTTTTATATAAAATAGAATACTTTATTAAAGTTATGCTTGTGAGCTCAGTAAGAAATGTTTTATATAAATAGAATATATTATATTTTATTTAAAAGATTTTCTTTAAATACGGATTCATGACAGCGTAAATCAATCTGGACTGCTCACGGATTGGGTACATTTAAAACTGTAAGTGGTGTTATTTTCTTACATGTCAAAAACTAATAATATTTTGACTTAATTTTGTATTAAATTAGTTTAATAATTTTACAACACATGATATTAACATTCAAGAAATAGCTCAAGAAATATTAAGTAATATAAGAATATATCTTCAATTAAAATTAAGATAACATTGTGATAATTTTAACATTATTATTGTTTTAACATGTATCAACTATATATAAAATGTTCATAACTTAACTTTTGATATGCAAAAGTAAAAAATAGTAAATATATATGTTTGAGTAAGATTATATATAATATTACGAAATATAGAGATATAATTTTTAAAAATAAGTATATATAAAGAGGTTCAAGGACCGGTGCACCACCGGTTCAAGAAGCAAGATAAATACCAAAATTGTATCGTACCAGTCCGGTTTATTATTTTTTTGGACCAAAACTGCACTGACAACGCCAACGGTTTGGATAAAAACCGACCAATTCGATGCGGTTCGACCGGTTTTTGATTGATTTCGGTTTAAATTGTCATCCCTATTAATGTAACCAAGCTGGTTTTGTGATTTAGTGTTGCTTTTTGCTGTTGTTTCTTGGTGGTTTTTTTTTCCGAAATGGTGTTTCAGTACACTGCAAATTCAAATGGATTGAGACGAATTTTAATGTTTAGTTGAAGAACAATGAGGATGTCTTTGTTCTACAAATTCATTATGTTTCACATTAAGCAGGCTTCCTTCAGTGCAGGTTTTATTTTGCTCAATGAGAGTTGCCACACCCTAAGTCAACCCTAGGACATTCATATTCTGCACAAACTTGATGAACCATTGGGGACAAACTTTCTATTGGAAATTAAATCATACTCGCCTGGTTTGAACAGATTTATTTTGTCAGTTTCCATGCTAACTTCAAGCCATCTGATTGCCATTGCATAAAGGAGGGGCCTTTCTCCGTGCTGAAGTACTGTCAGAATTTTACTTTGTTCCTAAGCCCTCAAACCTAAAATTAGTACTGTCAGAAAATTAAAATTTACTCCCTCCCTCTTGTATCTATTCAATTTTAATATTTTATCTTACATTTATCCAAATAAAACCTTTCTTTGCTTAAAGTTCCACTAATGTCAAAGTTCAAACACAACATGCAATTGTTTAAAGTTCAAACATATTTTTGCGTATAGTTTTATTCATAAACAAGATTGCTATTAAATAATAAATTTAAAATCTCATTAGGATATTAAAACTTAAGAAACTAAACATATAAATTTAAGAATTAATTGAATTAAACTAAATATTACAAATGTATCATCTGGGTCTGATTTATATCTACTGTATTATGAATTGGCAAATCATTATTAAAATAAATATATTAAGATCGCCAAACAGTTGGGTGGAAGGGTTTAGAATTTTAGAACAACTGCGTGGTCGTTCTATTTTGCATGTGGGTGCCATTAGGATGGCATAGGAAAATCACAACATTTTCGGCAACATTTTGAACTGAGTGGCTACAACCAACTTTTTCTGTGGATCTTTATATATATATATGTGTGTGTGTGTGTGTGTGTGTGTGTGTGTGTTGATAACTAATCTGGATACAATTTTGCATTCTATTCTTTGTCTTGTATAATGTCTCAGTAACTTAGTAGTTGCATTTGTACTTCTTCCTTATACTTTTACTTGAGCAGTGTCAGTATGGTTTGAGTTGAGAAAGAATATTAAGAAATTATTGAGTTTCCTCTTATGAAATTTGTAATTCTTTCTCATCTTTATGTTTTTAATTTAAGGGCTATATGCAACTCGTGTTACTACTATTCTCCTCCATTCACAAGGTTTGACCTTTGTTTAGGCTTGTTTTCTTTCCCGAGTTCTCTTTCATGCAATCAGAGGAAAGAATCCTGAATATCTTATATTAGTTTGGATAACTTTCTGAAGTATAAATTTCCAGAATTTTTATATGGGAAGGTATCTGAATTCTGAACTAATTCAGTTGAGGTTTCCTGAACCATTGCATGGCATTTATCGAATACCTGTGGAATGAGGTATATTTAACTCTAGAAATTTCTGTGGTTCGGACCAAGATTTTAAGAACTTTGGGAATGGAAGATTTGAGGAATTGAGTCTTTAGGTATAAATACTAAGAGGTCATTTATCTTATACTTCCTACTAATAGGACAGTGAGTAAATTTGAATTTCATTGAGGTTCTCTTTGAAGCATAACACTCAGATTGTCAGTGAGCTACGCGATGACGTACTTTTAGGTGAAGAAACAGAAGATTCAATGATGCGATAATATGAGTTGGTGTTATATTGATGTACTCTATTACCAAAATCCCTATGCAATCACACCCTTTCTTCCAATTGTGATATATTCTGAATTGCATTATCTCTACCTTTTGTATATTTTACTGGTCTTGTAATATACTTGAATTGTGAGCAAGTCATGTTTAATTTGCTGTGGACAATTTCAGGCACTTGACTGGCTGAAGTCTTATTACTGGGAGCCTCAAACAATGGCTATTCCAAGAACCGCCAAAGTTAGAAAAGAAATCAAATCAAATCTGTACGTGGATTGCTTCTGTGTGTAAAAGTCAAGCAAAATACTCAATCAAGTTCTTCAATAGTCAAAGAAAAACGTGCGTATAAAATTCTCCATGTATCTGGTTGATATTAGCCATATATGTTTATCAATTTATTATTCAGTCATATTTCAATGGAGATCTAAGTTACATGGACTTGGATTGGAGTGTCTGGTTGTACATGGGTACTTTGAAGATTTCGACAGGTACTCTTCAATTTTGTCAATCTTTTACACTGAAATGAAGCGTAGAGTATCATCAATACTCTTGTTTGATTGTCAAGTGTCAAACACAGATACTTCGGGCATAGTTGTCAAGTCGTTAAGTCGAGTTGAGTCGGTGGTCGGGAGCTTAATCGACTAGGCGCCTAACTAGTCGTTCATAAGTTGACAAGTTATTTCCTATGTAATTTTATACATGTAAAATTTTATACATACATTTTACTTCAATTACGTTAAATACAGAAGAAATTGCTCACAAATAATCAAATATGTTATTACTTCACAAGTTGTATTACTCGGACTCTTTGTTTACGATGGAGTGCAGGTATTACGATCGATCCAAAACACCAAAAGGGTCTTGGGATTTGTGTCGGGTGCGACACTTTCAATCCAGATACGTAACACCAATCAGCATGGCGATGGACAGAAGAAGGATCGACAGATCGACAACAGAAGAAGAGGAAGGATTGACTGAAGAAGAAGAAGGATCCACAGAAGAAGAATCGACTGAAAAAAAGAAAAAAAAAAGAAGAATCGTCGTTTTATTCTTTTCTTCTCCAACGAATGAGCTTGTCTGAGTATTTGAGATAAGATTTGGGAAATAAATATCCCTGGAAAATTACAGTTAGGTACCTTATAGTTTTTATAGTTTTTTAATTTAGTCCCCCAAGTTTTCTAAAAGTTCAAAATAGCCCTCAAAAAATTACTTATCAGCCCCAGTAGTTTTGTTTTCTTCCATTTTAGCCCCTGAAGTTTCAGTAGTTTCAGTTCTGCCCCTGTTTTTTTTATATTTTTTTCACTTCAACCCATAAAGTTTCATGATAAATGCATGTCTATATGAATTTGGACATCATTAACATTATTGTTAAAAAATCATAACATATCGTATCCCGCACTTTGTGTCTCAAATTCGGATTCATATCGCGTATCTCTATTTTTGACTTCACGTTCGACACTTAGATTCGCACCGAAACATCCACACCGAAGTCGAGAGTAACACAGTTCACAAGCAATACTTTTAAATACCATTAAAAACAAAAACATATTAAAATTTCACATTTATATCTCATTTATAAATAATAAACATTTATGGGGACCTAAGTATCTAACTGAAAATTAAACTAATGAACAGGGCTAACACTGAAAATATGGGGGTCTAGGGGTTAAAATGTAAACTCAAAAAACTTAATGGTGATTATGAAAGAAAAACAAGGGATTAAATGAAAAGTCTGTAACTTAAGGGACTAGATCTAAAGTTTAAGAAAACTATAGGGTACTAAACTGTATTTTGTTAAGATATTTTCAAATATTAGTCTCTTTTTTGTTTTCCTACACAAAAGAAGTAGCAATCAGTAGTTTTCCTACACAAGAAACAACAGACGATTGGTATGACGAAATTGAGAGGATCGGTATCGACAATAGTGGTTGACTTCGACGATTACTCCGGCGGTAGCGATTGAAGCCTTCGCCAGCGGCGATCCTTTCTGTTTTTCTCCTTTTCTTTTCTTTTTTTCATTTTTTGTTCTTTTTCCAGATCGTGCACCTTGGAAGTTAGTCGGCCAAGGCATCGCCTAGTCGCACGACTTAGCTACTTCACCGAAGTCATCGCTTTGACTTGCTCCTCGCTACAGCTCAGACGCCTAGGCGTCGCCTGGTCGACGACTAGACGACAACTTGATAACTTGACTTTGGATTAAAGTAAAGAGTCCATGTAACATAGATGAAGATTACTCTTGAATCTTGCACAATCGATTAGATACTCAATTTCAAAGTCTCTCAATGCCGAACATATTCTAATGCATTCATATAATGCATAATTGTTATGTCCAAGTAGCGGTGGAACAAATACAAGATATCGTTTTGGTTCCCTAACTTTGAATCCACTAACCCTAGATATCATTTTGGTTACCTTTTATGGGGTGCAAGTTGTAATTTAGTCAATATCTACAGTTCCTCTCCCTCCGCAACACTCACCATAAACAATGTGGCACCATTTTGCAACACTTTTTCCACACCTTTAGCAAGGCCAATCGATGCTAGCATCACCCAAGGCACACCAAAGTGCCAAACAACATAAAGAAAAAGAATCCTGAACTTTCCAACAAACTCACAATGTAAAAGTAAATAATTTGCCGACTCCCGACCCTTCTTGGACATATAACATCGGTTAACCCATATGCTTGATCCTCCTCTGCCATAAGGAATCCTGCATCAAAGTCGTCCCAAAGCTGCTGTCCAATAGAAGAAGGCCACCTTCCGCGGAAGATGCACCATGTGCTTTTTCAAGAAAAACACCACCTTGTCTCAGAATACATGCTCAGCCAAAATCTACCACGATGAGGCATACATCGCACTGAATCTCCTCAATTTTGTACAGGACAGACCTCATCAAGCAAGGATAATAAACCTTCCACCTCCTCTAGCTCTCAAAACAGCCTCAAACACCTTTTTTCTTTTATCTAAAAATACAATTGCAATAAGAAATGCGAGAAGGATGTTGATCGGTAAGAAAGAAAAGATGCTCAGATCCTGAAAGGAATAGTACTGCTCCAATGTTCCGATAAGAAAACAAGGATCTGGCTGCAAAATATTGCAATAGACACCGAGGGCCAGCGAAACTCCAAAAGATAAAGGGATAGTGAAAATTTAACAAGATAAGGAAGAGAAGTAAAATGCTACACTAGAGGAAAATATGTTGCAATGCAACAAGGAGAAGAGAGCTATGAAGAACGATAGCTCTATAAAAATAGGAGATACTTATATAGGTTTGCATTTCTTTTCAGTAGGATTCTCCGTTCTTTCTCCACTATGCCACACTATACAAACAAATACATGGTGACGCCCTTTATGTTGGATATGCACCTCATTTGTTTTTCAACTATGCTCTTCAAAGGCTTAGAAACCTCTTGGCTTGAGGTTCATCTAAGACGAATTCTCATGGACTAGTTTCTTGTATCAAGAATGCTTTAGCTGTGTTGCATGGTCTGGATTTGTTCTTTGTAGTTTCTCGGCTTTTGATCATTTGAAGGGGAAAATTTAGCATCTTTACTGCTTGCTTTCGGAACACATGTTATGAGCAACCTGTTAGGTACTTTTGTCAGAACTAAGAAAACATACTGTTGGAACTTATGAAAGAAGGTTAAGAAATCATACTGTTGGACCATCTCTTGTAAAAGTGATCTTCATTGAGCTAGTCTAAAACATGCATTTAGAATTAGAAGAAACATTTTCTGTTGCTAATCTGGAAGTAGGTTACTTGTACAAAATGGAATGAAGTATGGAAATGGAACTAGGTGATTGTGTAATTTATCCACTAATCTATGACAAACTCCTGCTTTAAGAGATGCTCGATTTAAGTTGCACATGTCCATATATGACGCGCTATGAAGCACCGACTCGGACACGGGACACAACATGATATGCGATACGGCATTTTCCAAAAAAACATGACACGATACGACACGTTCAATTATATATATATAATAATAATATAAATGTATATTTTACAATAAATAACTTTAATTATTAATAAATCATGATAAAAACTTAAACAAATTTATAACATACTCATTTTAGGTAGCCCACATGGTCCATATACAAATTTATAACATATGCAGCCTACACCACCATATGGTCCATTCAAAGGCATCGATTAGAAGGAATTAGGTTTAAAAGGTACCAATTGGTTACCCTCAATTAACTTTTATCTTGCAATTTAAATATTGAACTTTTTATTTTATTTTAAAAAAAAATTACCATAGGCGTCTTCTCTTGCGTGTCCAAGGCGAGTTGGGACATGTACAAGGCGTGTTTGAGTTAAAAAAAAAGGAAAGAAAAAAGGGTAGCTCACGGACACGCGTCGGGTGCATGTTAGAGGCTTGTCGTGTCCGACACGAATTCGTGGGATTTTGGGATGTGTCCGTGCTTCCTAGATGACGCGTGATGCATGCCAAAGGAACTTGGCATTCCACAAGACTACAACCCAATAGATTATATTACTAATGTATCTTTGACACCTAATAATTGCCAAAAAGTCTAAAATTACAACAATAGAGTCCAAATTAACCCTAAATCAAACTACATAAAATTTTAAGCATAATATGTTAAGAATGTTAAGTTCCTTTGACATGCATTCAACATCAGTTATATATCTATATCTATATCTATATTTGTGTGGGTGTTTAACATCTAATATTGCTTGGTTCTTCTATTTTATTTACTTCCACTTTCTTTTGTAGGTGTTAAATATTCTGAACACCTTTGTGGGCATAACAAGATTCTCTCACTTATGGCTCGCAAAATTTCTTCTAAACCTGCAGGCAAGATCATTTGATTTTAACTTAATTCCATCATTATGTTTAAGGTTGCAATTTTTCTCAGCTTTCTTTAGTTTGTTTTAAGGCATGATTGAAATTATATCATAATTATTGATAGGCAAAGCTTGAGGCATAAATTATGAACTATTATACATGGATTGTGTAATTTCTCTAGTTTTCTGTGTTCCTTTAAGGCATGCTTCGGATTTTGGTGGCCTATGTGAAGCATAACTATCAATAGACAAAGTTTGAGACTTTAATTATTGACTAGTGTAAATAAATAGTGTAACTTTAAGGGAAAGGATTTGTACTTCCATGAATCTATGAGTTCACATGGAGAAAATCGTGTTTATTATTTCACGGAGATCAATTTAGCTCATGTCTCTATCGGCTGTGCCACAACATTTGCTGCAATTATTTAGAAAGGAAATCGGTGAAAATAGTCGGATCATCGATACCAACACCAAGTCCTAATTCTGTATTAACTCTGAGAAGCAGTCTGGAAAAAGAAAAAAAATCTGAAAATACCAATTATGTGCCAAACAAGTGTGTGGGAGTGGTTTATATATAGTGTGACTAGCCAAACTTTGCTGCTGTTGTTAGTCTTGTTATACATTATTTCATTTTCTGCTTTCTTGATGAGGTATATTGCGTTGAATACTGGGTCAACCCCTCTAGCACTTATTTTTATATTAATGATTTAATGTACTTCAAAAAGTGAGATAATATATGTGCAATGTTCTTTAATGGGATAATTAGGTTTAGCATGCCTAATATACTGATGTTTTAGTAGCTTAATTATACAGTGCCAAAGGTCGTCTTTTAATGTTTTTGCTAATGGTTTTATGTTTCAGGTTCTAAGATACAGATCAACAAGATACTGAGAAATTTTGTCCGGTTATACTCTTCCTTCTCTTCAGAAGTAGTATCTGTATTATTGGGGTTGTTGCTGAAGGCATTAGACTCCGCAGATCTGGTAGAACTTGTAAAGAGTTCTCATGTTAGCCACTTTACTAGCAGTTTGCTGACTGCATTGGATGATTGGAAGCTTATCATTATTAAATTGTCTTATAAAGAACCAGAGTTTCTTTTGACCCTCCTCAAAGAAATTCTTGATATGATCGAGGCTCAGGTGTCTGACAATTATTATTTCGGTAAGTATCAATTGCTTCAGAACGACCTTGTTGTATTTCGTTTTGTCTTTAGGTCATGCATACGATGTTAGTTGTTTAGAAAGTATTCTTTTAAACATTCATCACCTGTAAATTTTAATGTAAATATAAATATCATGTCAATATTTTGAAATTTTTGGAGAAAGGAAATAAAACTTTTCCTGAAAGTAATCTAGATGCGATGCTATAATTTTCATTTTACCTATAAAGAAATGAAAATTATATATGTCAATTGCTGGAGGCTTTAGAAACTACTTTGGAACATCCATATGTTTTAGTTTTGGTTGACAACACATTAAAAAAAGAGAAAGTAAATGTTCAACATTTTTCCTTGAACTACTTAGAGATGATAGGAACTTTTCCAGAATGTAAATTTTTGTTTCAATATTTGCCTTGATAGATGCTGGAAGGTCTTAGTGTCAATTAGTAAAAGGTGTTCAATTGCTGGGGACATTATTACAAACAAAATAATAATAAACAAAAAAAAATGAAGAAAAATAAAATAAAGGTGTTGTTCAATTGCTGGAGGCTAGTTATTAGAACTTTCTTTGAAAAATCATTCTGAGAATAATCAAGAAATTTAAAATAATTATTTTTTTCTCGCACAAAAATAATTCTACATCAGCATCAAACTAAAATTGATACATTCAATATTTACGGGCTACTCAAGTCTCAAGTTCTTTATTTTATCAAGTCTCCAGTTCTTTATTTAAACATGCCATAAACATTTCATCTTCACCTGTAGGAATTTCTTTTTGCCACTGATAATTTATAACTCTAAATGCTTGCCTCTAACCCAATAATCTTCTCAAACTTGTTTTGTGCTCCCCGCCACCCAAATAGTATCTTATTTCTCTTCCATAATATATTTTACATGCTTGTCATTATTTGACTGCTCTTTCAAGTGCTATTAGTTTACCCATGATAAATTATTTACTGGATTTTTGTTAGGAGCAGAAAATCTTGAATCTGAGTACGTTGGAGAGTTTTGTCAAATTGAAAAACTCTCTTATTTGTTTGAGTGGCTGGTCCGAACTTGTAAGGGATTAAAGCCTGTCCTGGAGAAAGGATCTGCAGCTGAAACTGGTTCATCAACAGAAGTAAATCTGCCAAATGCAACTCTAGTCAAATATCTACATAAATGTCTTCTGTTATCATCTACCGGAAACAATCAACTGATGAACTCGGCCCTAGTTCTTGCACGTACAACAGGAAATAACACTCTGGTTGAGAAACTTAAGAAACTCGCTGCCCTGCATTTGTCAAGTCCACATGATGAAGAAACTTTGCCACTCATTAGTTCTGGAAGCTTCCTTTCCGAGCAAGAGGATTCTCTTCGTCAGGCAGCTGACAAGCTAGAGGTTTTCAAGCTTCAGCATGTGAAGAGCATTGATGCAAAAACAACAGGTGATTATGTGGAACCTAAGAGTAGATGGGTGGTCGCAAAATCGTGGAACCCGTGTTCAATCGGTATGTTGCCTTGTGCACTTGGTTCTTCTGGTCAACTTCCTGTTCTTGACTGTGACGATTACCGTGAAGAAGTTAGAAGGTCATCAGAAAGCACAGAGCTATCAGAGTCGAACAAGCGCGATGGTAAAAGAGAAGCCGACTGTGGTCTTGAAAATCTGGACAATTCAAGTTTCAAAAGAATGAAGGAGAGCGAAGCGGGTTTAGAATCATATGACAAAGGCGAACAATCATTGGAAGGTGTGAAAGGCCATTTGATGGTAGGTGGCGTGTGGAAGCAAGTTAGGGAAGAAGAGATGCTTGCCATTGCATCAGCCATAAGGATTTTGGTTTAGTGACTTGGTTCTTCTACTTTACTCGTGTCCTTTAGTAGTTTCCAAAATATACAAGATGCTGCTCACTTTCTCTTGGCTAGCAGTGGCTAACACAATGTTCAGCTCCTCCTTGACCCTCCACATACCGATCCAAGGTTACCTTTGTTACGCTTTGGTTACCGTGGTTCGGGTTCAGGCGGAGACGTATAGTCAATTTTGTAGTCTTTAGAGAACACCTGCAAACAAACTGAACTGTTCACGTTTGTTTGCAGGTGAACAGTTCAGTTTGTTTGCTTAATTATCCAAGGTTACCTTTGTTACGTTTGTTTGCAAGACGTATAGTCACAATTTTTAGTTGCTTAATTATTATTTTTTTTTATTAAAAAAAACTGCACTTTTATTTTTATTTTTATTATCATTAATATTTTTATTTTTATTATCATTAATATTAAACACAATTTTTTTTAATAAAAAAATTAAAAAAAACACAGTTTTTTTTAATAAAAATAATTATTTTTAATAAAAATAATTATTATATTATTTATATAATTATTTATATTATTTATATAACTATAAATAAATAATTATAACTAATTTATATTATTTGTGTAATTTTTAGTTGTTTTATTTGTTATTTTACCTTTTTGTCATTTGATCTCATTAAAAATATATAATAT
Source organism: Panax quinquefolius (assembly GCA_020205615.1). NCBI lineage: Eukaryota > Viridiplantae > Streptophyta > Magnoliopsida > Apiales > Araliaceae > Panax > Panax quinquefolius. The sequence goes on from CM035151.1 coordinate 74,548,411, forward strand.
TTTCACACAAGCACTCCTGCTGCCTATTAGGATGCCACGTCGGCCAATTTCGGCGTGCGTGGCAGATCAATTGAATGAAATCGAAAAAAATTGATAGTTCAATCACCTAATTGACAAAATTAAAAGGTGGATCACCGAAGTGGAATATGACCTATAGTTTAGGGTAGTAAATCATATTTAAGCCTATAACAAAATATAAATGATTTTGAATTTTCCGTTCATCCTAACAAATAATTTGGGTTCACTGTTCATAGTGCCAGAGGCACAGGACTGTTGCTAGTATATGATATTTTGACAGTAAAATTAATATTTTTACAAGATTCTATCACATGAATAGTGAGTGAGTCTCACACTTATATGCAATAGATCTTGTAAAAATATTAATATTTATTTGTAAAAATAATAAATTTATATTAAATGTAGTGTTTTGAATGGCTATAATAATTAACATTAATTTTTGGATTTAATTTTTCTTTTTGTTATCTTTTTCTTCAAAATGTTCAGTTCCAAACATACCCCTAGAGTTTTGACAGTAGTGGTGAAAGGATGGGAAACCATTGTTTTCTTCAAAACATTATAGGGTCATGCAATTATGCAAGGGCTTAAAAAAATCCTTTAAAAGTGTCTGAATAATGTATTATTATTAGTATTATATTGATTAAGTATATAGTTACTGATTGATTATATAATAAAATAAAAAATTGATTTTTTTACATTATTTTTTAATATTTTCACATGAAAAGTGTCGTAACATATGTGTAATGCGATTTTAGTGAAGCTATAACGACGATTTTCATGTGAAAATATTAGTTTCCTAAAATAATTTTTATCTTATTCAATGTCATATTATTTAATAGACAAACTCTTAGAACCTAGCATTATCCAACATTATATATTTATAGAGTTCTTTTAGGTGGACATAAAAATTAAACATGAGTGTATTTAAATTTTATTTTTTATATTTTTACCTACCATTAGAGGTACAAATACAAATAAATAAAATTTAAATATACTCATATTTAATTTTAATGTCCATATTAAATTTTTATATTTATATTTACTCCCTATATCGGTCACTATCAATCAGATTTTGATTCCTTTATGTATTCATACTCCTCCTCCCTCCTCCCTCCCTCCAATAATGACTAGAAGTACAAATTATTATCTTTAAAAAGATAAGATAAAATACATAAAATAAAGAATAAGTATATTATTTATTGGGGTTCAATATATATAAAATAAAAGTACTCATTATTTTATATATTTTTGTGGGGTCATTAAATATAATTTTAAATCTTTTTTACTCTCTTTCTTCTATTTTTTACACTCTTTCTTCTATTTTGATTTTTTTTAATATATATATATATACAAATTGTACCTTGTGTATCATGTTTGGACGGATGGATGGAGTATTTTATACCCTCTTTTCATATTATTTTATTTTTATAATTTTGGCCAAATCTTTTGGGGACGGATAGATGGAGTAATTTATACCCTCTTTTCACATTATTTTATTTTTATAATTTTTGGCCAAATAGAGTTTCGTTTTCATTAGTGGCAGTATTAAATAAACAACATTCTTAATTATGTCATCTAATTCTTTTTAACATGTTGCTGTTAATAAATTAACGATTTATTATTTTAGGTGTAAATATAGAAACTTTAATATTTTGAAAGTTTGCAAATAAAACTCTCTTTTAGAATAAGAGTATTATTTTGATCATAAATTTATTTATTTTCTCATTAAAATAATACTAAATTATGCCACTTTAAGTATAATACTCCCTCCCTAAAGAAGAAATATAATTTTGACATATTTTTATTTTTTTTCCAATAATAACCTCAATAAAATTTGTATGAGTCACAATTTGTAATAATCTCCTTAAGAAAATTAATATTAAATTTAACAAGGAATATTCGTACAAAGTTACAATCATTGGTGGGACTTACCATAATGTAAGTATTATCGTAGATGTAAAAGCGACAAAAATATCTTTTATAAAAATAACGGCGAAAGTTTTACCGTTAAACTCTTGAATACACACGGTGGTAAAAATACTGAATCTGGCGTGGTCAGATAGTAGTAATACGGTATTGATTATTGATCGCACGTGAAGAAGCCACCCGCTTTACTCAATTATTGTTACTGAGAATTGTTGCACAAGTATCTCACGTTATTTGATTCAATTATTGTCACAAGATCATCTGCATAATATTTTATATTATTAAATCAATAATTGAGACAACAAAGTTATTCATATTATTATTTGCAATATCGACAATGTACAGAAAGTTTCGTCGAGAGAGGTTTGGTCACCTAATTCTTGGCGCATGATAGGGAGAAATCCTTATCGGAAAGCCCCCTCTTTCCTAGGAATGATCTGGTTGTTAAATATTGTGAGTTATAATATTAGTGATGAGTAATTGTTGAAGTATTAAGAATGTGTTTATTGAAGATAAGTGAATTACAAAAGTTAGAGGGGAATAATGCAAACTTGGAAAACTTTAGAGGTACCAAAGTGTAATAAGTTAAATCAATCTGGACCATTGGTGTTGGTTTTAATAGTAAATCAATCTGGACCATTGATGGTGATTTTAATAGTAAATCAATCTGGATCGTCGGTGATGGTTTTAATAGTAAATCAATTTTGACCGTCGGTGGTGGTTTTAATAGTAAATCAATCAGGAACGTTGATGGTGGTTTTAAAAGTAATCAATCTGGACCGTCGGTGGTGGTTTTAAAAGTAAATCAATCTGGACTGTCAGTTGTGGTTTTAATAGTAATCAATCTGGACTGTTCGTGAATTAGTTACTATTTAGTCATTTCTCCTATCAATAGAAGCTTAATTCTTCTTTCATTCTCACCAATTCACTAAGATTCACAAGAGACACTATAGAGAGAGAAACTATAGAGAGCAATAAGAAGCGTATTCTGCTACTTCACTATTGTATTATCCAGTCTTCTACTAAAGTAAGGGATGTTATTTTCGTTTGGTAAGGGGTATTATTCTTTCGTATTCATAAGGAATACTATTTTTTAGTATTCATCCTTTAATATGTCGGAATAAATCTACGCTTGACACGTCATCGTATTATGAAATGGTGAAAATCCATTCTGCAGATTCAGATATGTTATTTCTTTTCATATTCTTAAATCTAAACTTACTATGGTAAGTATTGCTTCTATAATCCCTGAAATTAGTGGGATATCCTTGAAGTTTTGCGCTTCATCCAGTATCGTTTCGTTAGAATATTGATCCGAACTTTCTTATTAAATATCAATATTTTCACCGGGGTACTATTTACGGGTTACTATTCACCCGATTACTATTCACTATAATATTATTCACTCGGGTATTTGGGGTACTTTTCATGTCGGGATACTATTCATGAAGTACTATTCACGGGGTACTATTCACCCAGTTACTATTCACCCAAAAAATTGATTTCTTTTCTGTCTAAAATATTTTTGATACATGGATATTATTCTTGAATTTTACTCCACAAAGCAGTGTCATGTTGACAATTTAGACATTATTAAATACTGGATAAATTAAATTATGAATCTTTAAAATTTATCCTTTGCTTTCATTTAATTAAATATTTATATCATTGTCATCATCCTCATGCTTATATTGTGATCAAAGTCATCTTTGGCTTACGTGCATAGATGGACTGTTGGTTGATATGATTATGACCAGGGATTATTCAGTATAATCATGACCATTGATGATTACATGAATATCCTTGGCCCGTAGTGCAGGGATGATTCGATGATGTGGTTTATTTATTAAGCTGAGTCTCAGCGATAAAGTTGATGAAAACCTTTTTAAATCATAGAATATAGTAGATATCATGATCTACTTGACTCTTCTAATGGATTGCTTATTCCGCTGTAGTTAAACTTGTTGTCGATTATATTCTATCAGTTTAACATTGTTGAAGGCTAATGATAATTTATTCTGCATTATCTTAGTCATAATATTTCTTACTGGGCTAGTTGAGCTCACCCTTTTACTTCCATTGTTCTCTTCAGGAAATGAGAATGTAGCCGGAACTAGTCGGGGAACGAAGTGATGGTCCGAGATGGCTTTTTTAGTAATCCTCACTATTTAGTGTGATAATAAATGTAATGAGGATTGAATTTGAGTTTGGATATTGTCTATGAGACAATATTCGTGTAAAAATTCTCAGCTCTTGTTGTATAATTAAGTTTGTATTTGTATTTTGTACCATGTATTTGGCGACCCAAGATGGGTGATGTATACCTATTTTGGGGGCACCACAGTTGGTATCAAAGCTTAGGAATATAATCCCTGGCTGAGATGTGAGACAAGAACTATGAGGGGAGAGACGGGGAATTCCTTCGCTAGTATGACCTACCTAAGTTTATTTGGTATTTAATTGGTCGGTCAGAGTATAGGGATAATATGTGACATGTCAATTAACCCATGTTTTGTGGCAGTGTTTGAAAATGGCATCTGAAAATGTTGAGATCAGCAATGAAGCACATGAGACCGTTGAGTCACCAACGAACAATACCCAGGATAATGTGCAACAGGAAGACAATAATCCTCAGGTAAACAACAACACCGATCAAATGATGAACGATGGGATGTTCAGAGGCTTTATGCAATTCATGTAACATCAGGCGAGAGCGGCTCATGTTCAAAATGCAGGTGGAAACACTGGAAACTCACAGGTGGTCACTGCTAAGAAATTCAAGGAGCTGGGACCACCGGAGTTTTTGGGAGAGCCAGAACCACTTAAGGCGGAGACGTGGATAAAGCAGATCACCAAGATATTTGATGTCTTGGGATGTTCCGAGAAGCAAAAGGTTCCCTTTGCCACCTTCATGTTGCGACGAGAGGCGATTCATTGGTGGGAATCAGAAAGCGTACTCAACTTGACGCACTGAAAATGTCTTGGGAGAAGTTCCAAGAGCTGTTCAACGACAAGTACTTTCCCGAAAGTATTCGTCACATGAAGGAGGTGGAGTTTATCAAGTTGGAGCAAAACAATATGACTGTGTCACAATACGAAGCTAAGTTTGCTGAGTTGTCCTAGTTTGCGCCCCACTTGGTTGATAATGAAGAGAGAATGACGCGGATGTTTCTAAGAGGTTTGAAACCCGAGATACGTCAATACTTAATTTCTCACAAACTGTGTTTGTATTCAGATGTTGTAAATAAGGCTCAGTTATTGGAACGTGATAATGAGTCAATCCAACCAAGAGATAGCAGCCGACAAAGCGATAATACCAATGGTAGCAGTCATCGAAGCGGTGACACCAAACGTGGAGGGAATCAACATGCCAGAAATGGAAACCACTCCGGTGGTAATCATGACCAAGATAATAGAAGTGGAATTTCAAGAAGAGGAGATTCAATAATGATGGAAAGACGTCAGTACCAGTACCTGTTGTTAAGGAAGGAGAACGATTGTCGATCGTATGTTACAAATGAGGAGGGGAGGGACACATCAGTCCAAACTGTACGCAGCAGTCTAAAGCATGTTACAATTATGGAAGAGAAGGTCACCTAGCCCAATTTTGTCAGGCACGAAAGTTAATTCCACCTGGGATGGAGGCATCAAAGGCCGTCCCAGACAAGAAAAAACCGGTAGTTCAAGGGAGAGCGTTTGTCATAACCTCCCCAAAAGTGAGGAATCCGAACGAGGTGATCACGGGTAAGCTAATCATAAACTCTTGCGAAGCTTATACCTTATTTGATACCGGTTCTACCCATTCTTTTATTTCTCCTACTTGCGCTCAACGTTTAAATTTGACTCCGGAGAAATTAGACTTTGACTTATCGGTTAAAACTCCGTTGGGGGAAACCTTTATTACATCCACTATTTATAAGTCTTGTTTGATTCAAATCGGTAACCGCACGTTACCTGTCGATCTTATCTACTTAAAAATACTTGCATTTGACGTGATTCTAGGGATTGATTGGTTAACTGCTCATCATGCTAAAATTGATTATTTTCGTAAGGTTGTTAGCTTTCATATTCCTAATCAACCTATTATGCGAATTCAAGCGACCAAACCATTAAAATCAATCACGGTCATCTCAAGCCATAAAGCTATTCGTTTATTGAAAAACGGATGTCAAGCTTTCTTAGCTCATGTCACGGATTTAAACAAAAATACGTTAGTCTTAAATGATATTTCCATTGTTAATAAATTTTCTGACGTATTCCCTGAAGAACTTCCGAGCCTACCCTCAGAGCGTGAAATCGAATTTTGTATCGACCTTAAACCCGGTACAAAATGTGACGCCCCCAAAACAGGTATACATCACCCATCTTGAGTCGCCAAATACATGGTACAAAATTCAAATACAACTTAATTATACAAAAGTCGTGTAAAATACGACAAAACATAATCTAAGAGTTTTAATAAGAATATTGTCATCTAGACAATATCCACACTCAATGGAGTCCTCATTACATTTATTGTCACACTATTTAATAGAATAGTGATGACTACAAATGCTATCATCTCGACCAAAATCACTCCGCTCCCTCGACTAGTCCGCCACGCGTTCTCATTTCCTGAAGAGAACAGTGAAAGAAAGGGTGAGCTCAACTAGCCCAGTAAGAAATATTATGAATAAGATAATGCAAAATAAATTATCATTAGCCTTCAATAATGTTAAACTGATAGAATATAATAGACAACAAGTTTAACTGCAGCGGAACAAGCAATCCATTAGAAGAGTCAAGTAGAGCATAAAATCTACTATCTTCTATGATTTAAAAAGTTTTTCATCAACTTTATCGCTGAGACTCAACTTAATAAATAAAATTGAATCATCCCTGCATCACGACCAAGGATATTCATGTAATCATCAATGACCATGATTATACCGAATTATCCCTGGTCATAATCATACCAACAACTGTCCATCAATGAACTACAGGCCTATGAGGACTTTTATCATATCATTTGTCACATTATGGTCATGATTACATCGAATAATCCCTGGTCATAATCATACCAAGTCCATCTATGCACGTAAGTCAAAGATGACTTTAATCATAATATAAGCATGAGGATGATGGCAATGACATAATAATTCAATAAAACAAGTTCAAGGATAAATTTTAAAGATTTATAATTTTAATTTATCCAGTAATCAATAACGTCCAAATTTTCAACATGATACTTCTTTGTGGAGTAAAATTCAAGAATGCTCAGAATAATATTTCCATGAAAAGATACTGGATGGAGCGCAAATATCAAGGATATTCCACTAATTTCATGGAGTATAGAAGCCAAAACTTTAACCAACTGAGTATAATAGAATATATGAAACCGCAAATGGATTTTTGCCCGCCATGCGGTAATCCACGTAGACAGATCATTTCCACAATTTAATAAAGAATGAATACGAAGGATCATTCACCATGCATGCGGTAATCCATATAGACAGGTTATTCCAACATAATAATAAAGAATGGAACCAGGTCATGCGTAATCCGCACAAACAGGATATTCCAACAGAATAATAAAGAATGGAATAATAATGAATTCACTGTGCATGCGATAGCCACATGCATGATGAGTTATTCCAATGTAATAATATAGAATGGAATAACAGAAGAATTTCACCATGTATGCGGTACTTCACATAGACAGGTTATTCCAACATAATAATAAAGAATAGAATAACAACCCTTATGAGTATGGAAAGAAAATAACTCTCTTCATGAATACGAAAGAATAATACCCCTTACCTTAGAAGAAGATTGGATACTGGAATAGTGAGGTAGCAGACTTCTCTTCTTCTTTCTCTCTATAATTTCTCTTTATAATAATTGCTCTATAGCTTTAGTGAATTGGTGAGAAATGAAGGAAGAATGAACTTCTATTTATAGGAAAATATAGTTTCGATAATTGCACGTTTTGGGGCTCAAAATATTACAGTATAATACCTTCCTCTTTTTCTTCATTTTTAATTTAGTCCTGCAAGTATTATCAAACTTGCACCACCTCCCCTAATAGTAAATAATGTGAATTAATAGTTCATTCATGTGACTTAATAGTATAATCATGTGAAAAAACTAATTACAGTATAGTACCTTCAACTATACCTTCATTTTTAACTTAGTCATGCAAGTATTATCAATCTTGCACCACCTCCCCTAATAGTACAAGAATGTGAATCAATAGTACACACATGTGAACAAATAGTTATAATCATGTGAATTAATAGCAATTAATTGCTCATTTATCCGGTTAATTACCCGATTGGTCAACATAACCTCCAGACATCAATTATTATCGAAATAAATGTCGATTTTCACTAACACTAATAATTCTAACACAATGGAACTATCCATTTCATCTTTAATCAACACGAACTTATTCATCATTAATATTATAATTCACAATATTTAACAACCAGGTCGTTCCCAGGAAAGAGGGGGCTTTCTGATAAGGATTTCTCCTTATTGGTGCGCAATTAGGTGACCAAACATGTCCTTGATAGAACTTCTAGACATTGTCAATATTGCAAATAATAATCTGAATAACTTTGTTGTCTCAATTATTAATTTAATAATAATAAATATTATGCAGATGATACTGTGACAATAATTGAATCAATAATATGAGAGATATGATGGAGCAATTACTGTAGCAATAATTGAGTATAACTGAGTGACTTCTCACGTAAGCATCAATAATCAATACCGTGTGCTACTATGCAACTACGCGTATTACTGTACTTTTACTAACGGGTAGTTTAACAGTTTAACGGTAACACTTTCGCCGTTATTTTTATAAAAAGATAATTTTGTCGTTTTCTAACTACAACAATACTTACGTTGTGGGGTCCACCAATGATTGTGCCATCGTACGAATATTCCCAGTTAAAACGAATATTCCCCGACCAATCGAATATTATATAACCATTTGCTTACTTTGCAAAATTTATAAATATTACCCAAAACTATAACATTATATCAAATCCACACCATAATATTCAAAAATATATTTCGAGAAAATTATTCTTTATTAATAAAAGTTGGGGTCTTACACAAAACCCTCAAATATTTCTTCATCCAAAATGAACATAACATGCGCCAAAGACGTTGGCTCGAGTTGTTGAAGATTACGATAATATGATTCAATACCATCTTAGAAAAGTGAACGTGATAGCTGACGCGTTGAGTAGAAGATCGTTTGCGTTTACAAGTGCGATACTGTTAACACAAACACCCATTTCGTATGACTTACAAAGGATGGACATAGAGTTAAAGACTCCAAGAACCCACGTGATGATGGCAAATATACAATTAAAACCGACTTTAATCGATAAAGTTAAAGCCGATCAAGCTACAAACTCAGAGCTGATGAATGTGAAGAAGAAGGTTCAAGAGGGCGTTATTCTAGAAGCAAGAATCAACGAAGAGAGGAAATCTCAACCCTCGATTTATTGGCCCATTTGAAATCTTTGATCGAGTAGGAACTGTGGCTTATAGAATCTTCTTACTGTCAAGTATGTCTCGTGTTCATAGCGTTTTTCACGTATCAATGTTACGCAAATATGTAGAAGACCCGAACCACATTATTGAATTAGAACCGGACGAGATAGCGGAAGATTTAACAAATGAAGAAGTACATGTTAAAATCTTAGATAAGAAAGAACATATTCTATGCTCAAAGGTTTTATCTCAAGAGTCAGAATCTGACGAGGTATCCTCATCTTTTCGGCATACCAGGTACGCACGTAAATTTCGAGGGCAAAATTTCATAAGGAGGGGAGGTTGTAAGACCCCGAATTTTATGAAATGAAAGTATTTAATTTTCTTATAATTATTATGTTATTAAGTAATGGTAAAATTGATAAAGGTTAAAGTTAAGGGTGATATTTGAAAATTTTGCAAAGTAAGCAAGTTGATATAAAATATTCATTGTGTCGGGGAATATTCGATTGGTCGGGGAATATTCGTTTTAACAAGGAATATTCGTACGAAGGTACAATCATTGGTGGACCCCACAATGGAAGTATTGTCATAGATAGAAAACGACAGAAATATCTTTTTATAAAAATAACGGCGAAAGTTTTACCGTTAAACTGTTGAACTACCCAGTGGTAAAAATATAGTAATACGCGTGGTAACATAATAGCACACGGTATTGATTATTTATGCGTACGTAAGAAGCCACTCAGTTTACTCATTTATTGTTATAAAGAATTGTTGCATACAAGATCTCACGTTATTTGATTCAATTATTGTCACAAGATCATCTCGCATAATATTTTATATTATTAAATCAATAATTGAGACAACAAAGTTATTCATATTATTATTTGCAATATTGACAATGTCTAGAAAGTTCTGTCGAGGAGAGGTTTGGTCACCTAATTGCGCGTTAATTGGGAGAAATCCTTATCGGAAAGCCCCATCTTTCCTGGGAATGATCTGGTTGTTAAATATTGTGAGTTATAATATTAGTGATGAGTAATTGTTGAAGTATTAAGAATGTGTTTATTGAAGATAAGTGAATTATAAAAGTTAGAGGGGAATAATGCAAACTTGGAAAACTTTAGAGGTACTAAAGTGTAATAAGTTAAATCAATCTGGACCATTGGTGTTGGTTTTAATAGTAAATCAATCTGGACCATTGATGGTGGTTTTAATAGTAAATCAATCTGGATCATCAGTGGTGGTTTTAATAGTAAATTAATCTGGACCGTCAGTGGTGGTTTTAATAGTAAATCAATCTAGACCGTTGATGGTGGTTTTAAAAGTAATCAATATGGACCGTCGGTGGTGGTTTTAAAAGTAAATCAATCTGGACCGTCCGTGCTAATAGTAAATTAATCTGGACCATTCGTGAATTAGTTACTATTTAGTCATTTCTTCTATAAATAGAAGCTTAATTCTTCTTTCATTCTCACCAATTCACTGAGATTCACAAGAGACACTATATAGAGAGAAACTATGGAGAGCAAGAAGAAGCATATTCTGCTACTTCACTATTGCAGTATCCAGTCTTCTACTAAAGTAAGGGATGTTATTTTTGTTTGGTAAGGGGTATTATTTCTTTTGTATTCATAAGGAATACTATTTTTTTAGTATTCATCCTTTAATATGTCGGAATAACCTGTCTACGCGGATTACGTACCATATGACGGGTGAAAATCCATTTGCAGTTTCGTATGTTATTTCTTTTCATATTCTTAAATCTAAACTTACTATGGTAAGTATTGCTTCTATAATCCCTGAAATTAGTGGGATATCCTTGAAGTTTTGCACTTCATCTAGTATCGTTTCTTTGGAATATTGATCTGAACTTTCTTATTAAATATCAATATTTTCACCGGGGTACTATTCACAGGTTACTATTCACCCGGTTACTATTCACTATAATATTATTCACTCGGGTATTCGGGACACTTTTCATGCCGGGATACTATTCACGAGTTACTATTCATAGGTTATTATTCACCCGATTACTACTCACTATAATATTATTCACTCGGGTATTTGGGGTACTTTTCATGTCGGGTTAATATTCACGAAGTACTATTCACGGGGTACTATTCACACAGTTAGTATTCACCCGAAAAATTGATTTCTTTTCTGTCCAAAATATTTTTGATACATGGATATTATTCTTGAATTTTACTCCACAAAGCAGTATCATGTTGATAATTTGGACATTATTGAATACTGGATAAATTAAATTATAGATCTTTAAAATTTATCTTTTGCTTTCATTTAATTAAATGCTTATATCATTGTCATCATCCTCATGCTTATATTGTGATGAAAGTCATCTTTAGTTTACGTGCATAGATGGACTGTTGGTTGATATGATTATGACCAGGGATTATTCGGTATAATCATGACCATTGATGATTACATGAATATCCTTGGCACGTAGTGCGAGGATGATTCGATGATGTGGTTTATTTATTTCGAGTCTGAGTCTCCGATAAAGTTGATGAAAACCTTTTTAAATCATAGAAGATAGTAGATATCACGCTTACTTGACTCTTCTAATGGATTTCTTATTTCACCGTGATTAAACTTGTTGTCGATTATATTCTATCGGTTTAACATTGTTGAAGGCTAATGATAATTTATTACGCATTATCTTAGTCATAATATTTCTTACTGGGCTAGTTGAGCTCACCCTTTTACTTCCATTGTTCTCTTCATAAAATGAGAACGTAGCCGGAACTAGTCTGGGAACGGAGTGATGGTCCGAGATGGCTGTTTTAGTAATCCTCACTATTTAGTGTGATAATAAATGTAATGAGGATTGAATTTGAGTTTGGATATTGTCTGTGAGACAGTATTCGTGTAAAAACTCTCAGCTCTTGTTGTATAATTAAGTTTGTATTTGTATTTTGTACTATGTATTTGGCGACCCAAGATGGGTGATGTATACCTATTTTGAGGGCATCATACCGACTATGTTATCATTTCCTGAAGAGAACAATGAAAGCAAAGGGTGAGCTCAACTAGTCTAGTAAGAAATATTATGACTAAGATAATGCATAATAAATTACTGTTAGCCTTCAACAGTGTTAAACTGATAGAATATAATAAACAACAAGTTTAACTGCAGCAGAATAAACAATCCATTAGAAGAGTCAAGTAGAGCATGATATCTACCATCTTCTATGATTTAAAAGTTCATCATTAATATTTATCGTTGTAACACAGTTCAATAAATAATCCACATCATCAAATTATCCATTCACTACGGGCCAATGATATTCATTAGTATCACATCCATGAATTATCCATGCATTACGGGCCAAAGATATTCATTATTATCACATCTACTAATTATTCACGCACTACGGGCCAATGATATTCGTTAGAATCACCAGTGGTCATAATCGTGCCAACAACTGTCTGTCAATGCACTAAGATCCAATGAGAACTTTTACCACATCATTTATAACATTACAGGTCATTATTATACCGATACATAGTCATAATCATACCAATCAACAGCCCATCAATGCACTACGGGCCAAAGATGACTTTCATCACAATATAAGCATGAGGATGATGACAATTATATAAAAATTCAATTAAGTAAGAGAGAGGATAAATTTTAAAGATTTATAAATCAATTTATCCAGAGTTCAAGAATGTCCAAATTCTCAACATGATAACTGGCTTTGTGGAGTAAAATTCAAGAATAATATTGTATCTAAATACTCACAAAATACACTCAATAATATATGGAGAGAAAGCTTATGATTCTGGTGTGATTTTCAATTATAACTAAGCACTCTATTTATAGGAAAATGCTTAGAACGCCAAAGCAAACTAACCTGCTACCTGATGGCTTTACCTGTTACTATTCACGCCCACCACTTTTGAAATAAAATTTTTGCACATTTCTCACCAACCAAAAGTGGGGCCCACCATATTTTAAATAAACACATTTATTTCTGAAACTTAAATAATTCATAAAAAAATAGCCCTTCTATCAGAAAAAATTAATCTCATGTCTAACCCATAGGAAATTTTATTCTCTACAACTTTGTAGAAGAAAGGTTTTCTAAATTCCAAACAGAAAATGCCCGAAATTCACATACGGACGATTTTTAATACCTCCATTCCGATAAAATACTGATAAAACACCTCAGTATTAATTCCTTCATTTAAATCCACATAAAAATAAATATTTTCTTATCATATAAATCAATAATTAATTATTCACAAATAATATTACAGAATCATATTTATGACAACCAAGTCGTTCCCAAGAAATAGAGGGCTTTCCGATAAGGATTTCTCCTTACTGGCGCGCAATTAGGTGACCAAAAACCCCTTTCCTAGATAGAACTTCCTTAGACATTGCTAATAATGCTATCTAATAATATTATTCAAATAATATGAATTATTGATCTGATAATGAGAAATATTGTGCAGTGACAATTATTGAAACAACAATAATATAAAATATCAACGTAGCAATTATTGAATCAATAAAATAAAATATTGAACAGTAATTACTTTAATAATTATTAAGTAGTGCCTTCTTACGTAAGATTCAATAATTCAAAAATAATGTGCAATTGTGCTACTGTGCAACCACGCGTATTACTGTATTTTAACCACCGGGTATTCAACAGTGTTAACGATAACAACTACGTCGTTATTTGTAAAAACTCAAATTTGTCATTTTCTTCATCCGATCATTTTCCGTTATTGGGCCCACCAATGGCTGCGCCATAGTACGAATATTCCCCGACATCAAGAATATTCCACGACCAAACGAATATTTCCCGACAACAATGAATATTTTATAACCACATGCTTATTTTGTAAAATTTGCACATTTCACCCATAACCAAAGCATTATATCAAATTAACATCTTATTATTGACAATAATAATTAGAGGAAATTCGCTTTTTTATTAATAAAAAGTTGGCGTCTTACAACCTCCCCTCCTTATGAAATTTTATCCTCGAAATTGACGTACGTACCTGGTGTTTCCAAAAGGTGAAGATACCACGCTTTCATTTCCGATTTCGAATCCCATGTCATTTCCTCAATAGCATGGTTCTTCCACAAAACTTTAACTTGTGGTATAACCTTTTGTGCGTAGGACATGCTCCTTCCTATCCAAGATCTTGACAGGTACCTCTTCGTATGTTAAATCTTCGATTATCTCTTCTAGTTCTACCTCAATAATGTGGTTTAGGTCTTTCACATATTTACGAAGCACGGATATGTGAAACACATTATGAGCATGAGACATGCTTGGAGGTAATGCGAGTCTATAGGCCACATTTCCTATTCGGTCAAGAATCTCAAATGGACCAATAAATCATGGATTAAGCTTTCCTCTCTTCCCAAATCTTGTAACTCCCTTCCATGGAGCAACACGTAACAATACATGATCCCCAATATTAAATTCCACGTCCTTTCGATGAAGATCCGCATAACTCTTTTGTCGATCATGTGTCGTTTGTATACGTTGCCGAATCATTTGGATCTTCTCTGTAGTCATTCATACCAACTCTGGTCCCAACAATGTTGCTTTTCCCACCTCATCCTAGCATACTGGAGAGCAGCACTTTTGTTCATACAATACTTTAAATGGAGCCATGCCTATACTTGCTTGATAATTATAGTTGTAGGAGAATTCCACCAATGGTAGGTACGTATCCCAGCTACCTTTGAAATCTTGGACACAGAGTCTTAATAGATCTCCAAGAGTTTGAATATTCCTTTTTGATAGCCCGTCCATTTGAGGATGGTATGTCAATCAATCAGAATCTGCGCTCATAGCTTTTCTCGCAAGCTAACCCAAAATTGTGAAGTGAATCTTGGGTCACGATCCGAAACTATGGATACTGGCATGCCATGCAATCTCACAATCTCATTTATGTATATACGAGCAAGACGTTCAAGGGAATAAGTCTCCCGTATCGATAAGAAATGAACAGTTTTAGTTAATCTATCTACAATAACCCAAATCGCATCTATGCCTTGAGAAACCTTGGGAAGACCCGTAACAAAATCCATGGTAATGTGTTCCTACTTCCATTTCAGAATCTCAAGTGGTTTCAATGGACCCTTTGGCACCTGATGCTCCGCCTTTACACGTTGACAAGTTAAACACCTCGATATAAACTCCGCGATCTCTCTCTCTTCATATTGCTCCACCAAAATGTATGTCGAAGATCATGATACATTTTGGTACTCCCATGATGGATTACAAATGGTGTGTTGTGTGCCTCCATCATTATTCTATGCTTCAAGTCAGAATCGTTAGGAACATAAAATCTGGAGTTGACTCAAAGTATTTCTTCTTCATCGATTCTTACTTTTGGAATAACACCTTCTTGCACTTTCTTCTTCATACGCATCAGCTCCAGGTTTGTAGCTTGAGCAACTTTAACTTTATCGATTAAAGTCAGTTCTACTCGTATATTTGATATCATTATGTGGGTACTTGGAGCCTTTAACTCTATCTCCATTCTTTGCAAGTCATACAAAATGGGCCTTTGCGTTGACAATATCGCACTCGTACCCGCATATGATCTTCTACTCAATGCGTCAGCTATTACGTTCGCTTTTCCAGGATGGTATGATCTTAATCTTTCAACAGTTCGAGCCAACGTCATTGCCGCATGTTGAGTTCCTTTTGGGTGAAGAAATATTTGAGGCTTTTATGATCTGTATAAATCTCGACTTTCTCTCCATACAGGTAGTGTCTCCAGATTTTCAATGCGAAAACGACTGCTGCCAACTCCAGATCATGAGTAGGATAATTCCTCTCATATTCTTTGAGTTGTCGCGAGGCATAGCCTATGACTTTCCCATGTTGCATAAGAACACATCCTAACCCTTTGCCTGAAGTATCGCTATATATAACAAATCCATCCGAACCAGATGGTATTGTCAGAACAGGTGCCGAAATGAGTCTCCTATTGAGTTCTTGGAAACTCATTTCGCATTCCTTGCTCCATACGAATTTTGTATCTTTACGAGTCAGCTGAGTTAACGGAGTAGCGATTCAAGAAAATCCTTTCACGAATCTTCGATAATAACCAGCTAAGCCCAGAAAGCTACGTACTTTGGTCACCGACTTCGGTTGCTCCCAACTTTGTATTGCTTCAATCTTCGCCGGGTCAACAGATACTCCATGTTTTAACACCACGTGCCCAAGGAATGCTACTTCCTCAAGCCAGAACTCGTATTTCTTCAGCTTGGCATATAGCTTGTTATCACGAAGCCTTTGAAGTACCAGCTTTAAATGGCGCTTATGATCACAACTTTTGGAATTGATGAGGATATCATCAATAAAGACGACAACGAACTAATCCAAATATTCATTGAACACTCGGTTCATCATATCAATGAAAGCAGCAGGAGCATTAGTCAATCCAAAAGACATGACTAAGAATTCATAATGCCCATACCGAGTCCTGAAGGCAGTCTTCGGAATATCATCAATTTTAATCTTCAGCTGATGATATCCAAAACGAAGATCAATCTTTGATCAGAATTATGCTCCTTGCAACTGGTTGAACATGTCATCAATACGAGGTAGTGGACACCTATTCTTGATGGTGAATACAAAGTCGCATAGTCAATACAAAGTTGCATAGTCCCGTCTTTCTTCTTTACAAATAAAACAGGAGCACCCCAAGGAGATGTACTAGGACGAATGAAACCTATGTCTAACAACTCCTGTAGTTGGACATTTAACTCCTAAAATTCAATAGGAGCCATTCGATATGGGGCTTTAGAAATAGGTTTTGTATCCGGTTCAAGATTATTAAAGAATTCAACTTCACGTTCTGGGGGTAGACCGAGAAGTTTTTCAGGAAATACGTCAGGAAATTCACTAACAACATAAATATTACTCAAATCTGACGTATTTTTGTTCAAGTCCATGACATGGGCTAAGAAAGCTTGACATCCATTTTTTAATAAACGAATGACTTTATGACTTGATATGACAGTGATTTACTTTAGTTGTTTGGTTGCATGAATTCGCATAACAGGTTAGTTAGGAATATAAAAACTAACAACCTTACGAAAACAATCAATTTTAGCATGATGAGTGTGTTGGTCGATTTCGCAATCAATGAATACGTGCAAGTATACACGGTCAACAAGTAATAAAGTGAAAGTAGAGTATCGTTCCCACGAGGAATTATTTAATAAAAATCACCAAGTACTAATTCTTAACCAAACTAATTTTATTTAAACAATCTCAAATCGTGATTTTTCTAATTAAGAAAACTAAATTAACTAATTAAACTGAATTGCTTTATGACTGGATTCAGATAAATAAAGATTAAGATATCAATATCCCCAATTATGAACTATAAATCAATTATCCAATTATCCCAATTATTATGCCTACTGAATTGTTAACATGAATTCTCAAATGCCAAAAGTCCTTTTCCAAGTGATCAATTGACTTCTATTTAATCTAGATTAATCTTGCTATATTCCTTTGCAAAACAATTGAATTAAACTCCTTCAATTCCAATTCCTTATGTGTTACACGCGGTGAAAAGATATTTCCATTCAATTCACGAACCTAATTATTCGTCATGCAAATAACTAAGTCACATGTTATCATGCCCAGTTCTAACCCTAGAATTCCTCTTTCAATTCCTTCTAGAGTAACAAGGTAATTATTGATCAAATAATTAAGCAATAAGCACAAGACAAGATAAACAATTCACTTTGACATAAATAATTGGAATAAATTGAATAACTAATTTATAGACATAAAAGGTTCAATTGAAATCTTAATAAAAGAGTTAGTTCATAATTAATGAATTGAAACCAAGAATCCACAACTGAATAGACATTTAAAGATGAAAGTATGATAAGAGAAGAGAATAGAATCTGTTGTCAGCAAATCTGATGCTCCCCTCTTGCTCTTGCTCTTTATCTTCAGTGTTCTTCAATTTGCTTCAATCTCCAAAGGCTAATTAAGAATTAGGGTTTATATTCTAATCTAATGGAGTGTTTTATCTAGTCTAATCTATGTAATCTCCCTTTATTTTATGCCTTACATCATGCATTTATAGGTTACAAGTTTAATTTTTAGCTTAGAAACAATTCCAATCCTATTTGGAGTAAAAAAAGTATCAAAATTCGCCCCAAAACTCGTTCAAGCTTGCCCAACCTCTTCCCCAGCACCCCGGCACTGGGCATGGCACTGGAACACTGCCCCTTAGCGCCCCGGCGCTGGGCATAGGCCTGAAATGGGCGCCCCGGCGCTGGCCACTTTTCCAGAAATTTTCTGCTTCGACGTTCTTTGGGAAAATAGCCATAACTTCTTCGTCTGAACTCCGATTTCGATGATTCAAGATGTTTCGGAAAGAAGAGACGTAGATCTACAACTTTAATTCTTTAAGTTCTTCGAAATAAGGTCTGGAACAATGCTAAAAGTGGCTTTGAAGTGGCTGTTATGTAAATGATAAGCCGAAAACGCGCATCTAGCCACCCCAAATGTTGATTCACGTAACTTTTGTCTCAATTCCTACAAAACAACATAAAATATCCATGAATAGACACAAACACTAAAAAACTTCTAAAAGATTAAGATCAAATGCACTCAATTCATGGGTATAAAACTAACTCATCAAATACCCCCAAACTTAAACCTTTGCTTATCCTCAAGCAAAAACACATAAGAAATAAAAATAAACAAACTAAATTAACTACATGAATGCATATGTATGATCTACTTCTTAATATACCTACGAACCCAGTAATAACTCAATATGATATATAGCAACAGGCCTCAAAGATACCAATGATACTCAAATAATTTATCCGATCAAATCAAAGTCCATAACTCTAACAAGTTAGTCAATCCAAACCTGTCATCACCTATGTTGTGCGTGTGTGCTTGTTAACCATTCTAACCAACCACAGTTCAAGATAATCACATAACAAACTTCTTAGAAGGAAAATTTCAGTTCCAATTCAATTACTTTTGTGAACATGACAACTCCAGTTAAAACTAAGCAATTACCAAATCTAAGGGTAAATACAAGATTTATTTATAATTTTATTCAACCACGAGGGCATTTTTGCTCTTTCTCGTGTTTTATTCATTTTTTTATTTTTCTCATGGTTGTGCAATGTCTTATTCCCTTAGGCTTTTTAGTGCTACCTTAACGAGCTTTTGACCAACGACTCCTAAGCCATTAAGACCTTAGGGTGCTAGGTGTAAAGACAATCCCCTCGGGCATACTTACTCAAGTAGCAAAGGCCACAAAACTAGACAAGCATGACACGGTGTTTATTCACTTTTTTTTTCTTTTTTTGGATTTTCTATTTTTTTACTTTTCATTATTTTTTTTTTCATTTTGTATATATATACCCCATAGATTCCCCCAAACTCAAGCTTTTACGTCATTCCAACCTTTACCGTCAGTTCACTAATTTCCTTAAATTTTAACCAAGATTTTCCCTTAGAAACAAATTATGAAACCCTTGAACCAAGTGGATTAAAACAGTTAAACTTTAAGTGCTAACCGGTTACATAAGTTTCAGACAGGCTCAGATTTTCTTCATGTTTAAAATTTGAACTCATCATCAATTATCAACACTGTTCAAGTTAACAATTAATATCAATCTTATCATAGGCCGAGCTAAGACCACACCAACTAATCGCACAGATTCATCCAAAAAAAAATGCAATTATACTACATGGAAACATACTAATATAACCTATGTATGCATATGTAATTAACTACCATGTATTATATGCAACCTAAAAAAACAATGCAAACACATAAAAATAACGAACTACAATGCAAATAACTAACTATATGCAGTACGACACTAAAATGCCCCCAAACTTAAACTAGACATTGTCCTCAATGACTAAATTAGAAAAAATAAAAGCAGAGGACTTCCCTGAAAATATAGCAATCTTCCTCCTTGTCCACTAAGTTTGGAGAATAGGCTAAGCACATGGAACAAATTGGGCACCACACTTGAATTTGACTTGAATAACCTGTAAACCATGATAGAAACAATTTTATTAAATTCTAAATAAATACAAATTCAAAACTACTAATATAAAACCTAATAAAAACTAAAAATAAAAATTAAACTTGGGTTGCCTCCCAATAAGCGCTTATTTTATAGCCTCAGCCTGGCTTTTTCAATTCTCTATCCAATTCCCCTATGAAAATTGAGGAACCCTCCATCCATCAGAAGCAATGTCTCTTTTGGGAGGTTCCCAATTGTAATGGCCATTGAGTTTAAGTCACCTAGCATGATCTTTTTAGATAGGATCCCTATTAAATAGGACAAACCACTAGGTGTTTTCCCCATTATGTTTGTGATTAAATTATGGCATGGAGGCTTGTCAAACACAATGGGCTCTTCCTCTATCTTCTCCTTTTTAGCCCACCATGACTCCATAGTTGTACTAGCTCTTATGTCACAAAGAGCTTTGCCTACGACATGACTGCCAATTGGGTATGGTTTTGCAAAACTGCCCGAATTCTTGAACTTTGGTGGAGGAGGCACATGGGATACTAATGAAATCAGCTCATTTTCGTTGAATCTTACAGTTAACTCTTCGTCGATCTCCTTTTCTTGGTTCCCAATTATTTCCTCTCTTTCAACATCTTGTGGCTCATCTAGTTGCAGATTTTGTTCGGGCTCTGCATCGGTCTCGGAATCCATGTCATAGAACCAAGTGTATTGATGACAAATGTTCGAGGCATTGATTAGTTGTTCCTTTGTTGCGTTGTCCCTTTTTTCTGTGTCCTTGAGAGTCTCTTGCAATTCTTTTCCACTTCGTAAAGTCACAACCTTGCAATGCTCATCTCTGCCCGGATTTATCTCTGTATCACTAGGGAGTGTTCCATGTGGACGGTTATTCAATGCACTTGCTATCTGCCCCAATTGATTTTCCAGATTTTTTATCGACGCACCTTAGCTTTTCACATTCATATCTACTTGATTCAATAACTTTTCTCGTTCACCGATCCTTTTGTCAGTAGCTGAAATGAATTTTTCCAAAGCTTTTTCCCAACTTGTTTTCCTCTCTGGTTGTTGTTGAGTCTAATTTTGAAATCTGGACGTGTTTTTTTGTCTAGGTTCTTGAGCTTGATTGTTACTCCATGGAAATCCCGGGTGATTTCTCCAACCTGGATTATATGCATTTTGATTCGGATACGGTTGGGTAGATCGATTATAGCTCCCTATGAACTGAGCTGATTCCGAATTAATGGCACATTGATCTGTAGCATGACTCCCAGCACATAACTCACAACCCATTGCTACTTGCTGTGTGGATGGTGAACTCCATGTTTCCATTGGTCGAGTCATGTTCGTGTATGGCCATTGATACACAAAGTCATCCATGGTACCTGAAAAGAGAGAAAGAAATTTTTTTTGAAAGAGAATTAAAAAAACGTTTAAATTAAAACTAATTTGATAAAAATTAATATTGGCAAAATTATTAAACTAATTCCCCGGCAACGGCGCCAAAAACTTGTTGGTCGATTTCGCAATCAATGAATACGTGCAAGTATACACGGTCAACAAGTAATAAAGTGAAAGTAGAGTACTGTTCCCACAAGAAATTATTTAATAAAAATCACCAAGTACTAATTCTTAACCAAACTAATTTTATTTAAACAATCTCAAATCGTGATTTTTCTAATTAAAAAAACTAAATTAACTAATTAAACTGAATTGCTTTATGACTGAATTCAGATAAATAAAGATTAAGACATCAATATCCCCAATTATGAACTATAAATCAATTATCCAATTATCCCAATTATTATGCCTACTGAATTGTTAACACGAATTCTCAAATGCCAAAAGTCATTTTCCAAGTGATCAACTGACTTCTATTAAATCCAGATTAATCTTGCTATATTCCTATGCAAAACAATTGAATTAAACTCCTTCAATTCCAATTTCTTATGTGTTAAATGCGGTGAAAAGATATTTCCATTCAATTCACGAACTTAATTATTCGTCATGCAAATAACTAAGTCACATGTTATCATGCCCAGTTCTAACCCTAGAATTCCTCTTTTAATTCCTTCTAGAGTAACAAGGTAATTATTGATCAAATAATTAAGCAATAAGCACAAGACAAGATAAACAATTCACTTTGACATAAATAATTGGAATAAATTGAATAACTAATTTATAGACATAAAAGGTTCAATTGAAATCTTAATAAAAGAGTTAGTTCATAATTAATGAATTGAAACCAAGAATCCACAACTGAATAGACACTAAAAGATAAAAGTATGATAAGAGAAGAGGATAGAATCTGTTGTCAGCAAATCTGATGCTCCCCTCTTGCTCTTGCTCTTTATCTTCAGTGTTCTTCAATTTGCTTCAATCTCCAATGGCTAATTAAGAATTATGGTTTATATTCTAATCTAATGGAGTGTTTTATCTAGTCTAATCTATGTAATCTCCCTTTATTTTATGCCTTACATCATGTATTTATAGGTTACAAGTTCAATTTTTAGCTTAGGAACAAAGCCAATCCTATTTGGAGTAAAAAAATATCAAAATTCGCCCCAAAACGCGTTCAAGCTTGCCCAACCTCTTCCCCAGCACCCCGGCGCTAGGCATGGCGCTGGAACACTGCTCCCTAGTGCTTTGGCGCTGGGCATAGGTTCGAAATGGGCGCCTAGGCTGGCCACTTTTCCGTAAATTTTCGCATCTGGACGCCCTTCGGAAAATGGTCAGAATTTCTTCGTCTGAACTTCGATTTCGATGATTCAAGATGTTCCGGAAAGAAGAGACGTAGATCTACAACTTTAATTCTTTAATGCTACGTTTGGATCGATGGAATAGGAGGGAGAATGGAATGAATCATTCCATTGGAATGATAAAAATGTTGTTTGGTTTGTTTATTCCAACGGAATAATGTATTCCTAGTGGAATGGGTGTTAACTTAAAATTATAATTTTTATTCCTGGAATGGGAGTCAAGAATAACTTATTCCATCTTTTATGTTTAAGTAATTGACAAATATGCCCCTTAAAAATAAAATAGGGTTCCATGTTCT
Source organism: Panax quinquefolius (assembly GCA_020205615.1). Taxonomy (NCBI): domain Eukaryota; kingdom Viridiplantae; phylum Streptophyta; class Magnoliopsida; order Apiales; family Araliaceae; genus Panax; species Panax quinquefolius. The sequence goes on from CM035151.1 coordinate 74,571,951, forward strand.
TTCATTCAATCAATCTATCGATTTCATGAAAGAGGAGGAGCAGAAGAATGAAAAGAGAGAGCAGAGCCACCCCCACCTCCACCCCACCCACACCCACACCCCCACACCCCACACCCCCACACCCCCACCCCCACTCCCCACCCCCCCCACACCGCCACCCCCACTCCCCCCACCCCCCACACCCCCACCCCACCCCCACCTCACCCTTACCCCACCCACCCCACCCAAAAAAAAAAAAAAAATATTATGTGATTATGTATTCACCTCTTACCCCCACCCCCCACCCGCCCCCACCCCACCCCACCCCTCCCAAAAAAAAATAATATTATGTGATTATGTATACACCTCTTACCCCACCCACCCCACCCCACCCCACCCCCACCCACACCCCACCCACACCCCCACCCCACCTATACCCCCACCCCACACCCCACACCCCCACCCCATTGTGAAGACCCCAAATTATTAATAAATGAAATTTATTTTCCTCTATTTATTATTTTAAAATAGTAAGGGTTGATTTGATTAATGTGGATAGTTATGGGTAAAATACGTAAAAATATTCGAATAATCAAGTGGTTATAAAATATTAATTATCGTGGGGAATATTCGTTTGGTCGTGGAATATTCGAATATTTGACGATAATATTAGATCTTTTTTGGGGCCCCATAAACTGAAAGCGATTGGATGAAGAAAACGACAAATATAAGTTGTTTATAAATAATTGGCAGTAGTTGTTACAATTAATCACTGTTGGAATACCCGTGGTTAAAAACACACAATAACGCGCGTTATCGAACAATAAGAGCACACCAGTATTGCACCAATTATTGATTCTTACGTAAGAAGGCACTACTCAATAATTGTTACAAGTAATTACTATTCAAGATTTTATTTTATTGATTCAATAATTCACGATTGATATTTTATATTATCGTTGTTTCAATAAATTGTCATTCATTACAAGATTTTCCATTATCGAAGCAATAATTCATATTATCCGAATAATATTATTAGAAAACATTATTGGCAATGTCTAGAAAGTTCGGCTCAAGGAGAGGTTTGGTCACCTAATTGCTTGCGCCAAGAAGGAGAAATCTTTATCGAAAGCCCTCTTTCCCCGGAACTACCGTCACAAGACTGTGATTCTGTAATATTATTTGTGAATAATTAATTATTGATTTATATGATGAGGAAAATATTGATTTTATGTGGATATAGATGGAGAAAATTTTTAATGTGACAATTGTTGAAAATTAATATTTTATCTTTTTCTGATAAAATAATTCATTTAAATATATTATTTTAATAATATATTAACGGTGATATTTTTATAATGAATGTGCGATATGTGAGTATATGAGGAGGAAGAGTATTTTTGTGGCATTAAATGATTAACACATGTTTTGTGTGTCAGTAGACCCCATTTCTTGACTGAAATTTGATTATAGCTTGTAAAATCGTCTGTTTGTGGATTTTGGTCAATTTCATTTGGAATTTGGAAAACTTTCTTTTGCAAAGTTGTAGAGAATTGAATTTCCTATAAAAAATCGCGAGATTCAATTTTCTCGATAAAAGGGATATTTATTATGAATTATTGAAGTTCAGCTTCAAATAATTGATTTTGGAAGTTTAAAATATTTAAAATAGGAAAACGTTTTTGGAATGTTTAGGTGGCCTCATTTAACATGTGTAGGAGCTGAATTCAGTTGGCAAGTGTGTGTATGAGGTTTTGGAAAATATATATTAATATTATATTAAATTTTCTACTTTGGTGTTCTAAAGATTTTCCTATAAATAGGGTGCTTAGGTTAGAATTGAAAATCACACGTAAATCAAGTTTTCTCTCTCTATATTATCGAGCGTATTCTTGTGAGTATTTTGAGTATACTTTGAGTATTGCTATACAAATGCAAGTTCAAGTCATAGCCTATATCCAGGTGTTTTAACTAAATCTTCATTTTCGAGGTAAGGGATGTTATTTTATTCGAAAATGATATTATTTCTTCAATATCGTTATGTCGAAATATTGGTTGGAAATTTTATCAAATTTGGAACTTTTTCATGTATCAAGTTATTGAAGACCCCAGTTTTTATAAATAAAGATAAATTTTCTATAAATATTATTTTGAATATTATGGAATAATTTGATATAATGTTATAGTAATGGGTAATATTTATAAATTTTGTAAAGTATACAAGTGGTTATATTATATTCGATTGGTCTGGAGAATATTCGGTTTAGCGAGGAATATTCGCATAACGGCTCAATCATTGGTGGACCCCCAATGCAAAATTATCATTTGATCGAGAAAAAGACAAAAATATTTTATTGAAATAACGGCGGAAGTTTTACCGTTGATAATTGTTGAACTACTCATTAATAAAAGTACGAATACGTGTGGTTGCATAAGAGTAGCACACGGTATTGATTATCGATGCTTATGTGAGAAGTCACTTAGTTTGATTCCATTATTCACCGATTAATAATATGAATTATTATAAGCGATAATGACGCTTTTGTTTTATTCAGTATTATTAACGTAATAAAATGTAAACATCTTTTATATAAAATGTAATACTTTATTTAAAGTTATTTTATAAATAAAATATATTATATTTTATTATATAAGTGTTTTTTATAGTGTTTGCATAGTAAAATGTTTTATATAAATAGAATATATTATATTTTATTTAAAAGATTTTTATTTAAATATGGACCGTCGATTAAAGTAAATCAACTGACCGCTCATGGATTAGTTACTATGCATTCCATTTTCCTATAAATAGAAGCTCATTCCTTCATTATTTTCTTACTTAATTCATTGAAACTCTAGAGAGAGAATTATAGAGAGGTTTATATAGAGAAAGTTATAGAAAGAAGAAGAGTATTCGCTACTTCACTACTTTATATTCAGGTTCTTTTACTAGTAAGGGTGTTATTCTTTCTTCTTGAAGAGAACTTCTGTTATTCCATTCACTATTATTCTGTTGGAATAACCTGTAAAAGTGGCATACCCTATACATAACCTGTATATGTGGCATACCCTATACTTGGTGAAATCCTTATGTTATTCCATTGCTTATTATTCTCGTTGAATAACTCAGATATGCTGTGGTTTACCCTATACTTGGTGACATTCTTCTATTATTCATTGGAACATCCATGTCTGTGTGTTTTACAATTAGGACCGGTTAAAATCTTTATTATTATTCTCATTGGAACATCCCTGCTCATGTGTTTTACAGGACTCGGTTAAAATCTTTATCATTCTGTTGGAATATCCTATCTGTGTGTTTTACACCCGATCCGGGTTCCATCTTTATTATTCTCGTTGGAACATCCTCGTCGGTGAATTTCACGATTCGTTCCGTTATTATTATTCATTGAATAACTCTGTCTGCGCGGGTACCGCATGCATGGTGATTTCTTTTGTTATTCCATTCTTTATTATACCCAAATTGGTTAAAACTATGACTTCTATACTCCATGAAATTAGTAGAATATCCTTGATATTTGCGTTTCATCCAAAGATCTTTCATGGAAATATTTTTACGATCATTCTTGAATTTTTTCTACAAAGCAAAGATCATGTTGACAATAATTGGACGTTAAAATTCTCGGATAAAATAATTCTTGAACTTGTTTTATTCAATTCTTATATCATTGTCATCATCCTCATTTTTTATATTTTTTAAAGTCATCCGTATTCTGTAGAGCATGGATGGACTTGGTATGATTATGACCAGGATTATTCGGTGTAATCATGGACCGTAATGTTACAAATGATGTGGTAAAAAAAATCCTCGAGTAGTAGTAGTGCATTGATGGACGATTGTTGGTACGATCATGACTATTAATGAATACACAACTATTCTTGGTAGTAGGCAGGAATAATTGTGATCGTGATACTAAAGAATATCCTGGTCAGAAAAGTGCGAGGGTGATTCGATGATGTGGATTATTTATTAAAGTCGAAGTCTCGCACTATAACAATGATGAAAACCTTTTAAAATCATAAAAGATAGTAGATTTTATTTTCTACTTGACTTTTTAATGGATCAGATATTCACCGCAGCTTAAACCGGTTGTCTATTGTATTTTATCGGTTTAACATTGTTGAAGACTATTGATAATTTATTTTGCATTATCTTAGTCATAATATTTCTTCGGGCTAGTTGAGCTCACCCTTTCTTTCACCGTTTCTTCGTGAAATGAGAATATAGCCGGGATTTAGCCTGGGAAACGAGTGATGGTCCCGAAGATAGCTTTTTAGTAGTCCTCACTATTCGTGAAATAGTGTGATAATAATTGTAATGAGGACTTTTTGTTTGAGTTTGTATAATATCTAGTAGATTTATATTTGTATTTAAACTCACGGTTTATGTCGTATTGTACACCTACAGTTATGTTAATAAGTTGTATTTAAATTGCACTACCATGTAATTGGCGCACCCAAGATGGGTGATGTATACCTAATTTTGGGGGCGCCACGGTTGGTATATCGAGCTAAGGGATATGATCCTGGCTAAGATGTGAGAAAAGTACTAGGAGGGAGAGACGGGAATACCTTCGCTAGTATGACCTACCTAAGTTTTTGTGCTATTTTATTGGTCGGTCGAATATAAAGATAATTGTTAAATGTCAATTAATCTTTTGTTTTGTGGCAAGATCTCGAAAATGACATCCGAGAATGTTGAGAATAGAATGGAGCACAAAGTATTGTTGATTCACCACATATCAATAATCGGGGATAATGTGCATCGTGAAGGCGACAATCCTCATGCAAACAACAACACCGACCAAATGATGAATGATTAAATGTTCGGAGGCTTTATGTAATTTATGCAACAAAGACAGTGAGAGCGACTTCGTCCAAAACGTAGGTGGAAACACTTGAAAACTCTCGAAGCGGTCACCGCTAAACAATTCAAGGAGCCGGGACAACCGGAGTTTAAGGAGAGCCAAAACCACTTTCGCTAAGCATGGATAAAGCAGACACAAGATATTTGATGTCTTGGGATGCTCCGAGGAGCAAAGGTTCCTTTCACGCCTTTTTATGTCAGCGGAGAGGCAGACATCGGTGGAATCGGTAAAACGATCAACCCGCTCAGATCAAGATATCTTGGGAGAAGTTCCAGAGTCGCATTCAACGACAAATACTTTCCCCGAAAGTATAGCCGCCATACGAGGAGGAGGGTGGAGTTTATCAAGTTGGAACAAAACAATATGACCGTGTGTCGCAATACGAGGCAAAATTTGCGGAGTTATCACGGTTCGTCCCACTTGGTGGATAATGAAGAGAGAATGGCGCGAATGTTTTTAAGAGGCTTGAAGTCGGAGATACGCCAACATCTTATTTCATAAACCGTGTTTGTATTCGAGATGTTGTAAATAGGGCTCGATTAGTGGAGCGCGATAACGAAGTCAACTTAACTAAAAGAGAAGAAACGGCTAAAAATTATAATACCAATGAGAGTAGTCATCGAAGCGGTGACAACAAGCGTGGAGGGAATCAATGGGCGGATATGGTAACCACTTGGTGGTATTCGAGTACAAAACAATAAGAATGGACATTTCAAGAAACGAGATTCAACAATGATGGAAAGACGTCAAGACCAAAGACCCGTTGTTAAGGAAGGAGAAAGACCACCTATCATATGCTTCAAATGCGAGAAGAGGGACACATCGGTCCAACTGCTGCCATGCCGTCCAAAGCATGTTATAATTGTGGAAGAGAAGGTCACTTAGCTCGATTTTGTCGTTTCATCAAGACAAATTCAACTAGGATGGAGGCACCAAAGGTCAGTCCCAGAAAAGTCAAAACCAAGAAGGCAAGGGAGAGCGTTTGTTGTGACTCTCAGAGAGCAAGGAACCCGAATGAGGTCATCACGGGTAAGCTTATCATAAACTCTAATGAAGTCTACACTTTATTTGATACCGGTTCTACCCATTCTTTTATTTCTCCTACTTGCGCTCATCGATTAAATTTGACTCAGGAGAAATTAGACTTTGATTTATCTGTGGAAACTCCGTTGGGAGAAACCTTCATTACATCCATCGCTTATAAGTCTTGTTTGGTTCAAATCGGTACCTTCACATTACCCGTCGATCTTATTTCATTAAAAATACTTGCATTTGACGTGATTCTAGGATTGATTGGTTAACTACTTATCATGCAAAAATTGATTGTTTTCGTAAGGTTGTTAGCTTTCATATTCCTAATCAACCTATTATGCTTAATTCAAACGACCAAACCATTAAAATCAATCACGGTCATCTCAAGCCATAAAGCTATTCGTTTATTGAAAAATGGATGTCAAGCTTTCTTAGCTCATGTCACAGATTTAAACAAAAATACGCCGTTTTTGAGCGATATTTCTATTGTTAATAAATTTCCGACGTATTCTCAAGAACTTCCGCCTACCCCCGTGAGCGTGAAGTTGAATTTTGTATCGACCTTGAACCTGGTACAAAACCTATTTCCAAAGCCCCATATCGAATGGCTCCTATTGAACTTCGTGAGTTAAAGACCCAACCGCAGGAATTGTTAGACATGGCTTTATTCGCCCCTAGTACTTCTCCTCGGGGTGCTCCTGTTCTATTCGTGAAGAAGAAAGATGGGAGTATGCGACTTTGTATTGATTATCTGGAGTTGAATCATGTCACCATCAAAAATAGGTATCCATTGCCACGTATTGATGACCTGTTTGACCCGGTTGCAAGGAGCCAAATTCTTTTCAAAGATCGATCTTCGTTAGGATATCACCAATTGAAGATTAGAACTACCGACATTCCAAAGACGGCTTTAACTCCTAGACGGGCATTATGAATTCCTAGTCATGTCCTTTGGATTGACTAATGCTCCCCCGCGCTTCATGGATATGATGAACCAAGTATTCAAGGAATATTTAGATCACTTTGTGGTCGTCTTTATTGATGACATCCTTATTTATTCCAAAAGCCGTGAAGATCATGAGCAACACTTGAGGTCGACACTCCAAAAGCTTCGTGAATATAAGCTTTATGCCAAGTTGAAGAAATGCGAGTTCGCTTGAAGAAGTAGCATTCCTTGGGCACGTGGTATCAAGTCATGGAATATCCGTTGACCCAAGAAAGATGAAGCTATTCAAAGTCGGGAACAACCTAAATCAAATGACCGCACGTAGCTTTCTCGGTTTAAATTGGTTATTATCGGAGATTCGTGGAAGGATTTTCTCTAATCGCTACTCCATGACTCAAATTGACTCGAAAAGATACAAAGTTCGGTTGGAGCGAAGAATGTGAGAAGATTTTCAAGAACTCAAGAAGAGACTTATTTCAAAGACTGCTCGGACAATACCATTTGCTCTTGAGGATTTGTTATCTACAAAGTGATGCTTCGAGCAAAGGGTTGGGATGTGTTCTTATGCAACATGGAAAAGTTATAGCCTATGCCTCGCGACAACTCAAAGAATATGAGAGGAATTATCCTACTCATGATCCGGAGTTGGCAACATTATCTTGCACTTAAAATTTGGAGGCATTACTTGTATGGGAGAAAGTGGAGATCTTTACGGATCATAAAAGCCTCAAATATTTCTTCACTCAAAAGGAACTCAACATGCGACAACGACGTTGGCTTAAACTGTTGAAAGATTATGATCATACCATCCAATACCATCCCGGAAAAGCGAATGTGGTAGGCGATGCATTGAGTAGTAAGATCGTATGCAAGCACGAAAGTGCGTTATTGTCAACACAAAGGCCCATTTGTGTGACTTGCAAAGGATGGAGATAGAGTTAAAGACTCGGGGACGCATGTGATGATAGCAAATATACGAGTAGAACCGACTTTAATCGATAAAGTTAAAAGCGCGCCAAGCTACTGCACTGGAGCCGATGCGTATGAAAAGAAAGTGCAAGAGGGTGCTATGCGAAGCAAGAATCGATGAAGAAGGAATACTTGAGTCAACTCCGGACTTTGTGTTCCTAACGATTACGATTTAAAGTATAATATCATGATGGAGGCGCACAACACACCATTTGCAATCCATCTCAGGGAGTACCAAAATGTATCATGATATATTCGCCATACATTTTGGTGGAGCAATATGAAGAGGAGATATATTTGCTTATCTCAAGGTGTCTAACTTGTCAACGAAGTCAAAGCGAGCATCAAGTACCAAAAGGTCCATTGCAACCACTTGAAATTCCAGAATGGAAGTGGGAGCACATTACCATGGATTTCGCACGGCCTTCCTAAGGTTTCTTAAGGCATTGATGCGATTTGGGTCATTGTTGATAGATTGACCAAGTCCGCTCATTTCTTACCGACACGAGAAACTTATACACTTGAACGTCTTGCTCGTCAGATGTACATAAACGAGATTGTAAGGCGCATGGTATGCTAAGATCCATAGTTTCGATCGAGACCCAAGATTCACTTCACGATTTTGGGTTAGTTGCAAAAAGCTATGGGCACGGACTTACGATTTAGCTCTAAGATATCATCCTCTCGACGGACGGACAATGGAGAGGACTATTCAAACTCTTGAAGATCTATTAAGACTCTGTGTTCTTGATTTCAAGGGAGTTGGGACAAGTTTTACCATGGTGGAGTTTTCCTACAACAACAGCTTATCAAGCAAGTATTGGCATGGCTCCATTCAAGCATGTATGGAAGAAAGTGTCGCTCTCCAAGATATCTTTGGGATGAGGTGGGTGAAGCAACGTTGTTGGGACCGGAGTTGGTACGTATGACTACTTTAAAAGATTCAAACGATCCGACAACGTATAAAAACCTCACAAAATCGACAAAGAGTTATGCCGATCTTCATCGAAAGGACGTGGAATTCAATATAGGAGATCCTGTGTTGTTAAAAGTTGCTCCATGGAAAGGAGTTACAAGATTTGGAAAGAGAGGAAACTTAATCCTCGATTCATCTGGTCCATTTTTAATCCTCGATCGAGTAAGGCTGGCCTATAGACTCGCTTTTACCGCCAAATATGTCTCGTGTTCATAACGCTTTTTCACATATCCATGTTACGTAAATATGTGAAAGACCCGAACCATATTATTGAGTTAGAACCAGGACGAAATAGCGGAAGATTTGACGTATGAAGAGGTTCCTGCTCAAATTTTGATAAGAAGGAACATATTCTACGCCCAAGGTTATACCTCAAGTCAAAGTTTTGTGGAGGAACCATTTATGTTGAGGAAATGACTTGGGAGTTAGAATCAAATGAAATCAAGGTATCCTTACCTCTTCGACATACTGTGTACGCATTCTAATTTCAAGGGCTAAATTTTATATAAGGGGAGGTTGAAGACCCAGCTTTTATAAATAAAGATGAATTTTCTATAAATATTATTTTGAATATTATGGAATAATTTGATATAATGTTATAGTTGTGGGTAATATTTATAAATTTTGTAAAGTATACAAGTGGTTATATTATATTCGATTGGCCTGAGAATATTCGGTTTAGCAGGAATATAAGATAACTACTCAATCATTGGTGGACCCCACAAATGTAATTATCATTTGATTCGAGAAAAGACAAAAATATTTTATTGAAATAACGGCGGAAGTTTTACCGTTGATCATTGCTGAACTACTTAAGAGTAAAAGTACAAGAATACGTGTGGTCGCATATAGTAGCATTACCTAAGATTGATTATTGATGCTTATGTGAGAAGTCACTTAGTTTGATTCCATTATCGATTAATAATATGAATTATTATAAGCGATAATGACGCGTTTTTGTTTTATTCAGTATTATTAACGTAATAAAATGAAACATCTTTTTATATAAAATGTAATACTTTATTTAAAGTTATTTTATAAATAAAATATATTATATTTTATTATGCATAGTGTTTTTGCATAGTGGTTTTTTTGCATAGTGTTTGCATAGTAAAATGTTTTTATATAAATAGAATATATTATATTTTATTTAAAAGATTTTGCTTTAAATATGGACCGTCCGATTAAAGTAAATCAACTGGACCGTTCATGGATTAGTTCTTATGCATTCCATTTTCCTATAAATAAGCTCATTCCTTCATTATTTTCTTATTTAATTCATTCAAACTCAGAGAGAGAATTATAGAGAGAAGTTTATAGAGAGAAAGTTATAGAAAGAAGAAGAGTATTCTCGCTACTTCACTACTTCTATATTCAGTTCTTTTACTGTAAGGGTGTTATTCTTTCTTCTTCAAGAGAACTTCGTTATTCCATTCACTATTATTCATTTGAATAACTCGTAAAAGTGGCATACCCTATACATAACCTCGATATGTGGCATACCCTATACTTGGTGAAATCCTTTATGTTATTCCATTGCTTATTATTCATTTGAATAACTCAGATATGCTGGTTTACCCTATACTTGGTGACATTCTTCTATTATTCTCATTGGAACATCCTGCTCTGTGTTTTTTAATTCGGACCGGTTCCATCTTTTTATTATTATTCGCATTGGAACATCCCGTCATCATGTGTTTTACACCCGGACCGGTTCCGCCTTTATCATTCTCGTTGAATATCCTATCCGTGTTTTTTACACCGGATCCGGTTCCATCTTTTTATTATTCATTGGAACATCCCCGCTTGTGTGAATTTCACCGACCCGTTCCGTTATTATTATTCGTTGAATAACTCGTCATGCTGGCACCGCATGCACGGTGATTTCTTTTGTTATTCCATTCTTTATTATACCCGGTTGGTTAAAACTATGACTTCTATACTCCATGAAATTAGTAGAATATCCTTGATATTTGCGTTTCATCCAAAGATCTTTTCATGGAAATATTTTTCCGATCATTCTTGAATTTTTCTCTACAAAGCAAAGATCATGTTGACAATTTGGACGTTAAAAATTCTCGGATAAAATAATTCTTGAACTTGTTTTATTGAATTCTTATATCATTGTCATCATCCTCATTTTTATATTTTTTAAAGTCATCCGTGGCTTCTGTAGAGCATGGATGGACTTGGTATGATTATGACCAGGATTATTCTTGTAATCATGACCGTAATGTTACAAATGATGTGGTAAAAAAAATCCTCAAAGGGTAGTAGTGCATTGATGGACGATTGTTGGTATGATCATGACCATTAATGAATACACAACTATTCTTGGTCAGAAGGCAGAAGAATAATTGTGATCGTGATACTAAAGAATATCCTGGCCAGAAAGTAGCGGGGTGATTCGATGATGTGGATTATTTATTAAAGTCGAGTCTCATTTATAATGTTGATGAAAAACCTTTTAAAATCATAAAAGATAGTAGATTTTATTTTCTACTTGACTCTTTTAATGGATTGATATTCACCGCAGCTTAAACCGGTTGTCTATTGTATTTTATCGGTTTAACATTGTTGAAGACTATTGATAATTTATTTTGCATTATCTTAGTCATAATATTTCTTATCGGGCTAGTTGAGCTCACCTTTTCTTTCACCGTTCTCTTCGTGAAATAAGAATATATTTGGGACGAAGCTCTGGGAAACGAGTGATGGTCACGAAGATAGCTTTAGTAGTCCTCACTATTCGTGAAATAGTGTGATAATAATTGTAATGAGGACTTTTGTTTGAGTTTGTATAATATCTAGTAGAGCGATATTTGTATTTAAACTCACGTTTATGTCGTATTGTATACCTACGCTTATGTTAATAAGTTGTATTTAAATTCGCACCATGTAATTGGCGACCCAAGATGGGTGATGTATACCTAATTTTGGGGCGCCACGATTATTATTCACGAGTTACTATTCATGAGTTACTATTCACGAGTTACTATTCATGAGTTACTATTCATGAATTACTATTCACGAAAGTACTATTCATTTAAGTGTGAAGATGTTTTTTGTGAAATTTCTATCTTTTGTGTGTGAGTTACTATTCACGATATACTTACATTATTCACGATATCAAGACTATTCATTTATCACGGCAATATTCACCGAAAAATGAAATTTTTCTTTTCGTCCAAAATATCTATTATGGATACTAGCTTTGATTGTATCTATGTTTTGATCATTCTTGAATTTTACTCCACTCGATTACTTATGAAGTATTTTTGAACTTGGATTGTTTAAAATACTTAATCCTTAATATTTGTTCTTTTGTTTCAATCGGATTCGCTTTTCTTTGAAATATTTTTCATCATCCTCGCCTTAAATGATGATATTATCGAATATCTTTGGCCTCAGTAGTGCAAAAGATGAATGATTTCTTGATGAATATCTTTGGCTCGAGTGCAAAGATGAGCAGTGTTGAGATGAACATGATTTATTGATCAATATCTTTGGTCAGTAGTGCAAAGATGAACAAGTGTTTAGACGAACATGAATTAATCGATGAATATCTTTGGCCTGTAGTGCAAAGATGAATATTTGATTCCAGATATATATTGATTGATGTTACAGGGATAAAATATCGACGATGAACTTTTAAATTCATATATAGAAGATAGTAGTTTGCATTCTCTACTTAACTCTTCTAATGAATTGTTGTTTCCGCTGCAGTTGTTGATTTAAAACTGGTTGTCTATTGTATTCTATTAGATTTTTTCCTGTTGAAGACTAACGATAATTTGTTGTATATTATCTTAGTCATAATATTCTTTACTGGGCTAGTTGAGCTCACCCTTTTCCTTTTTGTTCCATTTTTCTTCTCAGGAGGCGAGAATGTAATGAGTACTAGTCGGGGTATGGAATGAAGGTTCTAGAGAGAGTTGTTTAGTAGTCCTCACCATTTTTGTAAAATAATGTATCAATAATTATGATGGGGATTTATTTGCATGTGGATATTGTCTAGATGGCAATATCTGTATTTAAACTCACAGTTTATATGTTGTAATAATAAAGTTGTAGTTATTTCTGCACTCATGTGTTTCATGACTTAGAATGGGTTGGATGGAATGGACCTATTTTGGGGCGCCACACCACCCCCCACCCCACCACCACACCCCACCCCTCACCCCACCCCCCACACCACCCAAAAAATAATATTATGTGATTATGTATACATCTCTTATCCCCACCCCCACCCCACCCCCACCCCCACGAAAAAAAATAATATTATGTGATTATGTATACACCCCACCCCACTCCCACCCCACCCCACCTCCCACCCCCACCCAAAAAAAATAATATTATGTGATTATGTATACATCCCTTACCACCACCCCACCCCCACCCCACCCCACCCAAAAAAAAAATTATATGAAAAAGTATATGAAAAAATTATACGAAAAAGTATAGTAAAAAAAGAAGAAGAATATAATTATAAAAAAATCTAGAGAAATATGTGTTAATTTTTTAATATAAATTGAATTTAAGTTAAATTTGAACATTTGGGGGTATTTAGGTCACTTTCTAATTATTTATTTCATTCTTAGATGTATTCATAACATCAACGAAACATGTACATGGAATATTAAAAAATCATTCCATTCCCTTCCTTATTCCATTTCCTCATCTATTGCATTCCCTACTCTATTCCATTCCTTCAATCCAAACGTAGCATAAGTTCTTCAAAATAAGGTCCGGAACAATGCTGAAATTGGCTTTGAAGTGGCTGCTATGTAAATGATAAGCCAAAAACGCGCATCTAGCCGCCCCAAACGTCGATCCACGTAACTTTTGTCCCAATTCCTACAAAACAACATAAAATATGCATGAATAGACACAAACACTTAAAAACTTCAAAAAGATTAAGATCAAATGCACTCAATTCATGGGTATAAAACTCACTCATCAGAGTGGTTAACCAATCAATCCCCAAAATCACATCAAATGCAAGTATTTTCAAAGAAATAAGATCGACAGGTAATGTGATGGTCCCAAATTGAATCAAACACGATTTATAAACAGTGGATGTAATGAAAGTTTCTCCTAACGGAGTTTCAACAGATAAGTCAAATTCCAATTTCTCCAGAGTCAAGTTTAAACGTTGAGCACAAACAGGAGAGATAAAAGAATGGGTAGAACCAGTATCTAGTAAGGTATAAACTTCGCAAGAGTTTATGATTAGCTTACTCATGATCACCTCGTTTGGTTTCCTCGCGTTTTGGGCAGTCACGACAAACGCTCTTCCAGGAACCGCTAACTTTGACTTGTCCGGGACAGCCTTTGGAGTCACCATCCACATTGGACTTGGTTTCGCTACAAGACAATCTCTAGCTATATGACCTTCCTTTCCACAGTTATAACACACCTTGGATTATTGTGGGCAGTTTGGGCTGATGTGTCCCTCTTTCCCGTATTTATAACAAATGACCAGTGGTCGTTCACCTCCCCTAGGAACAGTTGATGGTTGTGCTGACATCTTCACGTTGTAATTATTGTACCTTCTCTTTTTGAAATCTCCTCCTGACTCGCTTCTTCTATTATCATGGCCACGATTACCACCAGAGTGGTTACCGATTTTGTTTGTATTTTTTCCTTCCCGTTGGTTATCATTGCTCCGATGACTGCTACCATCGGTATGACCCTGGTTATTGTCCCTCAGTTGAACATACTCATTATCTCGCTCTAATAATTAAGCCCTGTTCACAACATCTGAATATAGAGAAAAATTGTGAGAAATAAGATATTTCCAAATTTTAGGTTTCAGACCTCTTAGAAACATCCGCGTCATACGTTCCTCATTCTCTACCAAATGAGGTACAAACTTGGATAACTCTGCGAACTTAGCCTCGTACTGGACACAGTCATGTTGTTTTGTTCCAGTCTAATAAACTCTACCTCCTTCATATGACGAATACTTTTAGGAAAGTACTGAAAGTAGTATGCACACAAGCCAATCATGTTTGATGATAAAGCATATACTTTGTAACAATCTTATTCATTTATTAATAAAAAGTATTAATTTATTAAAGGCTTTTAATTATCTACACGATGTTTGTTTTTATAATATGTGATAAACCCATAGTTTTAAGCAATGCTTTTAGAATAATGATGATGATCATTCTAATGAGATCTAAATTCTTAGAAAGCTTAAAACTAAAATAGTTCCCAATCGTTGGATTACTAAATTGGGGATTAGTGAATCCGGATAGATTGGTACATACGTTACTTGCTCATTGGATGAGGATGATTGATCTCATGATCATTTGTGTGGAGACACTAAAAGCAAGTATGTAGGTGCTTATTAGAGAATAAGTACCTTTGAAGCGTGGCTCGCTAAGGAATACCTAATGGAGTTTTATTTACTCGTCAATAGGAATTTCTGTAGTGATAGTAGACAAGTAATCATTGGACTTGAGATCATCATAGTATCTTATGTGTGATGAGTTATACTTTGACTTATTCCTTAAGACCCTTAGGGTATATCAAAGGGTATGCTTGGGTATAATAAGTTATACATGGAGATAATGTATGATCAATAAAGAATCTACCACTTCTAATAAAAAAGAGAAATGTCCTATGTGATTCGATAAATGACAACCCAAAGAGTCCTTGGTTAAGATGAATGAAATTAGAAAGGAGTTTCTAATTTGCATTATTTGGAGTTAATGCATTTAAGGATCGAAATACATATAATTAAATAAAATAAGACTTGACAAGTAATTCCATGTCTTATATTTAATTGGGACATTGTATGGTGGAAGGATTGAATTATGCAGTAACTATTTACTCAAAGGTTCTTTAATGATTAATGTTAAAATCTATATTATCCGGAAAGTCGTTGATCGCTAGGGAGACTTATCCCTATTGTAGAATAAATATTATTTATTTAAATAAATTAATTATTTAATTTATTTATTTAAATAAGATTAGAATTATTCTAATTGATTTATTCACAACCTAGGTTTAATATGGAGAACCTAAAGGGTCACACCATAAAAGGAAGAATAATTATTTAAGAAGTTAATGGCATAATCGTAATAATATGTTAAGTATATTTAATTTAATCTATGGTGATAGAATAAATTAAATAGCTTAATATTTATTATTTAATATTTTAGAAATATTAAATATAAATTAATAAGAGGAGTCTTATTAATATTATTACAATTATTATTATTTTAATTTCTAAAAGAGTTTAGGAATTAATTTAATATAAGTACTCTCATTTATTCCTAATTGGATTAGGAAGGAAAATTAGTTAAAGGAGTTTAATTAATTATCCCTAATAAGATTAGGGAGCTTAATTAATTAAAAGAATTTAATTAATTAAATAAAACCCAATTCCTTAATTGTTAAGGTGGGTTGCCCATATCTATAAATAAGAGGAGTCTTATTATGGGTGTAGGGGTTGTTGACTTTTTCAACATATGACATAATTCCAATTTGTTGGAGAGTACGCATTTTCTATAGAGATAGAAAACTAGGGTTGAGCGATACCCTTCTTCTTGAATTCTATTCTTCTCTTGGTGGATCACCTCTGAGGCCAAACAGCGTGGGTGGCTAACGTTGATCAAAGGAAGGAACCAAACCCGGTGGATTCAAGTTGAACGCGAAAAGGATTGGAGGTGAACTTGTACCTGAGGAAGCTCGATCTTCAAGGGTATGATTTTATTCTTTATCTTTTCGTTTAATTAATAATTGTGCATAAAGGGTGATCCGGGTATATGGTTTGTAAATTTTTAAACTCTGATTTTACACGTTTCCGCACTTTTTATGCAATTTGATTGCGTTCTTGAATATTACAAACCTAACAGTGGTATCAGAGCCAAACCTTTATGCGAATTATTAATTGTTTAAATTTGATATGTATATTGATATGTGTTTAGAACAATTTTTTTGGGCATAATTTTATTGTATAAAATTTATTAAAAAAAAAATTAAAAAAAAAACATGGATTCCGTGAGGCATGCCTTTTAAATGATTACTGTAATCATTAAAGTAATAACGGTTTTATTGGACCGCACGAAAATCAAGGCAATCATGTAATCATGATCAGCACATGCACGCACGGAAATCAAGGCAATCATGTAATCATGATCAGCACATGCATGGAACGGAAATCAAGTGCACGGAAATCAAGGGAAGATTAGCTAATGATGGCATGATTGGATGATTGGCTAATGATTGTTAATGATTGCTAATGATGGCATGTTAACAGATTTTATAAATCGCACGGAAATTAAGGAGCAAATTTCGGCAGAAGCTTGAATCATACTTCAGCATATTACAGTTATTATATATTATTATATACGGATATTATATATATATATATTATACGGTTAATATAATATATATATATTAATTATTTTATAATTAAAATAAAAGTTTATTTTATAATTAAAATAAAAGTTTATTTTAATTTTAAAATAAAAGGTTTATTTTAATATTAAAATATAAAGTTTATTTTAATTTTAAAATCAAATTTCATGCTAACTAATTAGAGTTGGAATTAGATTCCATAATAACTAATTGGAGTTGAAATTGAATTCCTAATTTCCTTAAATAAAGGAGTTTATTTAGATATGAAATAAGATTTCATATTATTCAAAATAAAGGAGTTTATTTGTGAATAGGAAAGAAAATCAGTATTTCCTTAAATAAAGGAGTTTATTTAAATATGGAATAAGATTTCATATTATTCAAAATAAAGGAGTTTATTTGTGAATAGGAAAGAAAATCAAGTGTTTCCTTTAATATTTTTTTTACATGGAATTGGATTCATAATTAATTAAAATAAAAGAGTTTATTTTAATTAAAGATTTTTTTTACATGGAATTGGTTTCCATAATTAATTAAAATAAAGGAGTTTATTTTGATTAAAATTTTTTGATTAAAATAAAATAGTTTATTTTATTCAAAATTAGATAAATTAAAATAAAATAGTTTTATTTTGATTTAAATTTGGATTAAAATAAAGGAGTTTATTTTGATTCAAAAATAGATTTTATACTAACTAAATTTGTCCATTAAATGATATCAATATATATATTAAATGTTTATTATTCATAGGATGAATGTTATTTATTGATGCATATGATGATGTGTATGATAATAAATGGGATTGATTATGGACTATTGACCGATGTGATTGGATTTTATTTTAGTTGGATGTATGAATGTATGGATTTTATTAAATGGGGTTCACAAGCACCTCGCTTCTCTAATTTTTCTTAATGTAAATTCTATCTCCTCCTATGTACTTCCCTTGATCTGGCGATCAAGGTTTCTATTTATTTTAAATAGTTTTGTAATAGGAATAGTTAGAATTAATTTTGAAGAATTAGAGATCAAGGAGCAAAGAGCAAGCAACGGCTTGAAGACCCGTTTGTAATGGAGCCTTAATTAAATGTAATAGTTATATTTAAATATTAATTCTTGCACCCCTAAGTTTGACCTTTTGGTTCACTTGGTGGCTCTAGTGAACCAAACTAGAATAAAAGTCCATAATCAATCCGGGTAGAATATTGTATTCTATATGTGCATGCTTATACTATATATATTATATATTATGCAAACATGCTTCGCATGTTCATTAATATGATTGGCGTATTTTATATATACATGTGCATGCGCGCTAAACAAGATGAGACAAATTAATAACAAACCCTCAATTTTTATATTAAGTCCTAAGCGTTCAAAGATATTTGGAATATCGAACGTAAGCCTTCTAGCATGATAAAATTAATAGAGTATTAAATATTTAATATGAGTTTGTTTGTGTCACCACAAGGCAAGTATTAAGTATTTAAGATGTTAATTTATCACATTTGATGCTTATAAAGAAAATTGAACAATATTGTTTTGTTGTGTCACCACAAGGATGATATTTTTCTTTTTGAATATATGGAGTGCTAGGTGGACTTAACTTGGATAATTTTGATTCGGATGTGCCACCACTTGATCAAAATAATCTAAGAGGCAAAAAGAAAAGAGTTGCATAGTTGATGTAATTGACAAAAGTTGTCTACCTATTTATTTATATATAGTTTGTTGTGTCACCACAAGGCTATATACATTTGAAATAGGATCCTTATTCTCACTAGCGAGATCTTTAATTAGATTTTGCCGAACTATATAAGTGAGGGTAATATAGTTTGAAGAAAATAGTGGGAGATACCAATTTAAAACAAGACCTAATTAATTTTGGTAATTAATAAAAGAATGTATGTTAAAATGTTGTTAATTACAAATTCATTTTGAAATTTTACAATGTCTAAAATTACTATCTTTGTGAAGCATATTAGATGCTAAATTAACTTGGGCAAGAATTAAGCGGATAAGTTAAGGAATTTGAGAATAGTTCTCACATTTGAAAAGCTATCTTATGTCCTTAATCGCCTATCCTCGCAATGGTTGCGCATAATGCCTCGAGGAAGAGATTGCTACTTTTAGAAAGTGGCGAGATGATGCACTGATTAGCTCAATTCATCATGCTCGCATCCATGAGTACTTGAGTTTGGCGTCGGCATGAAACTATGGATCTTCTTACTACTATATTCTCGCACATCAAGTAGTTGATGGTGAGGAAAGTAGGACCGATAGATATCGAGATATCTAAGGAGCTCTTCCGATCTAGAATGGCCAATGGCACTATAATGCATAAAAAGTTCTTAACATAATCAATTTGATTGATCAATTAGGACAACTGGTTTTGTCATGGATGGAGAGTTGAGCCAAGATTTGATCTTGCACTCACTCCCGGACTCCTTTCACAATTGTTGTGAATTTTTCATATGAACAAGCTAGATATCAGCTTTGCTGATTTGCTTAACATGTTGAAAAATGTTGAGAGTCACTTTCCAACCAAGAAAGATCAAGTCTTATTGGTAGGGGCCATAGGATCTTCTGAAAAGAAGAACGATTCAAAGAAGGTAAATAGAAAGGCGTAAACAAAGGATAATAAGAGCAAAACTGATACGGATAGTAAATGAGTTTGCTTCCACTGCAATAAGCCTGGACACTGGAAAGAAACTGCGAGAAGCATCTTGTAGAGGCTAACCAAAGAAGCTTAGTGAAGTTTCGGTTACAATACAGTTTTTGTTCATGATTGAAATAAATTTTTCTTTAAGTCAAGGTTCTACTTGGGTATTGGATACCGACTTTGGTTATCATAAATATAGATTTATGAAGGGACCAAGCAGAAGTAGAAAGTTAAACAAATATAAGTAATCCTATGTGTGGGAAATGAAGCAAAGGTTGCAACATTAGCCATAGAAACTTATAGTTTAGCAATACCTACGGGCAAATCTATTAAGTCAATAAGTTGTTATTGTATTCCAGTTCTTGTTAAAAATATTATTTCCATTTTATTGTTGGACAATAAAATTTTTGGTATTATAATTAAGAACAATTGTTGTTCTATTTATAATAATAATGTTTTGTATAATTGGAATATTACTTAATAAATTTTGTATACTTGACTTACATGAAAAATAATTTTGCATATTGAACAAATTAGTATAAGAAAAGGAGATGATCATTCAAAGAGTTGAATGTGTGTATTTGCTAAAATACAAGTGTGAATTATTTGAAAGGTTCAAAGAATTCAGAAGTGAAACAAATTGACAAAGTATTAAGATTCTTTGATTAGACCAAGGAATAAATACTTGAGCAATAAGTTTCTAGATCATCTCAAATGGTTTCTCTTAATGGACACATCGATACGTAATAATTGATTGATGTATCTGAATGAAAAATCATACCTTGTTGGACATGGTACGGTCCATAATTATTTTACCGACATTCCAGTATCCTTCTAGGATCATGTCCTAGAAATGGCTGCATATCTACGAAAAGGTAATCTCTAAATTCGGCCCCAAGACTCCATAAAAGTTATGGACAGAGAGGATTCCTAATCTTAAATTTGTTAAGATAAGGGGTTCTAACTTATGTGAAAAGGTTTCAAAAGATAAGCTTGGGACAAGATTTGACAAGTACAATTTGTGGAACATCCTCAAGTAAGTTTAGGGTATATGTTCTATAATCCTACTTAGCAAAAGGTGTTTGTTACGAAACACGCTGCCTTCTAAGATAAAGGTGTTTATCATTAAAGGGGCTAGTGGGAGGATAATAGATCTTGAAGAGTTCAAGAACCACAAAATACTATAAGTCAAATAAGACGAACCTGTAGATAGACCTATTGTACCACAACCGAATCGTAAATCTAGAATAGTACCAAAGATACCTAGGAGGTATGGATTCATCATGGATGATGATGATGAGGTACACATCATAGAAGATGATGATCCAGAGTTACATTCGATGAGGTAAGACTTCTAGTGTGTACAAAAGGGTCAGTGGGAGCATCGTGACATTCCTAGTACTATATGTTGATATACTACGGATAAGGAATGACATACTAATGCTACAATCAGTAATGATAAAGTTGTCTAAACATTCCTCCATGAATGGTTTGGAAGAGTATCTTAATTGGGGATATAAATCTATATAGATAGATTTAAGAGGATGCTCGACTTAACCTAAGGAATGTATATTCATTTGATGCTAAAGTCGTTTAGCATGGCAAACTCCAAGAGATGTCTTATGTCGATGAGCTATGGAGTGTATCTCTCTTAATAGTCCCCACAGACTCCTGAAAAGAGAGGTCGCATGAGTGACAATCATGTATGCAATGAAATGTACGAGACCTGATGTTGATTAGTCATATTATGGAGAAGTTCACTATGAGTCAGTGAAAAACATCTTAAAGTGCTTAACCGGCACTAAGGATGTGATCATATTCATGGTGGGTCTAAATTAAAACTAGAGGGCTTAACAGACTCAAGTTTTTCAGACATGCACCAAGATGACAGAGAATCCACTTTAAGGTAAAGCGTTATCTTGAGCAATTAGTGCGTGAATTGGAAAGGTTCCAAACAAATGAAAGAGTTCTTTGGTTTAGTGATAAAGACAAAGTATATAGCTATAAATGAAGTCGCAAGTTGATTGTTTGGATTAAAAGTTCATTACGAACTAGGAATAGTTCTAAGTCTCATCTTGGATCTAAACATGTGTTGTGGCACTTTCATTTGATTATTAGAATCATTGAAGATGGGAAATCACTATAGAGATAGTGGACTCTCATGAACAACATTACATATCCATTAATTAAAGCTTATCCAACAATGCCAGGATAATCGCGTCACTTAGAGAAGAAGAGTATGAGTTACCATGACGATTGGCTTTAGTGCAAGTGGGAGATTGAAAGTAGTATGCACACAAGCCAATCATGTTTGATGATAAAGCATATACTTTGTAACAATCTTATTCATTTATTAATAAAAAGTATTAATTTATTAAAGGCTTTTAATTATCTACATGATCTTTGTTTTATAATATGTGATAAACCCATAGTTTTAAGCAATGCTTTTAGAATAATGATGATGATCATTCTAATGAGATCTAAATTCTTAGAAAGCTTAAAACTAAAATAGTTCCCAATCGTTGGATTACTAAATTGGGGATTAGTGAATCAGGATAGATTGAGTACATCGTTCTTGCTTTCATTGGATGAGGATGATTGATCTCATGATCATTTGTGTGGAGACACTAAAGCAAGTATGTAGGTGCTTATTAGAGAATAAATTACCTTCAAGCGTGGCTCGCTAAGGAATACCTAATGGAGTTTTATTTGCTGTCAATAGGAATTCTGTAGTGATAGTAAGTACAAGTAATCCTTGGACTTGAGATCATCATAGTATCTTATGTGTGATGAGTTATACTTTGACTTATTCCTTAAGACCCTTAGGGTATATCAAAGGGTATGCTTGGGTATAATAAGTTATACATGGAGATAATGTATGATAAATAAAGAATCTACCACCACTTAATAAAAGAAGAGAAATGTCTATGTGATTCGATAAATGACAACCCAAGTAGTCCTTGGTTAAGATGAAATGAAATTAGAAAGGAGTTTCTAATTTGCATTATTTGGAGTTGTGCATTTAAGGATCGAAATACATATAATTAAATAAAATAAGACTTGTGAAGAATTCCATGCCTTATATTTAATTGGGACATTGTATGGTGGAAGGATTGAATTGTACGGTAACTATTTACTCAAAGGTTCTTTAATGATTAATGTTGAAATCTATATTATACGGAAAGTCGTTGATCGCTTGGGAGGCTTATCCTATTGTAGAATAAATATTATTTATTTAAATTAATTAATTGTTTAATTTATTTATTTAAATAAGATTAGAATTGTTCTAATTGATTTATTCACAACCGGTTTAATATGGAGAACCTAAAGGGTCACACCATAAAAGGAAGAATAATTATTTAAGAAGTTAATGGCATAAGCGTAATAATATGTTAAGTATATTTAATTTAATCTATGGTGATAGAATAAATTAAATAGCTTAATATTATTATTTAATATTTTAGAAATATTAAATATAAATTAATAAGAGGAGTCTTATTAATATTATTACAATTATTATTATTTTAATTTCTAAAAGAGTTTAGGAATTAATTTAATATAAGTACTCTCATTTATTCCTAATTGGATTAGGAAGGAAAATTAGTTAAAGGAGTTTAATTAATTATCCCTAATAAGATTAGGGAGCTTAATTAATTAAAAGAATTTAATTAATTAAATAAAACCCAATTCCTTAATTGTTAAGGTGGGTTGCCCACATCTATAAATAAGAGGAGTCTTATTATGGGTGTAGGGGTTGTTGACTTTTTCAACATACGACATAATTCCAATTTGTTGGAGAGTACGCATTTTCTATAGAGATAGAAAACTAGGGTTGAGCCAATACCCCTTCTTCTTGAATTCCTATTCTTCCTTGGTGGATCACCTCTAGAGGCCAAACACATGGGTGGCTAACGTTGATCAAAGGAAGGAACCAAACCCGGTGGATTCAAGTTGAACGCGAAAAGGATTGGAGGTGAACTTGTACCTGAGGAAGCTCGATCTTCAAGGGTATGATTTTATTCTTTATCTTTTCGTTTAATTAATAATTGTGCATAAAGGGTGATCCGGGTATATGGTTTGTAAATTTTAAAACTCTGATTTTACACGTTTCTGTACTTTTTATGCAATTTGATTGCGTTCTTGAATATTACAAACCTAACAAGTACTTGTTATTGAACAGTTTCTAAAACATTTCCCAAGACATATTGAGTCTGACATTGTGTGGGTACACTTCTGATTCCCACCAAGAAACTTTGTCTCGGGGAGGATCCAAACCCATTAGTTGATTAAAATAATTTTTTAAAACAAAAATTTATAAAAAGAAATAAAATACAATAAAATAAAGGCACCAGAATGCGAGGAATATTTCAAATAATTGTGTGAGCTATCATATACAATTGATATTGTTTTATGTAATTGAATACACTTCGAATCCTCGATCTTATGTTATATATAAAATGATATTTTATAATTTTTTAAAACACTGTTATTATAAGAGACACTTCTTGTGTCCTCTAAAATAAATTACAAAACTAAATAATATTGTTAAAATATTATTTATAATAATATTTTTCGAGATTTCATTGTTTGAAACTATCGTAATGATAGTCTCATTTCAATAGCTGCAAAAATATCATGTTCAATGTAAATCACTAAACAATATAAAAGAGTGGAGTGTTTGTGTTAGTAGAAATTTGAGACATTTAATAGTCTTTTAATCTTAATTTTTTATTTTCACTAAACACTTTATAAAATCAAAATCAAATTGAAAATTGACTCCCAAAAATTAAGTGGGGTCAATTGACCCCACTGCCCTAAGGTAGATCCGCCCATGTCTGCCTCACCGCGGAACATAAATGTTGTAAATAGAACCTTCTGTTCCTTCGTGCATCCCAAGACATCGAATATCTTGGCAATTTGCTTGACCCACATTTTCGCCTTGATTGGATCTGGCTTTCCCACAAATTCTGGTGGTCCCAACTCTTTGAACTGCTTGGCTGTGACAAGCTGCGCGTTGCTATTATTTTCACCTGTATTTTGTACACGAGTCTCCCTTGTCTGATTTTTCAATAATTGCAAAAAGCTTCTAAACTTCCCCGCATTCATCATTTGTTCGGTAGTGTTGTTTACAGGAGGAATATTGTCTTCTTATTGCACATTTCCCTGGTTGGTGATTAAAGGTGTCTCCACGGTTTCATTCACTCCATTGTTAACATTCTCAGCTGCCATTCTCAAATACTGCCATAAAACAAGGGTTCATTAAAGAAATTGGCATACCACATAATACCCCTATATTCTGACTGACCAACAAATAAGCTTAGGTAGGACACACTAGCGAAGGATTTACTTAGCTCACCCCTCCTAGTTCTATTCCCCGATCTCTACCAGAGACCATATCCCTAAGCTCTGATACCAACTGTGACGCCCCCAAAATAGGTATACATCACCCATTCTGAGTCGCCAAATACATGGTACAGAAATAACTACAACTTTATTATTACAATTGTCGTGCAAAATACGACAACACATATACTATGAGTTTAAATATAAATATTGTCTTCTAGACAGTATTCAAACTCAAATAAGTCCTCATTAAAATTATTGATACACTATTTTTCAAAATAGTGAGGACTGTTAAACAACTATCTTGATCCATCATTCCATACCCCGACTAGGAACAAAAAGGAAAAGGATGAGCTCAACTAGCCTAGTAAAGAATATTATGACTAAGATAATGAACAACAAATTATCGTTAGCCTTCAACAAATCAGATAAAATATAATGTACAACAAGTTTTAGATCAATATTCACAGCGGAAATAACAATTCATTAGAAGAGTTAAGTAGAGAATGAAATCTACTATCATCTATGAATTTAAAAGTCCATCATCAATATTTTATCCCTATAATTTCAATCAATATACATCTTGAATCAAATATTCATCTTTGCACTACAGGCCAAAGATATTCATTTATATCACCAGTTGGTCATGTTCATCTCAACACCTGTTCATTTTTTGCACTACGGGCCAAAGATATTCATCAGGTAATCATTCATCTTTGCACTGCAGGCCAAAGATATTCAGTTATATCATCATTTAGGACTGAGGATGATAAAAAATATTTTAAAGAAACGAATCCAGTGAGATAAAAGGACAAAAATTAGGGATTCGTACTTTAGATAATCCAAGTTAAAAAATACTCCATAATAAACCATAGTGGAGTGAAATTCAAGAATGAAGATCAAAACATGGATACAATCAAATATAGTAACCATAATAGACATCTTGGACAAAGAAGAGAAAATTTCATTTTTCTATGAATAGTGCCATATTCGTGAATAGTGTCGTATACGTGAATAGTGTCGTATACGTGAATAGTAATCCCGACACGAAAAGGTAGAAATTCCACAAGAAAACTCATACTTTGTGAATAGTACTCGTGAATAGTACCGTATTCGTAAATAGTGTCGTATACGTGAATAGTGTCGTATACATGAATAGTAACCTCAACATGAAAAGGTACAAATTTCACAATAAAATTCATACCAATATTTTAGCATAATGATATTGAACGAAATAACAACATTTACGAAGAAAATAACATCCCTTACCTCAAAAGAACAATACTTCCGGCTGAAATATCAGGTATAAGGCTGAAGGAAACTTGTACTGAATAACAACTGTCAAAGTATCTAAATACTCACAAAATACGCTCGATAATATAGAGAGAGAAAGCTTATGATTCTGGTTTGATTTTCAATTCTAACTAAGCACCCTATTTATAGGAAAATGCTTATAACGCCGAAGCAGACTAACCTGCTACTATTCACGCCCACCACTTTTGAAATAAATTTTTGCACATTTCTCACCAACCAAAAGTGGGGCCCACCATGTTTTAAATAAAAAAATTTATTTCCGAAACTTCAATAATTCTTAAAAAAATTGCCCTTCTATCAGAAAAATTCGAATCTCATGTCTATCCCATAGGAAATTTAATTCTCTACAACTTGGTAGAAGAAAAGTTTTCCAAATTCCAAACAGAAAATGCCCGAAATACACATACGGATGATTTTTAGTACCTCCATTTCGACAAAATACTGATAAAACACCTCAGCATTAATTCCTTTATTTAAATCCACATAAAAATAAATATTTCCTTATCATATAAATCAATAATTAATTATTCACAAATAATATTACAGAATCACAATTATGATAACCAGGTCGTTCTCAGGAAAGAAGGGCTTTTCGATAAGGATTTCTCTCATCTTGGCGCCGCAATTAGGAGACCAAACCCCTTTCTGATGCAGAACTTCCTTAGACATTGCCAATAATGATATCTAATAATATTATTCTAATAATATGAATTATTGATCTGATAATGGGAAATACTGTGCAGTGACAATTATTGAAACAACAATAATATAAAATATCAACGTAACAATTATTGAATCAATAAAATAAAATATTGAACAGTAATTACTATAACAATTATTAAGTAGTGCCTTCTTACGTAAGAATCAATAATTCAAAAATACTGTGCAATACCGTGTGCTACTGTGCAACCACACGTATTACTATATTTTAACCACCGGGTATTCCAACAATGTTAATGGTAACAACTACGCCGTTATTTTTAAAAACTCAAACTTGTCGTTTTCTTCATCCGACCATTTTCTGTTATGGGGCCCATAAATGGCTGTGCCATCATACGAATATTCTCCGACAACAAGAATATTCCATGACCAAACGAATATTCCCCGACAATAATGAATATTTTATAACCACTTGCTTATTTTACAAAATTTGCACATTTCTCCCATAACCAAATCATTATATCAAATTAACACCTTATTATTCAAAATAATAATTGGAGGAAATGCAATTTTTTATTAATAAAAATTGGGGTCTTACACTGATTCGCCTTCACATGGAGGAACACAAGGTACGGACAAAGAAGCTCTCGTACCTGATTCTCTGGTGGATAAAGCCAATAAAACCCTTGATACCACCCATCTCAAAAAAGATCCAGACACCAGTGATATCAGAAAGAAAGTCCTTCAAATGCAAGAGACCATCCATTCTATTAAAGGGATTGGAGCACATGGGAGTGTTTCATATGCTGACCTTTTTATATTCCCTGGTGTGCATTATCTAGAGAAATTCAAGACTCCTGACTTTGAAAAGTACGATGGGTTAGGAGACCCTTACACACATTTGAAGGTATTCATTGGAGAACTCAGATCTTATGCTTAAGATGAGAAACTCAGAATGCAGCTGTTCCAAAAAAATCTGACTGGAGAAGCTCGATCGTGGTATACCAGACTAGACAACTCCAAGATCCATGGCTGGGAGGAGCTAGCTCATGCCTTCCTCACTTAGTACAGCTTCCAGTCTCAGATGGCTCCTAACCGGTACCAAATTACTAAAGTCAGGAAACAAACCAATAAATCTTTCAGAGAGTATGCTCAAAGGTGGAGGCGCCTTGCTGCTCAAGTTGTTCCCGCTATGACTGAGTCGAAGATGGTGATGACCTTCATAGACATACAAGAAGATCCTTTCTATGAGAGAGTCTTAGCTGGTATTGGCAAACAATTCTCTGAAATAATTAAACATGGGGAGATGGCTGAGATGGGTTTGAAGTCAGGAAAGATTCAAGACCTAGCTGCCCTTAAAGCTGTTGCTGAGCACATTCAGTCCAGAAATTATGGAAACAACCCCCGAAGGGTCCATAAAAAGAAAGAGGATGATGTTTCCTTGATACTACATGGTCAAAAAAGGCAGTCAGAATATGCCTATTTAGAGGAGAAATTACTCCCTTTTTTAAGCACAATCTTCAAACCCTCCATTGCAAAAAAGTGGAGAAGTCAGACGCACGCGAGTGTTCACACCCTTAGGGGACTTACTCGAGAATATTCTCAATCTTCTGACCACTTAGAAGAAAATTAATCATCTTCTTCCACCAGCCAACCTGAATGGGAAGGGTTTCAATGTTAGTCAGAAATGTGCTTATCATGCTAGAGCTCCAGGACATGATAATTAAGATTGCTGGGCCTTGAAACACAAGATCCAAGATTTGATCGATAATGGTGAGATCGTGGTAGCTACACCCAACCAACCCCATGTTCAAAACAACCCTCTTCCTCAACACAAAGAAGAGGAGGTTAATATGATTAATTGGAGTAGTGGACAGAGTTCCAATCATGGTGGATCCTTACAAACCAGCAAGGACAATGCTGATAAATGGAATTTTGCTCAATTCCAGTTTACGATGGAACGGAAAATGAAGACTCTTTGTGAGCAAGTCAAACAATTGGCAGAACTGGTGGTCCATCAACACTAAGTCACACACCAATCATTCAACCAGGATCATGCTAGTCTCCTTTCTTTTGTTATGAATACTCCATCATTATCTCCAGAACGTGAAACATTGAAGGATAAAATTGCAAAAAGAGCATACGCCAAGGCTCGCCGAGATTTTGCCAATAAGAGCGAATTTGCATACCTTGGCCAACCAATGGAGGAAATATTTCAGATGCTGATCAATGAAGGAAGAATCACAACACTATTGCCTCCAATTAACCCTCATTCAGGGCGATTCAATTCTAATGGAGTCTGTCAGTATCACTCCCATTCTCACGGTTACGACACAGAAGAATGCTGGGCACTCCGCCACCTTATCCAGAACTTGATTGACAGCGGTGTCCTGCAGCTAGCAGACGATGACACTGTGCTACTTGAGAGTGGGGACACATTTCCTACAAAATAGAAGGAAGTCGTAGCAGTTATATCTTCTGAGACAGACTCAGCTACCCCCTCACATGCAATCCAACCAATTCAACTCAAAGGTGTTGACAATCCTTTGCAGGTGGTTGTACCAAAGCCTATTATCTTGCCATTCAGACCACAATATCTTGTTGTCAGTCTACAGAAAGTTCCATGGAATTATGGAGAGGTTGAAGGATCCATATCTAACTTCCCCAACGGGTGATGAAGCATACCAACAGGACAAAGGGGAAGATTCCCATGGAAACAGTGGAAGAATTTCTCCATACTATGGGCCATAATAAAGCCAAGGTGGTTTTAAGCTTAAGAGAAGCTCCACATCAAATTTCCATACTGGACTTGGTTTTCTCTTCCGAAGATCATAAGAAGGTATTGCTCAGGGTTTTGGAAGAAGCCCAACTGCCTAGGTCAATAGAAGTTGAGAAATTCCAGCATCTGGTGGATCATATTTTTAACAACAATGTGATATCTTTCACTTACGATGATTTACCTCCCGAAGGGACTGGTCATTGCAAACCGTTGCACATCGCGATTTTGTCTTCTGGATACATGGTGGGAGGAGTTTTGATAGACGGAGGATCCTCTTTGAATATATGTCCTTATGCCACTTTGGTGAAGATGAATATTAATCTCAACAGAATTCGAAGAAGCTATACAATCATTAAAGCTTTCGACGGATCCCGATACATTCTGCATATCTTTTCACGTGCTCAAAAAAAATATAGGATACAACCTGATCTTGGGAAGATAGTGGATTCATATGGCTGGAGCCGTCCACTCCACCCTTCACCATCAACTTAAATACATTATCAACAATAACCTAGTCACTGTCGATGCTGAGGCGGAATGTCCTGAACAAGGTGACATACCACTCATCAGCTTCAATTCAGAAGTTGAGCCGGTCAGTTTTCATGCCCTGGAGGTGAGCAACATTCACTACCAGCCTGTTGGGGCGCTACCTCTCATACCCCAAATTTCTACCGAAGTAATGTCGGCCACTCAAGAAATGATGACATTGGGTTATCAACCTGGACAAGGGTTGAACAAAGATCATCTAGGCATTAAACATCAAATTCAAGTTCCCAATCAGACAAGGACAACCGGACTAGGCTATACTACTAGTTCCAGTCGTAGGAATTCTCATAAGCACAAACAAATTCCTTCAGCTTCAGCCACACGACAATTATCTCCACCTACAGTTGTTGAGCTTGTACGGTCTCCGGTAAAGGTGTCTGCCCATGTAATGACTATGTTATTTCCTAAACCGATACCGGTCAAGGGGAAAGAAGTATTGGTTCCCAATCCTGAAGTGGAAGAAGAGGAATAGAGACGTAAACAAGACATCGCCAAGATGATGGCAAACATACGCATCATTGTCCATGATGATCACACAAATAGATACACCCCAGACGATGATTGTCCAGACATAATGGTCATCATTCGGGAAAAGGAGGACGATGACAACCCCTCTATCATTGCAATCCATCGGGACTTCACCCTTGACAATTGGAGCATCACTCTTTTCATTGGTCGACAAGGGTAAAAAGGGTAGAAACTCCCTCTGCCCTTTAGATAACAATAACTAATTACTTTTCTGTACAATATTAGCATTTATTTTGTCAGTACATGCTAACACTTTGTATGATTGAACAGTTTCATATATTAAGTGAAAACATATTTTGTTTTAGGACTTTGAATTTAGATGTGCCTATACTTGTTGATGAAGTGCCTTTTCTCCACAAGGATTGTAACTTTGATGAAAAGTTGAACTTAGACTTGATGGAAATACAAGAGGACATTGAGATACCTCAGGAGATCAAAGAATGAATCGAAGACAAACTAAAACCAAACCTTGATCAAACCACCTCATTAAATCTCGGAACCTTAGAAAGCCCTAAACTAATCCAGATTGGTGCAGACCTCACTCCAAACCAAAGGAATGATATGGTTACACTATTAACCAAATTCCAGGATGTGTTTGCATGGTCTCATGAAGGCATGGTGGGTTTGTGCACTGACATTGTCATTCATCACCTCCCCATCAAAGAGGTATTCAAGCTAGTTAGGCAAAAGCTCAGGAGATTAAAACCTGAGTGGAGTTTAAAGGTTAAAGAAGAAATTGTGAAATAATTTCAAGCATGCATCATCATGGTGTCTACATACTCTGAATGGCTATCAAACATAGTCCCCGTGCCTAAACCAGGAGGGAAGGTGTGAGTTTGCGTGGATTATCGGGATCTGAATAAAGCTTGCCTTAAAGATAGCTTTCCCGTGCCATTTATCCACATTCTCATTGACAATACTGCTCAATACGACATGTACTCCTTTGCTGATTGCTTCGCGGGGTACCATTAAATTATGGTTGCTGAAGAGGATCGTGAGAAAACTACATTCATCACTCCTTGGGGAACCTTTTACTATAAATGGTTGTCATTCGGCCTCATCAATGATGGAGCTACCTACTAACAAGCCATGATGGCTCTATTTTCCAAGATTTAATGCAAAAGGAGATAGAGATCTACGTGGATGACATCATTTCCAAGTCCCGAAGGGAGGAAGACCACTTAGACCATCTCAGAAAGCTCTTCAACAGGTTGGGTAAGTACAACTTAAAGTTGAATCCAACCAAGTGCGCCTTTGGCGTTAAATCAGGCAAGTTGCTAGGATTCCTAGTCAGGCATAAGGGGATTGAGCTGTATCCCACCAAAATCCAGGCCATTACGAAAATGCCCATTCCTCAGACAGAGAAGGAAATACGGGGATTTTTGGGAAGAATCAACTTCATTAGCAGGTTCATTTCCCAACTCACAGCAACCTGTGAGCCTATCTTCAAGTTGTTAAAGAAGAACTCCTCTATGAAGTGGAATGATGAGTGCCAGAAGGTCTTCCTTACAATCAAAGAGCAGCTAGTCAAAGCTCCTATTTTGGTACCACCCAAGGATAATGTTCCCCTGTTTATGTACCTGTTCATAAGTGACAATGCCATGGGCTGCATGCTGGGACAGAAAGACGATAGAGGCCAAGAGCGAGCTATCTACTACCTCAGTAAAAGATTTATCAGCAGTGAACACAAGTACACTCTGATTGAGAAGACGTGTTGTGCCTTAGCATGGGCTTCCATGAGGTTACAACATTACCTCCATGGTCACACAACCCATCTCATATCCTGCATGGATCCTCTCAAGTACGTGTTCAGTAAACCTATGTTAAATTGTCGACTGTCTAGATGGCAATTGATCCTACAGCAGTTCGACATCATCTACATTACGTAAAAGTCCATCAAAGGTCAAGGAATTGCGGATCAACTGGCTGCCACACCTTCAAGGGTTGTCAAACCTTTGGAAACATACTTCCCCGATGAAGGGGTAATGGTAATTCAGCAACACCATAAACACGATACATGTCGTACATGAAAGATGTATTTTGATGGAGCTGTAAATATGGAAGGTTCTGGGGCTGGAGCAGTTCTAGTATCCATTACGGGGGAGCAACATCCTGTCACTGTCAAATTGCAGTTTGCCAACACCAACAATATAGCTGAGTATAAAGGTTGTATCATGGGGCTCAAACTTGCTCAATCAATGGGTATTAGATGGTTAACTGTCTTTGGGAATTCCGAATTGGTAATCAGACAAACCACATGAATCTATCACACTAAAGGTCTACATTTGCCGCCTTACCATCGGCAGGTTTTACAGATGGCTTCGGAGTTTGAAGAAATATCCTTCCTCCACATTCCTCGGAATAAGAATGATTTCTCATATGCGCTACCAACCTTGGCCTCCTTGATCAACCTATTTGACAAGGAAAATATGACAACCATCACATTTGCCCAACAAAAGGCTCCAGTCTATGGGAATTACATTGGAGAAGTATTGAATGAGCTACCTCCTATCCAGAACCCTTCGTATCAGCACATTAAGGAGTACTTACAAAATGGATCTATACCCGTTGAGGCGAGCCCGACTAAAAGAAGGCAGATCCATCGACTGGCTATGAAATTCTACCTGAGCGAAGATGCACTCTACAAGAGAGATGCAAGATTAGGTCTCCTCAGATGTCTGGACAAGGACCAAGCTCAGAGGCTCATGGATGAATCCATGGTGGAGTATGTGGCCCACACATGAGTGGCCCTCTACTTGTAAAGAAGATCCTCAGAACATGGCATTACTGGCTATCTCTCAAAGCTGACTGTGATGATCACGCCAAGAGATGTTATCAATGCCAAATTCATGGGAATGCTATCCACGGCCCTCCAAGAGAGCTCCATAATATGAGTTTTCCATGGCCCTTCTCAATGTGGTGAATTGACGTGATCGGGCCCATCGAGCCCAAAGCCAGTAATGGGAATCAGTTTATATTCACCATGATCGACTACTTCACCAAGTGGGTAGAAGCAACCTCCTTCCCCAGGGTTATCAAGGAAGTCATCATTGCTTTCATAAAAAACAATGTCATTTTTCGATATGGACAACCAGAGGTAATTGTATCAGATAATGCTAAGAACCTCAACAAAAAAATGATGGAGGAGCTGTGCAGTAAATTCTGACACCAAACATCTCAACTTTGTCATCTACCGTCCAAAGATGAATGGTGCTGTTGAAGCGGCTAACAAAAACATCAAGAAGATTATGCAAAAGATGTCCGCCAACCACAAAGGATGTCCTGACTTATTACCTCTGACTCTATTAGCCTATAGGACATCAATGCGCACTTCCACTGGGCCAACCCCCTATGCATTAACCTATGGGATGGAAGCAGTGCTCCCCATAGAAGTGGAAATGGAATCCCTCAGAGTATTGATAGATGCTCAGCTGGATTAAGACCAATGGGTATAAGATAGGTATCACCAATTGTCTCTAATAGACGAAAGGCGAGTCGCTACTATCTTCCACGATCAGTTATATCAACAACAGATCGCCAGGTTTTACAACAGAAAAGTCCGACTACGGCAGTTTAAACAACACGACTTGGTTTTGAAGAAGATCATTGACAACCAAGATCAATCTAAGGGAAAATTCGCCACGAACTGGGAAGGCCTATTTATTGTCAAGTAGGTATTGACAGGAAGTTCTCTCAGATTATAGGAAATGGATGGCGATGAATTTCCATAGCTTATCAACTCGGACACCGTGAAATGGTATTATGTCTGAGGTCACCATCAAGCAAACATCATGGTTTTTGATCATCAGATCCCCAGTCATTCAAGGTTTTCTAACCCTTCACTATATACAACTTCTCTTCACACTGATCTGCCCCATCAGGGACAAACACACTTTTCTAACCAGTAACCTGGTTTTGGATAGCCCGATCCTTTTCTCTCCACTTGGTTTTGAACCTTTATTCAACTCCATTTATCCCACCAGGGATTGAACCTTTCATACCCGCAGTGTTACCCCATTAGGGATAAGACTTTTCATACCTGCAGTTTGTCCTGTACATGGGATTAAACTTTTTCCGTCGCAGTTTGTCCTGAACATGGGATTAAACGTTTCATTGGCTGCAAACCGTCCTGAACATGGTGCGAACTACACTAACCTGATCTCCTTGATACACGGGAGTACGTAGGAAACAATATTTTATATGGTCCGATCGCAATAAAATAAAAACAACAAAAACATTTCTACACCCTTCTCTACAAACATATTTCTACACCTCTACCACATACATCATTGAACCTCCACACCAGGTTTGAACTACGCAGACCTGATCTCCTCTTTAATAGGAATACGTGGGCAACCATTCATGGTTCGGTCTCACCCCCTACCAAAACATAAATACTTGTCAACGGTACTGGGATCATCCTTCAATCCATCACATTTCATCGGCTTCAGACCAAAGGGATGGAACTACCCGACCTCCTCACGTAAATGGGAGAATCGGCAACCATCTAAGCTGCGGTTAATTCCTCAAAGAGAAACACCAATCCATAAGAGATGGAACTAACTGGGCTCCCCCATACAAAGGAGTACTGGCGACCACCTGTGGTGCGGTCAACCTCAGATAGGAAAGCTACACTCCTCTCCACATCTACATACAGAAACCAGTCCCAAGACACCAAAGATGGTAGGGAATACACACAGATCAACGATCCATTCTGAAAGATCCTAAGATAGATCAATGTCCATCCATCAAGGGGGAATTCAGAATACATCAAGATCGCAAGCCCTGAAGAAACAAGCAATTATCAAGCAAGTAAAAAAGTGCAACTAAAAGGGAAGTGAATCAAAATATATTTCCCTGCTATATATAATGTTGTTTGATATATACAATATGAACTGTACATGACAAAATGGCTAAGCTAGTTTGTGCAGGAAAATACAAGCCCATCTATAAATTAGTGTATATGTGAGCTATCAAGTCTAACATGGTATCCATCTCAGAAGAAGGAGTTAGCGCTGTGATCTCCTGTACAAGGGTCTCTACGCGAGCTAACAGATCTACAGCCATCTACATAGTGACGATGTGCTCGTCAATATACGTACTTATCTCTGTAATGATGCCAGTAGTAAGGGACCTCATTGTGGTATTATCTGTAACGACTACATCCCGGGCATATATGGCTCTATCTCGCTCAACTATCACTGCATCTCTGGCTGATCTGGACTCATCCCGCTCAACAGTAGCAGTATCTATATGAGCTAAGGTATCATCTCTCTCTAATAAAGCGGAATCTCTCCTATCAAGAGCTGTCAACATCAATGCTTTAGTTTGATCTCTCTCGAAGGTCATCAAATGCAAACTCTGCACTAAATACTCTGAAGGGGGAGTCATAGCTACAGAAGTACTGGGAGAACCAATAATAGCTATTGTCGAACCAGCAAACATCTCCTCCTCAATGGGAAAAACAATGTCCTCTATGGGCTCCCCACCATCTGAATTAATACCCCGCACTTTGGATACTACCACAGCCGATGAAGTCTTTGTCCCCATCTACGCAGAATACTCTAACGAACGGCCTGGATGGCTAACAAAAAAAATTAACTCTCTCATGCTGATCCCAACAGGCATACACCCAGGGATCGGTTCTCTGATGATAAATGGTGAGAGGCTACACGCTGACCTAATGCTCCCTTAAAAGGATGGAAGTCCTAGAACTGGTCGAATTGTGACATCACAACCAGTGGGTGGTAGGTAGTCATGCCCTTTAAACTGGCTAGAAGGAGATAATCCATGCCAGGAGCATGAGTAATGAAGTTATAGGGTGAAATGAGCCATGTACACGCCAGGATGCCAAACGGATCTTCGATCCATGCCAATGATACCAACCAAGACATAGCATCTGTACACTCCGATGGCCGAAAGGAGTAAGATATAGCTATATCATGGGTAAAGTAGTACCTGTGTCGTCGGAAAGTACCAATCGGTCTCAAGTGTGACATAAACTAAACATATAACATGACCGAGCTGCCTGTAAATACCCCTGCGAGGTAGGTGCTGCAAAGCATGGCCGACCTCAACATCTCTGCCATAATCATCGGAATGATGGTATGACCCTTCCTGAGAGCTCTCACTGCCATAATGGCACCTATGTCCATCTCATCTATATACCGTAGTATATACATATACGCCACTATGCACATCACAAGTACATCTACTCTGGCCAAATTCCACTGATCCTCTAGTGTGGTAAAATCCCCGGAATGCCGTGCGTAGTTATCCAATGAGCCGAATCTATCTATTAGGAAACGTTAGGACAATACATGGCTGGATGTAATCTTATTCTCTAATACTCTTCACATGAACTTTGGTAAGGGTCACGAATCGCTATGTAGCATATCTCAAACATGACCATCCGAAGCAGAGAGTCTGCCTAAAGGGCAAAGCCGTCAACCGCTCATACTCCTCTAATGTATGAGTCAACTCCTGGGTCCCAAATCGTAAAACCTGCCTCTCCGGTACCCAATGCTCCAGCATACCCTCTACAAAGCCTACGGGAACCTGAAACATCAAGAGGGTCATAGAATGCTGTAATAACTTATCAACAGTCACCCTATCTGGAGGTGACATGTTATCATACCACGACCTCAAACATGAGGCTATCAAAACTAGTGGGTTGTGATCTATACGACTGAATGTTGAAGACGACATCTGTATAGGCCGTATAATAAGACCATCCAGGGGTCAATGTTGAATATCTCTGGATATACATACATATGCATAATATGACATGCATG
This sequence comes from Panax quinquefolius, assembly GCA_020205615.1. Lineage (NCBI taxonomy): Eukaryota > Viridiplantae > Streptophyta > Magnoliopsida > Apiales > Araliaceae > Panax > Panax quinquefolius. The sequence goes on from CM035151.1 coordinate 74,609,741, forward strand.
ACAAGCAATAGATGACAATATGATGTAGGGAATGGAAAAAAGTACATACATTCCTAAGTACATCATCATCTACATACATCATCTCTGTACAGCTAAAAATATTGGGAAATGGGGCGCAGACGCCCTAATACTAACAGAGGCCTATCAAAAGATATTGTGAGAATGGGGCACAACCACCCAATATCTAACAGAGGCCTATCAAAAGAGAAAACAAGAATACACATCAGAAGAAGACAATGGTGTTAATATCTACATCATCAATCCTGTCCATCTGATGTAAATCCTCCTGAGTCACTGGATCTCTATCAATAGGGATGTTAGGCCTATACAATGGAGGATCTGCACCGGCAAAGCCATATGGGTCACCTGAGGGGCCAGCGCCTGATCTGGAAGGATCAAAAGTATCTGCCTCTAAAGGATTTCTGCCCAAGTGTCAGATGAAGAAATGTGCCCGATCCAACTGTCGGGTCAAACTGTCAATCTATGTTGAATAAGTCAGATCTCGGACACAAGCCAACCAATTCGTCATCATCACAGATCCAGGAACCATATCCCCCCATAAACTGAGTGGCGCGGGTCTGGGCTCCAATGGTACGAGGGGACCACCAGTGATAGAATGTATCCTGAGTATGTGAACCCTCTGACAAAGTATATCCGTCAATACCCATCAATGGGATATCATCGATGGGTGACTGCAACACAGGCCAATAATGCCTGGCAGGAGGTAAGATCGGTACACGAATCTCTCCTGTTGTGCTCTTAATAGCACGCTCTCCTAAATAGAGCTCCCATCCTCCATCTATGAAGAGAGGAATCTTACGGGTGGATATCACGTGCTCGAAACCAGTTGGGAATCTATCCTCAAAATTGATGGTCAAATGTTCCCCAGAGTAAGGAACCCAAGTGATGACATCAGCTGTCAACAACTCCAACTGTAAGCGACAATGGGTGAAACCCTCAGCTATAGGAACCTCTGCTAATATGGAGTGATGCCATCGTCGTCCTCGTGGATAGGTATCTAAACCTAACACACTCACATGACGTAAACATGGAAGCCTCTCATAAGCCCAAAATTGCCAACACAAAGGCAAATATATGCTATCAGTGGACACTCTTAACCTGTACATGGGAAATTAAAAAAGAAATACTCACCAGCAGAAAATGGGTAAAATCCTAGCCAAGCCTCGGTCAAGCCCTGCTAACGCATGTGCATTCCCTTGAGGAAATAGGTGAAGGTGTAGGAGCCCCAATCATACTCTCCGATATGGTCCACCTCCCGCGTGGCGCTGATCAAAGCGAATGACACCGTGGAAGAGTTGTCTGATATAAAATAACCCCTGATAATAATCAAGAACAATCACCGAAGAATGTGATCCCTTATTCTCACATCAGCGGGTATGGGCTCGCTCAACAGCCCACTCATAGCATTTACTCTCAAAGGACCTGTACGAATGGTCTTGACCTTGAGCGCCTCGGCCAAAACTCCTATCAAGGATCTGATGGTAGTTAGGGTAATGTTCACCGTACATGGAACTAGCGCCCCTCCAAACTACATACCGATGATAAACCGCCAATCCATTGGCGTCATCATCACCTCACAATCCAACAAATGGAGAGACTGAGTCTGGTGAAACCAGCACTCAGACAATGCCCTAAGGTAACCCCAGGGATAATGACGGGGAAGAATGGAAAAGAACGCCCCAAAGCCCTGACCATACCTGCACAATTCCTCGATGAATCTGGATGCAGAGGCGACACGAGGGAGGCGTATCTTTGAACCGTTCCCTCGATCTGCAGGTGTAAAGCCGGGAACCTAGATCAAATGCAAATTAATGTCAAAATCCTTGCTCTTCGTCAATAAGAAAAAAGAAGATCAACCCCAGCTTTTACCTCGTTTGCATTCAAGTAAACTGAGGGGTGGCGACTCAAATCACCCAGAAGATCTGGAATGGCCACCTGAATGCCTAGAAGATCCCTACGAGGAACATTAGCAGCTAGAGCTGGAGCCGCTACCGGTACATCCTCCTCCTCATCTTCGACATTCGGTACATCAACCCGGATAGGACGTACCACCGCTTCGTCATACGATGAGGCTTTCTAATTGAACGGGGTCAAGGTACTTCAGAAGCCCTCCTCCGTACCCCCTGAAGTGGTCCTGTGGAAACTACTCGACTGATCCGGATCCATAATATCTGGACACAAATCTCCAAATCACCTTAGAAAGGGTGTGGTAAATTCTAACCTGGAGCATTTTTTATGCATTTTATGACTATATGCATGCATTACCTTAACATACACCTACAGTAGAGTTAAAAATGCATGACTACCCAATGTCTATACTTTTAGAAAATTTTTGTGAGTCTCCTTTGTAAATAGAACTATCCACATGCACATAGGCATGACTAGGTGGCCATTCAGTAGAACACCTACCTACAGTCATAAACATCCTATAATGCATGAAAATATCAAAGTCACAATCCATGACGGTAGATTAAATACCAGGATTTCTTTGCTTTACTACCTTTGCTCATTTTGTCCTCAAATAAGATAAGAAATAACAGAAAATGTACAAATTTGATTGTTTCAAAAGTCAAATGTTCTTACAGCATTATGTTTAGCATGGTTTAATACTAATATTTACTATGTTGAATATTTTTATCAAGACATATGAGCATGCATATTCACTACTATGTGTTTAGACGCATTTCATATACAAAGTCATTTTCTAACGGATAAAAACTGGAAAAGAAGACATGAATACGTTAACAGGACAGTGTATAACACTTGTACGGTGACAAAATTTGTAGAAAAATGCCCAAACTCAGCAGATCTGAAGAAGAGCTCTTGGATTTCCTGTGCGACGTAACTTGAAAATGACTTGTGAAAGCTACAGATGCCTTAAAGGCAACCCACGATTGGCCGCAGGTGTACCTACGACTCCCTTAGATGGGGCCCACCCCTCCGACTCGGTCCAATTCGAGTTGCAAAGGAGGTCTCACAAGCTAAAAAAGCCAAATCAGGAAAAATAATGCTACGCAATTGAGCGAAAAAGCCTAAAATCCTAGTTTTCATGGACCCAACTATAGGTCTACATGTCACTCATTGGTATTTGTCTGAACACAGGCTTACTATACCAATGAGCACAACTGTTGCAAACTATATTCGACCATACCTTATGAAGGTCTGATGCCGTCAGTTTGGGGTCGCAACTCCAAAACACTTCTCTTCAGCGGGAACTTCATACAATTTAGCTGTTGATGCACACATCAACAAAGGGCAAGCAACCTTTGACATTATCCCGGCGAGGATTTCATCCAGATTGATGTACATTTCGGAGGGTCGTGCAATACGACAAACACAAACTATTAGCGATAACTCGATAGAACCTTTGGAAAGACTTGACGATACAAACCAGGGAAGATCATCCTCATTGGGGAGGACCGATGATGGAATATATTATACACATCCTCAAAAAGCAAAGTGCTTCCCCACAGAGTCTCTTGCATTGGAGAGGAACATCTATGGCGGAAAATCTGTACCAAGGATTAAGGACTTTGGTGATAACCCCAAATGTCAACATCCTTGAGGTTCCTGAGAACTTTGAAGCCCACATCCAAGCAGTTCATCAGGATTATCTGTGATAACTCCAGTCCCCATCACAAGTTATGGGAGCAAACAGTCATCACATCCCATCGGAAAATGGTCCAACAAACCACATGCATCATACATTTTGCATTATGCTGTTGCACATGGCATCATGATTAGCTTGTCACATTTCAAGTGTCTAGTATTCTTTATCCTATCCATGTTGTTACACTACATGAATATGATAAAGAGGGGCATCTGTAGACACTTGAAATTTTGCATTCCTGCTACTAACTTTGCAGGAGGGAAAATTATCTTCTAGAGATAACCCTGGAGGTCAGAGCAGTTGCAGTCCCGGAGACAACCATGGGAAATTCAGACTTTGTCATCTCAAAGACAATCCCGAGATATTCAGTCCCAGTCCCGGAGATAACCCCGGGAGCTTCAGTTTTCAACCTCGGAGATAACCCTGAGGAATGCGGTACAGTTCCGGAGACAACACTGGATAAATTTACTATCTCGGAGATAACCCCGAGATATTCTGTCCAAGTCCCGGAGACAACTCCGAGATCTTCAATCCAACCTCGGAGACAACCCCGAGGAATGCAGTTGCAGTTCCAGAGATAACCCCAGAAATGCTTATTTCAAACCCTTGCAATCAGTTTCAACACTCAATAATAGCCTTGAGGCACTCAGTTCTAAGCCCAGAGATAACCCTGGGAGGTCAGGCACACCTTAGAGACAACCTTGAGGATGTTCAGCACTTGCAGCAGCCCAATCTCAGAGATAACCCTAAGCAACGACTGCTAAATCAGCCGAAACCAGAGATAACCCCGGTCAGAGGCAAAATCATCATTTTGCCACCTCAATCCCATAAACGCGTCATCTCAACAATATTTCAACATACATTCTACACAGAAATGTCCCACAAGAACCATAGCTCCAATCCCGAGTGACTACTACACAAGACAACACACTAGATAGAATTTGAAGTCTGAAGACCAAGGGCATGGTCCCATCTTCCTGAATTCGTACAACCTCTAATCCCATGTCATTATGTAGCTCTCGAAAATAGCATTCCGAAAAGGTATTATACGCCTCCATCGGATGCCCGGATTGAAAGTTATGAAGGTTCGAACGGACATCACGTTGCACGCGAGCACGTATTTCGAGACAACGGGAAGCCCTGTCCAATTTGCTCTGTACACACTATAAACAGTGCTTTTTCATTTCTAAACACTTGTGAGCTCATACTTTGATATATTTTACCGGCGGGAGCCGAGTGTTCATCCATTTAAAGCTATTGAAGTCTTCTTTGGCAGTCCACTGTAAGCCTTCGCACACTTTCTAAAGCCTTTCTCCACTACTGTGCACACACTATTCTTCACGTTGAGAGTCGTGTTGCATGTGTATGCCCGGACTTTGGTCCATTGCTTTTATTTCTTTTTGTGTGTGTGTGTGTATATATATATATATATATATATATATATATATATATATATTACTAACATTATTGAGTTATGCCTCGATTGAGCCTGGATTTTACATCCGGAGCGTTTATTACTTTTATATATATACTTATATATAAACTGTTGTCGAACTTTGTTCGATGAGCTTGGATTTTACATCCTGAGAGTTTACTACTTATATATATATACTTATATATATAAATTGTTGTCGAACTCATTCGATGAGCACAATTTTACATCAAATTGCGTGTGTATTTATATATATATATATATATATATATATATATATATCTTTGAGTTGAGTTTTGAATTAGTAGGGATCGATATATATATCACATGCGTTTACAACTTTTATATCTATATATATATTTACAGTTTATCCCGCCTGGAGTTTACTTTGAGGTGGTTGATCGCTTTTATTGCTTTCTTTACATTTTGTCCCACCTAGAGTTTACTTTAAGGCGGTTGATCGCTTTATTGCTTTATTTACATTTGCAATCCCCCATGGAGGTTCTTCGTGGTGGTTGATTGTTTGCACACACACACACACACACACACACACACACACATATATATATATATATATATATTTACAACTTTTATATATAACTGTTTCTAGCTTTGATAGGAATTGCTACATCATGTGAGCCTAGGAATCATGTGATCACATACTCAGTTTACTGAATCTAGATTTGGTTCCCGTGATGGACATTTTCAGCTGTACATGGCTTATAAATTATTCACGGTGTTTGAATTTCTTTAGACGACTCTCATGCCCATGAGGAGTTTGGCACTGCTATGTACATTATTTTCTCGAAGATGCTTCGCCTCTTGAAAATAAAAGCAATCAAGCCGAACATTTAATAAAAGGGAAGTATCAAAGGCCTCAATTACTGTTGAGCATAAGGGTTTGAAAAACCTCTTTTTACAAAACATCGTTGCCATATCTTGTTAAAACTGAATTTTTATACAACATTCAAACTCTGTGTATATAGGTGCGAACGAGGCATAGCACTACTTCCAGACAATTACACATTGATCCACACACACACACACACATTTATATAACAATTTAATTGAAAAATGGTGGTCACCGTGGCAACACGGATGTCGAGGGGTACCTAACACCTTCCCTCTGCATAACCAAGTCCCCCAACCCTAACGAATCTCAGTTTCATAGACCAGTTATACAGTGTCACATCACTGGGTTAATGTACAAACCTTTTCTTGGTTGTGTTGGTACAACCATTTAAAAAACCAACTGGCGACTCTTGCAGTCCGTTCGTCGACATATACATGTCGGACCTTTTCATAACTTATTTTTTAAAATAAATTTCACCTAATATGAGAACACCAAAAGACAAGAACAGAAAAGGGACAAATAAAAATCCCGACGTCGACAATCAACATAACTCTTTTGTCGATCTTATGAGGTTTTTATACGTTGCCAGATCATTTGAATCTTTCCCGTTATCATGCGTACCAATTTCGGTCCCAACAACGTTTCTTCAGCCACCTCATCCCAACATATTAGAGAACGACACTTTCATCCATACAATGCCTCGAATGGAGCCATGCCTATTCTTGCTTGATAACTGTTGTTGTAAGAGAATTCCACTAATGGCAAGAACTTGTCCCAACTTCCTTTTAATTCTAGGACACAGAGTCTTAATAGATCTTCAAGAGTTTGAATAATCCTCTTTGACTGCCCGTCCATCTGAGGATGATACGCTGAACTGAATCATAAATCTGTGTCCTTAGCTTTCTACAAACTAACCCAAAATCGTGAAGTGAATCTTGGGTCTCGATCAGAAACTATGGATACTGGCATACCATTCAGTCATACAATCTCATTTATGTATATACGAGAAAGACGTTCAAGTGAATAAGTTTCTCGTATAGGTAAGAAATGAGCAGACTTGGTTAATCTATCAACAATGAGCCAAATTGCATCTATGCCTTGGGAAACCTTGGGAAGACCAGTAACGAAATTCATGGTAATGTTCTCCCACTTCCATTTTGGAATTTCAAGTTGTTGCAATGGACTTTTTGGCAATTGATGCTCCACCTTGACACGTTGACAAGTTAAACACCTTGAGATAAACTCCGTTATCTCTCTCTTCATATTGATCCACCAAAATGTGTGTCGAAGATCATGATACATTTTGGTACTCCCAGGATGGATTGCAAATGGTGTGTTTTGAGCCTCTATCATTATTTTATACTTCAAATCAGAGTCGTTAGGAACATAAAGTCTGGAGTTGACTTGAAGTATTCCTTCTTCATCGATTCTTGCTTCCAGAATAACACCTTCTTGCACTTTCTTCTTCATACGCATTAGCTCCATGTCCGTAGCTTGAACAACTTTAACTTTATCGATTAAAGTCGGTTCTACTCGTATATTTGACATCATTACGTGGGTCCCTTGAGTCTTTAACTCTATCTCCATCCTTTATAAGTCATACAAAATGGGCCTTTGTGTTGACAATATCGCACTCGTACCCTCATATGATCTTCTACTCAATGCGCCAGCTGCCACATTTGATTTTTCATGATGGTATTGAATGGTATGATCGTAATCTTTCAACAGCTTGAGCGAACGTCGTTGCCGCATGTTGAGTTTTTTTTGGGTGAAAAAATATTTGAGGCTTTTATGATCTGTACAGATCTCCACTTTCTCCCCATACTGGTAATGCCTCTAGATTTTAAGCACAAAAATGACTGCTGCCAACTCTAGATCATGAGTAGGATAATTCCTCTCATATTCTATGAGTTGTCATGAGGCATAGGCTATGACTTTCCCATGTTACATGAGAACACATCCTAACCATCTTCCTAAAGCATCGTTGTAGATGGCAAATCCCTCCGAACCAGATGGTATTGTTAGAACAGGTGCTAAAATGAGTCTCACTTTGAGTTCTTGAAAACTCTTCTCACATTCCTCGTTCCAACCTAATTTTGTATCTTTTTGAGTCAGCTGAGTTAACGGAGTGGTGATTCGAGAAAACCCTTCCACGAATCTCTGATAATAACCAGCTAAGCCCAGAAAGCTACGTACTTCGGTCACTGACTTAGGTTGCTCCCAGCTTTGAATTGCTTCAATCTTCGCTGGGTCAACATATTTTCTGTGATTTGATATCACATGCCCAAGGAATGCTACTTCCTCAAGCCAAAACTCTCATTTCTTCAACTTGGCGTATAGCTTATTTTCACGAAGCTTTTGGAGTATCAGCCTCAAGTGATGCTCATGATCTTCACAATTTTTGGAGTATATGCGGATGTTATCAATAAAGACAACTACAAAATGATCCAAATATTCCTTGAATACTCGGTTTGTCATTTCCATGAAGGCAACAGGAGCAGTGGTCAATCCAAAAGATATGACAAGAATTTGAAATGCTCGTATCGAGTTCTGAAAGCAGTCTTTGGAATGTCATCAGTTTTAATCTTTAACTGATGATATCTAGAACGAAGATCGATCTTTGAAAAGAATTTAGCTCCTTGCAACTAGTCAAACAGGTCATCAATGTGAGGCAACGGGTACCTATTCTTGATAGTGACATGATTCAACTCTCGATAATCAATACAAAGTCGCATACTCCCATCTTTCTTCTTTACGAATAGAACAGGAGCACCCCAAGGAGACGTACTAGGACGATGAAATTGATATCTAACAATTCCTGAAGTTGGGTTTTTTAACTCCTGAAGTTCAATAGGAGCCATTCGATATGGGGCTTTGGAAATGAGTTTTGTACTGGGTTCAAGATCAATACAAAATTCAATTTCACGCTCTGGGGGTAGGCCATAAAGTTCTTCAAGGAATACGTCAAGAAATTCATTAACAATAGAAATATCATTCAAATCAGACGTATTTTTGTTTAAATCCGTGACATGGGCTAAGAAATCTTGACATCCATTTTTCAATAAACGAATGGCTTTATGGCTTGATATGACAGTGATTGACTAGTGGTTTGGTTGCTTGAATTTGCATAATAGGTTGGTTAGGAATATGAAAGATAACAACTTTACGAAAACAATCAATTTTAGCATGATGAGTAGTTAACTAATCAATCTCTAAAATCACATCAAATACAAGTATTTTCAAAGAGATAAGATCGGCAGGTAACGTGAGGGTGCCGATTTGAATCAAAGAAGATTTATAAACAGTGGATGTAATGAAGGTTTCTCCCAACGGAGTTTCAACAAATAAGTCAAAGTCTAATTTCTCCGGAGTTAAATTTAAACGTTGAGCGCAAGTAGGAGAAATAAAAGAATGGGTAGAACTGGTATCAAATAAGGTATAGACTTCGCAAGAGTTTATGATTAGCTTACCCATGATAATCTCGTGCGGGTTCCTCAGTTTTTGGGAGGTCACGACAAACACTCTCCCTTGAACTATCGGCTTTGACTTGTCTGGAATGGCCTTTGATACCTCCATCCCAGCTGGACTTAACTTCACTACATAACAAAATCGGGCTAGGTTACCTTCTCTTCCGTAATTGTAACACGCTTTGGGTTGTTGCGTATAGTTTGGACTGATGTGTCTCTCCCCTTCGCATTTGTAGCATACGACCTGTGGTCGTTCTCCTTCCTTAAAAAAGGGTGTTGGTGCTGCTGTCTTTCCATCATTGTTGAATCTCCTCTTCTTGAAATTTCCAATTCTATTATCTTGGTCAGGATTACCACCGAAGTGGTTACCATTTCTGACATGTTGATTTCCTTTATCACAGCTTTGATGACTGCTACCACTGGTATTATCGTTTTGCCGCCTGCTATCTCTTAGTTGGGCTGACTCATTATCGCGCTCCAATAACTGAGCCATATTGACAACATCTGAATACAAGCATAGTTTGTGAGAAATGAGGTATTGACGTATTTTAGGTTTTAAACCTCTTAGAAACATATGCGTCACACGCTCCTCATTATCTACCAAATGGGATGCAAACCGGGAGAACTCTGTAAACTTAGCCTCGTACTGCAATACGGTCATATTTTTTTGCTCCAGCTTGATGAATTCTACCTCCTTCACGTGATGAATACTTTCAGGAAAATACTTGTCGTTGAATAATTCTTGAAACTTCTCCCAGGACATCTTTAGTGCGGCAGGTTGAGTACGTTTTACAGATTCCCATAAATGATCTGCCTATCCTCGCAACATGAAGGTGGAAAAGAGAACCTTTTGCTCCTCGGAGCATCCAAATACATCAAATATCTTGGTGATCTGCTTAATCCAAGTCTCTGCCTTAAGTGGTTTTAGCTTTTCCAAAAATTTCGGTGCTCCCAGCTCCTTGAATTGCTTAGCGGTGACCATCCGAGAGTTGTCAGTGTTTACACCTGTATTTTGCACAAGAGTCTCTCTCGCCTGATGTTGCATGAATTGCAAGAAGCTTCTGCATACCCCATCGTTCATCATTTGGTCGGTGTTGTTTACCTGAGGATTTTTGCCTTCCTGATGCACATTATCCTGGTTATTGATCGTCGGTGACTCAACGGTCTCATGTGCTCCATTGCTTATCTCAATATTTTCAGATGTCATTTTTAAATACTGCCACAAAACAAGGGTTAATTGACATGCCACATATTATCCCTATATTCTGGTCGACCAATTAAATAACAAATAAACTTAGGTAGGTCATACTAGCGAATGATTTGTCGTCTCTCCCCTATTATTTCTAGTCTCAAATCTCAGCCAGGGATCATATCCCTATGCTTTGATACCAACTGTGACGCCCCTAAAATAGGTATACACAATCCATTCTGAGTCGTTAAATACATGGTACATAATTCAAATACAAACTTAATTATACAACTGTCCTGTAAAATACGACAAACATAAGCTGAGAGTTTTAACACGAATATTATCTCGTAGACAATATCCAAACTCAAATGGAGTCCTCATTACATTTATTATCACACTATTTCATAAAACAGTGAGGACTACTACAACCACCATCTCGGACCATCACTCCATTTCCCGACTAGTCCCAGCTATGTTCTCATTTTCTGAAGAGAACAATGAAAGCAAAGGGTGAGCTCAACTAGTCAAGTAAAAAATATTAACTAAGATAATGCAGAATAAATTATCGTTAGCCTTCAACAATGTTAAACTGATAGAATATAATAAATAACATGTTTAACTGCAGCGGAATAAACAATCCATTAGAATAGTCAAGTAGAGCATGATATCTACTATCTTATATGATTTAAAAGTCCATCATCAATATTTTATTATTGTAACACAGCTCAATAAATAATCCACATCATCGAATTATCAATGCACTACGGGCCAAGGATATTCGTTAGTATCACATGCATGAATTATCCATGTACTACGGGCCAAGGATATTCATTATTATCACATCCACTATCCATGCACTACGGGCCAAGAATGTTTGTTAGAATCACCAGTGGTCATGATCATGCCAACAACTGTCCATCAATGCACTACAGGCCAATGAGAACTTTTACCACATCATTTGTAATATTACAGGTCATTATTATACCGATACATAGTCATAATCATACCAATCAACAGTCTATCTATGCACTACGGCCCAAAGATGACTTTCATCACAATATAAGCATGAGGATGATGACAATGATATAAAAATTCAATTAAGTAAGAGTAAGGATAAATTTAAAAGATTTATAAATCAATTTATCCAGAGTTCAAGAATGTCCAAATTATCAATATGATAACTGCTTTGTGGAGTAAAATTCAAGAATAATATTGTATCAAAAATAATTTGGACAGAAAAAAAATCAATTTTTGTCATGAATAGTACCCCGGGTGAATAGTACCCAAGTGAAAAGTACCCCGTGAATAGTACTTCATGAATAGTGCCCCGTGAATAGTACTCTGGCATGAAAAGATTAAACTTTAACAAGAATGTTCAGAAAAATACCCTTGTAAAACGATACTAGTTGAAGCGCAAATTTCAAAGATATTCTACTAATTTCAAGGAGTATAGAAACAATACTTAACAAGATGAGTGTAGAATTCGGAATCTGAAATGAAATAATATTACTTACATACTACAGAGTATGAAACAAAATATTATTTCGTACGAATATTGAACAAAAATAATATCTCTTACCTTAAAAGGAGAGTACTTCTGAATGGTATGGCAGGGATATTCTTGGAGAAAACTTGCACTATTTTCTACACTCAAAGCTTCCTTAAATTCTAAAGAAATATGCTCAATATAATAGAAGAAAAATTCTCTAATTCTGGTGTGATTTTCAATTCTAAACCAATCATCCTATTTATAGGAGAATGACAGCATACCATTTAAGAAAATAATCATGGACTACACAGGAAAAAAATTCACGGGCGCAATTCATCAGCACACAATGAAGGAGCGCCCTCTTTTGAAGGTAACTAGCAATGAGACCAATGAGAGAGTGCCCTCCTGAAGAGGTAACTAGCAGAGTGGAAGATTTAGACCAAGGAGGGGGCGCCCTCTTTTGAAGGTAATTGAGTTTGGGAGATATGGACCAATGAAGGAGCGCCCTCGTTCATAAGGCAATGAACAGTAGCTGCATTATTTGAAAAGTTGGCCAATAATATCCTAACATACAGAAGAATGAACAAAGACCAATTTAAAAGGATAATTGAACAAACATCTTCCGCTCATAAATTATTATTCTTATCTTTAATTAACACGATCTTTATTCATTATTAATATTATAACTCACAATATTAACAACCAGATCATTCCCAAGAAAGAGGGGGCTTTCCGATAAGTACTTCTCCTTATTGGCGCACAATTAGGTGACCAAGCCACTTTTCTCGACAGAACTTTCAAAACATTGTCAATAATGCAAATAATAATATGAATAACTTTGTCGTCTCAATTATTGATTTAATAATATAAAATATTGTGTAGATGATACTGTGACAATAATTGAATCAATAATATGAGATAATATGCAGCAATTACTGTGGCAATAATTGAATAAAATGAGTGATTTCTCACGTAAGCATCGATAATCAAAGATCTTTGTGCAATACAGTGTACTACTTGCAACCACGTGTATTCATTGTACTTTTATCAGGATATTTCAACGATTAACGGTAAAACTTTCGCCGTTATTTTATATAAAAGATATTTACGTCGTTTTCTAACTCGGCGATGAATTACATTTGTGAGGTCTCTGCCGATGATTGTGTCGTCGCATCGAATATTACGTGATAAAACGAATATTTAAAATTAAAATGAATATTTTATGACAACTAGCTTATTTTGCAAAGTTCGTAAATATTACCCATAACTATAACATTATAACAAATCCACACCTTATTATTCAAAAAAATATTTAAAAAAAATTAAATTTTTATTCATAAAAGTCGAGGTATTACAGAATATGTTATAGTAGAGAAATTATATATGCTCGTAGTAAATTTGAGAAAACATGATAATATTTTGTGCGATTTCGGTTTTATGCGTGCGATTTTGGTTAGTAACCAAATCGAAACCATAAATTTAATTTTTCAATCAATCGAAAATCACCACATACTTGAAATCGTTAGTACTATTTTAATTGGTGCAATTTCAGTTCCAATTTGATTCATTACTCATTTCTAAATTGACTAAGCATGACCATAATTTACTCTTGTAAATCACTGTCGCAGTGTCTCAGTCTGTATATGTGTGTGAACTGCGAGGTAGAGAGTAAAACAGTCTTGATAATCTCTCAAAATATCTTACTCCTATTATTTACTTGCATGTGGCGACAATGGACTTGAGATATATTTGCTCCCCATTTCCTTTTGCCCTCTTGAAAGCATTTAAGACATGGCCATCTCTTCAACCCCATTTTATATCCATCCCAAATTTGAATTTCAACACAAGCTAAGCTCTCCACCATCCTATTACTACTCTGTTCCTACTGGAAAACGGGGCTCTTTGGCTTCAATTATAACAGATTATGAACTCTCTTCAAAATCTGCCAAATCCCGTCGAAGGAATCATTACAGTTATAATGGTACAGTTTTTGGAAATGAGGTATTGAATAATGTTGGCCTTTTACTCCATTCCATGGATTTGACAAACCCAGATGAGTGTGTACAAATTTATGCTTTAATCCTTCAAAAATGTCGAAAAAATGGTGATTTGCAACTGGGTTTTCAAATTCATGCACATATGGTTGTTTCTGGTGTTGAATTATATGAATTTCTTGGTAGTCAGCTACTGGAGTTGTACTGTAAGTTAGGTTGTATTGATTGTGCAAGTATACTGTTTGAAAAAATGCCTGAAAGAAATGTTTTTAGTTGGACTTCAATTGTAGGAATGTACTGTGAGTTTGGTGATTATCATGAGACGATCAAGTTGTTCTATTTAATGATTGAAGAAGGGGTTCGCCCTGATCACTTTGTTTTCCCCAAGGTTTTCAAAGCGTGTGCCGAGTTGAAGGATTATAGGTCAGGGAATGATGTTTATGATTATATGTTGAGTATTGGATTTGAGGGAAATCAATGGGTTAAAAGGTCTGTTCTGGATATGTTTATAAAATGTGGAAGATTGGATATTGCGAGACGGTTGTTTGAACAGATGGATTGTAAGGATGTTGTTATGTGGAACATTATGGTTTCAGGTTATGTGGCGAAAAAGGATTTCAAAAAAGCTTTGAAGTGTATTTATGATATGAAGCTTGCAGGTGTACTGCCTGATAGAATAACATGGAATTCAATTATTTCGGGGTATGCTCAAAGTGGGCAATTTAAGGAGGCTTCCAAGTGTTTTCTTGAACTGGGTCAGTGGGATGATTTAAAACCCAATGTGGTATCATGGACTGCACTAGTAACAGGACATGAACAGAATGGAGAATATTCTAAAGCACTGTGTATATTCAGGAAAATGTTGGCTGCAGGAGTAAAACCAAATTCGGTTACCATTGCTAGTGTTGTTTCGACATGTACCAACTTGTCCTTGTATCAACATGGGAAAGAGATCCATGGATATTGCATAAAGACAGCTGAGCTGGATTCAGATTTGCTTGTTGGCAATTCATTAGTTGATTTATATACAAAATGCCAGTATCTGGATGTAGCACGCAAAAAATTTAGTAGAATCAAACAAAAAGATTTGGTGTCATGGAATGCAATGCTGGCTGGTTATGCCACTAAAGGTTGTCGTGATGATGCAATTGAGCTACTCCATGAAATGGAGTTACAGGGAGTTGAAACTGACGTTATTACATGGAATGGACTTCTAACAGGGTTTACTAAATATGGCGATGGAAAGACAGCTCAAGAATTCTTTTATAAGATGTGCATGAAGGGTATGTATCCGAACACAACATCTCTTTCGGGTGCTCTGGCGGCTTGTGCACAAGTAAAGGATTTGAAGTTAGGAAAGGAAATTCACGGTTATGTTATCAGGAATGAAATTGAGCTGTCCACAGGTGTTGGGAGTGCTCTTATATCTATGTATTCAGCGTGTGGTTCTCTAGAAATTGCTTGTTCTGTGTTCAACGAGCTCTCTCGTAAAGATGTTGTCATTTGGAACTCAATTATTGCTGCCTGTGCAAAGAGTGGGTTTGGAGTTGGTGCTCTAAACCTGATGAGGGGATTGGCTTCGAGTAATCTAAGACCTGATACAGTAACAATGGTTTCGGCCCTCCCTGCTTGTTCAAGGTTAGCTTCTGTACGCCATGGTAAAGAAATTCACCAATATATAATCAGGCATGGGCTAAACATCGGCAACTTTATATGGAATGCCCTTATTGACATGTATGGACGGTGTGGATTAATTCATAGAAGTCGAAAAGTGTTTGATTTGATACCTCAAAAAGATGTTGTCTCATGGAACGTGATGATTGCAGTGTATGGAATGCATGGCTTGGGGATGGATGCCATAAATCTTTTCCAATGTATGAGAGCTACAGTGCTAACGCCAAATCATTTCACCTTCACGAATTTATTATCAGCCTGTAGTCACTCGGGATTAATTGATGAAGGACGCGAGTATTTTGAAATGATGAAAGAAGAGTATGCCATAAATCCAGCTATGGAGCAATACGCTTGTATGGTAGATTTAATGGCACGCGCTGGTCAATTTACTGAAGCAATGGAGTTCATAAAAAAGATACCATTAGAGCCCAATGCTGCAATCTGGGGTTCTTTGTTGGGTGCTTGTAGAATCCACTGCAATCCTGATATTGCAGAATATGCAGCAGGGTATCTCTTTGAACTTGAACCCGAAAGTTCTGGAAATTATATACTCCTAGCCAACATTTACGCCGCAGTTGGGAGATGGGAAGATGCAGCAAAAGTACGCTGTCTAATGAAGGAGCGAGGTGTGACAAAGCCTCCAGGTTGCAGTTGGATTGAGGTTGAACGAAAAGTTAGCAGCTTCATTGTGGGGGATACAAAGCACCCTTTAATGGATAAAATTTCGGCAAAAATGAAGAGCTTGTACTTGGACATAAAGGAAATTGGTTATGTTCCTGATACCAGGTTTGTTTTACAGGATGTTGGAGAGGCTGAAAAGGAGTTCAGCCTATGTGGGCATAGCGAAAAGCTTGCTTTAGCTTTCGGCTTGATTACCACACAATCTGGAGCTCCTTTAAGGATATTCAAAAACTTGAGGATTTGTGGAGACTGCCATTCAGCAATTAAGTATATATCTATGGTGGAAAAGAGAGAGATTATTATGAGAGATAATTATAGGTTTCACCATTTTGTTAATGGTGTATGTTCATGTGGGGATTACTGGTAGATAACATATCAAAGCTGTAATATGTAATATTAAGTGAAGTTCTTGGAAGCACTAAAATGATAGTTACAACAGCACCAAGAGGTTTCAATTGTATTGTATATAGTTTAACTCTATAGACATTTTATCACTGCTGAAAGAATGAAATTAAAGACGAGAAAAGCTGTTTCTCAGTGATCCCTCTGGAAACTGCAGCCCCTGTTTTAAAGATTAAATTGAAGCTTTTTCTCTGTTAATTAGAAACAGTTGTGTACAAGTTACTGGCCTTCTACAATTGCTCAAAAGGGTGATGACGAATGTCGGCTGAAAAGGGTGATGTCGATGCTAGTCATGGAGGCAATTGTGGAAACTAGAAGTACACCTTGGGATATGTATTCCTACTATACATAGTTGCCATCATCTGGCTTCAGCAAGAAACAGATTTGTGGGACTTTATCCACGATGAAGTCAGAGTTTGTATCATATATATCAACTTCTAGAAAGCCAAGTGGCTAAAAAGGTTCTTTGGGGATCTTGATCTTGTATCTCATGACAGTTTTGTGTGATAGTACGGATTCACTTTATTTCATCAATGATCGCAAGTATCACAACAAGACGAATCATATTGATTTAAGTACGAGCTTTGTAATACTGGGTTTAAAAAAAATAAAAGATAATAATTTAATATAATTAGATAATAGAAGTATAATTAATAATTATTTATACATATCTAAAATTCATAAGGATTAGAAAAGTCATTCAAGTTTAACAAACTTTAATTTTAAAAATGACACTTTTACCTAGTAACCTATTTTGCAAAAAGAATTATATATATTTAAACTTATTATAAATAAAATGATCCATTAATTTCCTCTAATTATTATTGTGAATAATAAGGTGTTAAATTGATATAATATTTTGGTTATGGGTGAAATGTGCAAATTTTGCAAAATAAATTAAGTGGTTATAAAATAATCATTATTTTTTCGGGGATATATTCGTTTGGTGGTGGAATATTCTTGTTGTCGGGGAATATTAAATGCGTAAGACCCAACTTATTATAAATAAAGCGATTTTCTCTAATCATTTTGTGGGCCCATAAATTGATATAATATTGTGGGATGAAGAAAGCAAAAGCAAGTTTGAGTTTTATAAATAACGGCGTAGTTATTACTTAGATTAACCTTTGTTGGAAAACACAAGTTTGGTTAAAATCTGACGTAGTTGATGTCTGGCGTGGATGAATGAGTATTTTTGAATTATTGATTCTTACGTAAGAAGGCACTACTCGATAATTATTACGGTAATTCTTATTCGATATTTTATTTTATTGGTTCGATAATTCTTTGCGTTAATATTTTATATTATTGTTGTTTTGATAATTGTCTTTGCATGATATTTTCCATTATCGGATCAATAATTCATATTATTTGAATAATATTATTAGATAGCATTATTGGCGATGTCTAGAAAAGTTACATCGAGGAGAGGTTTGGTCACTAATTGCTTGGCGCCCGATGAGGAGAAATCTTTATTGGAAGCCCCTCTCTTTCAGGAGCGGCTGGTTGTCATAAATGTGATTACGTAATATTATTTGTGAATAATTAATTATTGATTCATATGATAAGGAAATATTTATTTTATGTGGATATAAATGTTGGATATATTTATTGTGGTTAAAAATGAAGGAGTTAATGTTGAGGTGTTTTATCGGTATTTTTTGTCGGAATGGAGGTATTAAAAATTAAACCGGTGTTTTTGAGATATATTGCGTGAGTTATAATTTTTAATCAAATAGTTGGATCGTTGTGATTTTTGGATATGTTATACATATATAAGTTGAGTATATGTCCACAAATTTTGAGCAGATTAAAAATGAGCGTATGATTTTTTATGAATTTTAAGAGGTATTTGGTTAGAAATTGTTGAATTTTTGGAATTTATCATTTTGGTGGAAAATTCTAGAATTGGTGGGCCCCACTTTTGGTTGGTGAGAAATGTCTTTGGAATTTTTATTCAAATGTGGTGGGTGGGAATAGTAGCGAGGTAAAGCCCATCGGGTTCTGGTCAAGTCTGCTTGGCGTCTTAACATTTTCCTATAAATAGAGGCTAAGTTAAATTGAAAATCACACGAAACATAAGCTTTCTCTCTTTCTCTCTCTATATTATCGAGTGTATTTTGTGAGTATTTAGATACTTTGTGAGTTTCTATTTATCGGTCTGCAAGTTTCCTTGACCTTATCTCAGATATTAGGTCGGAAATCTTTGTTATTTTGAGGTAAGGGATGTTATTTCTTCTTAAATGATATTATTTTCTTCAATATCATTATCTTGAAATATTGGTTTGAACTTTTTATCAAATTTGGAACTTTTTGTGTGGGGTTCTTATTCACGTATCTGACCTTATTCACGATATCTGACCTTATTCATCGACTTTATTCACGAATCTGACACTTTATTCATAGAAAAATAAAATTTTCTCTCTTTTTGTCAAGAGATGTCTATTATAGTTACTATCTTTGATTGTATCCATGTTTTGATCTTTATTCTTGAATTTTGCTTCAAAATCGGTTATTATGGAGTATTATTGATCTTGGATAAAGCGTATGTCTGAATCTCTAATGTTTGTTATTTTGTTTCTTTGGATTCGTTCTTTTAAAATATTTTTCATCATCCTCGGTCCTAAATGATGATATTCTTGAATATCTTTGGCTTTGTAGTGCAAAGATGAATGATTAACTAATGAATATCTTTGGCGCGTAGTGCGAAGATGAGCAGTGTTGAGATGAACATGACCCATTTGGTGATACAAATGAATATCTTTGGCCTGTAGTGCAAAGATGAATATTTGATTAAAGATGTATATTGATTGTTGTTACAGGGATAAAATATTGATGATGGACTTTTAAATCTTAGAAGATAGTGGAATTCTTTCTCTACTTGACTCTTCTAATGGATTGCTGTTTCCGCTGCAGTTGTTGATCTAAAACTTGTTGTCTATTATATTTTATCAGATTTTTTCCTGTTGAAGACTAATGATAAATTGTTGTATATTATCTTAGTCATAATATTCTTTTTACTGGGCTAGTTGAGCTCACCCTTTTCCTTTTTGTTCCATTTTTCTTCTCGGGAGGTGAGAACATAGCAGGATCTAGTCGGGGTATGGAGTGATGGTTCTAGAAAGATGTTTTAGCAGTCCTCACTATTTCTGTAAAATAGTGTTTGAATAATTATAATGAGGACTTATTTGAGTGTGGATATTGTCTAGAAGACAATATTTGTATTTAAACTCACAGTATGTGTTGTCGTATTTTGCACGACAATTGTATTATTGAAGTTATAGTTTGCTTTCTGTACCATGTATTTGGCGACTCAAAATGGGTGTTGTATACCTATTTTTGAGGCGTCATGATTAAGTATCAAAGCTTAGGGATATGGTCTCTGGCGGAGATCGGGGAATAGAACTAGGAGGGGAGAGATGAGTAAATCCTTCGCTAGTGTGTCCTATCTAAGCTTATTTGTTGGTCGGTCATAATATAGGGATATTATGTGATATGTTAATTTGTTTAATTAACCCTTGTTTTATGGCGGTATTTAAGAATGGGCTGCGAGAGAATGTTAATGATGGAGTGTATGAGAATGTGGAACAACCTTTAGTCCTGAAACCGGGAGAGCGTACAACAGGAAGGCAATATTCCTCTCTGTAAACAACACTCTACCGAGCAAGCGATGAATGATGGAATGTTTAGGAGCTTTTTTGCGGTTCATGCAAAATCAGACGAGAGGAGACTTCGTGTACAAAATACGGGTGGAAGTGATGCAGCGTGTGATGCATCATCATCACCCAAGCGAGTTCGAGGAGTTGGGACCACGAATTTATTGGAAAAGCGGATCCGATCAAAGCGGAAAGCGTGGGTCAAGCAAATTACCAAGATATTCGATGTCTTGGGATGCGGAGAACGAAGGTTCCATTCGCCACCTTTATGTTCAGCGGTGAGGCGGATTCTTGGTGGGAATGCGTGAAGCGTACCTGACTCTTTGCTTTTCAACATGTCTTGGGAAGCGTTTGAAACTATTCAATGACAAGTACTTTCTGAAAGTATTTCGTCATATAAAGGAGGTAGAGTTTATCGATTTGGAACAAAACAACATGGCGGTGTCGATGCGAAGGCGAAGTTTATTTGAGTTATCCAGGTTTGCACCTCATTTGGTAGAGAATGAGAGCGAATGATGAGGATGTTTCTGAGAGGTCTAAAACCGAGATTGTCGATACCTTATCTCTCATAAATTTTCTACGTATTGAGGATGTTGTCAGCGAGGGCTCAATTATTAGAAGCGAGATAGTGAGTATGTTCAAGCAGGGGACCCTGACCGAGGTCATCTGGGTGGCAATGATCATCGAGCGATGATAACTTGTGAGGAGGAAAAATCTGAACAAAGCGGTAACCACTCGGGTGGTCATCGTGGCCCGTGATAATAGGAGAGGTGAGTCAGTGGAAATTTCGAGGAAAGAGGAGATTCAACAATGGCGGGAAGACATCATCACCTGAAACAACAACAAATTCTAGGGGAGGAGAGCGACCGCCGGTTAGATGTTACAAATGCGGGAAAGAGGACATATCATTAAGCTGTCACAACAATCAAGGTATGTTATAAGTTGTGGAAAGGAAGGCCACATAGCTCGGATTGTTACATAGCAAAACCAAGTTCAAGCGGGGATGGTGACTCAAAGAACATCCGGATAAATTGAAATCGGCGGTTCTGGAAGGCGTTTGTCGTGGTGGCCAAAAGCGTGAGGAACCCGAGCGAGGTGATCGCGGGTAAGCTAATCTTGAATTCTTCTTGAAGTTTATACCTTACTGAATCTGGGTTCAACCCATTCTTTTATCTCTCTGCTTGTGCTCAGCGTTTAAACTTGACTCAGGAGAAATTAGACTTTGATTTATCTGTTGAAACTCAGATTGGGTGAAACCTTCGTTACATCTACAGTTTATAAATCTTGCTTGATCCAAGTTGGCACTATCACATTTACATTGATCTTATCTCTTTAAAGATACTTGCTTTTGATGTGATTTTAGGAATTGATTGGTTAACCACTCATCATTGCCAAAATTGATTATTTTTTTCGTAAGGTTGTTAGTTTTCATATTCTAACCAACCTATCATACAATTCAAACAACTAAACCACTAAAATCGATCCTTTGTCATATCAAGCCATAAAGTTATTCGTTTATTGAAAAGCGGATGCCAAGCTTTCTTAGCCCATGTTATGGATTTGAGCGAGAGACAAGTCGATTTGGATAATATTTACATTGTTAAAGAATTTCACGATGTATTTCTGAAGAACTTCCGGTCTACCCCGAGCGTGATGTTGAATTCTTTATTGACCTCGAGCGGGTACAAAACCCATTTCTAAAACCCCATATCGAATGGCTCTATTGAACTTGAGGAGTTAAAAAGTCAACTATGAGGAATTGTTAGACATAGGTTTCATTCGTCTAGTACATCTCCTTGGGGTGCTCTTTTTTATTCGTAAAGAAGAAAAAGCGGGAGTATGCGACTTTGTATTGACTCTAGAGAATTAAATCATGTCACCATCGAGAATAGGTATCCATTACCTCGCATTGATGACTGTTTGACCCGATTTACAAGGAGCCTGATTCTTTTCAAAGATCGATCTTCGATTTTGGATATCATCAATTTGAAGATTAAAAGCGAGGATATTTCAAAGGCGCCTTGAAAACTTCGATGCGGGCATTATAATTCTTAGTCATGTCTTTTGGATTGACTAATGCTCTCTTTGCTTTCATGGATATGATGAGCCGTGTATTCAAGGAATATTTGGATCGGTTTGTTGTTGTCTTTATTGATGACATCCTCATCTATTCAAAAGCAGTGAAGATCATGAGCACCATTTAAAATTTGATACTTGAAAGGCTTCGTGAAAACAAGCTTTATGCCAATTTGAAGAAATCACGAGTTACGGCTTGAGGAAGTAGCATTCCTTGGGCGCGTGGTGTCAAAACATGGAGTATCATTGACGGTGAAGATTGAAGCGATCTAAAGTTGGGAACAACCAAAGTCGGTGACCAAAGTGCGTAGCTTTACGGGCTTAAATTTGGTTATTATCGGAGATTCGTGGAAGGATTTTCTCGAATCGCTACTCAGATTAACTTCAGTTGACTCGGAAAGATACAAAATTTGTATGGAGCGAGGAATGCGAGAAGAGTTTCAAGAGCTCGAGAGGAGACTCATTTTGGCACTGTTACAGCAATACCATACGATGCGGATGGATTTGTTATATCTGTGATGCTTGGGCAAAGGGTTAGGATGTGTTCTCATGCAACATGGGAAAGTCATAGCCTTTATGCCTCACGACAACTCAAAGAATATGAGAGGAATTATCCTACTCATGATCTAGAGTTAGCGGTGATCGTTTTCGCGTTGAAAATCTGGAGACACTACACGTATGGGGAGAAAGTGGAGATCTATCTGGATCATAAAAGCCTCAAAATTTCTTCTTCACCAAAAAGAACTCAACATGCGGCAGCGGCGTTGGCTCATTTGTTGAAGATTACGATCACACCATCGATATCATCACGAAAAAGCGAGCGTAGTGGCGGCGCATTGAGTAGAAGATCATATGCGATCTGAGTGCGATATTGTTAACGTATGAGAGCCCATTTTGTATGACTTGCAAAGGATGGAGATAGAGTTAAAGACTCAGGGGACCCGCGTGATGATGTCGAATATACTGAGTAGAACCAACTTTAATCGATAAAGTTAAAAATTTGCTCAAGCTACGGACATGGGGGCGATCGTATGAAGAAGAAAGTGCAAGAAGGTGTTATTCGAAGCGAGAATCGATGAAGAAAGAATACTTGATTCAACTCGGACTTTGTGTTCTAACGATTACGACTTGAAGCATAGAATTATGATGGAGGCACCTGACACACCGTTTGCAATCCATCACAGGAGTACCAAAATGTATCATGATATTGACGACACACATTTTGGTGGAACAATATGAAGAGAGAGATCGCGGAGTTTACCTCGAGGAGGTGTTTAACTTGTCAGCGTGTAAAGGCGGAGCATCAAGTGCCAAAAAGGTCCATTGCAACCACTTGAGATTCCGAAATGGAAGTGGGAACACATTACCATGGATTTCGTTCTGGTCTTCCCAAAGTTTCTCAAGGCATAGATGCGATTTGGGTTATTGTTGATAGATTAACCAAGTACGCTCATTTCTTGCCAATCGTGAGACTTATTCCTTGAGCGTCTTGCTCGTATGTACTTGAATGAGATTGTGAGATTGCATGGCATGCCGGTATCCATAGTTTTGGATCGTGACCCAAGATTCACTTCAAGATTTTGGGTTAGCTTGCTGAAAGCTATGGGCGCAGATTCTGATTTAGTTGACATACCATCCTCGAAGCGGATGGGCAATCGGAAAGGACTATTCAAACCCTTGAAGATCTATTAAGACTTTGTGTCCTAGATTTCAAAGAAAGTTGGGATAAGTACTTGCCCTTTGGTGGAATTCTCTCTGACAACGGTTATCAAGCAAGTATAGGCATGGCTCCATTTGAGCGTTGTATGGGCGAAAGTGTCGTTCTCTCGGTATCTTTGGGGCGAGGTGGGAGAAAGCAGCGTTGTTGGGACGAGAATTAAAATGCATGACTTCTGAGAAAAGATCCAAATGATTCGACAAGCGTATTCAAACCTCACAAGATCGACAAAAGAGTTATCTTGATCTTCATCGAAAGGGCGTGGAATTTAATATTGGAGATCATGTCTTTATTACGTATTGCTCCATGGAAGGAGTTACAAGATTTGGGAAGAGAGAGAAAGCTCGATCCACGATTTGTTGGTCCATTTGAGATTCTTGACCAAGAATAGGAAATGTGGCCTATAGACTCGCATTACCTCAGTATGTCTCGTGTTCATAATGTTTTTCACATATCTATGCTTCGTAAATATATGAAAGACCCGAACCATATTATTGCTTTAGAACCAGATGAGATAGCCAGAAGATTTAACGTCACGAAGAGGTACTGTTAAGATCTTGGATAGGAAAGAAGCATATCCTACGCGCAAGGTTATACCACAAGTTAAGGTTTTGTGGAGGAACCATCTTTATTGAGGAAATGACCTGGGAGTTGGAATCAGAAATGAAAGCGAGGTACCCTCACCTTTTCGAAATATCAAGTACGTACGTCAATTTCGAGGGCAAAATTTCATAAGGAGGGGAGGTTATAAGACTCCAACTTATTATAAATAAAATCGAATTTCCTCTAATTATTATTGTGAATAATAAGGTGTTAAATTGATATAATATTTTGGTTATGGGTGAAATGTGCAAATTTTGCAAAATAAGTAAGTGGTTATAAAATAATCATTGTTGTCGGGGAATATTCGTTTGGTCGTGGAATATTCTTGTTGTCGGGGAATATTCGTACGACAGCGCAATCATTTGTGGGCCCCATAACAGAATAACTGTCGGATGAAGAAAATGACAAGTTTGAGTTTTTATAAATAATGGCGTAGTTATTACGAATTAACCTTTGTTGGAATACGGTGGTTAAAATACGATGTCTGGCGTGGATGTATTTTTGAATTATTGATTCTTACGTAAAAGGCACTACTCGATAATTATTACGGTAATTCTTATTCAATATTTTATTTTATTGGTTCGATAATTCTTTGCGTTGATATTTTATATTATTGTTGTTTGATAATTGTCCTTTGCTTGCGGTATTTTCCATTATCGGATCGATAATTCATATTATTTGAATAATATTATTAGATAGCATTATTGGCGATGTCTAGAAAGTTTTACATCGAGGAGAGGTTTGGTCACTAATTGCGGCGCCCGATGAGGAGAAATCTTTATTGGAAAGCCCCTCTTTTCACAGGAGCGGCTTTGGTTGTCATAAATGTGATTACGTAATATTATTTGTGAATAATTAATTATTGATTCATATGATAAGGAAATATTTATTTTATGTGGATATAAATGTTGGATATATTTATTGTGGTTAAAAATGAAGGAGTTAATGTTGAGTGTTTTTTTATCGGTATTTTTGTCGGAATGGAGGTATTAAAAATTAAACTAGTGTTTTTGAGATATATTGCGTGAGTTATAATTTTTAATCAAATGAGTTGGATCGTTTGATTTTGGATATGTTATACATATATAAGTTGAGTATATATATGTCCACAAATTTTGAGCAGATTAAAAATGAGCGTATGATTTGTTATGAATTTTAAGAGGTGGTTGGTTCGAGAAATTGTTGAATTTTTGGAATTTATCATTTTGGTGGAAAATTCTAGAATTGGTGGGCCCCACTTTTGGTTGGTGAGAAATGTCTTTGGAATTTTTATTCAAATGTGGTGGGTGGGAATAGTAGCGAGTAAAAGCCATCGAGTTTTGGTCGAAGTCTGCCTTGGCGTCTTAACATTTTCTATAAATAGAGGCTAAGTTAGAATTGAAAATCACACTAGAAACATAAGCTTTTTCTCTTTCTCTCTCTATATTATCAAGTGTATTTTGTTGAGTATTTAGATACTTTGTGAGTTTCTATTTATCGGTCAAGTTTCCTTGACCTTATATCGATATTACGATCGGAAATCTTTATTATTTTGAGGTAAGGGATGTTATTTCTTCTTAAATGATATTATTTTCTTTAATATCATTATGCCGAAATATTGGTTTGAACTTTTTATCAAAATTGGAACTTTTTGTGTCGGGGTTACTATTCACGTATCACCTTTATTCACAAATCTGACATTATTCAGAAAAATGAAATTTTCTCCTTTTTGTCAAGATGTCTATTATGGTTACTATCTTTGATTGTATCCATGTTTTGATCTTTATTCTTGAATTTTGCTTCAAAATTGGTTATTATGGAGTATTATTGATCTTGGATAAAGCTATAATCTGAATCTCTAATGTTTTTGTTATTTTGTTTCTTTGGATTCGTTCTTTTAAAATATTTTTCATCATCCTCGATCCTAATTGATGATATTCTTGAATATCTTTGGCTTTTGTAGTGAAAAAGATGAATGATTAACTAATGAATATCTTTGGCCCGTAGTGCAAAGATGAGCAGTGTTGAGATGAACATGACCCATTTGGTGATACAAATGAATATCTTTGGCTGTAGTGCAAAGATGAATATTTGATTAAAGATGTATATTGATTGTTGTTATAGGGATAAAATATTGATGATGGACTTTTAAATCTTAGAAGATGGTGGAATTCTTTCTCTACTTGACTCTTCTAATGGATTGCTTTGTTTCCGCTGCAGTTGTTGATCTAAAACTTGTTGTCTATTATATTTTATCAGATTTTTTTCCTGTTGAAGACTAATGATAAATTGTTGTATATTATCTTAGTCATAATATTCTTTTCTTGGGCTAGTTGAGACTCACCCTTTTCCTTTTTGTTCCATTTTTCTTCTCGGGAGGTGAGAACATAGCGAGGATCTAGTCGGGGTATGGGTGATGGTTCTAGAAAGATGTTTTAGTGAGTCCTCACTATTTACGTAAAATAGTGTTTGAATAATTATAATGAGGACTTATTTGAGTGTGGATATTAGAAGACAATATTAGAAAACAATATTTGTATTTAAACTATTAAAGTTATGTGTTGTACCATGTATTTTTCAAAACACGACAATTGTATTATTGAAGTTATAGTTTGCTTTTTTACGTACCATGTATTTGGCGACTCGAGAATGGGTGTATATATACTATTTTGACTATATAATCTAATACGTGTAATAGATTGTGCCATGTATAGTTATATATAAATATATATATTTAGAATATTGCAAAGTAAGCAAGTTGATATAAAATATTCGTTGTGTGTGGGAATATTAGATTTAATTAGGGGAATATTCGTTTTAACGAGGGAATATTAAATGCGATTTGAATCAAGACAATCATTGGTGAACCCTATTAACGGAAGTATTGTCGTATTTAGAAAGCAGCAGTATTATCTTTTATAAATAACGACGAAAGTTTTACGAAGGAATATTAAATGAATTAAACTGTTGAACTACCCGGTAATAAAAGTACAGTAATACACATGGTTGCATAGTAGCACGCAGTATTAATTATTGATGCTTACGTGAGAAGTCACTCAGTTATACTCAATTATTGCTACAGTAATTGCTGCATATCTCTCATAGTATTGCTTCAATTATTATCACAGTATCATCTGCATAATATTTATTTTTTATTAAATCAATAATTGAGATGACAAAGTTATTTATATTATTATTTGCAATATTGACAATGTCTAGAAGTTATGTCAAGGAGAGGTTTGGTCACCTAATTGCACGCCAATAAGGAGAAATCCTTATCGGAAGGCCCCCTCTTTCCTGGGAATGATCCAGTTGTTAAATATTGTGAGTTATAATATTAATGATGAATAAATTCGTGTTGATTAAAGATGAAATTGATAGTTCCATTGTGTTGGGATTATTAGTGTTAGTGGAAATCGACATTTATTTCGATAGTAATTGATGTCTGGAAGTTATATTGACCAATCGGATAATTTATCGGGTAAATGAGTAATTAATTCACATGCTTATAACTATATGGTCACATGTGTGTACTATTGATTCACATGTATGTACTATTAGGGAAGGTGGTGCAAGATTGATAATACTTGCATGACTAAATTAAAAATGAAGGTATAGATGAAGGTACTATACTGTAATTATTTTTTTCACATGATTGTACTATTGAGTCACATGATTGTACTATTGATTCACATGATATACTATTAGGGGAGGTGGTGCAAGTTTGATAATACTTGCGGGACTAAATTAAAAATGAAGGAAAAGATGAAGGTATTATACTATAATATTCTGAGCCCAAAAACGTGCAATTATCGAACCTATATATTTTCTATAAATTGAAGCTCATCCTTCCTTCATTCTCACCAATTCACTAAGTCTCACAAGAGTAATTATAGAGATATAAGCTATAGAGAGAGAAGCTATAGAGAGAAAGAAGAAGCGAAGTCTACTACTTCACTACTCCAGTATCTAGTCTTCTTTTGAGGTAATGGATATTATTTATTTCATATTCTGAAGAGATATTATTTTTCGTATTCGTATGAATATTATTTTTGTTCAATATTCATAAATAATATTATCTTCATTCAATATTCGTAGGATTATTATCATTGTTAAATATTCGTTGAATTATTATTTTTGTTCAACAGTTGTAAGGGATATTATTTATTTCTTATTCGTAAGGGTTATTATTTCTTACTATTCATGAGTTACTATTTACAGGTTACTATTCACCCAGTTACTATTCACTCAAATATTATTCACTCGGGTATTCGGGGCACTTTTCATGTCGGAGTACTATTCACGAGTTACTATTCATGGGTGACTATTCACCCGGTTATTTTTTACGCGAATATTATTCACTTGGGTATTTGGGGTACTTTTCTTGTCGGGGTACTATTCACGAGATACTATTCACGAAGTACTATTCATAGGGTACTATTCACCTGAAAAATATATTTCTTTTCTGTCCAAATCATTTTTGATACATGAATATTATTCTTGAATTTTACTCCACAAAGCAGTATCATGTTGACAATTTGGATATTTTTAAACTCTAGATAAATTTAAAGTCTTTAATATTTATCCTTTATTTCATTTGATTAATACTTATATCATTGTCATCATTCTCATTCTTATATTGTGATGAAAGTCATCTTTAGCTTACGTGCAAAGATGGACTATCGATTATTAGTTTTACAGTTGTATATCTTTGGCTTACGTGCAAAGATGGACTGTTGATTATTGGTTTTACAGTTATATATCTTTGGCTTACACGCAAAGATGGACTGTTGATTATTGGTTTTATAGTTGTATATCTGTGGCTTACGTGCAAAGACGAACTGTTGATTGATAGATTTGGCCCAGTAGTCAAAAGAAGATGGGCGGTGTATGACATGATCATGACCTTTGGTGATAATAATGAATATCCTTGGCCCGTAGTGCATTGATAATTTGATGATTTGATTGGCGGGATCATGACCATTAGTTAACGATTGAATGTTTTTGGTAGTAGTGCAATTGACGGACAATTGATTGGTATGATCATGACCATTGGTTTTATAGTTGAATATCTTTGGCCCGTAGTGCAAAACTAGACAACTGATTGGTATGATCATTGTTATTATATTTGAATATCTTTAGCCTTTGGGGTAAGGATATTGAGTAAACATTCTATTAAGCCTTTGTGGCAAGGAGAAACTATTGATTTACATGATTATAAATATGAATTGTGGATTTAACTATAATTTTGTGGTTCAGGTAAAGACAGGTGATGAGAGTTCTTTTTGTCTTGGGTATAACAAAGAACTGTTGATGAGTATTACAAGAATGAAATGTTAAAGATGGACTTTTAATCTATAGGAGATAGTAGACATTAGGCTCTACTTGACTCTTCTAATGGATTGCTTATTCGCTGTAGTTGTTAATCTAAAACTTGTTGTCTATTTTATTCTATCAGTTGTTATACTGTTGAAGGCTAAGGATAATTTATTCTGCATTATCTTAGTTATAATATTTCTTACTGGGCTAGTTGAGCTAACCCTTTTGGTTTCATTGTTCTCTTCAGGAAATGAGAACGTAGCTGGGACTAATCAGGGAACGGAGTGATGGTCTAGATGATAACATTAGTAGTCCTCACTATTCTATGAAATAGTGTGAGAAATAATGTATTGACGACTCCATTTGAGTTGAATACTGTCTAAAAGACAATATTCGTATTAAAACTCTTAGTTTATGTTTTGTCGTATTTTACACGACAGTTGTACTATTAAGGTGTATTATAATTTTGTACCATGTATTTGGCGACTCAAGATGGGTGATGTATACCTATTTTGGGGGCGTCACAGTTGGTATCAAACTTAGGGATATGATCCCTGACTGAGGTGTGAGACTAGAACTAGGAGGGGAGAAACGGGTAATTCCTTCGCTAGTATGACCTACCTAAGTTTATTTGTTATTTAATTGGTTGGTCAGAGTATAGGGATAATATGTGGCATGTCAATTAACCCTTGTTTTGAAGATATATTCTAGAATGATATCTGAAATACAGGAGATGATCAATGGGAAAATCACGATACAGAGGAAATAACCAGAAAGGTACAACTCGAAAAGAAAGCAAGGTATTCTCATCTTTTCGAACTACCAAGTATATAAAATTCGAGGGCGAAATTTCATAAGGAGGGGAGTTTGTAAGATCCCGAATTTTTTGAAATGAAAGTATTCAATTTTCTTATAATTATTCTATTTAGTTAATGGTTAAATTGATAAAAGGTTAAAGTTAAGGGTGATATTTGAAAATTTTGCAAAGTAATCAAGTTGAAATAAAATATTCGTTATGTCGGGGAATATTTGATTGGTCGGGGAATATTCATTTTAACAGGGAATATTCGTACGATGGCACAATCATTGGTGAACCCCACAACGAAAGTATTGTCGTATTTAGAAAGCGACAGTATTATCTTTTTATAAATAACGGCAAAAGTTTTACCGTTAAACTGTTGAACTACCCAGTAGTAAAAGTAAAGTAATACGCGTGGTTGCATAGTAGCACGCGGTATTGATTATTGATGCTTACGTGAGAAGTCACTCAGTTATACTCAATTATTGCTACAGTAATTGCTGCATATCTCTCATAGTATTGCTTTAATTATTGTCACAGTATCATCTGCATCATATTTATTTTTTATTAAATCAATAATTGAGATGACAAAGTTATTTATATTATTATTTACAATATTAACAATGTCTAGAAGTTCTGTCAAGGAGAGGTTTGATCACCTAATTGTGCGCCAATAAGGAGAAATCCTTATCGGAAGGCCCCCTCTTTCCTGGGAATGATCTGGTTGTTAAATATTGTGAGTTATAATATTAATGATGAATAAGTTCGTGTTGATTAAAGTTGAAATTGATAGTTCCATTGTGTTGGGATTATTAGTGTTAGTGGAAATCGACATTTATTTCGATAGTAATTGATGTCTAGAAGTTATATTGACCAATCAGGTAATTAATCGGGTAAATGAGTAATTAATTCACATGCTTTTTACTATATGTTCACATGTGTGTACTATTGATTCACATGTATGTACTATTAGGGGAGGTGGTGCAAGATTGATCATACTTGCATGACTAAATTAAAAATGAAGGTATAGATGAAGGTACTATATTGTAATTATTTTTTTCACATGATTGTACTATTGAGTCACATGATTGTACTATTGATTCACATGATATACTATTAGGGGAGGTGGTGCAAGTTTGAAAATACTTGCAGGACTAAATTAAAAATAAAGGAAAAAATGAAGGTGTTATACTGTAATATTTCGAGCTCCAAAATGTGCAATTATCGAAACTATATTTTCCTATAAATAGAAGTTCATTCTTCCTTCATTCTCACCAATTCACTAAGTCTCACAAGAGCAATTATAGAGATAGAAGCTATAGAAAGAAAGAAGAAGCGAAGTCTGCTACTTCACTACTCCAGTATCCAGTCTTCTTCTGAGGTAAGGGGTATTTTTTATTTCATATTCTGAAGAGATATTATTTTTCGTATTCGTATGAATATTATTTTCGTTCAATATTCATAAACAATATTATCTTCATTCCATATTCGTTGGAATATTATTTTCGTTCAAAAGTTGTAAGGGATATTATTTATTTCTTATTCGTAAGGGTTATTATTTCTTACCATTCATGAGTTACTATTTATGGGTTACTATTCACCTAGTTACTATTCACTCTAATATTATTCACTCGGGTATTCGGGGCACTTTTCGTGCCGGAGTACTATTCACGAGTTACTATTCATGGGTTACTATTCACTTGGTTATTTTTTACCCGAATATTATTTATTTGGGTATTTGGGGTACTTTTCATGTGGGGGTACTATTCACGGGGTACTAGTCTCGAAGTACTATTCATAGGGTACTATTCACCCGAAAAATATATTTCTTTTCTGTCCAAATCATTTTTGATACATGAATATTATTCTTGAATTTTACTCCACAAAGCAGTATCATGTTGACAATTTGGATATTTTTAAATTCTGGATAAATTTAAAGTCTTTAATATTTATCCTTTATTTTGTTTGATTAATGCTTATATCATTGTTATCATTCTCATGCTTATATTATGATGAAAGTCATCTTTGGCTTACGTGCAAAGATGGACTATCGATTATTAGTTTTACAGTTGTATATTTTTGGCTTACGTGCAAAGATGGACTGTTGATTATTAGTTTTACAGTTGAATATCTTTGGCTTACGTGCAAAGATGGACTGTTGATTATTGGTTTTACAGTTGTATATCTGTGGCTTACGTGCAAAGACGAACTGTTGATTGATAGCTTTGGCCCGTATTGCAAAGATGGACAGGTGTATGACATGATTATGACCACTGGTGATAATAACGAATATCCTTGGCCCTTAGTGCATGGATAATTCGATGATGTGATTGGCAGGATCATGACCATTAGTTAACAGTTGAATGTCTTTGGTCGTAGTGCACTGACAGACAATTGATTGGTATGATCATGACCAATGGTTTTATAGTTGAATATCTTTGGCCCGTAGTGCAAAGGTAGACAACTGATTGGTATGATCATTGTTATTACATTTGAATATCTTTAGCCTTTGGGTTAAGGATATTGAGTAAACGTTCTATTAATCCTTTGTGGCAAGGAGAAACTGTTGATTTACATGATTAAAAATATGAATTATGGATTTAACTATAATCTTTTGTGGTTCAGGTAAAGACATGTGATGAGAGTTCTTTTTGTCTTGGATATAAGAAAGAACTGTTGATGAGTATTACATGAATGAAATATTAAAGATGGACTTTTAATCTATAGGAGATAGTAGACATTAGGCTCTGCTTGACTCTTCTAATGGATTGCTTATTCCGTTGCAGTTGTTAATCTAAAACTTGTTGTCTATTGTATTCTATCAGTTGTTATACTGTTGAAGGCTAAGGATAATTTATTCGGCATTATCTTAGTCATAATATTTCTTACTGGGCAAGTTGAGCTTACCCTTTTGGTTTCATTGTTCTCTTCATGAAATGAGAACGTAGCTGGGACTAGTCGGGGAATGGAGTGACGGTCCAGATGATAGCATTAGTAGTCCTCACTATTCTATGAAATAGTGTGAGAAATAATGTATTGAGGACTCCATTTGAGTTGAATACTATCTAGAAGACAATATTCGTATTAAAACTCTTAGTTTATGTTTTGTCGTATTTTACATGACAGTTGTATTATTAAGTTGTATTTGAATTTTGTACCATGTATTTGGCGACTCAAGATGGGTGATGTATACCTATTTTGGGGGCATCACAAAAGGACTGTAACGATTAAAACAAACTGGTAAATGTCTGAAATACCCCTTTCTTCTTCCTCTTGGCTTTTAAAAGACATTTCATGTCCTCTTATTCTCCCTTCAACCTTCAAACCCACCACCGCCACCAACAAACCCCATATTACTACCCTGCTCAAAGCCATGGGCTTGTTTTGTGATCTGATTTTGGTTTGTTTGCAGGGTGGTGATCCGAAAAGTAAAGAAAATAAAGGGTCTTCGAACTTTTTGGATTCTTGATTGAGAAAGGAATTACAAATGGAGGCTTGATTGGTGAACAAATGGGCACTGGGTTTGTTTTGTTGTGGGATTTAGGTGTCTGTTTCTTTTCATTTTGGGGCAAAAAAAGGCTACTTTTTTTAATTGTTAATTAGAATTGATGGGTTTCGTTTACTGTAAGTTTATGCGTCTTCGCCCATTTCATCATTTTCTCTAAAAATCCAAAATTCTCTTTATTTGTTAGTAAAATCGCTAACATAATGAAGAAATTGATTCGAAGACTCTCACGAGTTGCCGATTCATCGTGATACTCTCTTCTCCTATCGAGAATCGCGTCATCTCACTACCCAACCTCATTGATTCGAATGATTTCGCAACTTGAAGCGTACAGATCCGTGGCGTGCGGAGGGATTGGTGAGGAAATGGAGCGGTTTATTATCGTCATTGAAGTTACTAAATCACCGATTTTCATCAATGCGCTTAATAAATCCGGTAGCGAGAATGCGGATCACGAGCAAAAAAGCGTTCTTCGGATCCGTTGCAGTGTGCTTGTTTTGAAAAGAGTATTGGAATCTTTGCGAGTTGGTGAGGTATCGCCGGACGTTCAAGATCTTCTTAATTCATTCTTCGATGAATTTCACTAGTATTTTGGAATTATATTATATTTTTTATTTTTGAAAAGTGAGGTTTAGAGAACAGAGCAGATCTTGATCGTATTACTAGGTCGATCTTTGTTTTTCATGTAAATATACTCTTTATCACCGTTGTATGTTTTCGGGTAAAAAATTAAGGTTCCGATGAGGGCGTTTTGCTCTGGTGTAGAGAGAATATATATAATGAAATGAGCATGCATGATCCGATTGAGAAGGAAGATGGAAGCATTGTATTCTCTGCTCCCTTGCCTGTGAAGATGGAACCTAGACTTGATCTGATGAACAAGAAGACTATAAAAAGAACAAATTGAAAGGGCAGAACAAGGTTTGTGACTTTGTGATCTTAGTTAGTCAGTCTAGAATTTGCATGACCTGATACTGTGAAGATGGAACCTAGCCCTAGATATAAACTGAAATGAAATGAAACAAAACTTTATCTCATCTGCCGTTTTCAATATATATATAGAGGGTAATTAAGTCTTTAGCCAACTCAAGTAACGGAATTAAGACGGAAAGCATTTATTCACTTCAACTCAAAAAGTAGAGAGTTTAAATGTAGCTTTACTGAATACAGGTGGTTAAGTGGGAAAGACCCCAAACCCCAGTTGGTGATATGAACTTTACCCTAGATTATATTACGTTAGTTTAGATCACCATCTCAGGCAGTGAATTTATATTCATATA
This sequence comes from Panax quinquefolius, assembly GCA_020205615.1. NCBI lineage: Eukaryota > Viridiplantae > Streptophyta > Magnoliopsida > Apiales > Araliaceae > Panax > Panax quinquefolius. The sequence goes on from CM035151.1 coordinate 74,645,487, forward strand.
TTTTTTACATTCTATATTAATAATCATATTTATTAGGTATATATATATATAATTATGTATGTATCATGGTTATTAATTGATAAGCTAAGAACTTAATTATTTTCTTTATTTAATTTAAATTTCATCTTTTAAGTTATAATATACAGAAAGACCATGATTTTTTTAGAATAAAATTAATTATGTATTATGTGTTTAAGTTTTGAATTAAAATATGTGTTTGAGCTAGGATAAATTATCCTAATGTTCATTTATTCTAATTTTATATTTAGGATTTGTTCGCTTCTAATTTGGTGTTTCGCGAAATCAAGGTAAGTGGCTTTCCAAACTATTTAGTGTTTTTAAATGATTGTTTATTTTTATATATACGTTAGTAATTTCTTGGATGCCTAATTGCACGGTTTCAAAATTCGTTATGTTTTATTTAAGGCTTCCATGTAAATTAAAGTGTTATGTTCGTTTATTCAAAATTTCAGATCAAGTATTTATTTTTGAATTGTGAAATGAGATTATAGGATTTTGAATAGTGAAAAAGTATCGTTTAGAATATTGATAATATTGAGAAAATATTTTGAAATCCTCAGTCTGACTATGTATAGAACCTGTTATTGATTACGTTTAGTTTCGAAGCTAATATATGATCTACTAAGACACACACCTTTTAGATGCCTTTCGGGGAGCGTGCATATTAGATATCTTAGTAGGGTGCATGATCATTGACATTATCGAATTTTTGGGCCGTGTTAAAGGGCTATTGTAACCTTAGTCGCTAAGGCTGCGTGGATTAAAAGATACATTGGATACATTGAAATCAATTTTGAATTATTTTAGTTTGAAAGCCTATGTACTATTGTTATTGAACAAAAAGTTATTTCGAAAAAAGTGTTTTGCAAATTATACTTGATCCGGCTAAATAGGAAGGATTTCTACTTGTTGGGCTTCATCGCTCACCCCTTACAGATTTTTACAGGTCGCATTGTTGAAAGTTGAACACTTGTTTGATGCATTTAGATAACTGGAATTTAGTTTTAGACATTATTTCTTTTTGTTGTTGGATTTTGACAAAACTCTTAGTTTTGAGGAGCTGCGTTTCCGTTATTCGAATTTGGTATTTATTGGTATTTCATTTGAATTAGATTAAAAGATAATTATTGTTGGGTTTTAAGTTAAGATTATTGTTGAGTTATTTTGTTTGGGTTGTGAGTTATTGATATTGTTACCTTGCAGGCCTTTAGGCTTGCATCGTGTAGCACTTCGGGCCTGTAGTAGGTTCAGGGTGTTACATGCTTAATTCAAGAAAACATAACAAATAATGAATTGATACTAAATTACTTGTCCTTTGATCATATTATAGTTGATCTCCTAACGAAGCCAATTCTTAAAAATGAATTTTAAAGACGTATTCATTCTTTATGACTTCATAGTGTTTGATGTACTTATGACTATTCATTATATATACTTAGTGTTTGACTTATATTAGAGATATCATATATCATCGATTTGGATATTGTAATAGATTTTATTTATAATTAATGCAAATACTTTTTTTTCCCACATTCTCTTCATAAAAGATATGATAAATTAAGTCCACATAGTTATTAACAATAATAACATATTATATGTTTACATTTAAATTATATGTCAGACAGGTTGATTAGATCACTCGCACGAGCAATCACCTTTAGCGCTTTGGATAGAGAGCGATTGATATTTTATATAGAAATCAACTGGCATAGAAAAGCTAGCGAAAATGAAGTATTTTATTTATTAGCACATTAGATAGAGAACTATTGACGCTTTCGATAGCGATTAACTGTTTCTTAATAACGAGAAAAAAAATGATGTATTTAGTATGTCATATTGGTTAAAACCAAAATCAAGTTAAATGTATTTAATCGAATAAAGTAAGTCTCACAATCCCTATTAACCTAATTAATAACCAAATGCGAAATCTCAAAGTTGGCGCTGGGAATTCAAGCTAGGTACTCGGGGAGTGATTGAACTGAGATATACACAACTTTATTATGAGACATGCTCATAATTGTGAGATTGTCAATCATAACATGTTAACTAGTCGTAAAATTTTGAAATTGACACTTCGAAAAGCGAACAATTTAAAAGTTCAAGTTAGAAGTGACTAGCATATAGTCCACACAACAAGGCTATTTGATAAGTATGACGTGAAAGTATTACACGGTCTTAACGATTAAATTAAAGGAGATAAGAAAATGGATCCCTACTTCCTCACTAAGTGTAGTCCTTTAACGAATACGGTTTGACATCCTTAATCTTTATATAAATACTTGATGAATGAGTTTTATACCCATAAATTGAGTGCGTTTGAGCTTAATCTTTTGAATGTTTTTAAGTGTTTGTGTCTATTCATGCATGTTTTATGTATTTTTGTAGGAATTGGGACGAAAGTTACTTGGATCGACGTTTGGGGTTGCTAGATTCGCATTTTCGGCTTGCCATTTACACAACAGCCACTTCAGGGACAAATTCAACATTCCTCCGGACCTAATTTCGAAACACTTAAAGAATAAAAGTTATAGATCTACGTCTCCTCTTTCTGGAACATCTTGAATCATCACAATCGGAGTTCAGATGAAGAAGTTATGGCCATTTTCCCAAAGGACATCAGAGCAAAAAATTTCTGGAAAAAAGGCGAGTGCCGGGACGCCCATTCCTATCCTATTTCCAGCGATGGGGCGCTAGGAGGCAGTGTTCCAGTGCTGTGAGAAGCGCTGGGCTCGGGCTTGGTCAAGTTGGGATGCGTTTTGGGGCAAAATTTGACACTTTTTTTTGACTCCAAATTGGATTGGGTTTCCTCATAAGCTAGAAATTGGACTTGTAGCCTATAGACACTCAAAATTTTCTTTTCCTTTTACTAACTATGCAGGAGGGAAAAAATGACTTTTTCATACACCTGAGATAACCCTGGAGGATCAAAACATCAATTTTAACCCTGGAGGATCACAACATCAATTTTAACCCCAGAGATAGCCACAGGAGATCCAGTTTCCATCCCCGGAGATAACCCCGGGAAAGTCGGTTTCAACCCAGAGATAGCCCCAGGGGATCAAGTTCAAAGCCTGGAGATAACCCCAGGAGGTCAAGCCAACCTCAGAGATAACCCTGAGGACATTCAGAGTCAACAACAGACCAACCTCAGAGATAACCCTGAGAAAAGACTGCTACAAGTGCGCAAAACTACGCAAAATAGCTCACCGGATTGCTTGGCGGAAACCCAGAAATGCTATTTCAGTCATGGACCCATCTTCCCGGAATCAAAAAAGGGAAAATCTTATGTCATTGTGTAGCTCTCGGAAAGAGCTTTCCGGAATGGTATGGCGTTCTTCCATCGGACTCTCGGATTAAAAGTTATGAAGGACCGAGCGAACATCGCGTTGTTCGAGTGTACGTACTTCAACACGGCGGGACCCACATTGTTGGGCATCCCGGCCAGTCGTAGGTAGACCTGCGGCACCCCCCTCTATATATAGAGGGCTTGGGGTGGACTTATTTGCAAGAGAAATAGCGAGGAAACCCTATCCAATTTGCTTTGTACACACTATACACTAAGTGTTTTCTTATTTCAAACACTTTTGAGCTTATATTCTGTCATATTTTTACCGGTGGGATCCTAGTGTTCATCCATTCAAAGTTATTGAAGTCTTCTTTGGCAGTCCACTGTAAGCCTTCTTACACAGTTTAAAGCCTTTCTCTTCATCTTTGTACACACCATTCTTCACGTTGAGAGTTGTGTTGCGTGTGTATGCCCGGACTTCGGTCCGTGGTTTCATTTTAGTTTGTATATATATATATATATATTTATATATATGGACTAACATTATCGGGTTATGCCTCGATTGAGCCTAGACTTCGGCCTGGAGCGTTTATTTGATTTAGTATATATATATATATATATATATATATATATATATATATATATATATATATATATATATATATATATATATATATATATATATATAATGTGTCGAACTATGTTCGATGAGCCCTGGATTTTACATCCAGGGCGTTATCGCTTAATATATATATATATATATATATATATATATATATATACTTATATATATCAACCTGTTATTCGGACTTTGTTCAATGAGCCTAAATTTTACATCCTATATGCTTATCAGTATATATATATATATATATATATATATATATATATATATATATATATATATATTTTTGTCCCTTTGGAGCTTACTCCGTGGCGGTTGATTGCTTTTACGACTTTATTTACATTTCGATCCCCCATGGAGGTGCTTCGTGGTGGTGATCATGTTCATATATATATATATATATTTGACTTCTATATATATATAACGCCATCGCTTTCATATCAATTGCGGCATCATGTGAGCCTAGGAATCATGTGATCACAGATTCAGTCTACTAGATCTAGATTCGGTTCCCGTGATGGACATTTTCAGCTGTAAGCAGCTTGTAAATTTATTCACGGTGTTTGGATTTCCTCAGATGGTTTTCATACCCATGAGGAGTTCGACACTATTTTGAACATTATTTTATCGAAGATGCTTCGCATCTCGAAAAATAAAAAAACAATCAAGCTGAACACTTAATAAAAATGGAAGTGTAAAATGTCTCAATTACTATTGAGCAGAAGGGTTTGAAAAACCTCTTTTATAAAACATCACTGCCATATCTTGTTTAAAACTGAATTTTTACACAAATTCAAACCCTGTGTATATAGGTGCGAACGAGGCCTCGCACTACTTCCAAATAACAGCACATTGATCCACACACACAGACACATTGATATAATAGTTTCTTGAAAAGTGGTGGTCACCGTGGTAACACGGATGTCGGGGGGTGCCTAACACCTTCCCTCCGCATAATCAAGTCCACATACCCTAATGGATCTCAGTTTCACCGACACGTTCAGCAGTGTCACATCACTGGGTCAATGTGCAAACCTTTTCTCGGTTGTGTTGGTACAACCATATAAAAAACCAACTGGCGACTCTTAACAGTCCATCATCGACATGATACATGTCGGACCTTTTTTCACTTGTTTTTTCAAACAAATCTCACCTAACATGAGAACAACAAAGAACAAGTAACGAAAAGGGACAAATAAAAATCCCGATGTCGACAGGTGGCGACTCTGCTAGGGACTTCCAGTAAGAGGGCTTAAGCCGCTACTAAAAACTTTTCAAAACTGTTATATGCTAGTGTGTGGATGTTGCATTTACATTCGAATGAATGTGTACGAATGCATTTACTTATTGCACTTAGTGCTTCACACCATATCTTCTTGTGATATTAGTGTTTCGCATATGTCATCATTTCTATACGGTGAGACACGTTGTATGTGAATGTATGTTGTGTGGTTCCTCCACCAGGAGGCTATCCTGTCTGTGTTTGATTACTGGACTCGTAGGAAGACTAATTCCAACGAGGCTCAGGAAATGCACCACCCAAATTCCCTCCAGTTGAAAGACTGGATTAACTTTCCATCAAGTAAATTGCGATGATTTGGGAACCTTCATGCCAAAAAGCCGCGAGAGTAGCCTAAGATAGGTCAGCCTCTGATAAAATAAACGCGAAGAAAAGTCTCTTCATACTTTCCCATTTCAATTACTTGTAATTTCATTTCCATGTCAATCTCAATGTAATGGAAAAATATGAATGAATGTGTACATGCATTCCCTTTTATCTAGCATGCTATCTTGTCATACAAACAACTGACATCCGTTGTGTAGGATAATACTCCTAAAACGGACACATCACATAGCATATAATGTGAGACCCCAGATTTTATCAATAAAGATTTAAATTTTGTCAAAATAATTTTTAATATTATGGTGTGAATTTGAGATAATATTATAGTTGTGGGTAGTATTTATAAATTTTGCAAAGTATGCAAGTGGTTATATTATATTCGATTGGTGGGGAATATTACATTTAGCAGGAATATTCGTACAATGGCTCAATCATTGGTGGACCCTAATAATGTAATTATTGCTTCGGATTGAGAAAACGACAAAAATATTTTATTGAAATAACGACGGAAGTTTTACCATTGACATTGTTGAACTACTACTCAGTAGTAAAAGTACAAAGAATACGTGTGGTTGCATAGTAGCACTTACAGTATTGATTATTGATGCTTATGTGAGAAGTCACTCGGTTTGATTCCATTATTGTCGATTAATAATATGAATTATTATAGCGATAATGACGTTTTTTGTTTTATTCAGTATTATTAACATAATAAAATGAAATATCTTTTATATAAAAATGTAATACTTTATTAAAGTTATTCTATAAATAGAATATATTATATTTTATTATGCATAGTGTTGCATAGTGTTTTGCATAGTGTTGCATAGTGTTTGTATAGTAAAATGTTTTTATATAAATAGAATATATTATATTTTATTTAAAAGATTTTGCTTTAAATATGGACCGTCAGATTAAAAGTAAATCAATCTGGACAGATTCATGGATTAATTACTATGCATTCTATTTTCCTATAAATAGAAGCTCATTCCTTCATTATTTTCATTTAATTCACCGAAACTCTAGAGAGAGAAATTATAGAGAGAAGCTATAGAGAGAAAATCTATAGAGAGAAAGAAGAAGAGTATTACGGTACTTCACTACTTTGATATCCAAAGTGTCTTTTTACGGTGAAAGGGTATTATTTGTTGTATCCGTAAAGGGTGTTATTCTTTCTTATTCATGAAGAGAACTTCATTATTCCATTCATTATTATTACGTTGTAATAACTTTGTAAAAGTGGCATACCCTATACATAACTTGTATCACGCCAGACATACCTATACTTGGTGAAATCCTTATATTATTCCATTCTTATTTATTCATTGGAATAACTTTATGTATCTGTGAATCCCCTATACTTGGTGATCTTCTTCGTTATTCCATTATTTATTATTCTATTGGAATATCCATCGTCGTGTGTTTTTTTACAGAACGGGTTCCATTGTTTATTATTGGCATTTATTATTCATTGGATCATCCCGCTTTGTGAATTTCACGACTCGGTTCCGTTATTATTATTCATTGGAATAACCGTCATGCATCGCAATACCGCATGCGTGGTGATTTCTTTTGTTATTCCATTCTTTATTATACCCGGTTGGTTAAAACTTTGACTTCTATACTCCATGAAATTAGTAGAATATCCTTGATATTTGCGTTTCATCCAAATATCTTTTCATGGAAATATTCTTCCGATCATTCTTGAATTTTACTCTACACAAAAAAAGATATCATGTTGACAATTTGGACGTTAATAATTCATGGATTAAATAATTCTTGAACTTGTTTTATTGAATTATTATGTCATTGTCATCATCCTCATGTTATTTTATGTTATCTTTGGCTTACGTGCATAGATGAACTTAGTATGATTATGACCGAGGATCATTCGGTATAATCATGGCTTGTTATAAATGATGTGATAAAAGTCCTCGATTGTCTGTAATGCAATGCGTTGATGGATAGTTTTTGGTATGATTATGACCGAGGGGTGATTCGGTATAGTCATGACCATTGATAATTTGATGAAAATCCTTGACCCAAGTAGTACGGGATGATTAGATGTGGTGGTTTATTTATTGTTTGAGTCTCGGTGATAAAAAAAATTGATGAAAACCTTTTAAAACCTAAAAGATAGTAGATTTTATTCTCTACTTGACTCTTTTAATGGATTGCATATTCATCTGCAGATTAAACCGGTTGTCTATTGTATTTTATCGGTTTAACATTTGTTGAAGGCTAATGATAATTTATTCTCGCATTATCTTAGTCATAATATTTCTTCTTGGGCTAGTTGAGCTCACCTTTCTTTCACCGTTCTCTCGTGAAATGAGAACATAGCCGGGATTTAGCCTGGGAACGGAGTAATGGTCCAGAGGATAGCATTAGTAGTCCTCACTATTCTATGAAATAGTGTGATAATAGTTGTAATGAGGACTAATTTTGAGTTTGTATAATATCTAGTAGACAATATTTGTATTCAAACTCACAGTTTATGTCGTATTGTACACGACAGTTAGGTTAGTAAGTTCTATTTGAATTTATGTACCATGTAAGTAGCGACCCAAGATGGGTGACGTATACTTAATTTTGGGGGCGTCACATATAACATTTCCAAATTCCCTAAGATTAAAATACGTAAGTCTTTTTGTAGGGAAGCAATCGGTCTCGTTACCCGTTTAAAGTCCAAAAGGTCATTAAGCCCACAGTCAGACATGGATAAAAGTGCCCAGCCTGATCCTAATCCTGTCTCTCGCGAGGAGTTCGAAAGATTAAGCTATCAAATTACAGAGTTGGCTATTATGTTCAAGGAACTACACCAATATACTCAGGGTTCACAATACTCCTCCATACAGAATCCTCTGCACATGGAGAAATCTGGGGCCAAATAATGCCTACTCAACTAGAGTCATCCACACCAGGGGGCAGTCAGGGTATTGGCAAAAAGATGGAAACCCAGAAAACTAAACCTCATTCCAATAAAGAAATCACAAATCTCAGGGATGATCGAGAAACTGGGGATATAAGAAAGAAAGTCCAACAAATGGAGAAGACCATCCGGTCAATCAAAGGGACTGGAAATTATGGGAGTGTCACCTATTTAGATCTCTGCATATTCCCAGGGGCTCGATACCCTACCAAATTCAAAGTCCCAGAGTTTGAAAAGTACAATGGGGCAGGCGATCCCTATACGCACCTAAAAGTGTACATTGGCGAACTGGGGTCTTATGCTGAAGATGAAAGCCTCAGAATGAAACTTTTTCAAAATAGTCTCACTGTAGAGGATAAAGCCTAGTATGCCCAACTTGACAATGCCAAAATCCACAACTAGGAAGAATTGGCCCATGCCTTTCTAAATCAGTGCAAATTTCAGTCACAAATGGCGCCGGATCGGTACCAAGTGACTAAAGTTAAAAAGCAAAGTACTGAATCTTTTCGAGAATATGCCCAAAGGTGGAGACATCTAGCAACACAAGTCATTCCATCAATGATAAAAACTGAGATAGTAATGACGTTTATTGACATCCCAGAGGCTCCGTACTATGAGAGGATCCTAGCAGGCATAGGAAAGCCATTCTCAGAAATGATCAAACACGGCGAAATGGTAGAGATGGGCCTGAAGGCTGGCAAGATTAAAGACTTCATTGCCTTGGAAGAATGCCAAGACATATCTGACCATGGCAAGTATCGCGAAGCGATCCCAAGGGTGTACTCGATAAAGGCATTAAAGATGTATCCCTTATTGTACAGGGGCAAGCTAGGAGACCAACCTACAGTCCCCCCATTTGGAAAATGCAAGACAATCTGCCATCTCAACAACAGGCTGCATTCAACCAATGCCCAGACAGGAAAAGAAAATTTGAAAGAACGGAAAATTGGGTATTCACTCCACTAGGCGATTCCCTTGAACATGTATTGGCAATATTAATGGATCACAAGAAAATTACCGAATTGGCCCCACCTCTAGAACCAGGGAGCAAAAGATACAATCCAAGCCAAAGATGTGTTTATCACTCAGGGTCTCCAGGACACGATACACAAGATTGTTGGTCCTTAAAGCGTAAAATTCAAAATCTGATCGAAAGTGGCAGTATTGTGGACCAACAACCTGACGAACAAAATGTCAACACCAACCTTCCGGTATAGCATAATACGGAGGAGGTAAAAATGATCGGGTCAGGAAGCGCTGAAATATATCCAATTCATAAGTGCATACGAAGGATAAAAGAATACCCCCAAAGGCACATATCAAATGTCCTAAAGTGGGAAAACTCAAAGGAGGGTATGATAGTAATGCAAAAATTAGAGACAATCCAGAATCAAGTAAATCTTCTAGCTAAGCTGATAGTGCGCCAACATCAGGATACGTGGCAGTTTTTCACTCAACTATCAAAAGGCCAAGAAAAGGGGGATGATAAAATTGCTAGAAGATCTCGCCAATGGAAAAATCGCTCGGGGGAATGCGAATTCTCAAAGAAGAAAGATCAAACAACCTCCACAAGAGTCCAAAAATTCACCCCTATGAACAAATCAAATGAAGAAATGCTACACGTTTTGATAAGCAAAGGAAAGATTACTGAGTTGCTGCCTCCTATAAATCCCAAGATAAAGAGTTATGATTCCATCAAGATATTTCTCTACCATTCTAACTCACTTGGGCATACGACTGAGGAATGCTGGTCTTTGCGACATAAATTCCAGGATCTCATTGAAAATTGGGAGCTGGAGATAGAATTTTCCATGACCAAAAAAGGCGAAAAGGAAATAAAAAGATTAAGATGTCTACTCAAGACAGACAGTTCAAATGAGGTGAAGGCTATGAGCGATAATCCTGGCAGAACACAAGATAGAATGACCCTAATGCAAGAAATGACAGAGGAGACAAGGGAATCCCCAAAGGAGATTCCTCCGCTAACATCCAATATCCTGTGGTCCAAAGGTAGCAACCACATTCCAGATCTTATAACCTTGGATGATGTGGAGGAAATACTAATCCTTTCCAAGGAAGAAAAAGCCAAAAAGGAAAGTTTCTTTCAAGAAATGCGACAACAGTTCGAGGGAGATTTAATGGTTGAATCCTCTCAAGCCCGAGAAAAAGGTGGAGGAACAAATGAAGGAAAAGGTGGTGAGGTTATCGGGGAAACCAACTCATTAAAGAATCAGGAGTTCATACCTTTTTACGATGCGGACAGTTCAAGTGTCCCTGAGGAATGTATTGAATCAGGAAGCGATCAAGTTATGGCCATAAGTGAAGACATTCAGAACCAAGAAGTAACCTCTATCGCGAGCCTTGAAGGTAACATAACCACTAACAACTGGACTATCAGGCCTCAACTAGCCAAGAAGATGTAGATCCAGGGGATAAAATTGCGAGGTCCAGAAGATGTTGGAACGGTATCACTTTCTTCGTAGTATGCCTTTTCTTTTCCATGCATGTCAAAAAAAAAGAAAAAGGAAAACAAAGAAAACAAAAAGAAGAAAAAGATCAAAAAAGAAAAAAAAAAGAAAAAAGAAAAAAAGAAAATAAAAAGAAAGAAAATAAAAAATCAAAAGTCGAATCAGTCAGGTTTCAGTTCATCCGGCCTGAACTACGAAAGACCTGATCTCCTCTTCAATAGGAGTACGTAGACAGCCATCAATGGTGCGGTCAAACCAAACAAAACCCCAAAAAAACCCAAACAAACACTTCTCAAACAAAAACCCAAACAAACACTTCTCAAACAAAAACCCAAACAAACACTTCTCAAACCGTCTATCTTATCAAGTAGGAACTACGTCGACCTGATCTCCCACATACACAGGAGTACGTAGGCAGCCATCAATGGTGTGGTTAAACCCTCAAAAGAAATATCCAAACTGTAAGATCCCAACTTTTTGAATAAAGATTAAATTTTCTCGAAATATATTTTTGAATATTATGGTGTTGATTTGATATAATGTTATAGTTGTGGGTAATATTAACAAATTTTGCAAAGTACGCAAGTTGTTATATAATATTCGATTGGTCGGGGAATATTCATTTTAACAGAGAATATTCGTACAATGGCACAATCATTGGTGGACCCCCCACAATGGAATTATTGTTGGATTGAGAAAACGATAAAAATACTTTATGAAAATAACAGCGGAAGTTTTACCGTTAACTGTTGAACTACCCGGTAGTAAAAGTACAGTAGTACGCGTGGTTGCATAGTAGCACACGGAATTGATTATTGATGCTTACGTGAGAAGTCACTCAGTTATACTCAATTATTGCTACTGTAATTACTGCATCATATCTCTCATATTATTGATTCGATTATTGTCATAGTATCATCTGTATAATATGTTATTTTATGAAATAAATAATTGAGACGACAAAGTAATTCATATTATTAAATTGCAATATTTACAATGTCTAGAAGTTCTGTCAAGGAGAGGTTTGGTCACCTAATTGCGCGCCAATAGGAAGAAATCCTTATTGGAAAGCCCCCTCTTTCCTGGGAACGACCTGGTTGATAAATATTGTAAGTTATAATATTAATGATGAATGTTATTAAAATTAAAGTTTTGTTCAGAGTTGAATTTGGAGATGCGAACGTGATATTTGAGTCCGGAACGATGAAATTAGTAAAAATAGTCTATAAACACAAAATTTTCTGGAATTCACTATTTGGTCAAAAAGTCAACAGTTGACTTTTTTGGGAAAAGTCAAACTTCAAAGTTTCAAAAATTTATATTTTTGATAAAAATGGTTTCATTATGTTGGAATTATTTGTGTTAGTGAAAATCGATAATTATTTCGATAATAATTGATGCCTGGAGGTTATATTGACCAATCGGGTATTTAACCGGATAAATGAGCAATTGATTGCTATTATTTCACATGATTATAACTATTTGTTCACATGTGTATACTATTGTTTCACATTCTTGTTACTATTAGGGGAGTTAGTGCAAGATTGATAATACTTGCATGACTAAGTTAAAAATGGAGGTATAGATGGAGGTACTATACTGTAATTCATATTTTCACATGTCTAGAACTATTGATTCACATAATTTACTATTGAATCACATTATTTACTATTAGGGGAGGTGGTGCAAGTTTGATAATACTTCCATGAGTAATTTAAAAATAGAGGAAAAGTTGGAGGTATTGTACTGTAATTTTTTGAGCCCCAAAACGTGCAATTATCGAAACTATATTTTTCTATAAATAGAAGCTCATTCTTCCTTCATTTCTCACCAATTCACAAAATCTTTAGAGCAATTATTATATAGAGAAATTATAGAAAGAAGAAGAGAAGTCTGCTACCTCACTATTTCAGTATCCAGTTTTTCTAAGGTAGGGAGTATAATTTCTTTCTTATCCATGAAGAGAACTTCGTTATTCCATTCTTTATTATTCATTGGAATAACTCAGATACGCTGCTACCCTATACTTGGTGAAATTCTTCATTGTTCCATTCTTTATCATTCCGTTGGAACATCCATGCATGCGTTTCTACGCTTGGGACTGAATTAAAATCTTTATTATTACGTTGGAATATCCATGCATGCGCTTTTACGCCGGACCGATTAAAATCTTTATTATTTTGTTGGAATATCCCATGGTCATGCGTTTTACGCTTGGGACCGATTCCGTCTTTATTATTTCTCGTTGGAATATCCTATTCAATGCGTTTTACGGACCGATCTCGTCTTTATTATTTTGTTGGAATATCACATGCATGCGTTTACGCCGGACCGATTCTCGTTATTTATTATTACATTGGAATAACCTACCGTATGTGCTTCTCATCGCATGCCCGGTGATTTCTTTTGTTATTCCATTCCTTATTATACTCAGTTGGTTAAAGTTTTGACTTCTATACTCCATAAAATTAGTGGAATATCCTTGATATTTGCGCTTCATCCAGTATCTTTTCATGAAAATATTCTTTTGAGCATTCTTGAATTTTACTCTACAAAGCAGTATCATGTTAACAATTTGGACGTTATTAGTTCCTGGATAAAATAATTCTTGAACTTGTTTTATTGTATACTTATATCATTGTCATCATCCTCATGTTTATATTTTGTTGAAAGTCATCTGTGGCCTATAGTGCATAGATGGACTTGGTATGATTATGACCAGGGATTATTCGATGTAATCATGACCGTAATGTTACAAATGATGTGGTAAAAGTCCTCATTGTCCCGTAGTGCATTGATGGACAGTTGTTGGCATGATCATGACCATTATTGAATACACAAATATTCTTAGCCCGTAGTACATGGATAATTGTGGTCGTGATACTAAAGAATATCCTTGGCCGTAATGCAGGGGTGATTCGATGATGTGGATTATTTATTAAAGTCGAGTCCCAATGATAAAAGTGATGAAAACCTTTTAAATCATAAAAGATAGTAGATTTTATTCTCTACTTGACTCTTTTAATGGATTACTTATTCCGCAGAGTTAAACTTGATGGTTGTTATATTGTATCGTTTAATATTGTTGAAGGCTAACGATAATATATTCTCGCATTATCTTAGTCATAATATTTCCTCATCGGGCTAGTTGAGCTCACCCTTTTACTTTTATTGTTCTCTTCAGAAATGAGAACGTAGCGAGGACTAGTCGGGAAGCGGAGTGACGGACGATGATGATAGCATTAGTAGTCCTCACTATTCAGTGAAATAGTGGAAAATAAATGTAATAATATTGAATTTGAGTTTGTATATTGTCTAGACGACAATATTTGTATTAAAACTCACATCTTATGTTTTGTCGTACTTTACACAACAGTTGTATAATTAAGTTGTATTTGTATTCTGTACAATGTATTTGTCGACTCAGAATAGGTGATGTATACCTATTTTGGGGGCGTCACACAAACCCAAATATCAATCCCAAGTCTACGCCCGAGAACAACCCTCCAAGTCAGCGACCCATATGGAGAAGATCCAACAACACTTTAATGTCATTCCATCGAATCTGGCACAAATCCCAAAAAGGAAGAAACATCGATACACTAAGACAACTAGCAACAAGGACCTTCAAAGAGTCGACACCCTCAATCACAAGTCTTCATCAAATTAGAAGAAAATCATCAACGCCGATTGCGAGAACAAGTTAGGAACAATGATTGAGGGCTTCAAAGCCCAAATCCACTACATGTTCACCATCTGGTATAGAAGTAAAAGCCTCTTGCGATCTCGATATATTATCAGCTCATCTGTGAAAGCAATTATCCCAGACAACAAGCAAGGATGGGGCAATTTCAAAATTGGCGACAACCCGATATTGGAACTCGTACAACAAGACTAGGGCAATCTCAAGAATAGCGAAAACTCAACACTGGGGCCTTTATCAACCATATTAAAGAGGAAAATACGTCAGTTAGCACCATCAACATGGTACATCATCCTCAGAGCTTCCCTCACATCATCTCACTGGCGATTTGGATATTACTCAATTGTGACTTCATCAACAAAGAGAGTTTCTCGTATGAACCCTCGACATCAACATGCGAAAGTACTGGGGCATTGTCCAATTCCAATAAATGGAAGGAGCTTAAGGCAGGATCAAGTCTCTCAGCAAAGAAAGGGGAGAACTCCTGAAAGAAATCATGGCGACTTTAGCTTGTCCCTACAAAAGAAGGGAAAAATTCTCAAGAAAGTCATTAACTCAAAAGCAGAAGCCTAATGATAAAAGGTCTAGCGAATGAAATCCTCATCATCAAATGTGCCAACCAGCGTCAAATTCTCCCAAGTCGAGACCTCTACACCGAAGTTCAAATCTGGGCAGCGAAAGAACGAGCTGCACCCTCCAGGGATGTTAGCGGCATTCAGGTCATCAGTTCAGTTGGGTTGAGAATGAAATGCTCAAGGAAATGGGGAACAAGTACCCAACCAGAAAAAATCACCACAAAAAGGGCGCTACATCAACGTACATCTCTATCAAGACAGAGTCTGGTGAAGCAAACCTTTGAATATTACTTCAGCGAAGTTATCGGAGGATCCGATATTCTAAACCATTGGCATCAATTCAGCGCAATATCAAGATAGTTCAACGATGAAAGCTTTGTATACCACTGTTCGAGTGGGAACCAAAATAGTTTGGCAATGTCAGCGTATTCAACTACCAGCAGGGTAGGATCCGTTGTTAAACTACCATCAGGGTAGGCACCATTGTAAACTACCAATCGTATACATCAGGAAGGTCCGATGATTTTAGAACACCATCCCAAGTAAAGATGTAGAAAATATCTCGATATCTCTTAATCAAACAAGCATCGATGACATCGACAAAGAGCTAAACCGTTGGAGTCAACACCAGCATAGGCATCAACAATGATCGGTAAAGGTAAAGCGATCTGCGAAAACATTTTAACATTTATCATAAAATTCATTACATTTCTATTTGCGATATACGAAATGTGATGTGCGAGTTGTGATTGGCCAAATACGAAAAGCGAAGTGCGAAGTGCAAAATGCGATGTGCGATTTGCGAAAACATTTTAAACATTCATCATAACATTCATTACATTGTGATTTGCATCATTAAAAATACCTCATCATATTTCAAGAGTCTACTAATCTTTATCATGTCCATTCCATTGTATTGCATGAACATGATAAAGAGGGGCATCTGTAGATACTCAAAATTTTCTTTTCCTGTTACTAACTATGCAGGAGGGCAAAAACGTCTTTTTTATACTCTAGAGATAACCCTGGAGGATCACAACATAAATTTTAACCCCAGAGATAGCCACAGGAGATCCAGTTTCCAACCCTGGAGATAACCCCAGGAAAACAGTTTCCAACCCCAAAGATAACCTCGGGAAAGTCGGTTTCAACCCCGGAGATAGCCCCGGGGGATCAAGTTCAAAGCCTAGAGATAACCCCAGGAGGTCAAGACAACCTCAGAGATAACCCTAAAGACATTCAGAGTCAACAACAAGCCAACCTCAGAGATAACCTTGAGAAAAGACTACTACAAGTACGCGAAAATCGGAGATAACCCTGGGAAGGGCAAAACGGTCATTTTGCCAACTCAACTTCACTTCAAATCAAATACACTTATTTCAACTTAACTTTCTTCAAAAGAAGTCCCACAAGAACCATATCTTAACTTCGGAGCGTAAACTACGCAAAATAACTCACCGGATTGCCTGACAGAAACCCAGAAATGCTATTTCGGTCATGGACCCATCTTCCTGAAATCAAAAAGGGCAAATCTTATGTCATTGTGTAGCTCTCAAAAAGAGATTTCCGGAATGGTATGGCACGCTTCCATCTGATTCCCGGATTGAAAGTTATGAAGGACCGAGCGAACAACGCGTTGTCCGAGTGTACGTACTTCGACACGGCAGGACCCATATTATTGGGCATCCTGGGCATCCCGGGTAGCTACAGGTAGACCCGTGGCACTCCCCCCTATATATAGCGGGCTTGGGGTGGACTTATTTGCAAGAGAAATAGAGAGGAAACCCTGTTCGATTTGCTTTGTACACACTATACACTAAGTGCTTTCTTATTTCAAACACTTTTGAGCTTATATTCTGTCATATTTTTACCAGCGGGAGCCTAGTGTTCATCTATTTAAAGTTTCTAAAGTCTTCTTTGGCAATCCACTGTAAGCCTTTTTACACACTTTAAAGCCTTTCTCTTCATCTCTGCACACACCATTCTTCACGTTGAGAGTCGTATTGCGTGTGTATGCCCGAACTTTGGTCCGTGGTTTTATTTCAGTTTGCATACATATATATACTTATATATATATATTTATTTATATATGGACTAACATTATCGGGTTATGCCTCGATTGAGCCTAGACTTCGGTCTGGAGCGTTTATTTGATTTCATATATATATATATATTTACTTTTTATCCCGCCTGGAGTTTACTCCGTTGCGGTTGATTGCTTTTATAACTTTATTTACATTTCTGATCCCCCATGGAGGTGCTTCGTGGTGGCTGATCATGTTCATATATATATATATTTACAACTTCTATATATATATATATATATATATATATAACTGCTTACTGCTTTCATATCAATTGCGGCATCATGTGAGCCTAGGAATCATGTGATCAGAGATTCGGTCTACTGGATCTAGATTCGGTTCCCGTGATGGACATTTTCAGCTGTAAGTAGCTTGTTAATTTATTCACGGTGTTTGGATTTCCTCATATGGTTTTCATACCTATGAGGAGTTCGGCACTATTTTGTACATTATTTTATCGAAGATGCTTCGCATCTCGAAAAATAAAAAACAATCAAGCCGAACACTTAATAAAAATGGGAGTGTAAAAGGTCTCAATTACTATTGAGCACAAGGATTTAAAAAACCTCTTTTATAAAACATCACTGTCATATCTTGTTTAAAACTAAATTTTTACACAAATTGAAACCCTGTGTATATAGGTGTGAACGATGCCTCACACTACTTCCAAATAACAACACATTAACCCCCCCCCCCCCCACACACATTCATATAATAGTTTCTTGAAAAGTGGTGGTCACCGTGGTAACACGGATGTCGGGGGGTGCCCGCATAATCAAGTTCCCGGACCCTAATGAATCTCGGTTTCACCGACCCGTTTAGCAGTGTCACATCACTGGGTCAATGTGCAAATCTTTTCTCGGTTGTGTTGGTACAACCATATAAAAAACCAACAGGCGACTCTTAACAGTCCATCGTCGACATGATACATGTCGGACCTTTTTCACTTGTTTTTTCAAACAAATCTCACCTAACATGAGAACACCAAAGAACAAGTAACGAAAAGGGACAAATAAATATCTCGACGTCGACATAGCCTATAAATACATGATGAGAGGCATAAAATACAAGGGAGGATTAGATATATTAGATTAGAAAAAAACTCCAATAGATTAGAACATAACCCCTAGTTTATATTGGATTTTTGGAGATTAAAGCAACTTGGAGATCATTGAAGATCAAGAGAAAGAGCAAGAGGGGAGCATCTGATTTGTAGACAATAGATTCCATTCTTTACTCTACTTCTATTCTTGTCTTTTAATGTCTATTCAGTTGTGGATTCTTGATTTTAATTCAATAAAAATGAACTAAATTTCTTATTTAAGATTGCAACGGATCTTATTGCGTAGCATATTTTAGTATGTTTCTCTGTTAATTACTGTGATCAATTCTATGGATTGTCTATTATGATTGCGTTCAATTATTTAATTGTCTAGCTAACAATTACCATGATAATTTATATGAATTCGAGAGATGAAATATAGATTTAGATCTGATCATAATAGCATGTGATTGTGTTTTTTGCATGGTGTTGGAATTCATGATTTGTGTTTAAGATAGGGAAATGCCTTTACGCCGCGTGTAATCTGATAGGGAACATGTGCTTTAAATCCTTTTTAATTTTAATTCATATAGGAATATAGTGAATTAGTTAATTAGGGTGTTTGATTACATTAGTTCTAGTTAGCACAATAGTTATCTAGAAGGGGGGGTTGAATAGATATTTAAAAACCTTTTCGTTTTAAACTTGTTCTTTAATGATGATTAAAACTTAGCGTAATTTATGTTTGTTTTAATCTTCTTTACAAAGCTTGATGGAGTTATGAGAGTGAGGCGCTTATATGATTATGGCGAGATATAGCGATTTATAGTATGAATTATAAAAGACACGATGCGTTTTAAGTGGTTTAGAGCACTTAAAGCTCCTAGTCCACTCTTCTACTCAACGAGTAGGATATCCACTAATGATGTCTTTTACAACTTCGAATCACATGATTCCTTCTGACCTGCCAGATCCAGGAACTTCTTAGTTCACTCTTGAACTCTTCAAGTCCAAAGCAGACTTGGCTCTCTTATAGTTCATTTAGAACTCTTCAAGTCCAGTAGACTTGGTACTCTTCTTCAGTTGATTGATAGATGTTGAGTTCATGATGATTGCTACTCAGTTGCTGTTTAAGCACTTGTTCGAAAGAACTGAGTAGCTGAGCAAGCTTTGCAAATTCTCAGATCGTAGAGTTGAGCTTGAGAGCTATTCACGTTGTTTATTCAATGCTTGCTTTATTCTTTCTCATCTGTCTGATTTGCATATAGGTGATCTTGAAAACTATTCGTTGGATCCATCCGTTGAGGCATTAAATGCATTTGACTTTTCTGATCTTTGATGGAGACATTTTTGCACATCTTCTGAAACTGCATTCTGGCCCACTGACATAGTAGACTACTTTCTCACCTAACACCTGAAAAGGTGTTTTGCCCCCTTACCAATGGTACTTTCCATAGCTTCTTCAATACGCTTCTTTGTTGCATACTAAGGATATTTCATATTACTTTGGGACTGATGAGTACTGCAACGTCTAGAATCCATTCCTCATATGTTGGAATCTATCTTCACACATATCATGAGGCTCGATGTTTTCTGACAAAAGACAGATGATGCTCGATGACTTATATCGTGATACTCTATGATTCAGATCGTAGTGACTTGTCGCCTTGGTACTTGATCTGATGCAATCAGTCGAGAGCACTACAATTTCTCTTAAACCTTTGCACACTACGATCTTTGCTTGCTAGGTTCTAACTCTATGTTTCTGAGAGCGCACTACGATCGTTGACTTGTAAACTCTACGTTTCCTTCGGCATGCTACGATCGTTGAGTTGGCTCGGCAAACTTGGGACCACTTGTTTAAAAGAACTGAGTAGCTGAGCAAGCTTTGCAAATTCTCAGATCGTAGAGTTGAGCTTGAGAGCTATTCACGTTGTTTGTTCAATGCTTGCTTCATTCTTTCTCATCTGTCTGATTTGCATATAGGTGATCTTGAAAACTATTCGTTGGATCCATCTGTTGAGGCATTAAATGCATTTGACTTTTTTGATCTTTGATGGAGACATTTCTGTATATCTTCTGAAACTGCATTCTGGCCCACTGACATAGTAGACTACTTTCTCACCTAACACCTGAAAAGGTGTTTTGCCCCCTTACCAATGGTACTTTCCATAGCTTCTTCAATACTCTTCTTTGTTGCATACTAAGGATATTTCATATTACTTTGGGACTGATGAGTACTGCAACGTCTATAATCCATTCCTCATATGTTGGAATCTATCTTCACACATATCATGAGGCTCGATGTTTTCTGACAAAAGACAGATGATGCTCGATGACTTATATCGTGATACTCTATGATTCAGATCGTAGTGACTTGTCGCCTTGGTACTTGATCTGATGCAATCAGTCGAGAGCACTATAATTTCTCTTAAACCTTTGCACACTACGATCTTTGCTTGCTAGGTTCTAACTCTATGTTTCCGAGAGCGCACTATGATCGTTGACTTGTAAACTCTACGTTTCCTTCGGCATGCTACGATCGTTGAGTTGGCTCGGCAAACTTGGGACCACTCTACAATTTCCGAAGAGGTCCTTCAAGGCATGCACACTACGATCTTTGAAGCTCTACATTTCTGCCTTGACTTCTGCAATGTTGATCAGATTTATACACTCCGATTTCTTCGAAGCCTATCTATTACATCTCAAGATCAACCTAACAACTTTGATCTTTCCATCTATACATTCTTTTACAGAATGATACACGTTAAGAGCCTAGATCAACCTAACAAATTTGATCTATCACTAAGTCCTTGTACATATCTTACTTGAAGGACTTTACAAATAATCATAAGCATATACATTAAAACATCAAATCATAATATGCAGTCTCCCATTAATCTCCCCCTATTTGATGTTGACATAACCAAGGAGATTTGTTGTCATGATTATTAGTGTTTAGATGCATTTGCAGGAAATTTAAACATGACTTAGTATTTCAGTGAGCAGCTGAAATTTTTATAGAATAAGCATGAATTTATTGATGTTCAAGAAATATTGCAGTTTATCTTTACATCAATAAGAATTTAAAGTTTCAACTTATCTCTATTTCTTTGCCCTTTTCCTTGGAGGATTAGCATACTCCTCAGCCCTTCTTTTCCTGCTAACTTCATCTCTTCCAGCTCACTCGGACTTACTATCGGATTGTGATCATGCCTATTCATGAATGCTGGATCTCCAATTGGCATTCTTAGGCCTGTGGTGGTCACATTTGATGAGCTGGTATTTGGCCCTTGATTTCTTAGAGGCTGAGCCATCAAGACTTCCTGCTAATCAGATCATTGAGTCTGATTGCTTAATCATGCAGTTTGTTGGTGGAACTGTCTTGCAGGAGGGCTTCGTAAAAATTGTCCTCTTCCCCTTTCTTGGTTTCCTTAACCTCCTATGCCTCTGCCCTGATCTCCTTGTGCTCCTTGAACTCCTTTCCCTTTATTCTCCCCCTTTATGTCAACATCAAGGGTTCGAATGTCTGCAGAAAGTCGATTCACTCCTTGAACAAGCTCGTTCAGTTGGCTTTGTGTCTGAGCAATGTCCTCTCGACTTTCCTTGATCTGTTTTTCAGATCTAGCTTCTTTGTTTCGGAGGGCAGTGAGAACAATGTCATTCTGTCGTTCCTGATTGACATAAGATTTCTGGAATTCTTGGACTGAGGCTTTTAAGTTGATGATGTTCTCCAGCATAAGTTTATTTTGAACTTCTTGATTTTTCTGCATTTCAAGAACAGCCTCTCTTTGCTTGGTGGCTATCTTGAAGTGAATCTCATCTATGTCCTTCATGCTCTTAAGGATTTCTTGAATAATTTCCCTCGGCTTCTGTGTAAGCTGATAAGTGGATTTTATACCTACTTATTTAGTATCTATTACTTGAATTATTTGCTTAATCTCATGTTTCTTAGTTACTTTTCATGCATTTTGTGTTCGTTTTGTAGATTATATGCTTGGGAGTTGAAATCGCAAAAAATTGGTATGAAATCGCAAAGAAAAGCAAATCCGGACATCGTTTGGGATTTTATGCTTATTTCATGTTCTTGGTTTGGAACTTGGATTACATTGTAGAGCTTCTTCTTAGCTTTCCGGAACATCTTGAATCATTCCAATCGGAGTTCGGATGCAAGAGTTATGACATGTGTACCAACGGACGTCGAACGTCACTGTTTTGGGTGGCCATTTGCATAGCAGTCCCTTCCAGCCCAATTTCGACATTCATCCGTTCATTATTTCTGAAATCTTAAAGAATGAAAGTTGTAGATCTTGTCGATATCTTCGATTTGATAGTTGACAGGCCTCGTAACTCTTCCCGGATCAAACGTTATGGCCGTTTTCCCAAAGGACGTCAGAGCAGAAAATTTTCCTTCACAAAACCGCCGCCGGGGTGGGCATACATGGTACAAAGCAGGCCCCTAGCCCGCCGAGGCGGGCCCAAATCAAGCATAAACCCCCGCCGAGGTGGGGGTAGCCCAGATTATGCGCGAAAAGTGCGAATTTTGGTTCAATTTGAGTCCGGGAAGGATTGTTTCGATCCGATTTACACAAGGATTTCCAAGAGAACTTCCAAGAGGACTTAAAGACATATGAAGAGACTTATAAAAGGAGGAGAATCACAAGGATTAGGGAGATTAGAGACTAGAGAAAGGATTCCATTAGATTAGATTAGAGTATATTAGATCAAAACACTAGTTCTAATTAGATTTGGAGATTGAAGCAACTTGAAGACTATTGGAGATCAAGAGCAGGAGCTTGAGGAAGATGGAGATTTGTTGACAATAGATTTATTCTTTACTCTACTCTTATTTTTATCTTTTAATGTTATTTCAAGTGTGGATTCTTAGTTTTAATTCAATGAACTAATTCTTTGTTTAAGATTACAATGGATCTTATTGTGTAGTTTATTTTAATATGCTTCGTTATCAATTATTATGTTCTATTGTGAGGATTGTCTATTGTGATTTGGACTTAATTATTTAATTGATTGACCATCAATTACCGTGATAATCTATATGAACTCGAGAGATGAAGTATTGATTTAGATCTTATTATGATAGCATGTGTCATGAATTTTGTCAATAGCAGATTTTTGATTATTGTTAAGGTAGAGATATGCTTAACATCGCATGTAATCGGATAAAGAACTTATTCTTCAACCTTCTTCAATTATAATTCACATAGAGATATAGTGGGTTAGTTGATTAAGGTGTTTAACGGATTTCTATCTTAATTGTGGATTGACGTTAATATGGGTATTATGCATCGAGAGGTGGTTTTATCTGCTTTAGTGTTCTTGATTAACAATTCAGGATATAGAATAATTGATGAGAAGTGTGTTAACTTAAATGAAGCAATAAGTGAAGTTGTGATCTTAAATCTCCGTTATCTTAATTTAACTAGTGGAATTTAATAGTAGTTTAATTTATATAATTTGAAATTTATTCGTTTAAATAAGATTGAGTTGGTTACGGGTTAGTACTTGGTGATTTTTGTTAAATAATTCTTTGTGGGAACGATACTCAACTTATCACTTTATTACTTGTTGACCACGTATACTTGCGTGTTGTGCGTAATTAGATTTTACCCAACATAAGCTCAGCGTTTATAGTGCCAGGAAAATTATTTACAGCTGTGATCATTTGATTCAGCCGGATATGAATGAGGTTGGAGTGAGATTCCAGGCTTTCTTCTATGTTATTGACCATGTTCTTGGATGCTTCCTTCAAGTCATCCTTCGTGGGCAGATTTGGGAGAGTATCATTGGTTTGAGGATTATTGAATGGAGGGGTTGGTTTTTGGGATTTATCTTGCAGTGAGTAGAGAGAAAGATCAAGACTAAAATAGTTATTGGAGGAGGAGGATGGTATGTCTGATGGAGGGGCCTGAGTGTCGATGTTTGGAATATGTGGCTCTACGATTTCAATTTGGGACTCTATGGTGGGGCTAGAGTCAGGAATCGTAGAGGTGGTGGTTTATGGGAGCAAAGTGAGGTTGACTGCATTTGGTTCCTCAGTTATAGAATTTTGGGATTCTGTAACTGGAAATTGATTTACTGGATTAAGAATCACTTCCAACCATCGAGGGAATTCATAGAATTGACTAAATGAGGATGATGACAAGTGATTAATTCTGAATTGGGTAGGGATAGACAATACCACAAGTTTATGCTTTGAGGAAAAGTTATTGGTAATCAACTTCTTGGCAAAGTTGAATCTCCCTGGGAATCCATGAGCCAACACTGAGATGGCTGTATATTCTTTGAAACTCCAGAACATGTGATCCCAAGAGTTTAGGATTTGAGCTTGATGATATGGCATCATGGGTAGGTATGAGAACATCTGATTGTAGAGATAGCTTCTATACCCATCTCTGCCCACACCAGTGATTTGAAGATCATCATCATCTTCTTCCTCTTCCCTGTCTTCGTTTGAGGACTCCATTATCTCAATGGGCTCTTGATGATCTTTTACAGGTTCCTCTTCATTTCTGGCAGGAACATCTTCTTCTGCCATGGAGATATCTTGAGGCTCCCCCTCAACTTGATCAACTTCTTGTAAGATCAATAGCTCCCCCTCAAGTGGAGCATCTTATTGAGCTTCAGGCATCTCCCCATCAGCTGGTGTATTTTCTATCATGAGAATTTCAAGGATCTCCCCCCTCAGCTGGAGCACTGTCCTCTTGACTTGCTCTAGACATTTCCTTCTTAGCAGCCATACTTTTTGCTTCCTTTTTTAGCACTCTTTCATTTTCAAGAATGTACTTCTTAACCAGCTTTCTCCTTGACTTGCTAGGCTTAGCCACAGCTTCAGGACTTTCTTGAACCTCAGTGTTGTCCTTTTCAACAGCCACTATGCTTGAAGCAGCTACCTCCTTACCTGCCATGCTTGGTCTGGTCTCTACGAACAGTAGAGACTCTACGATTGAGGTGACTGATGGCCTTTTGGACTTATGACCAACTTTGTTTTTCTTCAGGATCTGGGATATGGTAGCCTGATCCTCATCTTCTTCATCTTGCTGCTGCTTTCTCCTTAGCATCCTCAGAGTCTCTATATCAGAGGACTCTACAGGTATATCAGTGGTAGATCCTTGAGGTTCTTCCACCAGTCTAGCCCTTAGCTTCCTCTTGCCCTTGCTTTTTCTAGTAAAGACAGAGGGTTCTTCTTTGTTGATTTCTTCTTCTTCTTCGATCTCCCTGACCACAGACATGTTTCATGGAAGGCCTGAGTTCTTTAGATCCCCAATTCTTCCACTGGATTTTGTCATGATTCGAACATACTCAGCTGGGTTCCTCTTCCAATTTTCAAACAGCTGCTAGGTCATTCACCTATTTGGGTTGATAGCCTCTCTTTCCTCATCCCCAATTTTGTCACCCAGGGCAGACTGTAGAATGATGCTTATGAATCTCCCATATAGCATCTTCTGAGGGCTTTTTGATTTCTTAGAGTTGACTATCCACTTACCAATCCATTCGAGCAATAGGGCTCCATAGTTGAGTTGTATACCATAATATATGGCCGTCATGAGCTTAAGTTGTACTTCGTTGACAGAATCATGACCTGAGCTCTTGCAGCATATACATTTCCCAATAATATCAGCCAAGAATTTGTACCTCTGTGGGAACTCCTTCTTCTTGTACCCTTTCACAGAGGGGTTTTTCTTGTGATGCATTCTTTTTAGTCCCTCTTAGAAGTCTACGCTGTCTAAGAATGGATGCCCTTCATTTCTGAGACCTAGGGCAAGATTGATGTCTTCAGCCTTCAGACTGATTTCCACATTCCTTACTCTCGTAGTGATGGTGTCGTGTTTGAACACACCATTCATGTAGAGTTCTTTCACCAGTTTGGGATATATCAGAGTGTCTGCGCCCAAAGCCTCTTCGAGACCTGCCTTCTTCAGTAGTGCCATAGTCTTATGAAATTTAGGTTGAGCTGTTTTGAACTCGTCAAAATAGAGTCTGTAGCCTGAGATAACACTGGATGCCGCCATTGATTTTGTAGTTGGAAGAGAGATATGACCGAGCTTTGTTCTGATTTAGGGCTTCTGCTTTGAGAGAGGATGAGAGAGATAATCTTTTGAACTTCAGATTTCAAAAATACGATTTCAATTTGTACTTGTAACTTCCCTCTCTTCTTTTTCGCTTAGTGGGACAGGTGTCAACTTTTGCTTGGCTCTACGATTTTGACTGATAAGGATTGTACTGATTTGCCCTTGGCTCCTTCAGAGCTGAGGTGTCCTTAGGGAGGACTACGATCGTTGAGGTAGTTTAGTAATTGTTGAGTGCTTTGCATTTGTCGAGTCTGATCTACGATCGTCGAGTCTTTCCAGCATTCGTTGTGTTTGATCTACGATCGTCGAGTTTGTCCTGATCCTTGTGATGAGTTTTTGATAAAGCATTCTTTTAAGGCAACTCAGGAAGGGCCAACCTCTTGGAGTGAGTTAAGGGTTAGGTTTGTTCATGAGACGCTTATCAGAAGGATTGCTTTGTTTTGAAGCTTATCATCACAGGGTGTACTCTTGCTTTGTTGATGAGGCTTTTGTCATCGTTGAGTCTGCTCTACGATGGTTGAGTCTTTGCTATGATTGTTGAGGTGGTTTTGTCTCTCTAGCTCTACGATCGTGGACTTCCCTTGATCATGTCTACGATTTTGAGTTCAGCCTTTATATCTGTTATGGTTAGCACAATCTAGAGCATATATTTTATGGTTGTAGATTTAGCATGCCTAGCTCACTGATTAACTTATTAAATTTGGATTCATCTAGAGGTTTTGTAAAAACATCAGCAAGTTGATTTTCAGTAGGGATATATTGTAAAGATATAGTTCCATTTTGCGCATGATCCCTAATAAAGTGATACCTTATTTCTATATGCTTAGTCCTAGAATGAATAACAGGATTATGAGTTATTGCTATTGCACTTGTGTTATCACAGTGAATGGGAATAGATTTGAAATCAAACCCATAGTCAGCTAGCTAATTTTTCATCCGTAGGATCTCGAAAGCACAAAGAATGCCCGGTAAAGAATGTATTAAAACACGTAGTTGAAGTAGACACTTAGTTTTGCTTTTTGCTAAACCAGGACACAAGTCATTTTCCTAGCAATTGACAGGTGCCACTGGTACTCTTTCTATCTATTTTGCATCCGCAAAATCAAGATCATATGTATATCCGTTAGTTCAAATGAGGATTCCTTGGGGTACCAAAGCCCCAAGTAAGTGTGTACCTTGAGATACCTCGAAGATCCTCTTTACAAGCAGATAAATGTGACTCTTTAGGGTTAGCTCGAAATCTAGCACATATGCATGTTGCAAATATTATGTCCTGGTTCATGGCGCGTTAGGTATAAAAGAGAACCTATCATACCAATTGTATTGAGTTATATCAATACTTTTACCCTTTTCATCTTTGTCAAGCTTGGTTGCGGGGAGCAATTAGTGTTTTCATGGGAGAGGCCGATTCCATGCCATACTTCTTGAAGTAAGTCTTTGATGTACTTGGCTTGGTTTATTAAAATTCCTTCATCATCCGCTTTACTTGCGTATCCAAGGAAGAAATTCACTCACCCATCATGCTCATTTCAAACTTGCTTTCTCGCATTAGCTTAGAGAATCTCTTGCATAAATTTTCGTCAAGAGAACAAAAATAATATCATCAACATATATTTGAACTAATAAGACTTTGTCTTTATGCTTTCTAAGAAATAGTGTGGTATCTACTCTACCTCTAGTAAACCCATTTTTAATTAAGAAGTTAGTTAGTGTTTCATACCATGCTCTAGGTGCTTGTTTAAGACCATATAAGGCTTTGTCTAATCTGTAAACATAATTAGAAAGAGATGGATTGATGAAACCTGGAGGTTGCTCTACATAGACTTCTTCTTGGAGTTCTCCATTTAGGAATGCACTTTTGACATCCGTCTAAAAGACTTTGAACTTCATGTGAGTAGCAAAGGCAAGAAAGATTCTGATTGCTTCTAGTTTGGCAACAGGTGCAAATGTCTCATCGTAGTCAATGCCTTCTTCTTGAGAATAGCCCTTTGCCACTAATCTTGCTTTGTTCCTAGTTATAACTCCATCTTCATCCATTTTATTTCTGAAGACCCACTTGGTTCCAATGACAGGATGACTCTTTGGTCTTGGTACCAATTTCCATACTTTGCTTCGTTCAAATTGGTTGAGTTCTTCCTGCATGGCTTCTATCCAACTGGAGTCTTCCATAGCATCCTCTATCTTCTTTGGTTCTGTTTGAGATAGGAAGCTTAGATAAAAGCATTCATTTTGAGTAGCAGCTCTTGTTTTGACTCTATTACTCGGATCTCCAATGATTAGATCCTCGAGTGTGATCTCCGCCCATCTGTTATTGCAGGTTGGGACATCCGTCCGATGCCTTCTTGTCTTAAGTCTTCAAGATCTATTTCTTCTTCTTGGTGTGGAGGTTTGTTGTCTTGCATAGACCTCTCTACGATCTCATTTTGTTGCTTCAACGATTTCATCGTATCCGCACTACTATCGTAGTGTTGGGCTCGACTATTTCATTCGTAGTGTCTGCACTATCGGTCGTAGTGTCTTGAAGCACTGTTTTGTCTGAGTCTGTTTCATCGAAGATGATATGAATTGAGACTTCAACACTTAGTGTCTTTTTGTTGAACACTCTGTAAGCCTTATTATCTGTGACATATCCAAGAAAGATTCCTTTGTCTGACTTGGGCTGAAATTTTTTCAGGTACTGCTTTCCATTGTTGAGAATGTAGCATGCAAAGCCGAAAACATGAAATTAGCTAACACTTGGCTTTCTTCCTTTCCACAGTTCGTAGGGCATCTTCTTGATCGTAGAGTGTATCAGTGATCTGCTCGTGTGTAGATGCATGTTGTTGATAGCTTCTCGCCGTAAGTATTCAAAGAGATGAGTCGCCGCAAGTAGAGAGTTCTTTTCAGCTTCTATCAGGGTTCTGTTCTTTCTTTCAGCTACTCCATTTTGTTGAGGAGTTCGTGGAGCTAAGAAGTTATGACTGATCACATTGTCTGTACAGAACTGGTCCATTTCTGAGAAGTCGAATTCTTTGCCATGATCACTCCTTATGGCCTTGATTTTTTCTCCTTTCTCGTTCATCACCAGTCTGAACATCTTGATTAACTGGGAGATCGTTTCATCCTTTGAAGTTAGGAAGAATACCCATGTAAATCTGGTGTAGTCGTCAACTATAACTAGAGAGTATCTTTTTCCTCCAGACTAGTTGTTGGAATTGGCCCAAATAGATCCATGTGAAGCAACTGCAGGGGCTTGTCGATAGAGTTAGCAGTTTTTCTTTTGAATGAGCTTCTGGTTTGTTTTCCAAGCTGACAGGCATTGCATGGCCTTTCTTTTACGAAGTTGAACTTAGGTAGGCCAGCTACGAGATCTTTTGATGCCAGTTTGGACATGCTCTTGAAGTTTAAGTGAGACAACCGTCTATGCCATAGCCAGCTCATTTCTTCAGATTCTTTTGCCAGAAAACATATTGTCTCATCTGAGCTTAGTTGACCAAGATCCACTGTGTAGACATTTCCTTCTCTTGTCCCGGTTAGCTTTACAGAAGATGTCTTCAAATCTCTGACTTGACATTGGTTGTTGAGAAATGTCACTTGATGACCCTTGTCGCAGAGTTGACTTATGCTTAGAAGGTTGTGTTGGAGACCTTCTACATATGCTACCTTGCTGAAAGATACTGCACCATTGCCAGCAGAGTTGTATCCTCTTGTCTTGCCCGAGCCATTGTCTCTAAAGATGACTGAGGGATCCTCATTCTCTATGTAGTTAGATAAGAGGGCTTTGTTCCCGATCATGTGCCTTGAGCATCCACTGTCCAGATACCATGTGGTGATCATGGAGCTCTTTTCCTGTCAAAATATTGAACCTTCATTTTGGTACCCATATTTGCATGGGTCCTTCTTTGTCAGTGCCTTTGGGGACCCAAATTTGTTTAATCTTGGGTCTTACATGCATGGAATTATAATAACACTTAGCAGCCTTGTGACTATATTTATTGCATAATAAACATCTAGTATGATGCATGCATGTGTGTGTATGATGATTCATCCTCCATTTGGACTTGTGTGGTTCTTTAGTTGTCCTTCTGTTAAACTGATTCTCATTCTTCCACGTGCCCTTGGATTTCATAAATAGTGATAAGTGTGTCTTACCTCTACTGTACCTTCCCAGTTGATTCGTAGAGTTGGTCTTGCTTGACTCTACGATTCTTCGAGGTTGGTGAGTAGTGGTTAGGTTACTCTTTTCTTTTATGAATCCCAGACCAGCATGAGATCCTTTACTCCTTTGAGTATGAATGGAGACAGTAGGACAAGGTTGAACTTGTTCTTCCTTCTGTGAGGATTTCACAAAGGTAATGC
Organism: Panax quinquefolius; assembly: GCA_020205615.1. Taxonomy (NCBI): domain Eukaryota; kingdom Viridiplantae; phylum Streptophyta; class Magnoliopsida; order Apiales; family Araliaceae; genus Panax; species Panax quinquefolius. The sequence continues at coordinate 74,676,272 of CM035151.1, forward strand.
TTCTACTAAAATTTGAGGCATTACTAGTGCTAGTTTCCTTTGTCTTTTCCACACATGGCTCTGAAATGGATTCCCCAAAGCCTAAGCCTGTTCTGTTGAATGTACTCCTCTGACTAGAGAGCAAGGAGTCCATGGATGATGAGGATTGTTCCATGCAGAGATAGTCTTTTCTAGTTCCTCAATTTTAGATGTTAGATTAGACTCTCTTTGTGCATTGAGTGTGTTTGTCTGTTTTAAGGTCTCATTCTCAGCCTCAAGCTTGGAGAGAAGGTTAGTACTTATAAGGGTTGTTTCAAGCTCTTCTTGAACTTTCTTTTTCTCCTCTTGAAGAAGTGAATGATCCTTATACAAAACCCTGAACCACTTCATGTATTGATGTAGATCAGTGGTTATGCCATGTAGTGCAGTTCTTAAATTATTTATATCTACATCAGGTGAGTTGAAGTCAAATACCTCATCGAGACTTACATCATGAATGTTGAGGTTTTGTTTATCCTTTGCATGTTTGGCCATTAAGCATAGATTAGCCATTTGTGGTTCTTCTTCATATCCCTGAGTCGAGAATTGGAGTCATTATTCGAATCATTGCATGATCCTCCACTACACTGTGCCTTTGTCCCTCTTACGACGAGGCCTTTGTTCCTTTTGATTGTATTCCTTCTTTAGTTCTTCTCTTAGAGGTTTGTTGCAATTGGCAATGAAGTGGCCAGGCTTCTTGCAGTTGTAGCATAGATCATTTATTTGCTCTTGGCTGCTGTAGTTGCTGACCTTCTTTGGCTTACTAGTTTTGCCTTGACGCATGAACCTTCTCAGTCTTTTTACCAGCATAACAAGGTCTTCATCATCGTCTTTATCATAATCAGAGTCAATCTCAATGTTGATCTTTGATGCACTTTCAGTTGCCTTTAGAGCAACACCCTTATCCTTCCTTCTTCCTTCCGATAGGGTTTCAGCTCGTTGAGTCAGCTCCAGTTCATATATCAGGAGATTTCCATATAGTTGTTGAACTGTCATCTCGTGAAGATTCTTTGACTCTCTTATAGCAGTGGTTTTGGCATCCCACTTGCTCGGTAGGGAACTCATGAACTTTATGATCAAATCTTTGTTAGGATAGATCTTCCCATATGCTCGTAGAGAGTTGAGTAGAACGTTGAATCTCTCATAGGTGGCAGTCACGTTCTCTCCTTGAACATGAACGAACATCTCATACTGCTGTGTCAGGAGAGATTGTTTGTTTTCTCTGACTTCTTCAGTTCCTTCATGCATGATCAACAATGCTTCCCAAACCTCCTTAGCTATTTTGATGTTGACAACGTTTTCAAACAGATCGTCTTCTAAGGATTGGAACAGGATGTTCTTGGCCTTTTTGTCAAGTTGGATAGCTCTCTTCTCGTTGTCTGTCCACTTCTCTTTAACTTTGATTTATATTCTGTTTGGATTGTTAGTGGTTGCTACAAGCTTCATTGGAATATAGGGCCCATTTTGAATGGTCTCAAATAGATCTTCATCTATTGAGTCCATGTAAGCTTGCATCCTGACTTTCCAGTTTGCAAATTTATCCTTGTTGCACATTGGTGGCTTGCTGCCTCCTCCAGTTCTAGATTCGCTTGGTACGTGTGCCATTGGATCTACTAAAGCTTATAAGCTGTATAATAGAACCTGCTCTGATACCAATTGTTAGTTCCTAGTTAACACAATAGTTATCTAGAAGGGGGGGTTGAATAGATATTTAAAAAATCTTTTCATTTTAAACTTATTCTTTAATGATGATTAAAACTTAGCAGAATTTATGTTTGTTTTAATCTTCTTTACAAAGCAGTGGAGTTATGAGAGTGAGGCAGTTATAGTAGTTATGGCAGATATAACAGTTATAGTATGAATTATAAAAGACACAGTCGTTTTTAAGTGGTTCAGAGCACTTAAAGCTCCTAGTCCACTCTTCTACTCAACGAGTAAGACATCCACTAAGGATGTCTTTTACAACTTTAGAATCACACAGATTCCTTCTAGACCAGCAGTCTAGGAACTTCTTAGTTCACTCTTGAACTCTTCATGTCCATCAAACTTGGCTCTCTTACAGTTCACTTAGAACTCTTCAAGTCCAGCAGACTTTGTACTCTTCTTCAGTTGATTGATAGATGTTGAGTTCTTGATGGTTGCTACTCAGTTGCTGTTTAAGCACTTGTTCGAAAGAACTGAGTAGTTGAGAAAGCTTTGCAAATTCTCAGATCGTAGAGTTGAGCTTGAGAGTTGTTCACGTTGTTTATTCAATGCTTGCTTTATTCTTTCTCGTCTGTCTGATTTGCATAAATGTGATCTTGAAAACTATCCGTTGGATCCATCTGTTGAGGCATTAAATGCATTTGACTTTTCTGATCTTTGATGGAGACATTTTTGCACATCTTCTGAAACTGCATTCTTGCCCACTGACACAGCAGACTACTTTCTCACTTAACACCTGAAAAGGTGTTTTGCCCCCTTACCAATGGTACTTTTCTTAGCTTCTTCAATACGCTTCTTTGTTGCATACTAAGGATATTTCATATTACTTTGGGATTGATGAGTATTGCAACGTCTAGAATCCATTCCTCATATGTTGGAATTTGTCTTCACACATATCATGAGGCTCGACGTTTTCTGACATAAGATAGATGGTGCTCGACGACTTATATCATGATACTCTACGATTCAGATCGTAGTGACTTGTCGCCTTGGTACTTGATCTGATGCTATCAGCCGAGAGCACTACGATTTCTCTTAAACCTTTGCACACTACGATCTTTGCTTGCTAGGTTCTAACTCTACGTTTCCGAGAGCACACTACGATCGTTGACTTGTAAACTCCCTTTTTTCAGCATGCTACGATCGTTGAGTTGGCTCGGCAAACGTTGGGACCACTCTACAATTTCTGAAGAGGTCCTTCAAGGCATGCACACTACGATCTTTAAAGCTCTACGTTTCTGCCTTGACTTCTGCAATGTTGATCAGATTTAAACACTTTAATTTCTTCAAAGCCTATCTATTACATCTCAAGATCAACCTAACAGCTTTGATCTTTCTATCTATACACTCCTTTACAGAATGATACACGTTAAGATCTTAGATCAACCTAACAAATTTGATCTATCACTAAGTCCTTGTACATATCTTACTTGAAGGACTTTACAAATAATCATGAGCATATACATTAAAACATCAAATCATAATATGCATTCTCCCAACAGATTCAATTCTATCAACTGTGGATTTGGATTAATATGTTTGTGATGCATCAGAAGGTGGTTATAAATACTAATAAGTTCTTGATTAACAATCCAGAATAGTGAGCATAATTAATAAGAACTATTTTAATATAAGTGAAATAATAAGTGAAGTTGTGATCTTAAATCTCCACAATCTGATTCTAAACTAGTGGTAATTAGGATTTAGTTGTATTAATTATTTTAATTCTAAAATCTTAAATCAATTGTTTAAATAAAATTAATTTTTTTATGATAATTTTTATTAATTAATTCCTCGTGGGAACGATACTTTTCTTATCACGTATTACTTGTTGACCGTGTATATTTGCACGTATTAATTGATTGCAAAATCGATCAACAAGTTTTTGGCGCCGTTTCCGGGGAATTAGTTTAATAATTTTGCCAATATTAATTTTAATCAAATTAGTTTTAATTTAAACATTTCTTATTTTTATTTTTATTTTATTTTATTTAAATCTCTTTCTATTATTTTTCTTTCTTTTCAGGTACTATGGCAAAATTTAATTATCAATGGTCATATACGAGAATGACTCAGCCAAGGGGAGCAGAGATTTATGGACTCACGAAACTTTCTGCATTGTCAGCACAGATTGAGACACTTTCGAGGAGGTTGGACGCTTTTGCAGCACAACGTCGTCAAAGTGTTGTGGTTACGTGTGATTATGGTGCTGGAAATCATCCGAGTCATCAAAGTACCACCAGTTTCGAGCCGGTACCATATGGTGGTGATTACCCCAACAATTACGTCTATCCCAACAACTATTATCAAGATTGGGGGTATCACCCAGATTTTTCATGGGGCCATACGTATCAAGATCAATTTTATGTTCCAAATTCAACATACTCACCAGAGTTTTCGTGTTCACCTCCACTACAATAGGAGGAAAATCTAAATTTGGAGGAAATTCTGTCCAAGTTCATAGCTTCAAGTGAGGAGAGGAGGATTAGCCAAGAAAATTGAGTCAAAATTTTGCAGAACACCTATTCAATGCCTCGAACATTTGTCCTCAATACACTTGGCCCTATGACATGGATTCTGAGACTGATGATGAGCCCGAACCAAATCTACAACCGGATGTGCCAAATGATATAGATGTTGAAAGAGAGGAGACACTTGGGGACCAAGAAAAGAAGATCGGCGAAGATCTAACTTTGAGTACCAACGAAGATGAGCCAATTTTGATGGTGTCCCATGTACCTTCTCCACCAAAGTTTAAGGATCCGGGTAGTTTTTCAAGATTTTGTCCAATTGGTAGTCCTGTCATAGGCAAGGCTATATGTGATATGAGAGCTATGACAACTTTCGAGCCATGGTGGGATGAGAAAGGGAAGATAGAAGAAGACCCTGTTATGTTTGACAAGCTTCCATGCCATAATTTGATCACAAACATAATGGGGAAAACAACTAGTGGTTTGTCGTACTTAATAGGGATCCTATCTGAAAAGATCATGCTAGGTGACTTAGATTTAATGGCCATTACTAATGGGAACCTCCCAAAAGAGACATTGCTGCTGATGGATGGAGGGTTCCTCAATTTTCGTAGGGGAATTGGATAGAGAATTGAAGAAGTCAGACTGAGACTATAAAACAAGTGCTTATTGGGAGGCAACCCAAGTTTAATTTTTATTTTTAGTTTTTATTTGGTTTCATATTAGTTGATAGATTTTTTTTCATTTTTTAGGATTTAATAAGCTTGCTTCTTTTGTGTTCACATGTTAGTTAAGTCCAACTCAAGTGTGGTGCCCGATTCATTCCAATGTGCCTAACCTATTCTTCAAACTCCGTAGACAAGGAGATAAATTGCTATATGTCAGGGAAGTCCTCTCTTTTAATTTTTTCTATCTTAGCCATTGAGGACAATGTTTGTTTTAAGTTTGGGGGTATTTATCATGTTTAGTATTAACTTGAGCAATGTTTTGATGGAATTTGATTTTGGCTAATGATAAGTGGGTGGTTGATATTGTTAACTCTTGGAGAATTGATGAACATGCTTAGTCTATATTTTAACTCATTAGTTGGTTTTCACATTACTTGCAAAATTTTTGAAAAATTCTACACATCCATTTGTTTAGCCAGTTGGGATTGACATTTTTTTGGCTAAATGCTTATGAAAGATACCATTGCAACTTGAGAAATCTTATTTGAGCATCATTCGAAGTGAAAATTAGGCACTCACATAAGTTTGGGGGAAATCTTGGGGTATTATTGAAAAAAAAAATATTGTAACCTTCCCAAGTTGAATAATTAAAGCATGTGGTGGGTCGAGATGAAGTGTAAAATGCACTCCCCATAAACACATGCACGAGATGGAGCGTAAATCGCACTCGTTCAATAAAAAGCTGAAAACGAGATGGAGCGTAAAACACACTCGTTCAATGAAAAATGGAATGTGAGATGGAGCGTAAAATGCACTCACTAAATAGAGAAAAGAAAATAGATATGTTTGAAATACTTGGGAAAAGTTTATATGTGCTTAAAAGTTTGAATATTTGGTTGATCCTTAAGAGAAAAAAAATATGTGCTTTATCTATTTTAGCGGTGATTGATGTGATAAGAAGTTTTGAGAGTTGTTTTGAAAATCTTTTATGAGTGTTGGTTGATCTTAGCTAAATCATGACTAGTTTGAATATATGGATGCACACACGCACTTAAAGGATCATGAGTAGATGTGAAGCTAATGAAAGTTGTTTAAATTTTAGACATGACATTAGTTTAAAATTTTCTGTGGGTTATCATTTGTTGTAACCTTTAAGGCCATTGTGCGAATTCATATTAATTCATTGTTTGGGTGGATCATTGCTAGAGGATGAATTTTTCTAAATTGTGTTTTTGCTTGAGGACAAGTAAATGTTTAAGTTCGGGAGTATTTGATGAGTGAGTTTTATACCCATGAATTGAGTGCGTTTGAGCTTAATCTTTCGGATGTTTTTAAGTGTTTGTGTCTATTCATGCATGTTTTACGTTATTTTGTAGGAATTGGGACAAAAGTTACTTGGATCGACGTTTGGGGTTGCTAGTTTCACATTTTTGGCTTGCTATTTACACAACAGCCACTTCAGGGCCAATTTCAACATTGCTCCGGACCTTATTTCGAAATACTTAAAGAATGAAAGTTGTTTATCTACATCTCCTCTTTTCGGAACATCTTGAATCATTGAAATCAGAGTTCGGATGAAGAAGTTATGGCCATTTTCCCAAAGGACGTCAGAGCAAAAAATTTCCAAAAAAAAGGCAAGCGCCGGGGCACCCATTCCTAGCCTATTTCTAGCGCCAGGGAGCTAGAGGGCAGTGTTCCAGTGCCGTGAACAGCGCTGGTCTCGGGACTGGTCAAGTTGGGATGCATTTTGAGGTGAATTTTGACAATTTTTTGACTCTAAATTGGATTGGGTTTCCTCCTGAGCTAGAAATTGGACTTGTAGCCTATAAATACATGATGGGAGGCATAAAATACCAGGGAGGATTAGATAGATTAGATTAGAAAAAATACTCCAATAGATTAGAACATAAACCCTAGTTTATATTGGATTGTTGGAGATTAAAGCAACTTGGAGATCATTGAAGATCAAGAGCAGGAGCAAGAGGGGAGCATCAGATTTGCAGACAATAGATTCCATTCTTTACTCTACTTCTATTCTTGTCTTTTAATGTCTATTCAGTCGTGGATTCTTGATTTTAATTCAATAACAATGAACTAAATTTCTTGTTTAAGATTGCAACAGATCTTATTGCGTAGCTTATTTTAGTATATTTCTATGTTAATTACTGTGATCAATTCTATGGATTGTCTATTATGATTGCCTTCAATTGTTAAATTGTCTAGCTAACAATTACCATGATAATTTATATGAATTCGAGAGATGAGATATAGATTTAGATATGATCATAATAGCATATGAAATGTTTTCTACATGGTGTTGGAATTCATGATTTTTGTTTAGGATAGGGATATGCCTTTACGCCGCGTGTAATCTTATAGGGAACATGTGATTTAAATTCTTTTTAATTGTAATTCACATAGGAATATAGTGATTTAGTTAATTAGGGTATTTGATTCAATTCTATCAACTGTGGATTTGGATTAATATGTTTTTGATGCATCGGAAGGTGGTTATAAATACTAATAAGTTCTTGATTAACAATCCAGAATAGTGAGCATAATTAATAAGAATTATTTTCATATAAGTGAAACAATAAGTGAAGTTGTGATCTTAAATCTCCATAATCTGATTCTAAACTAGTGGTAATTAGGATTTAGTTGTATTAATTATTTTAATTCTAAAATCTTAAATCAATTGTTTAAATATTTTTAATTGAAAAATAAGGAAACCAAGAATGAGCAACAAATTTGCCCAAAAAGTAATATAACAATAATATGTATAATATAACTAATCTCAAATTCAATATTATTACATTTATTTTCCACTATTTTATTCTTAGTCACCAAATAATAGTGAGGACTACTAATAATTATATATCCGTCCGTCCGACAAAACCGTCGTGAGAATATTATCCCTCGCAATATACAAACTCAAATTCAATTTATTACAAGAGAACAATAAAAGTAAAAGGGTGAGCTCAACTAGCCCAAAGAAGAGAAAATATTATGACTAAGATAACCAAAGAAATATATCTAAGATATATATTATCGTTAGCTTTCAATGTTGTTAAACCGATATAATATAACAACCATCAAGTTTAATCGCAATGAACAAGCAATCCATTAAAAGAGTCAAATAGAGAATAAAATCTACTATCTTTTATGATTTAGAAGGTTTTTCATCACTTTTATCATTGGGACTCAAATTTTAATAAATAATCCACATCATCGAATCACCCCACACTACTACGGCCAAGGATATTCTTTAGTATCACAACCACAATTATCCATGCACTCACTGAACCAAGAATATTTGTGTATTCAATAATGGTCATGATCATGCCAACAACTATCCATCAATGCTCTACGGGCCAACGAGGACTTTTTCCACATCATTTGTAACATTACGGCCATGATTACAATCAATAATCCTCGGTCATAATCATACCAAGTCCATCTATGCATTATAGGCCACATATGACTTTCAACAAAATATAAACATGAGGATGATGACAATGATATAAGAATTCAATAAAACAAGTTCAAGAATTAATTTATCCAGAACTAATAACGCCCAAATTGTCAACATGATATCGCTTTGTAGAGTAAAATTCAAGAATGCTCAGAAGAATATTTCCATGAAAAGATACTGGATGAAGCGCAAATATCAAGGATATTCCACTAATTTCATGGAGTATATAAGTCAAAACTTTAACCAACTGAGTATAATAAGGAATGGAATAACAAAAGAAATCACCAGCACGCGATAGATCGCATACAGCAAAAGTTATTCCAATGTAATAATAAATAACGGAATCAGTCCCGCCAGAAACGCATGCATGCATGTGATATTCCAACAAAATAATAAAGACGGAATCAGTCCCGCGTAAAACGCATGTATGTGATATTCCAATGTAATAATAAAGATTTAATCAAAATGTGATATTCCAATGTAATAATAAAACGGAGTCAGTCCCCAGAACGCATGCATGTGATGTTCCAATGTAATGATAAAGAATGGAACAATGTAAGAATTTCACCAAGAATATAGGGTAGCTCACAGATACAAAAGTTATTCCAATGTAATAATAAAGAATGGAATAATGTAAGTTCTCTTCATGGATAAGAAAGAAATAATACTCCCTACCTTAGAAAAAACCGGATATCGGAATAATGAGGTAGCAGAGACTTCTCTTCTTCTTTTCTATAATTTCTCTCTATAATAATCGCCTAAAGCTTTTGTGAATTGGTGAGAAATGAAGGAAGAATGAGCTTCTATTTATAGAAAAATATAGTTTCGATAATTGCACGTTTTGGGGCTCAAAAATTACAAAGACAATACCTCCAACTTTTCCTTTATTTTTAATTTAGTCATGGAAGTATTATCAAAACTGCACCACCTCCCTAATAGTAAATAATGTGATTCAATAGTAAATTATGTGAATCAATAGTTCTAGTACATGTGAAAAATTAATTACAAAGATAAGACTTCCATCTATACCTCCATTTTAACTTAGTCATGCAAGTATTATCAATCTTGCACCAACTCCCCTAATAGTAACAATAATGTGAAACAATAGTATACACATGTGAACAAATAGTTATAATCATGTGAAATAATAGCAATCAATTGCTCATTTATCCTAAGTTAAATACCCGAATGGTCAATATAACCTCCAGACATCAATTATTATCAAATAATTGTCGATTTTCACTAACACAAATAATTCCAACACAATGAAACCATTTTTATCAAAAATATAAATTTTGAAATTTGAAGTTTGATTTTTTCCCAAAAAAAGTCAACTGTTGACTTTTTTGACCAAATAGTGAATTCGAAAATTTTGTGTTTATAGACTATTTTACTAATTTCATCGCTCCGGACTCAAATATCACGTCAAGGCTCCAAATTCAACTCCAACACAACTTCAATTTTAATAACATTCATCATTAATATTATAACTCACAATATTTATCAACCAAGTCGCTCCTGTGAAGAGAGGGGCTTTCCAATAAGGATTTCTTCCTATCGACGCCGCAATTAGTGTGACAAACCTCTCCTCGATGTAACTTCTAGACATTGTAAATATTGCAATTTAATAATATGAATAACTTTGTCGTCTCAATTATTGATTTAATAAAATAAATATATTATGCAGATGATACTACGACAATAATCGAATCAATAATATGAGAGAGATATGATGCAAAGAATTATCTATAGCAATAATTGAGTATAACCGAAAGTGACTTCTCACGAAGCATCAATAATCAATACCGCGTGTGCTACTACGCAACCACGCCAGACATCAGACTTTTACTACCGGGTAGTTCAACAAGCTTAACGGTAAAACTTCCGCCGTTATTTTCATAATGTATTTTTGTCATTTTTTCAATCCGATAATAATTCCGTTGTGGGGTCCACCAATGATTGTCATTGCATTTAATATTCCCTCGTTAAAACAAATATTCCCCACCAATCGAATATTATATAACAACTTCGTGATTTTGCAAAATTTGTAAATATTACCCACAACTATAACATTATATCAAATCCACACCATAATATTCAAAAATATATTTCGAGAAAATTTAATCTTTATTCAAAAGTTGGGGTCTTACAACCTCCCTTCTTATGAAATTTTGTCCTCGAAATTAGGGTGTGTACCGGTATGTCAAGAGGTAAGGATATCTTGATTTCATCTCGATTCTAACTCCTGTGTCATTTCTTCCACATCGTGGTTTCTCCACAAAACTTTGACTTGAGGTATAACCTCGAGCGTAGAATATGATCCTTTTTATCCAAGATTTTAACAGTAACTCTTCATACGTTAAATCTTCCTCTATCTCGTCCGGTTCTAATTCAATAATGTGGTTCGGGTCTTTCACATATTTACGTAACATAGATATGTGAAAAACATTATGAACACGAGACATACACAAGCGGTAAAGCGAAGTCTATACGCCTACGTTCCTACTCGATCGAGGATTAAAAATGGGCCAATGAATCGAGGGTCGAGCTTTCTCTCTTTCCAAATCTTGTAACTCCTTTCCATGGAGCAACACGTAATAACACATGATCTCCAATATCAATTCCACGCCCTTTCGATGAAGATCAAGATAACTCTTTTGTCGATCTTGTGAGGTTTTTATACGCTGTCGGATCGTTTGAATCTTTTCCGTAGTCATACGCATCAACTCCGTCCCAACAACGCTGCTTCACCCACCTCATCCCAAAGATACCGAGAGAACGACACTTTCTTCCATACAACGCCTCAAATGGAGCCATGCCAATACTTGCTTGATAACTGTTGTTGTAGGAAAACTCCACCAATGGTAGGAACTTATCCCAACTTCCTTGAAGTCAAGGACACAGAGTCTTAATAGATCTTCAAGAGTTTGAATGGTCTCTCCGATCGCCCGTCCGTCTCGAGGATGATATGCCGAAAGCTAAATCGTAAATCTGCGCTCCATAGCTTTTTTTGCAAACTAACCCAAAATCTTGAAGTGAATCTTGGGTCTCGATCGTAAACTATGGATACGGCATACCATGCAAGTCTTACAATCTCTCTTTTATGTACATACGAGCAAGACGCTCAAGTGTATAAGTTTCTCGATAGGTAGGAAATGAGCAGACTTGGTCAATCTATCAACAATGACCCAAATTGCATCTATGCCTTGAGAAACCTTGGGAAGACCAAGAACTAAATCCATGGTAATGTGTTCCCACTTCCATTCTCGGAATTTCAAGTGGTTGCAATGGACCTTTTGGTACTTGATGTCCGCCGACTCGCTGACAAGTTAAACACCTCGAGATAAACTATATATATCTCTCTCTTCATATTGCTTCCACCAAAATGTATGTCAAGATCACGATACATTTTGGTACTCCTGTGATGGATTGCAAACGGTGTGTTGTGCGCTCCATCATGATTTTATACTTTAAATCGTGGTTGTTAGAACACAAAGTCCGGAGTCGACTCAAGTATTCCTTCTTCATCGATTCTTGCTTCCCAAGATAACACCTTCTTGACTTTCTTCTTCATACGATTAGCTCCGTGTCCCAGAGCTTGAAAGCGCCTTTAACTTTATCGATTAAAGTCTGCGTTCTACTCAGATGTTTGCCATCATCATCATGTGGGTCCCCTCGAGTCTTTATCTCTAACTCCATCCTTTGCAAGTCATACAAAATGGGCCTTTCATATTGACAATATTGCACTGCATTCGCAAGATATGATCTTCTACTCACTCGGTGCGCCACCTACCACGCTCGCTTTTTCCAGATGGTATCGATGGTATGATCATAATCTTTCAATAGTTCAAGCCAACGTCGTTGTCGCATGTCGAGTTCCTTTTGGGTGAAGAAATATTTGAGGCTTTTTATGATCCGTGTAGATCTCCACCTTCTCTCCATACATGTAATGCCTCCAAATCTTAAGCACAAAAAACGACAAACCGCCAACTCTAGATCATGAATAGGGTAATTCCTCTCATATTCTTTGAGTTATCGTGAGGCATAGGCTATGACTTTCCCATGTGCATGAGAACACATCCTAAACCTTTGCCTAAAGCATCATCAGAGATGACAAATCCCTCCGAGCTAGATGGTATTGTCGTAACAAAATAAATGAGTCTCTCTCGAGTTCTTGAAAACTCTTCTCACATTCCTCGCTCCAACCGAATTTTGTATCTTTTCGAGTCACCGAAGTTAATGGAGTAGCGATTCGAGAAAAACCTTCTCACTTAATCTCCGATAATAACCAAACTAATCCGAGAAAGCTACGACTTTTGGCCATCGATTTAGGTTGCTCCCTACTTTAAATAGCTTCAATCTTTGTTGGGTCAATGATATTCCATGACTTGATATCACGTGCCCAAGGAATGGAACTTCCTCAAGCCGTAACTCACATTTCTTCAACTTGGCATATAGCTTGTTTTCACGAAGCTTTTGGAGTATCAAATTTCAAGTGTTGCTCATTATCTTCACGACTTTTTGAATATATGAGGATGTCATCAATAAAGACGACCACAAAATGATCCAAATATTCCTTGAATACTCGGGCTCATCATATCCATGAAGGCAAGAGAGCATTAGTCAATCCAAAAGACATGACTAAGAATTCATAATGCCCGCATCGAAGTTCAAAGGCGCTTTTGAATATCCTCGCTTTTAACCTTCAAATTGATGATATCCGTAACTAAGATCGATCTTTGAAAAAATTGTGCTCCTTATAATCGATCAAATAAGTCATCAATACGCGGGCAATGGGTACCTATTTTTGATGGTGACATGATTCAACTCCCGATAATCAATACAAAGTCGCATACTCCCATCATCTTTCTTCTTCATTTAATGTAACACAGAGCACCCCAAGGAGACGATTTAGGACTAATGAAACCAATGTCTAACAATTCTCGTAAATGGGTCTTTAACTCCTCAAGTTCAATAGAGCCATTCGACATGGGGCTTTGGAAATGGGTTTTGTACCGTTCAAGGTCGATACAAAATTCAACTTCACGCCCGGGGTAGGCCAGAAGTTCTTCGTGGAATACGCCAGAAATTTATTAACAATAGAAATATCCTTCAAATCTAACGTATTTTTGTTTAAACCGTGATATGAGCTAAGAAAGCTTGACATCCGCTTTTCAATAAACGAATAGCTTTATGGCTTGAGATGACCGTGATTGATTTTAATGGTTTGGTCGCTTGAATTCAAGATAATAGGTTTATTAGGAATATGAAAGCTAACAACCTTATTTAAAATAATCAATTTTAGCATGATGAGTAGTTAACCAATCAATCCCCTAGAATCACGCATCAAATGCAAGTATTTTTAAGGAGATAAGATCGGTGTAACGTAAGGTTACCGATTTGAATCAAACAAGACTTATAAACAAGTGGATGTAATGAAGGTTTCTCCTAATGGAGTTTCAACAGATAAGTCAAAGTCTAATTTCTCCTGAGTCAAATTTAAACGTTGAGCAAAGCAAGTAGGAGAAATAAAAGAATGGGTAGAACCCAGATCAAATAAGGTATGACTTCACTAGAGTTTATGATAAGCTTACCCGTGATAACCTCGTCTCGTCATCCTCGCTTTCGGGAGGTCACAACAAACGCTCTCCTCAGCACTACCACGGCTTTGATTTTTCTCGGGACTACTTTTGGTGCCTCCATCCTAGCTGAATTTCTTCTTTCGTGAACGACAAAATCGAGCTAAGTGACCTTCCTTCCACAATTATAACATGCTTTGATGACATCGCTGCAGCTTTGACCGATGTGTCCCTCCCTCCACATTTGAAGCATATGATAAGTGGTCGTTCTCCTTCCTTAACAACGGTCTTTGGTGCCGACGTCTTTCCATCATTGTTGAATCTCCTTTTTTTGAAATGTCCATTTTATTGTCTTCGCTATGATTACCACCAAGTGGTTACCATTTCGCATGTTGATTCCTCCACGCTTGTTGTCACCGCTTCGATGATCAAGTTACCACTTGTATTTTCATTCTCGCCTACCGCTTTCTCTTGGTTGCATTGACTCGTTATCGCGCTCCAATAATCGAGCCCTATTTACAACATCCGAATACAAACACAGCTTTATGAGAAATAAGATATCGACGTATCTCCCGTTTCAAACCTCTTAAAACATTCGTGTCATTCGCTCCTCATTATCAACCAAATGGGATGCAAACCGGATAACTCCGCAAATTTAGCCTCGTATTGCGCGACACTGGCCATATTATTTTGCTCCAACTTGATAAACTCCACCTCTTTCATGTGAATGAATACTTTGGGAAAGTACTTGTCGTTGAATAGCTCTTGAACTTTTCCCAAGACATCTTGAGAAAGGCCAGTCAAGTACGCTTTTACGATTCCCACCAAAGAATCGCCTCTTCACGCAACATGAAGGTGGCGAAGGGAACCTTTTTCCTTGGAGCATCCCAAGACATCAAATATCTTGGTGATCCGCTTTATCCACGCTTCCGCCTTTAAGTGGTTTTGGCTCTCCAATAAACTCGGGTGGTCCCATCTCCTCGAACTGCTTAATGGAGAATCATTCGAGAGTTTCCAGTGTTTCCACCGCATTTTGAATAGGAGCCGCTCTCACCGATGTTGCATGAAATCGCATAAAGCCTCCGAACATTCCATCGCTCATCATTTGGTCAGTGTTGTTGTTTACATGAGGATTGTCGCCTTCCCGATGCACACATTATTCGATTTTTGATCCGTGGAGACTCACGGTCTCTTGTGCTCCATTGCTATTCTCAATATTCTTGATGCCATTTTCAAATATCGCCACAAAACAAGGGTTAATTGACATGCAACATATTATCTCTATACTCTGACCAACCAATTAAATACCAAAAAATTAGGTAGGTCATACTAGCGATGGAATTCCCCGTCTCTCCCCTCCTAGTTCTAGTCTCACATCTTAGCATGGGATCATATCCCTAAGCTTTGATACCAACTGTAACGCCCCCAAAACAGGTATACATCACCTATTCTGAGTCATCAAATACATGGTATGTAATACAAATACAACTTAATTATACAACCTGTCGTAAAGTACGACAAAACATAAGTCGTGAGTTTTAATACAAATATTGTCGCCTGCAGACAATATACAAACTCAAATTCAATATTATTACATTTATTTTCCACTATTTCACCGAATAGTGAGGACTACTAATGCTATCATCCGTCCGCTACTCCGCTCCCCGACTAGTCCCTCATTACGTTCTCATTTCCCAAGAGAACAATGAAAGTAAAAGGGTGAGCTCAACTAGCCCAAAGAGAAAATATTATGACTAAGATAATGCAAAATATATTATCGTTAGCCTTCAACAAAGTGTTAAATTGATACAATATAACAACCATCAAGTTTAAATGCAATGAACAAGCAATCCATTAAAAGAGTCAAGTAGAGAATAAAATCTACTATCTTTTATGATTTAGAAGGTTTTTCATCACTTTTATCATTGGGACTCAAATTTTAATAAATAATCCACATCATCGAATCACCCCGCACTACTGGCCAAGGATATTCTTTAGTATCACGACCACAATTATCCATGCACCACGGCGGACCAAGAATATTTGTGTATTCAATAATGGTCATGATCATGCCAACAATCGCCCATCAATGCACTATGGGCCAATGAGGACTTTTTCCACATCATTTGTAACATTACTTGGCCATGATTTAACCGAATAATCCTCGGTCATAATCATACCAAGTCCATCTATGCACTATAGGCCAGATGACTTTCAACAAAATATAAACATGAGGATGATGACAATAATATAAGAATTCAATAAAATAAGTTCAAGAATTAATTTATCCAGAACTAATAACGCCCAAATTGTCAACATGATATCGCTTTTGTAGAGTAAAATTCAAGAATGCTCGTAAGAATATTTCCATGAAAAGATATGGATGAAGCGCAAATATCAAGGATATTCCACTAATTTCATGGAGTATAGAAGTCAAAACTTTAACCAACCGAGTATAATAAGGAATGGAATAACAAAAAAAGAAATCACCGTGCACGCGATAGATCGCATACGTGTAGGTTATTCCAATAGAATAATAAATAACGGAATCAGTCCCACAGAAAAACGCATGCATGTGATATTCCAACAAAATAATAAAGATAATAATCAGTCCCATGTCCGCATAATCGCATGTATATGTGATATTCCAACAGAATAATAAAGACGGAACCAGTCCCATGAGAACGCATGCATACATGATGTTCCAAATGTAATGATAAAGAATGGAACAATGTAAGAATTTCACCAAGTATAGGGTAGCTCACAGATACAAAGTTATTCCAATGTAATAATAAAGAATGGAATAACATAAGTTCTCTTCATGGATAAGAAAGAAATAATACTCCCTACCTTGGAAAAACTGGATACTAGAATAGTGATGTAGCAGACTTCTCTACTTCTTTCTCTCTATAATTTCTCTCTATAATAATCGCTCTAAAGATTTTCTGAATTGGTGAGAAATGAAGGAAGAATGAGCTTCTATTTATAGAAAAAGATAGTTTCGATAATTGCACGTTTTGGGGCTCGAAAAATTACAGTACAATACCTCTAACTTTTCCTTTAATTTTAATTTAGTCATGGAAGTATTATCAAACTTGCACCACATTCCATAATAGTAAATGTGATGCCCCCAAAATTAGGCATACATCACCCATCTTGGGTCGCCAGATACATGGTACAGAATTCAAATACAACTTACTAATACAACTATCGTGTAAACTACGACAAAACATAAACTGTGAGTTTGAATACAAATATTGTCTACTAGAGATTATACAAACTCAAAAGGAGTCCTCATTACAATTATTATCACACTATTTCATAGAATAGTGAGGACTACAAATGTTATCCTCTGTACCATTACTCCGTTCCCTGACTCGTCCCAGCTATATTCTCATTTCCTGAAGAGAACAGTGAAAGAAAGGGTGAACTCAACTAGCCCAGTAAGAAATATTATGACTAAGATAATGCATAATAAATTATCATTAGCCTTCAACAGTGTTAAACTGATAAAATATAATAAACATCAAGTTTAATCGCAATGAACAAGCAATCCATTAAAAGAGTCAAGTAGAAAATAAAATCTACTATCTTTTATGATTTAAAAGATTTTTCATAATCTATTATAAATTTGAGACTCAAATTTTAATAAATATTCCACATCATCGAATCACCCCTGCACTACGGCCAAGGATATTCTTTAGTATTACGACCACAATTATCCATGCACTACGGGCCAAGAATATTTTTGTATTCATTAATGGTCATGATCATGCCAACAACTGTCCATCAATTTACTACGGGCCAATGAGGATTTTTACCACATTATTTGTAACATTACTACACATGATTACAATCGAATAATCCTCGGTCATAATCATACCAAGTCCATCTATGCACTATAGGCCACGAGATGACTTTCAACATAATATAAACATGAGGATGATGACAATGATATAAGAATTCAATAAAACAAGTTCAAGAATTAATTTATCCAGAACTAATAACATCCAAACTATCAACATGATCATCGCTTTGTAGAGTAAAATTCAAGAATACTTAGAAGAATATTTCCATGAAAGGATCTTTGGATGAAGCTTAAATATCAAGGATATTCCACTAATTTCATGGAGTATAGAAGTTAAAATTTTAACCAACCGAGTATAATAAAGAATGTAATAACAAAAGAAATCACCATGCATGCGATAGACCGCACATGCAAAAGTTATTCCAACAGAATAATAAATAAATGAGAACCGGTCCCACGTAAAACGCATGCAGATGAGGATATTCCATCGTAATAATAAAGAATGGAACCAGTTAAGGTGTAAAAACACACATGTGATGTTCCAATGAATAATAATAAAGAGCGGAACCAGTCCGTGTATAACACACGCATATGATGTTCCAATGTAATAATAATAAAAGCGGAACCAGTCCGGTGTAAAACACATGCACAGGATGTTCCAAATGTAATAATAGAAGAATGTCACCAAGTATAGGGTAAACCCGGCGTATACAAAAGTTATTCCAATAGAATAATAAGCAATGAATAATAACAACAGTTCTCTTCATGAATAAGAAAGAATAACACCCGTTACTTTAGTAGGAGATTGAATACTGCAGTAGGGTAGTAACAGAATACTCTTCTTCTTTCTCTCTTATTCTCTCTATACATTCTCTCTCTATAGCTTGAATGAATTCGTGAAAAATAATGAAGTGCTAGGCCTCTATTTATAGATGATTTGTAGCTTAGCACGTGCCATGTGAAAAGGCAAGTGGCTTGACGACTGGTGATATGAAAAGAAAAGTGGTTTAACGCCTGTAATGTGAAACGACAATTGGTTCGGACTTTTGTAATGTGAAACGACAAGTGGTTCGGACGCTTTCGTAATATGAAACGGCAAGTGGTTTGACGATCGGTAAAGGTAATTACTATTGACGAAGGTAATTACTATTGACGAAGGTAATTACTATATCGACGAAGATAATTACTATCGACGAAGATACTCTTAGATGATGACATATGGGCCCCCATAAAATAACCAAACTTACACAAACGTCTCATAATGAGACTCTTTATATACATCAAGGATTGAATAAATATTACCACAAATCATTTTATTTTTAATCAACACATATTTAATCTTTCAACAATTATTAATCATTTATAACTTGTCGTCTCAATTATTGATTTAATAATATAAATGATTATCTGATGATAATCTTGTGACAATAATTGAATCAATAATATAAGAGATATGACAACAATTATCGTAGCAATAATTGAGTATATATTGAGTGACTTCTCACGTAAGCATCAATAATCAATACCGTGTGCTACTACGCAACCACGCCAGACATCTTGTACTTTACTACTTGGGTAGTTCAACAGTTTTAACGGTAACACCTCCGCCGTTATTTTTATAGAAAGATAATTTTATCGTTTTCTAACTACGACAATACTTAGTTGTGGGGTCCACTAATGATTGAGCCGTCGTATTTAATATTCCCTAGATAAAAAGAATATTCCCCACCAAACGAATATTTTATAACAACTTGCTTACTTTGCAAAATTTATAAATATTACCCACAACTATAACATTATATCAAATTTATTCCATAATATTCAAAAATAATATTTATAGAAAATTCATCTTTATTTATAAAAGTTGGGGTCATACAACCTCCTCTTCTTATGAAATTTCGCCCTCGAAATTAGGGTACGTATCTGGTATGTCAAAGAGGTAAAGATACCTTGATTTCATTTCAGATTCTAACTCCCAAATTATTTCCTCAACATCGTGGTTTCTCCACAAAACTTTGACTTGAGGTATAACCTTGGAGTGTAGAATATGTTCCTATTATCCAAGATTTGAACAGGAACCTCTTCATATGTCAAATCTTCCGCTATTTCGTTTGGTTCTAACTCAATAATGTGGTTCGGGTCTTTCACAAATTACGTAACATGGATATGTGAAAAACGTTATGAACACGAGACATACTTGGCGGTAAAGCGAGTCTATAGGCCACAGTTCCTACTCGATCGAGGATTAAAAATGGGCCGATGAATCGAGGATTGAGTTTTCCTCTCTTTCCAAATCTTGTAACTCCTTTCCATGGAGCAACACATAACAACACATGATCTCCTATATCTAATTCCACGTCCTTTCGATGAAGATCAGCATAACTCCTTTGTCAATTTTGTGAGATTTTTATACGTTGTCGGATCGTTTGAATCTTTTTTGTAGTCATACGTACCAACTCCGGTCCCAACAACGTTGCTTCACCCACCTCATCCTAGCATACTGGAGAACGACACTTTCTTCCATACAACGCTTCGAATGGAGCCATGCCAATACTTGCTTGATAACTGTTGTTGTAGGAAAACTCCACCAATAGTAAGAACTTGTCCCAACTTCCCTTGAAATCAAGGACACGGAGTCTTAATAGATCTCCAAGAGTTCGAATAGTCCTCTCCGACTGTCCGTCCATCTGAGGATGATATGCCGAGCTAAATCGTAAGTCTGTGCCCATAGCTTTTTGCAAACTAACCAAAAATCGTGAAGGGAATCTTGGGTCTCGAGCAGAAACTATGGATACCGGCATACTATGTAGTCTTACAATCTCGTTTATGTACATACGAGCAAGACGTTCAAGTGTATAAGTTTCTCTTATCGATAAGAAATGAGCAGACTTGGTCAATCTATCAATAATGACCCAAATCGCATCTATGCCTTGAGAAACCGTAGGAGGACCGGTAACGAAATCCATGGTAATGTGCTCCCACTTCCATTCTGGAATTTCAAGTGGTTGCAATGGACCTTTTGGTACTTGATGCTCTGCTTTAACTCGTTGACAAGTTAGACACCTTGAGATAAACAACGCTATCTCTCTCTTCATATTGCTCCACCAAAATGTATGATGTATATCGTGATACATTTTGGTACTCCCAGGATGGATTACAAACGGTGTGTTTTGCGCCTCCATCATGATTTTATACTTAAAATCAGGGTCGTTAGGAACACAAAGTCTGGAGTTTACTCGAAGTATTCCTTCTTCATCGATTCTTGCTTCCGACATAACACCTTCTTGCACTTTCTTCCTCATACGCATCAGCTCCAGGTCTGTAGCTTGAGCAGCTTTAACTTTATCGATTAAAGTCGGTTCTACTCGTATATTCTCCATCGTCACATGCGTCCCTGGAGTCTTTAACTCTATTTCCATCCTTTGCAAGTCACACAAAATGGGCCCTTACGTTGACAATATCGCACTCGTACTTGCATATGATCTTCTACTCATTACGTCAGCTACCACGTTTGCTTTTCCAGGATGGTATTGGATGGTATGATCATAATCTTACAACAGTTCAAGCCAACGTCATTGTCGAATGTTGAGTTCCTTTTGAGTGAAGAAATATTTGAGGCTTTTATGATCCGTAAATATCTCCACTTTCTCCCCATACAAGTAATGCCTCCAAATTTTAAGTGCAGAAGATAATAAACCGCTAACTCTAGATCATGAGTAGGATAATTCCTCTCATATTCTTTGAGTTGTCGCGAGGCATAGGCTATGACTTTTCCATGTTGCATGAGAACACATCCCAACCCTTTGCTCGAAGCATCACTGTAGATGACAAATCCCTCCGAGCTAGATGGTATTGTCAGAACATGTGATGAAATGAGTCTCCTCTTGAGTTCTTGAAAACTCTTCTCACATTCTTCGCTCCAACCGAACTTTGTATCTTTCTGAGTCAGCTGAGTCAATGGAGTAGCGATTCGAGAAAATCCTTCCATGAATTTTCGATAATAACCAATTAAACCGAGAAAGCTACATTTCTTGATCATCGATTTAGGTTGCTCCCGACTTTGAATAGCTTCAATCTTTCTTTGGGGTCATGCAGATATTCCATGACTTGATACCACGTGCCCAAGGAATGCTACTTCCTCAAGCCATAACTCGCATTTCTTCAACTTGGCACAAAGCTTATATTCACAAAGCTTTTGGAGTGTCACCTCAAGTGTTGCTTTCATGATCTTCAATTGATAAAAGAATTATCAAATAAAGTATAATCAATAATTATGCAAGTATACACTATACCAACAAGTAATAAAGTGATAAGAAAAGTATCGCTCCTACAAGAGAATTCTAATTAATAAACTCCAACTACTAGCACTATATCAATCCAATTTTATTTAAACAATGATAAATTATGATTTTCTCAAATATGGAAACTAAATTAAACAATTAAAGATATTATTCTAAAATAAGCAAATAAATAAACTAAGATTTGAATGAATGATTTCGATAAATAAGGATTAAGACTTCAATATCCCCAATTATGAACTATAAATCAATTATCCAATTATCCCAATTATTATGTCTTTTCAATTGTTAACAAGAATTTTAAATGTCAAAAGCCTCTCTCGAGTGATCAATTGCTTCTATTTAACCCAAATTAACTTTGCTATATCTCTATGCAAAACAATTGAATTAAACTCGTTATAATTCCAATTCCTTATGTGTTACATGCAGAAATGTGATATTCTCATTCCATTCACAAACCTAATTATTCATCGGCAAATAACTAAGTCACACGTTATCAAACCCAGTTCTAACCCTAGAATTCCTTTCTCAATTCCTTCTAGAGTAACAAGGTAATTATGGCCAAATAATTAATCAATAAATGCAAGGCATGATAAACAATTCACTTCAACATAAATAATTGGAATAAACCTCAATAATTAATTTATAGCCATAAAAGGTTCAATTGAAATCTTAATTAAAGAATTAGTTCATAACGGAAATAAAAACCAATAATTGTTTGCAAATCATCCTTAAAGAATTACAAATTGAAAATAAGGAGAAGAGAAGAAGAAAACTCAGAGCCAATCCTTAGTCTCCAAGTAATCCTTGTGTAGCCTCCAATGAATGAATGATAAGTTGAATAATTGATTAGATGATTAAATGATAGCCCTAATTTCAAAGACTTAATTCCTTTTTTATATCTTTTCCACACTCCTAATCCAATTAGCTTTACACAACAACCAATCGAGTGGGCCACTTAAAAAGTCAACGACGACGATCCCTAGTCAACATCTGGCACACCCAGCACTTTTGCTACTGGATTTGAATCGAGTTGAGCGCCCGCCGTGGATGTCGGAAATTACCGTAATGCCCTTTTAAGCTTAAAATCTCCAAACGCCCTATTCTCCCGATTCGCAAAACAACACCTAAACACAAGAAAATGCCTAATAAAATACTTGAGAATACACATATTCAAGCTTAAATACATCCGATTTATGGGTATATTACCCAATCATCAAATACCCCAAACTTAAATCGTCAGACGTCCTCAAGCAACAAACACAAAACAATACTAATCAATATGAAAATGACAACTCATGCAAATGCAACTAACTAAATGAACATAATTCCAAAGAATCCAATAGCCATGATATCCATAAGCCTCGTAAAAATCACAAAACATGCTAATACATCATGTTAACACAGATCAATGATATCCCAACAATCAACGAATCTGAATTTGTTATTACTGATATTGTGAGTGTGTGTTCAACAACCATGCTAACCCATGAAAGGCAAAAATATGAAAGATAATAAATTTCTTAGTAAGCATCATACAGTGTAACTTGAGAACTCATCAAATATACTTGCTTCAACTAAACTTAAACAATCACCCGAATTCAAGAGTCAAAATGGAATACTTATGCTTTTCTTTTCTCTTTATTTTTATAACGGGGGCTTTTTGCACTTTTCCCGCTTTATTTGCATTTTTTTTATATATATACAAAAATGACTGTGCAATGTCTCATCTCATTAGGCTAACAGTGCTACCCCTTAGCGAAGCCACCAACGACTCTTCTGCACTATGAAAGACCTTAGTAGTTGCTTAGGTGTAAAGACAATCCCCTCATGCATTTGCTCAAGTAACAAAGGCCCCAAACAAGACTAGTCACCCCAGATACTTTTTTTTTCGCTTATATATTCCAAATATTTTTCCCCAAACTCGAAGTTTATGTATAAATTCGCCTTCACTAGCTATTCAAATTATCCTTTCACTTCACTAGCAATCATCCTTTAGAACTCTATTATCTAACCATTTAAACTATCATAGCCAACATGGTCATTTTTCAAAGTGCTTTCCTATAATATCAGTGTCAATTAGATAAAGATTCAATTCATGTCAAGAAAATCATATCACTGACTCAACAATCCTTACTAGACTTGTTCATGCAATTCTAAATTCATCATTGGCCCCCAAATATACGTACTATCAAAAACTGGAATTAACATGCAATCCTAAATGCAACATTACTAACAATCAATCCACAACTAATAACAAACTACAATTTTGAAAATAAAACTTAACTACCCCCAAACTAATCTAGAGCAATGTCCTCATGCGAAAAATAAAGCAAAATAAAACAGAGGACTTCCCTGACGAGCTTATTCCTCGGGTGGAGCATCATCGTCCTCGCTCATCTCTTGATCGGAAGGGGAAAAACTGGCAGAACTGGAGCAGTTGGGAAATGGCTAAGTTGAACGCCGGATGGGATTGACTACAAGGCATTCTGCAAAAGAAATGGTCAACTAAAACTTGAAAATCACATCTCGACGTTCGACAACAAGCGCACATTCGGGACTCCATATTGTAAAACCACCATGCCTATCTCTCTCGCCGGATACCGGGGACCACACCTCGATGAGTCGCTATAGAGGGGCCATGTCGGTGGAGCCCGAGGTGGTGGGGTTTGTGTAGGTGTAACTTGGGGAATTATGAAGCCCAATCCCCTAGGGTGATTCACCCCACCCGTCCACACTTTATAACGGCCGATCAACTTGTGGTCCAACACCGGCATAGGCTTTTTGAATCATCTCGCCCGACTTCCATTTGACGCCTAACTTAGCACATAATACGCAGATGAGAGACGGATGTGGTAACCTCCAAATGGTACTTCCACGAGATGCTCGGAGGATGATTGCAAAATGAGATGGCCCACATCAATTTTAAATCCTTTGATGATTGAGTATAGAAGGATCGTGACGCTCCTCGGTGACACGACTCACATGGGTGCATGGCATGAGTTTACGATAAATGAACGATACCATGCCTTCCCATATGTTCGAGATTCGATAGTGGGAAAGTCATGTTTTCGCGCTCATATATCGTCCATCCAAGTGGTGCCCTACCGACAAAGTTCATGAATTATCCGCTTCATAATCCCGCCCATCACTAACAAGACCGCATACTCATCATGAAAATCCTCCACCGGTAGTTGATAACACGCATTGAAGTCCTCTTCTTCCAATTTCCACTTTTTTTGCCCTTACAAATACCGTATAGTGATCATGTTCAGCACGTCACGTAAAATTATTTCACCACCGCAATTATCGCCGGATCGGGCCGCTTTCGGTAAGTGTAAACCAGCCTCCTGGGCTATCATGATCGCCATGTCGCCATCCTTTGATTGATCCGGCCTCAACCCACGCTCCGGAACCAATGAACGAGTAGCCATTCGTCAGATCTTTCCCGAGCCGCAAGACCGACAAAAACGGCATACCGCCAAATCTTGAGGTGGAGTCGAGGGCGGTCCTCGAACCTTCACCACGCCGACGTTTTGATGCTATGTCGTAAATTTCGCAATTACAAGCATATATATGTATTAGCATCGTAATGTAATTGGCATTTGGATAAACTTATGTATGACTTTACCCCAAACTTTAAAATATATGTTTAACTTGAATACATTGGTGGGGATGAGACTCGACACAAAAACGCAGCGATTTAATAATAGTACCACTTGGAGTCATGGACTCTCGAGTGTCGAGAAATGAACAAAACCACACAATAGATGCCCTCAAGCGTTGTCATGGAGTGCAATAGGAGACATACATGTATCAATATAGTGTATTTCACCCCACTCTAAGTTACTATGTGCAATGATAGGTATGTGCTATAGTAGATTGAAATCATTGTGGTGGCAAGAAGGTCCGTAATGATAGTGTTTGGACATGGTGATATGTGCATGTGGACAAGATCACTGACTTAGGCAAAATATCAAACACCTTGTGGGTGTACAATGTATCCCTAGCATTCAAACATGGAGAATAACATACGCTCCTAATTTAAGAAGTAACACATATGTGTCGTATAAGATATTCAAGATCAGGAGATTGACATGCTTCGATGTTGGTGTAAAGAGATAAGAATTTAGTAGAATATATACCTACCAACCACATCATTAGATAGCTTTTGTGCCTCAACTTTCAAATATAATTCAAGACATACCTGGGTAGATCTTGTTGCAATTGAATGAGAAAGATGAAATTTATGGAACACAAGAGAACAATGGATCGTATAAATTGGATTGGAATTAAGAAATTGTAATTAGCACTTGTCAGTTACTTGGTAAAGGTAATGGAGGCGTGTGGCATGGAATTAAAAGAGAAGAGAGGTTGGGATAGAAGAGGAGTGTAACCGTCCGGTATTTGAATGCAAACAGAGTCCTGAATGCATCCTGGCAACGGGGCTATCAGATATCATATAGAAGACAGATACGGGCGCTAGAGGTCGAGGTTTGGGTACCTGCTAGCACCGGGCGCTATCAGACAGCATTGTGCAGTCACGGGCGCCAGAGGTCGAAGGTTCAAGGCGGCATAGCGCCGGTGTCAGGTTGTAATACAAGTTGAGCGCCGGGCGTCAGAGGTCGAAGGTTCAAGACTCCAAGCCTCATTTGCACTTCTTTGAACTCGCAATACGAGACTTTATTAATAACCCATGCCACCGTGGATGCACTCAAGACTCAATCTCCCCAATGTTGACTAACTCTACTACCTAATATTAAAATAGAGAAATGATATGCATTTAGATAAAAAGAATAAAATAAAATATTCCAAGAATAAAAATAATAAAAAAAATGATTGGGTTGCCTCCCAATAAGCGCTTGGTTTACTTTCGTCGGCCCGACTGTGCTGGTATGCTCAATTGTCCACTGGGTCGGAGAGGTTCATGACCGTTGTTTGACGTTCAATAGGTCCACTCCAATAATGTTTGAGTCTTTGACCGTTAACCTTGAATGTGCAATTTGAATTTGGTTTTTCGATCTCAATGTTACCATGTGGTGCAACAGACACGACTATAAACGGACTTGACCAACGTGATTTCAGTTTCCCAGGAAATAACCGCAATCTTGAGTTGAAAAGCAAGACTTGTTGGTCTTGGCTCAAACGCTTTTATCGAGAATTTTCTTATCATTCCATGCTTTGACTTTCTCCTTGTAAAGTTTTATGTTTTCATAAGCGTTGAAATGGAATTCATACATCTCGTTCAACTATAGTAACCTTTTCTCACCTGCTGCTTGTTCATCAAAATTGAGCTTCCGAATGGCCCAGTGTGCACTATGTTCTAGCTCGACTGGGAGGTGGCACGCCTTTCCGTAAACCATTCGATAAGGTGACATACCGATCAGATTCTTGTATGTTGTACGATATGCCCATAGAGCATCGTCAAGACGTAAAGACCAATCTTTTCGTGATGGATTGACCACCTTTTCCAGAATTCTCTTAACCTCCCTATTCGAGACCATAGCTTGACCATTGGTTTGGGGATGATACGCCGCTGCGATTTTATGACGAACCCCATACTTCACCAACAATTTTGTGAACTGTTTGTTATGTAAATGTGTTCCTCATCATCGATTATCGCCTCATGAGTCCCAAATCGCAGTGAAGATATTTTTCTTTAAGAATCGAAGGACGACGTTAGCATCATTGGTGGGCAAAGCTGTGGCTTCTACCGATTTGGAAACATAATCGACCGCCAACAAGATGTATTGATTATTACAAGATGATGGGAAAGGTCCCATAAATTCGATTCCCCAAACGTCGAATAGTTCAACCTCCAAAATTGTGTTGAGTGGCATTTCATTGCGCTTGGAGATATTATCTACGCGTTGGCATCGATCGATTTCAAAGACAAAGAGATAAGCATCTTTGAATAAAGAAGGCCGAAAAATCCCGATCAGTAGTACTTTTGTCATTGCTCGATCACCTAATAATGACCTCCGTAATCCGAGGAGTGGCAATGGCCTAATATACTATCCATTTCTTCACGAGGCACACAACGCCTTATCATTTGATCTCGCATATGCCTTAAAATGTAAAATGGTTCATCCCAATAGTATTGCTTCACATCGTGGAGAAACTTCTTTCGTTGTTGTGAGGTCAAACCGAGGTAATACTTTGGCAACCACGTAATTCACATAGTCAAGATACCAAGGTAATATTGTGGTTACTCGGAACAGCTTGTTCATCCGAAATTTTTCATTGATCAAGATGTTGTCTTCCTTCGCTCCTCTCGCTTTTCCAACCGAGAAAGATGATCCGCCACCGATTTTTTCGTCCCCTTCGTCCCGGATCTCCAGATCAATTCTTGTAATAACAAAGAATCCACCGTATCAAACGCGGGTTTTGCATCCTTCTTCTCAATCGATATTTAATGGCGTAATGATCATTGTAGACAATTACCTTGGTGCCAATAAGATACGCTCGAATTTGTCAAGGCAAACACCACCGCAAGTAACTCTTTTCTGGTTGTGTAGTTCAACCTGGGCATCCATCAACGCCTTACTAGAGTAGTAGATAGTTGTGAAAAATTGTCGTGACGTTGACCCAACATCGCCTCCCACAACAGAAGTCATCGGGCCGCGACATCAATTCAAACCAGTAAAGACCAATCAGCGCCACAATAATTGGAGCAGAGACCAATTTCTTCTTTAATACCTCAAATGCCTCGATACAGGACTGATCCATTTTGAACGTGACATCTTTCTCTAGGAGGGAACATAGGGGTTTCGAAATCTTTGAAAAATCTTTAATTAAACGTCTATAGAACCCCCGCATGTCCCAAGAAGCTTCAGATTCCCTTCACCGATGATGGAGGAGGTAATTTCTCAATAGTTTCTATCTTTGCTCTATCCACCTCTAATCCTCGATGCGTAAACCTTATGCCCCGTAATAATCCCTTCTTGTACCATAAAATGACATTTTTCCCGCTTAAGCACCAGTTAGTCTCTCACACATCTTTTAACACCAAGATCGATTCTTCAAACATAAGTCAAAACTATCACCGAACACGGAGAAGTCATCCATGAATACCTCTAAATTTTGTTCGACCATATCGAGAAGATTGCCATCATACATCGTTGAAAGGTTGCTTACAAGATTACATAAACCAAAAGACATATACGGAATGCAAACGCACTCAGATGGACATGTGAACGTGGTCTTTTCTTGATCTTCTAGAGCTATGGCAATTTGATTATACCCGAATATCCATCTAGCAGATAAAGAGAATTGATGTCCCGCTAACTCCGTCCAACATCCGATCAATGAACAAGCAAAGGGAAGTGATCCTCATGCGGTGGCTTTATTCAACTTGCGGTAATCCATACATACTTCCAAATTGTAACAGCTTCTAGTCTGGATGAGCTCATTAGCTTCATTCTTCACCACCGTCATACCCCTTTCTTTCTTGTATGCGACCGCATGTGACTTACCCATTTAACCGTCCGAGATTGGGTAAATAATACCGCATCCAACCATTTTATAATTTCCTTTTTCACCACATCTTTCATAATGGGATTTAACTTCTTTGCATCTCAATGGTTGGTTTTACCCTCTTCCATTAAAATCTTATGCATGCGTAAAGATGGGCTAATACCTCGAATATCCGCTTATAGTCCACCCAATCGCTATTTTGAATTTCGCCAGACAGAACACATAGTAATTTTTCCTTTTGGGTGTTAGTTAACTCTGTCGAAACAATAACGGGTAAGGTCGAATCCTTCCCCAGATAAGCATACTCAAGATGAGAGGGGAGTGGCTTTAATTCCAACACCGGTGGCTCTTCTATCGAGGGTTTGCACTTTTTACCGTCCGTTTCGGGCCTATCAAGGGTGTCGAATGGTTGATTATTTTTCCGGTAGAACATTGCTGTATCTAGCCATTTGATCTGCTCAATGTCCTCATCAATACCATAGTCATCTATTCCGATCAACATAGATTCTATCGGGTCTTCTGAGTAGTTTTCGCAAAACTTGTGATTAACTAACTCGTCCATTACATCCACCCGCAAACACTCACCTTTTTTCCTTTGGATAAGCCATTGATTTAAACACATTAAAAGTGACTCACCGATCTTCAACTCGCATCGTCAATTCTCCTTTTCAGACGCCGATCAATGTTCTCCCCGCTAAAAATGGTCGCCGAGAATAATGGGAATTTCCTTGTTGGCTTCACAATCCAAAATAACGTAAATCATCGGGAAGATGAATTTATCCACTCTTACTAATACGCCTTCAACGATACCTCGTGGATATGTAATCGATCTGGTCCGCCAACAATAAACTAATATTTGCTTCGGTTTTGGTGCCTCGAGCCCGAATCGATCAGATATATCGATAATGGCATCAAATTAATATCGCCCCAAATCACATAATGCTCTTCCCAAAACCGATTACCAATGTCGCACAAAATAGTAAAACTACCGGATCTTTCAACTTTGAGGCAACTTGTTCTCGATAATCATACCGCATTCTTCTGATTAGCGCCATCGCTTCAAAATCACCCGCTTTTTTTTCTTTGACAACACATCCTTCATGAACTTAGCGTAGCTCTAAGATTTGTTCTAAAGCTTCTAAAAATGGGATGTTGATATGCGCTTTCTTGAAAATATCCAAAATCTTGAAAACCGCTTATCTAACTTGGATTTCAAACCTCTGCGGATACTTCAGATTGGCGGCATTGTGATAGTTGGTTTTGCATTTCGCTTCTACGATTTCCTCTTTATCTTTCCCGCTTCCACAACTTCTTCTATTTCAACCGTCATATTGTCCCTCTTTTCCTTATCCTTAACGCTTTTTGCAAATCCTTCCCACTGCAGAAAGTTACAAATTTTTGCAATGCTCAAGCTTTCTTTGGATTTTTTTTCAGATCACTCGGGAGCATTCCTAGTGGATTTATTTATTCAATGCATGTGCTATTTGCCCCACTTGATTTTCCAGATTCTTTAACAATGCCCCATGGCTTTGCAAAAGTCACTCTACTTGATTCAATTTCTTATCTTGTTCTTCGCTCTTTTGTCGTAAGCTCTAATGAATTTTTCCAAGGCTTCTTCCAAACTTGATTTCTCTCTCGGTTGTTGAGTCGATTTTGAAATTTTGAGGTGTTTTATTGTTCAGGTGGTTGAGTGCAGCTTGGTTGTTACTCCATGAAAACCCGGATGATTTTTCCAACTCGGATTATAAGCATTTTGAGTCGGATACTATTGAGTTGAAAGCGATTATAGTTTCCTACTAATCGCGCCGATTCAAAATTTATGGCGATTGATCCATAAAGATGACCCCAAAGACACAACTCACAAACCATCGCACTCATCGTGGTGGCTTGTGGACGCCTATATTTCCATATGCTTAGCTATTGCATGGCCACTTATGTCGTTAACGCCGTCATCAATATCCACTTTATACTTTCCCGATGCTTTTTGGATGATTCGACTCATCATGGGCCATCGATAGTTGTTGGTGGCCATTGTCTCTAACAATTGATACGCCTCATCAAAACTCTTGCACATGATCGCTTCCTCTTGTTGTCGTGATCAATACTAGACCTCGTGGGACGCAAACCATCACAAAATATCCCTAATTGCATCCATCGCGGAATTCCATGATGAGGGCACTTACTGAGCATATCCTTGAACCTTTCCCCGCCTCATATAACGACTCAATCAAATTGGGCGAAGGTATGAATATCGTTCCAGTAGTTTTGCCGATTATTTGGTGGGAAGAACTTAGCTAAAATTTTTGAGCTAAGTCATCCCAAGTGGTGATCGAGCCAGAGGCAAGGAGTGTAACCAACTTCAGGCTTTATCTTTCAAAGTAAACGGAACATCCTCAACCTTGTAGCATCTTCCGATACATTGTTAAATTTGAAGGTATCGCAAACTTCCAAGAAACTCAAGATATGCTCATTAGGATCATCTATCGAATTACCCCAAACCGACATGTATTCTCAGAAGATCCGAATTGTTCCTTGTTTTATCTCAAACTGCTCAGCATTGATTGTCGGCCTTTAATACTTGATTGTAAATGCGTGATATTCGCACGGCGTAATCCCTAAGTGATTTCGCTCGCTTCCGCCAAGTTCACGGGTATTTTTCGTATGCCAATTCTTCTTCCAAATGTATAACCTCACTATTCAAACGCACTTTTCAAACTTCTTTTTCGATGTCGCCTATATACTAAAAAGTTCCTCTTTAGCCTTCGATCTAGTGTGTATACACGCACCGTAAGTCCCGCCAATCCAAGAAGAAAAATAAGTAACGCTTAAATTAAGACCAATTGATTATAACTAATACGAAATTAATATTAATAAAAATTCAACAATGGCTTAAAAACTTGTTGAATGATTTCTTAATCAATAATTACGCAAGTATACACTACGGTCAACAAGTAATAAAGTGATAAGAAAAGTATCGCTCCTACAGAGAATTCTAATTAATAAACTCCAACTACTAGCACTATATCAATCCAATTTTATTTAAACAATGATAAATTATGATTTTCTGAAATATGGAAACTAAATTAAACAATTAAAGATATTATTCTAAAATAAGCAAATAAATAAACTAAGATTTGAATGAATGATTTATGATAAATAAGGATTAAGACTTCAATATCCCCAATTATGAACTATAAATCAATTATCCAATTATCCCAATTATTATGTCTTTTGAATTGTTAACAAGAATTCTTAAATGTCAAAAGCCCTCTCTCGAGTGATCAATTGCCTTCTATTTAACCCAAATTAACTTTGCTATATCTCTATGCAAAACAATTGAATTAAACTCATTACAATTCCAATTCCTTATGTGTTATATGCGGAAAATGATATTCTCATTCCATTCACAAACCTAATTATTCACTGTGCAAATAACTAAGTCACACGTTATCAAACCCAGTTCTAACCCTAGAATTCCTTTCTCAATTCCTTCTAGAGTAACAAGGTAATTATTGGCCAAATAATTAATCAATAAATGCAAGGCATGATAAACAATTCACTTCAACATAAATAATTGGAATAAACTGAATAATTAATTTATAGCCATAAAAGGTTCAATTGAAATCTTAATTAAAGAATTAGTTCATAACGGAAATAAAAACCAATAATTGTTTGCAAATCATCCTTAAAGAATTACAAATTGAAAATAAGGAGAAGAAGAAGAAAAAACTCTGTAGCCAATCCTTAGTCTCCAAGTAATCCTTGTGTAGCCTCCAATGAATGAATGATAAGTTCAATAATTGATTAGATGATTAAATGATAGCCCTAATTTCAAAGCACTTAAGTTCTTTTTATATCTTTTCCACACTCCTAATCCAATTAGCTTTTTTACACAACAACCAATCGAGTGGGCCACTTAAAAAGTCAACGACACGCCCCTAGTCAACATTCGGCACCAAATTTTGCAAAACAACACCTAAACACAGTAAAAATGCCAATAAAATACTTGAGAATACACATATTCAAGCTTAAATACATCCGATTTATTGGTATATTACCCAATCATCAGTACTGGCTTTGACCTTTCTGGGACAGCCTTTGGTCCCTCCATCCTAGCTGAATTTGTCTTCGGTGAACGACAAAATCGAGCTAAGTGACCTTCTCTTCCACAATTATAACATGCTTTGGACGACATCGCGCAATTTGGACTAATGTGTCCCTCCCCTCCGCATTTGAAGCATATGATAGGTGGTCTTTCTCCTTCCTTAACAACGGGTGCTGGTGCTGACGTCTTTCCATCATTGTTGAATCTCCTCTTCTTGAAATGTCCATTCTTATTGTTTTGGCCCTGATTACCACCGAAGTGGTTACCATTTACGCCCGTTGATTCCCTCCACGCTTGTTGTCACCGATGACTACACTTGCTTTGGTATTATAATTTTGTCATTACGCTCTCTTTTTAGTTGCGTTGACTCGTTATCGCGCTCTACTAATCGCGAGCCCTATTTACAACATCTGAATACAAACACAGTTTATGAGAAATAAGATGTTGACGTATCTCCGCCTTCAAACCTCTTAAAAACATTCGCGCCATTCTCTCTTCATTATCCACCAAGTGGGACGCAAACCGGGATAACTCTCGCAAATTTTACCTCGTATTGCGACACGATCATATTGTTTTGTTCCAACTTGATAAACTCCACCTCCTTGAGTGGCGAATACTTTCGGAAAGTATTTATCGTTGAAACGACTCTGGAACTTCTCCAAAGATATCTTGAAGACAAAGAGTTGAGTACGTTTTACCGATTCCCACCGATAATATGCCTCTCGCCGCAACATAAAGGCGTGAAAAGGAACCTTTTGCTCCTCGGAGCATCCCAAGACATCAAATATCTTGGTGATCTGCTTTATCCATGCTTCCGCCATAAGTAGTATTGGCTCTCCCTTAAACTCCGGTGGTCCCAGCTCCTTAAACTGTTTAGCGGTGACCGCCCGAGAGTTTCCAGTGTTTCCACCTACGTTTTGGACAAGAGCCGCTCTCGCCTGCTGTTGCATGAATTGCATAAAGCCTCTAAACATTTGATCATTCATCATTTGGTCAGTGTTGTTGTTTGCATGAGGATTGTCGCCTTCCTGATGCACATTCTCCTGATTATTGATATGTGGAGACTCAATGGTCTCTTGTGCTCCATTGCTATTTTCAACATTCTCGGATGTCATTTTTAGATACTGCCACAAAACAAAGGTTCATTAACATATAACAAATTATCCATATACTTTATTGACCAATTAAATACCAAATAAACTTAGGTAAGTCATACTAGCGATGGAATTCCGGTCTCTCCCTCCTAGTTCTAGTCTAACATCTTAGCCTGTGGATCATATCCTAAGCTTTGATACTAATGTGGCGCCCCCAAAATTAGGTATACATCACCCATTTTGGGTCGCCAGATACATGGTATGTAATTCAAATACAACATACTAATACAAATGCCTGTAGGTTAATACGACGAAACATAAACTGTGAGTTTGAATACAAAAATTGTCTACTAGAGATTATACAAACTCAAAAGGAGTCCTCATTACAATTATTATCACACTATTTCACAGAATAGTGAGAACTACTAATGCTATTCTCTAAACCATCACTCCATTCCCCGACTCGTCCCAGCTATACTCTCATTTCCTGAAGAGAACAGTGAAAGAAAGCGTGAGCTCAACTAGCCCAGTAAGAAATATTATGACTAAGATAATGTAGAATAAATTATCATTAGCCTTCAACAGTGTTAAACTGATAAAATATAATAAACATCAAGTTTAACTACAGCGGAACAAGCAATCCATTAAATGAGTCAAGTAGAAAATAAAATCTACTATCTTTTATGATTTAAAAGGTTTTTCATAATCATTATAGTGAGACTCGATTTTAATAAATATTCCACATCATCGAATCACTTACCACTACTGACCAAGGATATTCTTTAGTATCACGACCACAATTATACACATACTACGGGCCAAGAATATTTGTGTATTCATTAATGGTCATGATCATGCCAACAACTGTCCATCAATGTACTACGGGCCAATGAGGATTTTTACCACATCATTTGTAACATTATGGTCATGATTACACCGAATAATCCCTGGTCATAATCATACCAAGTCCATCTATGCACTATAAGCCATAGATGACTTTCAACATAATATAAACATGAGGATGATGACAATGATATAAGAATTCAATAAAACAAGTTCAAGAATTAATTTATCCAGGAACTAATAACATCCAAACTGTCAACATGATACTGCTTTGTAGAGTAAAATTCAAGAATACTTAGAAGAATATTTCCATGAAAGGATACTGGATGAAGCGCAAATATCAAGGATATTCCACTATTTTCATGGAGTATAGAAGTCAAAGTTTTAACCAACTGAGTATAATAAAGAATGGAATAACAAAAGAAATCACCATGCATGCGATAGGCCGCATATGCGAGGTTATTCCAACAGAATAATAAATAACGAATCCGGTCCGTTAAACGCATGCATGTGATATTCCAATGTAATAATAAAGAATGGAACCAGTCCGGTGTAAAAACACACAGCGAGGATATTCTAATGAGAATAATAATAAAGAGCGGAACAGTCCTGTAAAACACATACGCATGTGATGTTCCAATGAGAATAATAATAAAGGCGGAACCAGGTCGGTGTAAAACACACAGAGCATGTGATGTTCCAATGAGAATAATAGAAGAATGTCACCAAGTATAGGGTAAGCCAGCGTATACAAAGTTATTCCAATGCGAATAATAAATAACGGAACCGGTCCGACAGCGTAAAAGCGCATGAGCGAGGATATTCCATCGAATAATAACGAATGGAACCGGTCCAAATTGTAAAAACACATGCATGTGATGTTCCAAATGAATAATAATAAAGATGGAACCCAGTCAGGTGTAGGTGTAAACACATGTACATGATGTTCCAATGTAATAATAATAAAGGCGGAACCGGTCCGGTGTAAAACACATGAACAAGATGTTCCAATGTAGAATAATAGAAGAATGTCACCAAGTATAGGTAAATAAACCGCGTATATAGGTTATTCAATGAGAATAATAAGTAATGGAATAACAAATGTTCTCTTCATGAATAAGAAAGAATAACACCCCTTACTTTAGTAGGAGATTGAATCTTTGCTTGATGAGTGTGTAGTAAATGAATACTCTTCTTCTTTCTCTCTTATTCTCTCTATACTTCTCTCTATAGCTTGAATGAATTCGTGAAAAATAATGAAGCGCTAGGCCTCTATTTATAGAAGATTTCTAGCTTAGCACTTTCCATGTGAAAAGGCAAGTGGCTTGATGACTAGTGATGTGAAAAGAAAAATGGTTTGACGCCTGTAATGTGAAACGACAATTGGTTCGACGCCTGTAATGTGAAACGACAAGTGGTTCAACGCCTGTAATATGAAACGGCAAGTGGTTTGACGACTGATAAAGGTAATTACTATTGACGAAGGTATTACTACCGAAGGTAATTACTATCGACGAAGGTAATTACTATTGACGAAGATAATTACTATTGTGAAGGTAATTACTATTGTGAAGAGACTCTTAGATGATGACATATGGGCCCCCTATAAAATAACCAAACTTACCACAAACATCTCATGCAGACTCTTTATATACATCAAGGATTGAATAAATATTACCACAAATCATTTTATTTTTAATCAACACATATTTAATCTTTCAACAATTATTAATCATTTATAACTTGTTGTCGTCTCAATTATTGATTTAATAATATAACATATTATCTGAGATGATCTTGTGACAATAATTGAATCAATAATATAAGAGATATGATGCAGTGATTCTTGTAACAATAATTGAGTATAGTGAGTAACTTCTCACGTAAACATCAATAATCAATACTGGTGTGCTACTATGCAACCTGCAGCGCCAGTATCTTTACTTACTACTAGGGTAGTTTCGACAGTTTTAACGGTAACACCTCCGTAGTTATTTTTATAGAAAGATAATTTTGTCGTTTTCTAACTACGACAATACTTCCGTTGTGGGGTCCACCAATGATTGAGCCGTTGTACGAATATTCCCCGACAAAAAGAATAATCCCCGACCAAACGAATATTTTATAACAACTTGTTTACTTTGCAAAATTTATAAATATTACCCACAACTATAACATTATATCAAATTTATTCCATAATATTCAAAAAAAATATTTATAGAAAATTCATCTTTATTTATAAAAGTTGGGGTTTTACAGTAAATAATGTGATTCAATAGTAAATTATGTGAATCAATAGTTCTAGACATGTGAAAA
Source organism: Panax quinquefolius (assembly GCA_020205615.1). Classification (NCBI taxonomy): domain Eukaryota; kingdom Viridiplantae; phylum Streptophyta; class Magnoliopsida; order Apiales; family Araliaceae; genus Panax; species Panax quinquefolius. The sequence goes on from CM035151.1 coordinate 74,714,124, forward strand.
TACGAATTACAGTATAGTACCTCCATCTATACCTCCATTTTTAACTTAGTCATGCAAGTATTATCAATCTTGCACCAACTCCCCTAATAGTAACAAGAATATGAAACAATAGTATACACATGTGAACAAATAGTTATAATCATGTGAAATAATAGCAATCAATTGCTCATTTATCCGGTTAAATACCCGATTGGTCAATATAACCTCCAGACATCAATTATTATCGAAATAATTGTCGATTTTGACTAACACAATAATTCCAACACAATGAAAACATTTTTATCAAAAATATAAATTTTAAAGTTTGACTTTTCCCGAAAAAGTCAACTGTTGACTTTTTGACCAAATAGTGAATTCCGGAAAATTTTGTGTTTATAGACTATTTTTACTAATTTCATCATTCCGGACTCAAATATCACGTCCGCGTCTCCAAATTCAACTCCGAACATAACCAGGTCGTTCCCAGGAAAGAGGGGGCTTTCCAATAAGGATTTCTCCCTATTAGCGCAATTAGGTGACCAAACCTCTCCTTGACAGAACTTCTAGACATTGTAAATATTGCAATTTAATAATATGAATAACTTTGTCGTCTCAATTATTGATTTAATAAAATAACATATTATGTAGATGATACTATGACAATAATCGAATCAATAATATGAGAGATATGATGCAACAATTACTGTAGCAATAATTGATTATAACTGAGTGACTTCTCACGTAAGAATCAATAATCAATACCGTGTGGTACTATGCAACCACGCATATTACTGTACTTTTACTACCGGGTAGTTTAACAGTTAACGGTAAAACTTTCGTCGTTATTTTTATAAAGTGTTTTTGTCGTTTTCTCAATCCGACAATAATTCCGTTGTGGGGGTCCACCAATGGTTGAGCCGTTGTACGAATATTCCCTGTTAAAACGAATATTCCCCAACCAATCAAATATTATATAACAACTTACGTACTTTGCAAAATTTGTAAATATTACCCACAACTATAACATTATATCAAATCCACACCATAATATTCAAAAATATATTTCGAGAAAATTTAATCTTTATTCAAAAAGTTGGGGTCTTACAGTTGTAATCAAAGAAGTATAAACAGTTCTAAATCTGTCATTTGAATTGAAATAAGAGTCACTATGAACTGAGTAGTCACTATGAACTAAGAATTCCTGCTAGAATTAACAGTATTTCATTGACAATTCAATATAAACAAGTACAATAGGTGATCAGCCTATAGTACCCTACGTTATGCATAACATTTAAACATGTTGTTCACACGTGTGTTGGTTTCCCAATATAGTATATATCCCCTTTTATGAGGGTTGTTCATCTCAACAGATTATAAGAGTCTGCACTAAGGCAATTGGTTTGGATATCTTTCTAACACATGATATTAGTCTAGCCGAATCAAATGGCTTAAACAGATTCATAATGCATTTAGGAACAATTTATAAGTTCAACGATTGCAACATGATTCAAAGAATATAATTTAAATTAAATTTCAGAATATGAATAATAATGTGTACAAGTACATATATTTGCTCAATGTATATATGGTTGATATAACAACAATTCAAAACTTTCACAATATCTAAAGTTGTGTAAGTTAGGGAACTTGCCTTTCGCATAATTTATCAAACTATATCTCAATGTCATTTCAATGTCCTATAGTATTATAGTTATGTATATATACATGTTCATTAGTACAAGCTTGATACTTAAAACCAACAATCTTACACACCTATATACGTATGATCAATCACGCATATCATATACACACATTTTGACATATATTTGATATACCAAAAAACCATATAATTGTAATTTTACTCTTGCGTTTATCTTTAAAAGTTTCATCTAGAAACTTTGTAGAAACTTGTTCAATTTTAATTTCGTATTGACATCACATTTTGAATACTTAAAAAACTACTTTAATCATGTGTTATAGCTTGGGACATAAATGTATACATGCTACACGGTTCAGACTAAAGTTTTATAAAATCAAACTGGAATGGCATGTAGTGTGACCGCCCTACATTCAGACCAAAGTTGAGCTTTTCATTAGACAAATTAATCTTAGCATACCATGACATTGATATATACCACATTCACATGCTCATAGGTCTTTGGGCTAGGTTTGGTTTCTCCTAGTTATTCCATTATTTATTATTATGTTGGAATAACCTGTCTATGCAAAGTACCGCATAAATGGTGAAATTCTTTTGTTATTCCATTCTTTGTTATTCTGTTGGAATAACCTATCTGTGCGGTCTATCGCATGCCTGGTGAATTCTATTGTTATTCCATTCTTTATTATTCTGTTGGAACATCATGTATGTGTGGATTACGCATGACCTGGTTCCATTCTTTATTATTCCGTTGGAACATCCTGTCTGTGCAGATTATGCATGACCTGGTTCCATTCTTTATTATTCTATTGGAATATCCTATCTGTGCGGGTTACGCATGACCTGGTTCCATTTTTATTATTCTGTTAGAATAACCTGTATGTGCGGATTATGCACGCCTGGTGAATTCTTCTGTTATTCCATTCTTTATTATTCTGTTGGAATAATCTGTCTACGTGGATTACCGCATGGTGGCAAAAATCCATTTGCGGTTTCATATATTCTATTATACTCATTTGGTTAAAGTTTTGGCTTCTATACTCCATGAAATTAGTGGAATATCCTTGATATTTGCGCTTCATCCAGTATCTTTTTATGGAAATATTCTTTTGAACATTCTTGAATTTTACTCCACAAAACAGTATCATGTTGACAATTTGGACGTTATTGAGTTTAGTATAAATTAACTTATAAATCTTTAAAATTTATTCTTAAACTTGTTTTATTGAATTGTCATCATCCTCATGCTTATATTATGTTGAAAGTCATCTGTGGCCTGTAGTGCTTAGATGGACTTGGTATGATTATGACCAGGGATTATTCGGTATAATCATGACCGTAATGTTACAAATGATGTGGTAAAAATTCTCATTAGCCGTAGTGCATTGATGGACAGTTGTTGGCATGATCATGACCGTTGATGAATACACGAATATCCTTGGCCCGTAGTGCATTGAAAATATGTGGTCGATAATCTTGATGGATATCCTTGGTCAGTAAAGGGGATGATGTGGTTTATTTATTAAGCTGAGTCTCAGCAATAAAAGTGATGAAAAACCTTTTAAATCATAGAAGATAGTAGATTTTATTCTCTATTTGACTCTTCTAATGGATTGCTTGTTCCGCTGCAGTTAAACTTGATGTTTATTATATTTTATCAGTTTAACACTGTTGAAGGCTAACGATAAATTATTCTGCATTATCTTAGTCATAATATTTCTTACTGGGCTAGTTGAGCTCACCATTTCTTTCACTGTTCTCTTGAGAAAATGAGAACGTAGCTGGGACTAGTCGGGGAACGAAGTGACGGTCCAGATGATAGCATTAGTAGTCCTCACTATTCTGTTAAATAGTATGACAATAAATGTAATGAGGTCTCCATTGAGTGTGGATATTGTCTAGATGACAATATTCTTATTAAAACTCTTAGTTATGTCTTGTCGTATTCTACACGACAGTTGTATTATTAAGTTGTATTTGAATTTTGTACCATTTATTTGGCGACTCAAGATGGGTGATGTATACCTATTTTGGGGGCGTCACAGTTGGTATCAAAGCTTAGGGATATGATCACTGGCTAAGATGTGAGACTAGAACTAGGAGGGGAGAGACGGGGAATTCCTTCGCTAGTATGACCTACCTAAGTTTATTTGGTATTTAATTGGTCGGTCAGAGTATAGGGATAATATGTTACATGTCAATTAACCTTTGTTTAGTGGCAATATCTAAAAATGACATCTGAGAATGTTGAGAATATCAATGGAGCACAGGAGACCGTTGAGTCTCCACATATCAATAATTAGGATAATGTGCATCAGGAAGGAGACAATCCTCATGCAAACAACAACACTGACCAAATGATGAATGATGGAATGTTCAGAGGCTTTATGCAATTCATGCAACATCAGGCGAGAGCGGCTCCTGTCCAAAATATAGGTGGAAACACTGGAAACTCTCGGATGGTCACCGCTAAACAGTTCAAGGAGCTGGGACCACCAGAGTTTATTGGAGAGCCAAAACCACTTAAGGCGGAGACGTGAATAAAGCAGATCACTAAGATATTTGATGTCTTGGGATGCTCCGAGGAGCAAAAGGTTCCCTTTGCCACCTTTATGTTGCGAGGAGAGGCAGATTATTGGTGGGAATCGGTAAAGTGTACTCAACTTGCCGCATTGAAGATGTCTTGGGAGAAGTTCCAAGAACTATTCAACGACAAGTACTTTCCCGAAAGTATTCGTCACATGAAAGAGGTAGAGTTCATCAAGTTGGAGCAGAACAATATGAATGTGTCGCAGTACGAAGCTAAGTTTGCCGAGTTGTCCTGATTTGCGTCTCACTTGGTTGATAATGAGGAAAGAATGACGCGGATGTTTCTAAGAGGTTTGAAACCCGAGATACGTCAATATCTAATTTCTCATAAACTGTGTTTGTATTCAGATGTTGTAAATAGGGCTCAGTTATTGGAGCGGGATAACGAGTCAACTCAACCAAGAGAAAGCAACCGGCAAAATGATAATACCAGTGGTAGCAGTCATCGAAGCGGTGACAACAAACGTGGAGGGAATCAACATGCCAGAAATGGAAACCACTTCGGTGGTAATCATGGCCAAGACAATAAGAATGGACATTTCAAGAAGAAGAGATTCAACAATGATGGAAAGACGTCAACATCAGCACCAATGGTTAAGGAAGGAGAACGACCACCTATCATATGCTTAAAATACGGAGGGGAGGGACATATCAGCCCAAACTGCGCGATGCCATCCAAAGCGTGTTATAATTGTGGAAGAGAAGGTCACCTAGCCCGATTTTGTCGTGCACCGAAGACAAGTCCAGTTGGAACGGTGACACAAAATACCGTTTCAGACAAGTCAAAACCAGTAGTTCAAGGGAGAGCTTTTGTTGTGACCTCCCAGAAAGCAAGGAACCCGAACGAGGTCATCACGGGTAAGCTTATCATAAACTCTAGCGAAGTCTATACCTTATTTGATACCGATTCTACCCAATCTTTTATTTCTCCTACTTGCTTTCAACGATTAAATTTGACTCCAAAATAATTAGACTTTGACTTATCTGTGGAAACTCCGTTGGGAGAAACCTTCATTACATCCGCTATTTATAAGTCTTGTTTGGTTCAAATCGGTACCCTCACATTACCTGTCGATCTTATTTCATTTAAAAAACTTGCATTTGATGTGATTCTAGGGATTGATTGGTTAACTACTCATCATGCACAAATTGATTATTTTCTTAAGGTTGTTAGCTTTCATATTCCTAACCAACCTATTTTACGAATTCAAGCAACCAAACCATTAAAATCAATCACTGTCATCTCAAGCCATAAAGCTATTCATTTATTGAAAAAGGGATGTCAAACTTTCTTAGCTCATGTCACAGATTTAAACAAAAATACGTCAGATTTGAATGATATTTCTATTGTTAATAAATTTCCTGACGTATTCCTTGAAGAACTTCCTGGCCTACCAACAGAGCGTGAAATTGAATTTTGTATCGACCTGGAACCCGGTACAAAACCTATTTCCAAAGCCCCATATCGAATGGCTCCTATTGAACTTCAGGAGTTAAAGACCCAATTGCAGGAATTGTTAGGCATTGGTTTCATTCGTCCTAGTACGTCTCCTTGGGGTGCTCTTGTTCTATTCGTGAAGAAGAAAGATGGGAGTATCCGACATTGTATTGACTACCGGGAATTGAACCATGTCACCATCAAGAATAGGTATCCATTACCTCGCATTGATGACCTGTTTGACCAGTTACAAGGAGCATAATTCTTTTTCAAAGATCGATCTTCATTCTGGATATCATCAGCTAAAGGTTAAAACTAAGGATATTCCAAAGACTGCCTTCAGAACTCGGTACGGGCACTATAAATTTTTAGTCATGTCTTTTGGATTGACTAATGCTCCTGCTGCCTTCATGGATATGATGAACCGAGTATTCAAGGAATATTTGGATCACTTTGTGGTCGTCTTTATTGATGACATCCTCATATATTCCAAAAGCCGTGAAGATCATGAACAACACTTGAGGTCGATGCTCCAAAAGCTTCGTGAAAACAAGCTTTATGCCAAGTTGAAGAAATATGAGTTCTGGCTTGAGGAAGTAGCATTCCTTGGGCACGTAGTATCAAGTCATGGAATATCTGTTGACCCGGCAAAGATTGAAGCTATTCAAAGCTGGGAGAAACCTAAATCAGTGACCGAAGTACGTAGCTTTCTCGGATTAGTTCGTTATTATCGGAGATTCGTGGAAGGGTTTTCTCGAATCGCTACTCCATTAACTCAGCTGACTCGAAAAGATATAAAATTCGGTTGGAGCGTGGAATGTGAGAAGAGTTTTCAAGAACTCAAGAGGAGACTCATTTTAGCACCTGTTCTGACAATACCATCTGGCTCAGAGGGATTTGTCATCTACAGTGATGTCTCGGGCAAAGGGTTAGGATGTGTTCTCATGCAACATGGGAAAGTCATAGCCTATGCCTCTCGACAACTCAAAGAATATGAGAGGAATTATCCTACTCATGATCTAGAGTTGGCAGCTGTTGTCTTCGCACTTAAAATTTAGAGGCATTACTTGTATGGGGAGAAAGTGGAGATCTTTACGGATCATAAAAGCCTCAAATATTTCTTCACCCAAAAAGAACTCAACATGCGGCAACGACGTTGGCTTGAACTATTGAAAGATTATGATCATACCATCCAATACCATCCTTGAAAAGCGAACGTGGTAGCTGACGCATTGAGTAGAAGATCATATGCGGATACGAGTGCGATATTGTCAACGCAAAGGCCCATTTTGTGTGACTTGAAAATGATGGAGATAGAGTTAAAGACTCCAGGGACCCATGTGATGATGGAGAATATACGAGTAGAACCAACTTTAATCAATAAAGTTAAAGCTGCTCAAACTATAGACATGGAGCTGATGCATATGAGGAAGAAAGTGCAAGAAGGTGCTATTTCGGAAGCAAGAATCAATGAAGAAGGAATACTTCGAGTCAACTCTAGACTTTGTGTTCTTAACGACCCTGATTTAAAGTATAAAATCATGATGGAGGCGCACAACACACCGTTTGTAATCCAACCTATGAGTACCAAAATGTATCATGATCTTTGACATACATTTTTGTGGAGCAATATGAAGAGAGAGATAGCGGAGTTTATCTCAAGGTGTCTAACTTGTCAACGAGTTAAGGCGGAGCATCAAGTACCAAAAGGTCCATTGCAACCACTTGAAATTCCAGAATGGAAGTGGGAGCACATTACCATGGATTTCGTTACCGGTCTTCCTAAGGTTTCTCAAGACATAGATGCGATTTGGGCCATTGTTGATAGATTGACCAAGTCTGCTCATTTCTTACCGATACGAGAAACTTATACACTTGAACATCTTGCTCGTATATACATAAGCGAGATTGTAAAGGCGCATGGCATGCCGAGTATCCATAGTTTTGATCGAGACCCAAGATTCACTTCAAGATTTTGGGTTAGTTTGCAAAAAGCTATGGCCCGCAGATTCTGATTTTGCTTTCAGATATCATCCTCAGACGGACGGGATGTCGGAGAGGACTATTTAAACTCTTGAAGATCTATTAAGACTCTGTGTCCTTGACTTCAAGGGAAGTTGGGACAAGTTCTTACCATTGGTGGAGTTTTCCTACAACAATAGTTATCAAGCAAGTATTGGCATGGCTCCATTCGAGGCATTGTATGGTAGAAAGTGTCGTTCTCCAGTATGCTGGGATGAGGTGGGTGAAGCAACGTTGTTGGGACCGGAGTTGGTACGTATGACTACGAAAAAGATTCAAACGATCCGACAACGTATAAAAACCTCACAAGATAGACAAAAGAGTTATGATGATCTTCATCGAAAGGACGTAGAATTCGATATTGGAGATCATGTGTTGTTGCGTGTTGCTCCATAGAAAGGAGTTACGAGATATGGAAAGAGAGAAAAGCTCAATCCTCGATTCATTGGCCCATTTTTAATCCTCGATCGAGTAGGAACTGTGGCCTATAGACTCGCTTTACCGCCAAGTATATCTCGTGTTCATAACATTTTTCACATATCTATGTTACGTAAATATGTGAAAGACCCGCACCACATTATTGAGTTAGAACCGGACGAAATAGCGGAAGATTTAACATATGAAGAGGTTCCTGTTAAAATCTTGGATAAGAAAGAACATGTTCTACGCTCCAAGGTTATACCTCAAGTCAAAGTTTTGTGGAAGAACCACGATGTTGAGGAAATGACCTGGGAGTTAGAATCTGAAATGAAATCAAGGTATCCTTACCTCTTCGACATACCAGGTATGTACCCTAATTTCGAGGGCGAAATTTCATAAGAAGGGGAGGTTGTAAGACCCCAACTTTTATGAATAAAGATGAATTTTCTATAAATATCATTTTTGAATATTATGGAATGAATTTGATATAATGTTATAGTTGTGGGTAATATTTATAAATTTTGCAAAGTACGCAAGTTGTTATATAATATTCGATTAGTCGGGAAATATTCGTTTTAACATGGAATATTCGTACAACGACACAATCATTGGTGGACCCCATAATGGAATTATTATCGGATTGAGAAAATAACAAAAATACTTTATGAAAATAATGGCGAAAGTTTTACCGTTAATTGTTGAAACACCCGGTGTTAAAAGTACAGTAATACGCGTGGTTGCATAGTAGCACACGGTATTGATTTTTGATGCTTACGTGAGAAGTCACTCAGTTTTGTTCAATTATTGCTACAATAATTGCTGCATAGTATCTCACATTATTTGATTCAATTATTGTCAATATTTTATATATTATTAAATCAATAATTGAGATGACAAAGTTATTAATATTATTATTTGCAATATTAACGATGTCTAGAAGTTCTGTCAAAGAGAGGTTTGGTCACCTAATTGCGGGCCAATAGGGAGAAATCTTTATTGGAAAGTCCCATCTTTCCTGGGAATGACCTGGTCGATTAATATTGTTAATTATAATAATGATGATAAAGTTTATTTTATTATTATTATAAATGTAATAAAACAGAAAACTTTTTATATAAAACAGACTACTTTTGTAAAGTTATTTGTTTTATTAGATTTTAAATAGAATATATTATATTTTATTATGAATAGTGTTTGCATAGTAAAATCTTTTTATATAAAATGAATACTTTTATAAAGTTATTTATTTTATTAGATTTTAAATAGAATATATTATATTTTATTATGTATAGTATTTGCATAAGTATACTGCATAGTGTTTGCATAGTAAAACTTTTTATATAAAACAGAATACTTTTTATAAAGTTTTGTTTTATTTGATTATAAATAAAATATATTATATTTTATTGCATAGTGCAACATAGTATCCTTTCCATTCTCCTATAAATAGGATGCTTAGTTAGAATTGAAAATCACACCAGAAATTTAGAGAATTCTTCTTCTATAATCTTGAACGTATTTCTTTAGAGTTTTAAGAAGCTTTGAGCGTAGAAAATAGTATAAGTTTTCTTCAAGAATATCCTCGCCCTACTAGTCAAAATACTCTTCTTTTTAATGTAAGGGGTATTATTATTTCGTATTCATGAAGAGAGTTATTTTCTTTCAATACTCGTAAGGGTTGTTATTCCATTCTTTATTATTATGTTGGAATAACATGTCTATGCAAAGTACCGCATACATGGTAAAATTCTTTGGTTATTTCATTCTTTGTTATTCTGTTGGAATAACCTGTCTGTGCGGTCTATCGCATGCCTGGTGAATTCTGTTGTTATTCCATTCTTTATTATTCTACTGGAACATCCTGTTTGTGCGGATTACGCATGACCTGGTTCCATTCTTTATTATTTTGTTGGACCATCATCACATGCATGCGGATTACGCGTGACTGGTTCTATTCTTTATTATTACATTGGAATATCACATGCAATGCGGGTTACGCATGACCTGGTTCCATTTTTATTATTCTGTTAGAATAACCTGTATGTGCAGATTACGCATGCCTAGTGAATTCTTCTTTTATTCCATTCTTTATTATTCTGTTGGAATAATCTATTTACGTGGATTACCGCATGGCGGCTGATAAGTAGGTTTTATACCTATTTATTCGGTATCTATTACTTGAATTATTTGCTTAATCTCATGTTTCATAGTTACTTTTCATGCATTTTGTGTTCGTTTTGTAGATTATATGCTTGGGAGTTGAAATCACAAAGAATTGGTATGAAATCGCTAAGAAAAGCAATCCGGACATCGTTTGCACTTTCATGTTCATTTTATGTTCTTGGCATGGAACTTGGATTATATTGTAGAGCTTCTTCTTAGTCTTTTGGAACATCTTGAATCATTCCAATCGGAGTTCGGATGCAAGAGTAATGATCTTTGTACCAACGGACGTCGACCGTCACTGTTTTGGGTGGCCATTTGCATAGCAGTCACTTCAAGCCCAATTTCTACCTTCATCTGTTCGTTATTTCTAAATTCTCAAAGAATGAAAGTTGTAGATCTCGTCGATATCTTCGATTTGATAGGTTGCAGGCCTCGTAACTCTTTCTGGATCAAAAGTTAATGTAGTTTTCCCAAAGGATGTCAGAGCAGAAAAGTTTCCTTCACAAAACCACCGCCGAGGTGGGCGTACTAGCTCCAAAGCAGGCCCCTAGCCCACCGGAGCGGGCCCAAAACAAGCCTAGACCCCCGCCGAGGCAGGGGCATGCACATAAAATGCGAGAAATTGCGAATTTTGGTCCAATTTGAGTCCGGGAAGGATTGTTTCGATCCGATTGACACAAGGACTTCCAAGAGGACTTAAAGACATATAAAGAGACTTATAAAAGGAGGAGAATCACAAGGATTAGGGGAGATTAGACAAGATAGAGGATTCAATTAGATTAGAATAGAGTAAATTAGATCAAAATCATAGTTCTAATGAGTTTTGGAGAATGAAGCAACTTGGAGACCATTGAAGATTCAAAGTTGGAGCAAGGAGGGAGCTTCAAATCTACAGACAATAGATTCTATCTTCTTATCTTCTTCTATCTTTATCTTTTAATGATTATTCAATTGTGGATTTTTAGTTTTAATTCAATAATCATGAACTAATTCTTTGTTTGAGATTACAATGGATCATATTGTGTAGTTTATTTTAATATGCTTCGCTATCAATTATTATGTTCTATTGTGAGGATTGTCTATTGTGATTTGGACTTAATTGTTTAATTATTTAGCTAACGATTACCGTGATAATCTATATGAACTCGAGAAATGAAGTATTGATTTAGATCTTATCATGCTAGCATGTGTTTTTGATTTCTGCTTAGATGGAATTCATGATTCATGTTTAGGATAGAGATATGCCTTTACGCCATATGTTATCTTATAGAGAACTTGTGCTTTAAATCCTTTTTAAATGTAATTCACATAGAGATATAGTGGATTAGTTAATTAGGGTGTCTTGCTTAATTCTATCATCTGTGGATTTAAGTTAGTATGTGTATTATGCATCGAGAGGTGGTTTTATCTGCTTTAGTGTTCTTGATTAACAATTCAGGATATAAAATAATTGATGAGAAGTGTGTTAACTTAAATGAAGCAATAAGTGAAGTTGTGATCTTAAATCTCCATAATCTTAATTTAACTAGTGGAATTTAATAGTAGTTTAATTTATATAATTTGAAATTCATTCGTTTAAATAAGATTAAATTGGTTACGGGTTAGTACTTGGTGATTTTTATTAAACAATTCCTCGTGGGAATGATACTCTACTTTCACTTTATTACTTGTTGACCACGTATACTTGTGTGTTGTGCGTAATTAGATTTTACCCAACAAGTTTTTTTGGCTCTGCTGTTGGGGAATTAGTTTAATATAATTTTTGCCAATATTAGCTTCAATCAAATTAGTCTTAATTTAAATACTTTTTTCTTTTTATTTAATTCCTTCCTATTTTTCTTTCTTTTTCGGTACCATGGATGGATTAATTATCAATGGTATATTTGAATATGACTCAAACCAAGGGGAGCGGGATTGATGGACTCAATGTATTTTACGCATTATTAGCACAACTTGAGACATTTTCGAGGAGGTTGGACGTTATTGGTTCCCAACGTTCTCGAAGGATAGCGATTAATTGCAATTATTATCTTTGGTAATCATCTGAGTCATCAATGCACCGTTAGTTTTGGGCCGGGATAACCCGGTGGTGAATACCTCAACGATTATACATATGCTAATTATCAACAAGTTTGGGGGTATCACCCGAATTCATCATGGAGTGATACTTATGAAGACCAATACTACGCTCCAAATCCAACATTCACACCGGAATTTTCATGTCCACCTCCATTGCTACAAGAAGAAAAGCCAAATCTGAGGGATGTAATATTGAAGGGCATAGCAAACCTAGAGGAGATGAGGATTAGCCAAGAGTTTTCAACCCAAAATTTTAATAATCGGATGGAACAACTCGTCATTACCTCAACCAATGGTCCTCAATACATGGCTTCAGAGATTGAGACAAATAATTCAAGGTTGGAGGAATTGTTGTCCAAGTTCGTAGCATCAAATGAGGAGATGAGGATTAATCAAGAGCGATTAATTCAGAATCAAGAGCGGTTAATTCAGAATCAATTCAAAATCTGCAGAATAAGATGGATCAAATGCTCAAAGCCTTGAACAATTGTCCTCAAAACAATTGGTGTTATAACGAGGATTCCGAGATTGATGAAGTGCCCAAACCAAATCTACAACTGGATGAGACACGAGATGTTGAAAAAGAGGAGAAAAGTGGGGATGAACTAACTATGAGTACTAACGAGGATGAGCCGATGTTACTAATGCCTCAAGTGCCTTTTCCACTAAAGTTCAAGGATCCGGTTAGATTTGCAAAACCTTTTCCGCTACTTAGTAGTCATATCGTTTCGTGAAGCTCTTGATGACATAAGAGCGAAAGTACAATTTTGAATCCATGGTGGGACGAGAAAGAGAAGATGAGCGAAGAGCCCATTGTGTGTGACAAGCTTCCATGCCCCAAAGTGATCACATACACAATGGAGAAAACACCTAGCTGTGGGACATTCTTGATTGAGAGCATACCAAATCAGAGCATGCTAGGTGACTTTGATGCATTGACCATCACAAATGGGAACCTACCAAAAGCTATATTATTTCCGATGGATGGAGGGTTCCTCAATTACCGAAGAGGAATTGGATAGCGTTGACCAGACAAAGTCAGGCTGAAAGACTATAATTCAAGCGCTAACTGGGAGGCAACCCAAGAATTTTTATATTTATATGCTTTACTAGTTTATTTAGTAGATAGGAATTAATTTGCTTATTAAGTTCTCTTACCAATCCAAGTGATATTCTAATCCATGTTGTCTCTCTTTATTGCAGGTATTGGAGGTTCAATGGATAGGAAAATGATCGTTGCCGCCATCGCCACTATCCCTTCACGCTTAGTTGATTACAAGGAAGTTCTCTTCTACTTAGTTCTATATTCTTACAATGAGGACATTGTAATTGCTAAGTTTGGGGGAGTTTAGTTTAGTTCATTATTGCATGTTTAGTTTCATGTTTATGTTATGTTATTTTGCATATGTTAGGTTCATTAGGTGTGCATTCATGTAGTACAACTTGCATAAGTAGTTGCATAGAGTATAAGTTTAAATAGCATTATATTCAGTTCTTAAAAAAAATTCAAAAAAAAATTATTAGTTAGTTACTATGTTCATCTTGCATGATTCCAGCTGTTAGATAGTTACAGTTTATTTTGGCCAATGATGAGATTGGAATTGGGTAGACAAGTATAGTACTGACTATTAGAGCTTAGATGTGATTTCTTGTTATGAATTGAGTCTTTTTCTGTTTGAAACTGGTATAATAAGGATGGCGCAGTAAAAACAACTTGTTGAATGATTGAGTTTAAATTGATACATAATGGAATTCTAAAGGATAACACTAGTTTAAATAAGAGAATGACAAAGATAGGCAGTGAAGGCGAAGAATTAGGTAAGAACCTAAGTTTGGGGGGAAAAGTGGGGTATATAAGCTTTAAAAAAATGATATTGAGTTGAATAAATTGAGTCATGTGGTGGGTCGAGAAGAAGCGTGAAATGCACTCCTCATAAACACAGGCGTGAGATGGAGCGTAAAACGCACTCACTATTCAAAAAAAAGAAAAAAAAGAATAAATAAAACAGGAAATAAGAGCAAAAAGCCCCCGTGGATGAAAAATAAAGCATAAGTATCTCATGTTGACCCTCGATATTGGTAATTGTTTGATTTTAGTTGGATCTAGCTTATTTTTTGGATTTTTTTAGTTTACACTGAATGATGCCTTCGAAGAGACTTGTTATGTGTTAAATTTGATTTTATATCAGTTAACATTGTTGTAGAGCACACACACACTATATTCCTGATAGTAGTCTAAGATTTGATGATTGATTGAGAAGTTACTGATGAGTTCTGATATGATGTATTATCGTGTTTACTTGATTTTTCTAAAGCCAGTTGAATAAACTTGTTTCTATCATTACTGCTGGATTCGTAGGCATGTAGATTAGTTGCATTGCATTGCATTATTGTTTTGTGTTTTTGCTTGAGGACAAGTAAAGGTTTAAGTTTGGGGGTATTTGATAAGTAGGTTTTATACCTACTTATCCGGTATCTATTACTTGAATTATTTGCTTAATCTCATGTCTCATAGTTACTTTTCATGCATTTTGTGTTCATTTTGTAGATTATATGCTTGGGAGTTGAAATCACAAAGAATTGGTATGAAATCGCAAAGAAAAGAAATCCGGACATCGTTTGGGCTTTCATGTTCATTTTATGTTCTTGGCTTGGAACTTAGATTACATTGTAGAACTTCTTCTTAGCTTTCTGGAACATCTTGAATCATTCCAATCGGAGTTCGGATGCAAGAGTAATGATCTTTGTACCAACGGACGTCGAACGTCACTGTTTTGGGTGGCCATTTGCATAGCAGTCAATTCCAGCCCAATTTCAACCTTCATCTGTTCGTTATTTCTAAATTCTCAAAGAATGAAAGTTGTAGATCTCGTCGATATCTTCGATTTGATAGGTTGTAGGCCTCGTAACTCTTTCCGGATCAAAAGTTAATGTAGTTTTCCCAAAGGACGTCAGAGCAGAAAAGTTTCCTTCACAAAACCGCCGTCGAGGTGGGCGTACCAGCTCCAAAGCAGGCCCCTAGCCCACCAGAGCGGGCCCAAAACAAACCTAGACCCCCCGTGGGGGGGGCATGCCCAGAAAATGCGAGAAAATGCGATTTTTGGTCCAATTTGAGTTCGGGAAGGATTGTTTCGATCCGATTGACACAAGGACTTCCAAGAGGACTTAAAGACATATAAAGAGACTTATAAAAGGAGGAGAATCACAAGGATTAGAGGAGATTAGACTAGATAGAGGATTCAATTAGATTAAAATAGAGTAAATTAGATCAAAATCATAGTTCTAATGAGTTTTGGAGAATAAAGCAACTTGGAGACCATTGAAGATTCAAAGTTGGAGCAACGAGGGAGCTTCAAATCTACAGACAATAGATTCTATCTTATTATCTTCTTCTATCTTTATCTTTTAATGATTATTCAATTGTGGATTCTTAGTTTTAATTCAATAATCATGAACTAATTCTTTGTTTGAGATTACAATGGATCATATTGTGTAGTTTATTTTAATATGCTTCGCTATCAATTATTATGTTCTATTGTGAGGATTGTCTATTGTGATTTGGACTTAATTGTTTAATTGCCTAGCTAACGATTACCGTGATAATCTATACGAACTCGATAGATGAAGTATTAATTTAGATCTTATCATGCTAGCATGTGTTTGTGATTTCTGCTTAGATGGAATTCATGATTCATGTTTAAGATAGAGATATGCCTTTACGCCATATGTTATCTTATAGAGAACTTGTGCTTTAAATCCTTTTTAATTGTAATTCACATAGAGATATAGTGGATTAGTTAATTAGGGTGTCTTGCTTAATTCTATCATCTGTGGATTTAAGTGAGTATGGGTATTATGCATCGAGAGGTGGTTTTTTCTGCTCTAGTGTTCTTGATTAACAATTCAGGATATAAAATAATTGATGAGAAGTGTGTTAACTTAAATGAATCAATAAGTGAAGTTGTGATCTTAAATCTCCGTAATCTAAATTAACTAGTGGAATTTAATAGTAGTTTAATTTATATAATTTGAAATTCATTCGTTTAAATAAGATTAAATTGGTTACGGGTTAGTACTTGGTGATTTTTATTAAACAATTCCTCGTGGGAACGATACTCTACTTTCACTTTATTACTTGTTGACTGCGTATACTTGCGTGTTGTGCGTAATTAGATTTTACCCAACAAGTTTTGGCGCGTGAATTCTTGGGGAATTAGTTTAATATATTTTTGCCAATATTAGCTTCAATCAAATTAGTCTTAATTTAAACATTTTTTTTCTTTTTATTTAATTCTCTTCCTATTTTTCTTTCTTTTCAGGTACCATGGATGGATTCAATTATCAAAGGCCATATTCGAGTATGACTCAACGAGGGGAGCGGGATTGATGGACTCAATGTATTTTTCGCATTATCGGCACAACTTGAGACACTTTCGAGGAGGTTGGACGACGTTCTTTGCGATTAATTGCAATTATTGTCTTTGGTAATCATCCGAGTCATCAATGCACCATTAGTTTTGGTAGGGATAACGGTGGTGAATACCTCAACAATTATACATATATGCTAATTATCATCAAGTTTGGGGTATCACGGAATTCATCATGGAGTATACTTATGAAGACCAATACTACGCTCCAAATCCAACATTCACATCGAATTTTCATGTCCACCTCCATTGCCACAAGAAGAAAAGCCAAATCGAGGGATGTAATATGAAGGGCAAGGCATAGCAAACCTAGAGGAGATGAGGATTAGCCAAGAGTTTTCAACCCAAAATTTTAATAATCAGATGGAACAACTCGTCACTACCTCAACCAATGGTCCTCAATACATGGCTTCAGAGACTGAGACAAATAATTCAAGGTTGGAGGAATTGTTGTCCAAGTTCGTAGCATCAAATGAGGAGATGAGGATTAATCAAGAGCGGTTAATTCAGAATCAAGAGCAGTTAATTCAAAATCAAGAGATATCAATTCAAAATCTACAGAATCAGATGGATCAAATGCTCAAAGCCTTGAACAACTATCCTCAAAACAATTGGCTTTATGACATGGATGATTAGAGATTGATGAAGAACCCGAACCAAATCTACAACTGGATGAGACACGAGATGTTGAAAAAGAGGAGACAAGTGGGGATGAACTAACTATGAGTACTAACGAGGATGACCCAATGTTATTAATGCCTCAAGTGCCTTCTCCACCAAAATCAAAGGATCCGGTTAGATTTGCAAAACCTTTTCCACTAGGTAGTCATGTCGTCGGCGAAGCTCTTGATGACATAAGAGCGAGTACAATTTTGAATCCATGGTGGGACGAGAAAGAGAAGATAGACGAAGAGCCCATTGTGTGTGACAAGCTTCCATGCCCCAAAGTGATCACATACACAATGGAGAAAACACCTAGCTATGGGACGTTCTTGATTGAGAGCATACCCAATCAGAGCATGCTAAGTGACTTTGATGCATTGGCCATCACAAATGGGAATCTACCAAAAGCTATATTATTTCCGATGGATGGAGGGTTCCTCAATTACCGAAGAGGAATTGGATAGCGTTGACCAGACAAAGTCAGGCTGAAAGACTATAATTCAAGCGCTAACCGGGAGGCAACCCAAGAATTTTTATATTTATATGCTTTACTAGTTTATTTAGTAGATAGGAATTAATTTTCTTATTAAGTTCTCTTACCAATCCAAGTGATATTCTAATCCATGTTGTCTCTCTTAATTGCTGGTATTGGAGGTTCAATAGATAGGAAAATGATCGTTGCCGCCATCGCCACCATCCCTTCACGCTTAGTTGATTACAAGGAAGTTCTCTTCTACTTACTTCTATATTCGTACAATGAGGACATTGTAATTGCTAAGTTTGGGGGAGTTTAGTTTAGTTCATTATTGCATGTTTAGTTTCATGTTTATGTTATGTTATTTTGCATATGTTAGGTTGATTAGGTGTGCATTCATGTAGTACAACTGCATAAGTAGTTGCATAGTAGTATATAGTTTAAATAGCATTATATTAAGTTTCTTCTTAAAAAAATTAAAAAATCAAAAAAAAAAATTATTAGTTAGTTACTATGTTCATTTGCATGATTCCAAATTGTTAGATAATTTAAGTTTATTTTGTGATGATGAGATTGGAATTGGGTAGACAAGTATAATCTTGACTATTAGAGCTTTGATGTGATTTCTTGTTATGAAATGAGTCTTTTTTCATTTGAAACCGGTATAATAAGGATAGCACAATAAAAATAACATATTGAATGATTGAGTTTAAATTGATACATAATGGGATTCTAAAGGATAATACTAGTTTAAATAAGAGAATGACAAAGATATGGCGGTGAAAGGCGAAGAATTAGGTAGGAACATAAGTTTGGGGGAAAAGTGGTATATAATAAAAAAAAAAAAAATGATATTGAGTTGAATAAATTGAGTCCTGTGGTGGGTCGAGAAGAAGCATGAAATGCCGAGAGTGTGCTCCTCATAAACACAAAGGCGTAAGATGGAGCGTAAAACGCACTCACTATCCAAAGCCTAGTGGAAAAAAAAAAAAAAAAAAAGATTAAATAAAGCGGAAATAAGAAAAAAAGCCCCGTAGATGAAAAATAAAGCATAAGTATCCCATGTTGACCCTCGATATTGGTAATTGTTTGATTTTAGTTGGATCTAGCTTGTTTTTTGGATTTCTTGAGTTTACACTGTATGATGCCTTCGAAGAGACTTGTTATGTGTTAAATTTGATTTTATATCAGTTAACATTGTTGTTGAGCACACACACTATATTCGTGATAGCAGTTTAAGATTTGATGATTGATTGAGAAGTTACTGATGAGTTCTGATATGATGTATTATCGTGTTTACTTGATTTTTCTAAGTCCGGTTGAATAGACTTGTTTCTATCATTACTGCTGGATTCGTAGGCATATAGATTAGTTGCATTGCATTGCATTATTGTTTTGTGTTTTTGCTTGAGGACAAGCAAAGGTTTAAGTTTACGGGTATTTGATAAGTAGGTTTTATACCTACTTATCTGGTATCTATTACTTGAATTGTTTGCTTAATCTCATGTTTCATAGTTACTTTTCATGCATTTTGTGTTCGTTTTGAAGATTATATGCTTGGGAGTTGAAATCACAAAGAATTGATATGAAATCACAAAGAAAAGAAATCCGGACATCGTTTGGGCTTTCATGTTCATTTTATGTTCTTGGCTTAGAACTTGGATTAAATTGTAGAGCTTCTTCCTAGCTTTCCGGAACATCTTGAATCATTCCAATCAGAGTTCGGATGCAAGAATAATGATCTTTGTACCAACGGACGTCGAACGTCACTGTTTTGGGTGGCCATTTGCATAGCAGTCACTTCCAGCCCAATTTCTACCTTCATCTATTTGTTATTTCTAAATTCTCAAAGAATGAAAGTTGTAGATGTCGTCGATATCTTCGATTTGATAGGTAGCAGGCCTCGTAACTCTTCCCGGATCAAACGTTATGGCCATTTTCCCAAAGGACATCAGAGCAGAAAAGTTTCCTTCACAAAACCGTAGCCAAGGTGGGCGTACCAGCTCCAAAGCAGGCCCCTAGCCCGCCGGGGCGGGTCCAAAACAAGCCTAGACCCCCGTCGGCGCTGGGGTATGCCTAGAAAATGCGAGAAAATGAGAATTTTAGTCCAATTTAAGTCCGGGAAGGATTGTTTTGATCCGATTGCCACAAGGACTTCCAAGAGGACTTAAATACATATAAAGAGACTTATAAAAGGAGGATAATCACAAGGATTAGAGGAGATTAGACTAGATAGAGGATTCAATTAGATTAGAATAGAGTAAATTAGATCAAAATCATAGTTCTAATGAGTTTTGGAGAATGAAGCAACTTGGAGACCATTGAAGATTCAAAGTTGGAGCAAGGAGGGAGCTTCAAATCTACAGACAATAGATTCTATCTTCTTATCTTCTTCTATCTGTATCTTTTAATGATTATTCAATTATGGATTCTTAGTTTTAATTCAATAATCATGAACTAATTCTTTGTTTGAGATTACAATGGATCTTATTGTGTAGTTTATTTTAATATGCTTCGCTATCAATTATTATGTTCTATTGTGAGGATTGTCTATTGTGATTTGGACTTAATTTTTTACTTGCCTAGCTAACAATTACCGTGATAATCTATATGAACTCGAGAGATGAAGTATTGATTTAGATCTTATCATGATAGCATGTGTTTGTGATTTCTGCTTAGATGGAATTCAGGATTCGTGTTTAGGATAGAGATATGCCTTTACACCATATGTAATCTTATAGAAAACTTGTGCTTTAAATCCTTTTTAATTGTAATTCACATAGAGATATAGTGGATTAGTTAATTAGGGTGTCTTGCTTAATTCTATCATCTGTGGATTTAAGTGAGTATGGGTATTATGCATTGAGAGGTGGTTTTATCTGCTTTAGTTTTCTTGATTAACAATTCAGGATATAAAATAATTGATGAGAAGTGTGTTAACTTAAATGAAGCAATAAGTGAAGTTGTGATCTTAAATCTCCGTAATCTTAATTTAACTAGTGGAATTTAATAGTAGTTTAATTTATATAATTTGAAATTCATTCGTTTAAATAAGATTAAATTGGTTACGGGTTAGTACTTGGTGATTTTTATTAAACAATTCATCGTGGGAACGATACTCTACTTTCACTTTATTACTTGTTGACCACGTATACTTGCGTGTTGTGCATAATTAGATTTTACCCAACAAGTTTTTGGCGCCGCTGCCGGGGAATAAGTTTAATATAATTTTTGCCAATATTAGCTTCAATCAAATTAGTTTAAATTTAAACATTTTTTTCTTTTTATTTAATTCTCTTCCTATTTTTTTTTCTTTTCAAGTACCATGGATGGATTCACTTATCAAAGGCCATATTCGACTATGACTCAATCAAGGGGAGCGGGGATTGATGGACTCAATATAATTTCTGCATTATCAGCACAACTTGAGACACTTTCGAGGAGGTTGGACGTTCTTGTAGTTAATTGCCATTATTATGCTGGTAATCATCTGAGTCATCAATGCACCGTTAGTTTTGGGCCGGGACAACACGGTGGTGAATACCTCAACGATTATACATATGCTAATTATCAGCAAGTTTGGGGGTATCACCCGAATTCATCATAGAGTGTACTTATGGAGACCAATACTACGCTCCAAATCCAACATTCACACCGGAATTTTCATGTCCACCTTCATTGCCACAAGAAGAAAAGCCAAATCTGAGGGATGTAATATTGAAGGGCATAGCAAACCTAGAGGAAATGAGGATTAGCCAAGAGTTTTCAACCCAAAATTTTAATAATCGGATGGAACAACTCGTCACTACCTCAACCAATGGTCCTCAATACATGGCTTCAGAGACTGAGACAAATGATTTAAGGTTGGAGGAATTGTTGTCCAAGTTCGTAGCATCAAATGAGGAGATGAGGATTAATCAAGAGCGATTAATTCAGAATCAAGAGATATCAATTCAAAATTTGCAGAATCAGATGGATCAAATGCTCAAAGCGATACCCAACAAGTTTTTGGTGGGCAAAAATCCATTTGCGGTTTCATATATTCTATTATACTCAGTTGGTTAAAGTTTTGCCTTCTATACTCCATAAAATTAGTGGAATATCCTTGATATTTGCGCTTCATCCAGTATCTTTTCATGGAAATATTCTTCTGAGCATTCTTCAATTATACTCCACAAAACAGTATCATGTTGACAATTTGGACATTATTGAGTTCAGGATAAATTAACTTATAAATCTTTAAAATTTATTCTTGAACTTGTTTTATTGAATTGTCATCATCTTCATGCTTATATTATGTTGAAAGTCATCTGTGGCCTGTAGTGCATAGATGGACTTGGTATGATTATGACCAGGGATTATTCGGTATAATCATGACCGTGATGTTACAAATGATGTGGTAAAAATCCTCATTGGCCGTAGTTCATTGATGGACAGTTGTTGGCATGATCATGACCATTGATGAATACACGAATATCCTTGGCCCATAGTGCATGGATAATTTGTGGTCGTGATACTGATGGATATCCTTGGTAGTAGTCTTGAGGATGATGTGGTTTATTTATTAAGCTGAGTCTCAGTGATAAAAGTGATGAAAAACCTTTTAAATCATAGAAGATAGTAGATTTTATTCTCTACTTGACTCTTCTAATGGATTGCTTGGTCCGCTACAGTTAAACTTGATGTTTATTATATTTTATTGGTTTAACACTATTGAAGGCTAACGATAAATTATTCAACATTATCTTAGTCATAATATTTCTTACTGGGCTAGTTGAGCTCACCCTTTCTTTCACTGTTCTCTTGAGAAATGAGAAGCGTGGTTTGGGATTAGTCGGGAGCGGAGTGGCGATCCGGATGATAGCATTAGTAGTCCTCACTATTCTGTTAAATAGTGTGACAATAAATATAATGAGGACTCCATTGAGTGTGGATATTGTCTAGATGACAATATTCTTGTTAAAACTCTCAGTTATGTCTTGTCGTATTCTACACGGCAGTTGTATTATTAAGTTGTATTTGAATTTTGTACCATGTATTTGGCGACTCAAGATGGTTGATGTATACCTATTTTGGGGGCGTCACATAACAATTATTGAGTAGTGCCTTCTTACGTAAGAATCAATAATTCAAAAATATTGTGCAATACCGTGTGCTATTGTGCAATCACGCGTATTAATGTATTTAACCACCGAGTATTCCAACAGTGTTAACGGTAACAACTACGTCGTTATTTGTAAAAACTCAAACTTTTCATTTTCTTCATTCGACCGTTTTTCGTTATGGGGCCCACAAATGGCTGTACCATCGTACAAATATTCCCCGACAGCAAGAATATTCCACGACCAAATAAATATTCCCTGACAACAATGAATATTTTATAACCACTTGCTTATTTTGAAAAAATTTCACATTTCACCCATAACCAAAGCATTATATCAAATTAACACCTTATTATTCACAATAATAATTAGAGGAAATTTGATTTTTTATTAATAAAAAGTTGGGGTCTTACACCATACCCCAGACAGAGAGGGAAATACAGGGATTTTTTTGGGAAGAATCAACTTCTTTAGCCGATTCATCTCCCAACTCACAGCAACCTATGAGCCTATTTTCAAGTTGCTAAGGAAGAACTCCTCCATGAAATGGAATGATGAGTGTCAGAAAGCCTTCCTTACAATCAAAGAGCAGCTAATCAAAGCTCCTGTTTTGGTACCTCCCAGGGATGGTGTTCTCTTGTTCATGTACCTGTCAATCAATGACAATTCCATGGGTTGCATGCTTGGGCAGAAAGATGATAGAGGCCAAGAAAGAGCTATCTATTACCTCAACAAAAGATTCAGTAGTAGTGAACACAAGTACACTCTTATTGAGAAAACTTGTTGTGCTTTAGCACGGGCTTCCATGAGATTACAACATTATCTCCATGGTCACACAACCCATCTCATATCCCGCGTGGATCCTCTCAAGTATGTGTTCAACAAACCCATGTTAAATTTTTGACTGTCCAAATGGCAGTTGATCCTATAACAATTTGACATTGTCTACGTGACGCAAAAGTTTATCCAAGGTCAAGGAATTGCGGATCAACTTCCCGCCGCACCTACAGTGGATTTTAAACCTTTGGAAACATACTTCCCCGATGAAGGGGTAATGGCAGTTCAGTAACACTGTCTGGACGATACATACCAACAATGAAAGATATATTTTGATGGAGCTGTAAACATGGAAGGTTCTGGAGTTGGAGCAGTTCTAGTATCCATTACGGGGGAACAGTATCCCGTCGTCGTCAAATTGCAGTTTGCCAGCACCAACAACACAGCTGAGTATGAAGGCTGTATCATGGGGTTGAAACTAGCCCAATCCATAGGCATCAGACGGTTACCTGTCTTTGGAGATTCTGAATTGGTAATCAGACAAATCACTGGGATCTATCACACCAAAGAGCTATATTTACTTCCTTACCATCGGAAGGTTATATAGATTGCTTCAGAGTTTGAAGAAATATCTTTCCTCCATATTCCTCGGAATAGAAATGACTTTGCGGATGCGCTAGCAACTTTGGCCTCCTTGATCAATATACTTGATACGGAAGATACGCCAAATATCACATTTACCCTGCAAAAGGCTCCAGCCTATGGGAATTATATTGGAGAAGTATCGAATGAGTTGCCTCATATCCAACACCCTTGGTATCAGCATATCAAGGAGTATCTACAAGATGGATCTACACCTGCTAAGGCGAGTCAGGCTGAAAGAAAGCGGATTCATCTAATGACTATGAAATTCTACCTGAGCGGAGACGCACTCTACAAAAGAGATATGTGACTAAGTCTTCTCAGATGTCTAGACAAAGACCAAGCTCAGAGGCTCATGGAGTGTGCGGCCCACACATGAGTGGCCCTCTACTTGTCAAGAAAATCCTAAAAATAGGGCATTACTGGCTCTCTCTCAAGGCTGATTGTGATGATCACGTCAAGAGATGTTACCAATGCCAAATTCATAGGAATGTTATCCACGCCCCTTTAAGGGAGCTCCACAATATGAGTTCGCCCTGGTCCTTCTCAATGTGGGGAATGGACGTGACCGGGCCCATCGAGCCTAAAACAAGTAATGATTATCGATTCATCTTCACCATGATCGACTACTT
The DNA here is from genome assembly GCA_020205615.1 of Panax quinquefolius. Taxonomy (NCBI): domain Eukaryota; kingdom Viridiplantae; phylum Streptophyta; class Magnoliopsida; order Apiales; family Araliaceae; genus Panax; species Panax quinquefolius. Next base: position 74,739,195 of record CM035151.1, read on the forward strand.
CACCAAGTGGGTAGAAACAACCTCTTCCCCCAAGGTTACTAAAGAAGTTATCAATTGGTTTCATCAGAAACAATGTCATTTGTTGATATGGACAACCAGAGGTGATTGTGTCAAACAATGTTAAAAACCTCAACAAGCAAATGATGGAGGAGTTATGCAATAAATTCCACATCAAACATCTCAACTCCGTCATCTATCATCCAAAGATGAATGGTGTTGTTAAAGCAACTAATAAGAATATCAAAAAGATCATGCAAAAGATGTCCGCCAATCACAAAGGATGGCCTCACTTGTTGCCTCTGACTCTGTTAGCCTACAGAACATCAATGCACACTTCCACTGGGGAAACCCCCTACTCATTAACTTATGGGATGGAAGCAGTGCTCCCCATAGAAGTGGAAATGGAATCCCTTATAGTGTTGATATACGCTCAGTTGGATGAAGACCAATGGTTACAAGATAGGTATCACCAATTGTCTCTAATAAATGAAAGGCGAGTCGCTGCCATCTTCCATGGTCAGTTATACCAACAGAGGATCGCCAAATCCTACAACAGAAAAGTCCGGCTACGGCAATTCAAAGAGAATGACTTGGTCTTGAAAAAGTTTCTTGACAACCAAGATCAATCTAAAGGAAAATTCACCCCAAACTGGGAAGGTCCATTTGTTGTCAAGGAGGTGTTGACAGGAGGAGCTCTCAGATTACAAGAGATGGATGACGATGAATTTCCGTAACTTATTAACTCAGACACCGTGAAACGGTACTATGTCTGAAGTTACCAGCAAACCAGCATCCCGTGTTTGGATCACTAGATCCCCAGTCAATTCAGGTTTTCAAAACCTTTTTCACTACATACAACCTTTCTTCACATCCGTTTTCCCCATCAGGGACAAACACACCTTCCAACCAGCAGCCTGGTTTCGGATCATCAAATCCATAACTCAACTCAGGTTTTTCAAAACCTTTCACATTTTCAGTTTTATCCCACCAGGGATAAAACTTTTCACACTTTCAGTTTATCCCTCCAGGGATCAAACTTTTCATCTGTAGTCTGTCCTGTACATGGGGCGAACTACGCAGACCTGATCTCCCCAATACGCGGGAGTACGTAGGCAGCCATTTTTAAGGTCCGGTCTCACCACAGGAAAAAAAACAAACAAAACAAATATATCTCTACGCTTTTTTCCCCACATACACTTTTGAACCTTTACGCTAGGTTCGAACTACGCAGACCTGATCTCCCCTCATCAATGGGAGTACGTAGGCCATTCATGGTTCGGTCTCATCCCTACCAAAACATAAAAACTTGTCAACGGTATTGGGATCATCCTTCAAACCATACATGATCGACTTAGACCAAAGGGATGGAACTACCTGGCCTCCCCACACCAATGGGAGAACCGACGACCATCTAAGCTGCGGTTGAATCCTCAAAGAGAAACACCAATCCATAAGAGATGAAACTACCTGGGCTCCCCTATACAAAGGAGTATCGACGACCATCTGTGGACCGGTCAACCTCAGAGAGGAAAGCCATACTCCTCTCCATAACCACATACAGAAACTAGTCCCAAGACACCAAAGGGTAGGAATACACACAGATCAACGATCCATTCTGAAAGATCCTGAGACATCTCAATGTCCATTCATCAAGGCGGAGTTCAGAATATATCAAGATCATAAGCCTTGGAGAAACATGTAAATATCAAGCAAGTAACAAGGAATAACTAAAAGGGAAGTGAATCAAAATATATTTCCCTGACATATATAATGCTATTTGATATATACAATCATTACAAATAAACATAGCTCATAGATTAATAGTTTTATTACAAATAAACATGGCTTTGAGATAACCGAGAAAATTTACAAATTCATCTTTGTTCTTTTGTAATAACTTTTGTAATTATATAAATATTTTTGGTCAAAATACTAACCAAAAACAAAAAATTAAGAATGGATATGGGCAATGGTCACGTTTTGTTGAGCGAGACTCTTGATTAATATTCGGTGACACACGTGTTATGTATAAATTATATAAAATAAAATAAAAAATTTATAAAATAAAGAAAACTAAATATAAAATTAAAAAATTAATATAAAAAAATAATATAATAATATAATTAAATTTATACGAACAAAAGAGGAGAGAAAAAATTCGTTTCACTAAGCTACACCAGCGGCTCCGGACGGCTCTCCCAGAACCGCTTTTCATAAGTAGTTTACAAATTACAACTAACAAAAATGTTTATAAATTCATTTGGAAGTACATAACATGATGACATCACCATGTCACAACCCCTTTTTCAAATAAAAGAATAAAAACAACATTAAACACTTACAAGTCAAACAATAAGACAAAAGTAAAGTTGAAATGTAGTAAAAAATATTGATAAATTAAATCACATGATTGGAGCCCATCAGCCTACATTTTGCGACTTTAGGAAAAAGATCTTTTCTTGAATTTTATAGATACAATTACCATAGCAAATTCATAGTTTGACCTATTAAGAAGCATAATGACAACTTAAAAGCAACATTATATTTAAAATAAATCAGATTATATTTATTTATAAAGATTATATTTAGAATAAGATTATTAATTTTAAATATCTTGTTTGTTTTAAATTTAGACTTAAAATTATTAGTCTCAAAATTATAAAATAATTTAATAGTCTTGATATTATAATTATAATCCATAAATTATAATTATAGAATTAATAATTTTGAAATTATAATATAATCCGAAGATTAATCCTTCAAAACGAACATAGCCTTAGTCTATTGAAAATATCATAACAATATTTATATTGACGGACCAAATATATATTTATTGACATTTTATATTTATTTTAACAATACTGTCAACTTTCAATGACACATATTGTTTAATATAATTATTACTCCGATATTATCAATAACATATTTTAATGTGTTTTGATTGTATGTTAAACATTTATTTAATAAAATAGAAATGATTTTGAATTTTTTCATTTCCACTTAATAAATCATTTGAATGAATTAAAAGTTTGAGATAAATTTAGCTTGGTCATTATAGTGGAGAAGGCACGGGACCGGCTAGTATTTTGATATTTACAAGTTATGATTTATCATTTTCTTAATTTGGTTTCTGTTATTTGTTAAAAAATTATTTACAATATTGTAGTTTTTTTCACTATTTTAACATATTATTATTTAATATATCGTTTATTTGGCCTGTTTATTTTGATTTCTTAAAAAAGGAAAAAGAAATAGAATGACATCTTTAAAATAATTAAGCAACATTATGTTGGTGGGCACTATAGGGGAGACGTGTCTAGACAAAGCCATTGGTGTACAAAATGCCCCCAACCAAAATAAGCAATGACAACCACATTAAAAGGAATGTTCATGACTAAGGCAACGATTTGATTGTCACATGTCACCAATTTATTTTCTAAAGAATCTCAAAATGTTTATGATATTGGTGCCTTGGTGGGGTGGCCAATCATATTCTCCAACACCCACTTGTGGACGTCTCTTATCTATAACATATTTAAGTGAGAATATTTATAATAATAATAACTTGTTTAATTTTAAATAAAATTATTATCATATCATTTTAATTGAAATAAGAATAAATAAAAAAAGATACAATATATTTGGTTTACCAATTTGAGTAATAATTATAAGTTTATGAATTTAAAAATTATTGTAAATGAATATATGACATGCAAAATAAAAACAAAAGTTTGGCCTACTGACCCACCAAAATAAAATCTTTTATTAGAATATTGAGTTGACTCAAGACCAACAAAAATAATTCAATGTTTATCTTATTGTATTTTGGTATTAATAGGTAAAATAAGGTCTGTGATAATTAATTATATTATCAAAATAATAAGTATCGTTAAAAATTCAAAATAAAATTCAAACAAATATAAAAATATCATTATAATATATTTATCTGACACCATAAATATTACCCTAACATCATCAACGACCAATAAAAATATATAAAAAGCGAACACAAGAGATAACTAGACCATTAGCCAGCCGACAAACCTATTACTACGTGATCCTCCATTTGAAAGAAAAAAAATGTAAATTTTTTAAATTTTAAGAATAGTATTACTTTTTTTTTTTTTTTGTATTCACCTTTAGATTTAACAAGTGCTTAGTTTAGTAGTAACTAAATGATAATAAAAAAGAAATAATTTGTATGGAAATAAATTTTATAATGAAGTTAAATTGACTAACGTGAAACTTTAAGCTAGGGATGATAATTTGCCTCGTCCTCACAGTAATCTTCACAGCTCACCTCGAATATGGATGATAATTTAGACTTTGATCGATAATGCCCGGGACCAATGATAGAGAATTACCGAATGTTATTTATGAGGACGAGAATGTGATGATATTTATTTCTCTCGCCCCAATCCCCGCCTAGTATCCATCCTCGAATAGTTATATATTAATTAAATTAATATTTATACTATTATATATTATATAATTAAAAAATATGTCCTTATGTATATATATTAGTATTATTTGATTTTTCTTAATTTTATCATGTATGCATTAAAATATGATTAATTTTTATGTATGTATTATTATAAAATAATTAAAATTAATTAATTTATTTAAAAAATTCACAAAATATTAATCCCCGCGGTGATGAAAATTCTCCCAGGGGTTTAAATTTTCCGTAGAAATGGGGATGATTATTAAAATTTAATCCATGTGGAGAATGAGGCGGATGTGAGAAATTTTTATAAGATCGAAGATGGGGGTAGGATATGTAATTTTTGCCCCACCCACCCCCCCGAGCCACCCCACCCCACCCCACCCCACCCCACCCCACCCCATTGCCATTCCTACTTTAAGCAATAGAATAACAAAAATTAGTGTGGGCCTTCTTAATTATCTCAAATTTTATGTATCTACATACATTAATATTTACAATGACATAAATTTATCATCATAATAAGATTCTTCTATAATCAATGAGAGAAAAAAGAAAAAAAATAAAAGAAATTATATATACATAAAGTAAAAGAATCTTATCTATCTACCAGAGCCGGTCCTGGATTTTATAAGGCCCAGTGCAAATTTTCTTAAGTGTGCCCCTTTATACAAATTAAACAAAAAAAATAAATAAATTATCAATTAATTAATTTTATTAAAATTATAAGAATTTACAAAAGATAAGGAAGAACACATTGGGGCCTCATTAAAACCTTGTTTGGGGCAAACCCAATGGGGCAAAACCCCAAACGAAGGAAAAAAAAGGGTTCTTTACATAAGTATACAACAAATAGAAAGTAATTACAAGAAAAGTGTATCAACCAAATAATTACAAAAAGATTGTATATATTACAAAAATAGTACAATTCACATTAATAAGGAAACCTAAAATCAAGGACAAATAACTGTCATAATTAATAATTCAAATTCAAATATTTGGATCTAACAACAAACACAAATTCAAATTCAAAATAATAATTCGAACTTAAATATTTAAATTCAAATTTTCATCTCCCTCACATACACTTTGAAATAATAGTCATACCGCTACTCTTCTACACTTACACCTCACATACTCATGGCTACTACCATGCGAATCTCCATTATCCAAAACGCCAATGAGAATAAGAAGAAGATTCAGCCTCTACAAAGTTTAAAAATAAATAAATGAAACTATTAATGTTCTGAATTTTTTTTATAACTATTTTGTTACTCATAAATAATAAAATGGTTACCTTTGTATGAATGGTTGGCTACCAACTCCATCACATTCAAACGAAATTGGTAACTTAATAAAATTGAATTGGTAACCAAACTTTTATACCAAGATAACCAATCTATTTTCACACCTACAGTATGAATTAGTTACCTTGGTCTGAAAGTTTGGCAACCAACTGCATGAAGGTTTGGCTACCAACTATATTACATACAAAATAAATTGGAAACTTAATAAAACAGAATTGGTTACCTTGGTATGAAGGTTTGACTACCAACTGCATTATGAAAAAACGTTGAATTCGGGTGACGCAGTGACATTAAAAAATTCGGGTAATTCAAGAAAAGAAGTTCCCCAAATGGACGGATCATTTGATAACGGCTGACTAAAATCCCAAGCCAGAGCGCCACCATGCATGACTAAAAATGGTCATGGGCGTGATTTTTTTCCAGAGGAGGGAGAATCAAAATAGCGAACAAATTGGAACAAATTGAGGTAGTGTTGGGAGCTGGAATTGACATCGAGTAGTAGAGGTATCGGAGAGAGTTGATTTAGGCAGAATCTGAGAGGAAGGCGGCGTCGGCGTGGGGATCGGAGGTGAGACATGGGTTGCTCTTCAAGGATCCACCGCCAACCGAGTTTTTACTGAAAGTCCTGGAGCTGCTCTTTGCGTTGAGTGCACTTAATAAACACGGAGGGGTAATAATACTAATCTCCTGGCATTGTACTGTTATGTTTGAATATATATATATATATATATATATATATATATATATATATATATACATATATATAAAGAATACGTTGAATCAAGAAGGGTGATGACTAACTAATGCAGTTGTTATAGATGAGGAGAGGGAAGAAGCCATAAATTAAGGAATTCTAATTGAATACTAATTCCCTAAATTAAGAAATCCTAATTGAACTATTATTGTAAATAAATATGGAAGTGTATTAGTTGTGTACAAATTTTATGAGGGCACTATTGTTGTAATTATTCTTAAAAATGTAATAGAATATGTAATTCATCCAAAAAATTATCCCGGATTGTAAACATTGCATTAAAAAATGAAAACTACATATTTGAGTCTACATGCTTCCTCCTGAATCTCCATAAGTATTTCTTGATTTGATCAATCTTCTTTTCATCCTCCACATTTAATCGAAGAAAAGAATCATCACATGTACCTACAAAAAAAATAGTAATGAATTTTGAACCACAGAACATCATTTAAAATGTCTTCTTGTTGCACTTTTAGATGCAAAATCATTAATTATAATATCATATTTAATGTTTTCTAACGTATCTTTTTCAATGCATAATATCGATAATCCATTTAGCCTACCTTGAGTCATGGTGGTTCGCAAGTAAGATTTCAATAATTTTAATTTAGAAAAACTTCTTTCACCATATGCCACAATCACAGGTATAGTCAATAATACCCTATAAGCAACCATTACATTAGGAAACATATCCACACTCTTTACAAACTCAAGAATTTTAATGGATGTCCATGGTTTATCTGTTTCATATACTTCTTTTGGTAACATCACTTGCAACACCTGTAATTCTAAAAATAAGTCTCTCGCATCAACATCAGAAATATCACCATGTTTTAAAGTATTTTCAAGATTCACACAAGAACTTTTGTGGAACAACTGTGGGCTGGCTTCTCAACTTTGTTCTCCTCCGTCCCTTCTTCTTCTTCTATACGGTTTAGGGCTTTATTTATGTTTAGTGCATTTTAAAGTTAAAAAATATCTAAAAATTATAAATACATTTAAAAATTTTATTTGTTTATTTAAAACGTGATTTATTTATTTACGTAGCTCGTACACGCATTTTGCAGTTTGTTTGGTCACAAACTCTAACAATTCCTTAAAATTACTACCAAAATTAATAATGTACGGTCTTTCTGTATATTATAACTTAAAAGATGAAATTTGAATTAAATAAACAAAATAATTAAGTTCTTAGCTTATCAATTAATAACCATGATACATACATAATTGTTAGGTTTTTGTGAAAATCAAAGTAGCAATCAAAATTGCAAAAATAGCGGAAGCGAGATAAAATCAGATTTTAAAATTTTTCACAAACCAATTACCCGGATCATCCTTTATGTATATTATTAATTAAGCGAAGAATAAGAAATTATGAAATCATACCCTTGTAGAAACGAGCTTCCTCGAGTGCGAGTTCACCTCCTACTTCTCATGATCTCCTTGAATCTCCGGGTAGATTCCTTCCTTTGATCAATGTAAGCCACCCAAGTGTGTGGCCTCTATAGAGTGATCCACCAGGAAGAGGAATTTTTCAAGAAGAAGGGATTTGGCTCAAACCCTAGTTTTTCCTATCCGAATAAGAAAAGGGGTGTACTCTCCAAATCTAGGAATTACATTATATCGGATATCTAATATAAGACTCCTCTTATAAAAATATCATGTAACCTATTTTAATTAAAATAAGGTATTATTTATTTAATTAAACTCTTTTAATTAAATGGGCTCCCTAATCCTATTAGGGATAATTAATTAAACTCCTTTAACTAATTTTCTTTCCTAATCCAATTAGGAATAAATGAAAGTACTTATATTAAATTAATTCCTAAACCTTTTAGAAATTAAAATAATAATAATTGTAATAATATTAATAAGACTCCTCTTATTAATTTATATTTAATATTTCTAAAATATTAAATAATAAATATTAAGCTATTTAATTTATTCTATCACCATAGATTAAATTAAATATACTTAACTATATTATTACAATTATGCCATTAACTCTTAAATAATTATTCTTCCTTTTATGGTGTGACCCTTTAGGTTCTCCATATTAATAGGTTGTGAATAAATCAATTAGAACAATTCTAATCTCATTTAAATAAATAAATTAAACAAATAATTTATTTAAATAAATAATATTTATTCTACAATAGGGATAAGCCTCCTAGCGATCAACGACTTTCCGGATAATATAGATTTCAACATTAATCATAAAAGAACCTTTGAGTAAATAGTTACCGCACAATTCAATCCTTCCACCATACTATGTCCCAATTAAATATAAGACATGGAATTCTTGTCGAGTCTTATTTTATTTAATTATATGTATTTCGATTCCTAAATGAACAACTCTAATGAATGCAAATTAGAAACTACTTTCTAATTTCATTCCACCTTCGCCAAAGATTCACGGGTTGTCATTTATCGAATCACATAGGACATTTCTCCTTTTACTAGAAGTGGTAGATTCTTTATTGATCATTCATTATCTTCATATATAACTTATTACACCCAAGCATACCCTTTGATATACTCTAAGAGTCTTAAGGAATAAGTCAAAGTGTAATTCATTATATATAAGATACTATGATGATCTCAAGTCTAAGGATCATTTGTACTACTATCACTACTGAGAATTCCTATTGGCGGTAAGTAAAACTCCATTAGGTATTCCTTAGCGAGTCAATGCGTTCGATTGAACTTATTCTCTAATAAGCACCTACATACTTGCTTTAGTGTCTCCACACAAATGATCATGAGACCAATCATCCTCATCCAATGAGCAAGCAACGTATGTACCAATCTATCCGGATTCACTAATCCCCTATTTAGTAATCCAATAATTGGGAACTATTTTAGTTTTAAGCTTTCTAAGAATTTAGATCTCATTAGAATGATCATCATCATTATTCTAAAAGCGTTGCTTAAAACTATGGGTTTATCACATATTATTAAAACAGCACCATGTAGATAATAAATGCCTTTAATAAATAATTCTTTTATTAATAAATAAATAAGATTGATTACACAGTATATGCTTTATCATCATACATGATTGGCTTGTATGCATAATACTTTCAATAATTATATAATTATATATATATATATACACACCTAATAATTATGATTATTAATATAGAATGTAAAAAAAATATGAATACAAATTCACTGCCTGAGATGGTGGTCTAAACTAACGTAATATAATCTAGGGTAAAGTTCAGATCACCACCCGGGGTTTGGGGTCTTTCCCATTAACCACTTGTAGTCAGTAAAGCTACATTTAAACTCCCTACTTTTTGAGTTAAAGTGAAAAAATATTTTCTGTCTTAACTCCATTACTTGAGTTGGCTAAAGACTTAATTACCCTCCATATATATATTGAAAACGACAGATGAGATAAAGTTTTGTTTCATTTCATTTCAGTTTTATATCTAGGGCTAGGTTCCATCTTCACAGTATCAGGTCATGCAAATTCTAGACTAACCAACTAAGATCACAAAGTCACAAACCATGTTCTGCCCTTTCAATTTGTTCTTTTTACAGTCTTCTTGTTTAACATATCAAGTCCAGGTTCCATCTTCACATGCAATGGAGCAGAGAATACAAAGCTTCCATCTTCCTTTTCAATCGGATCATGCATACTCATTTCATTATATATATTCTCTCTACACTGGAGCAAAAACACCCTCATCGGAACCCTAATTTTTCACCCAAAAATATACAACGGTGATAACAGAGTATATTTACAAGAAAAACAAAGATCGACCTAATGTCTGATCAAGATCCGCTCATTATCTAAACCTCACTTTTAAAAATAAAAATATAATATAATTCCAAAATAATAATGAAATTCATCGGAGAATGAATTAAGCAGCTCTTGAACATCCGGCGATACCTCACCAACTCTCAAAGATTCCAATACTCTTTCAAAAATGAGCACAAGGCAAGGGATCCGAAGAACGCCTTTTTGCTCGTATCGTATTCTCTGCACCAATTTATTGAGCAAATTGATGAAAATCGAGATGATTTAGTAACTTTCGGTGATAATAAAGCAGTTCCATTTCTTCACCAACGTATCTGAGGAAGGTGTTCTCCTACGACGCAAATCGGATCTCTGTTGCTTCAAGTTCTGAAAAGTGTTGAGCAGCGAGGCCAGGGTAGTAGATGACCACGATTTTTGGCCAGGAGAAGAAATGCTGCAATGAATCGGCAACTCGTGAGAGTCTTCAAATTAATTTCTTCATTATGTTAGCGATTTTACTAACAAATAAAGAGAATTTTGGATTTTCAGAGAAAATGATGAAATGGGCGAAGACGCATAAACTTACAGTAAACGAAACCCATCCATTCTAATTACCAATTAAAAAAAGTTACCTTTTTTTGCCCCAAAATGAGAATAAATAGACACCTAAATCCCATAACAAAAAAAAAACCTAGTGCCCATTTGTTCTCCAATCAAGCCTCCATTTATCATTCCTTCTCAATCAAGAATCCAAAAAGTTCAAAGACCCTTTATTTTCTTTACTTTTCGGATCACCACCCTGCAAACAAACCAAAATCAGATCGCGAATCAAGCCCATGGCTTTGAGCAGGGTAGTAATATGGGGTTTGTTGGTGGCGGTGGTGGGTTTGAAGGTTGAAGGGAGAATAAGAGGACATAAATGTCTTTTAAAAGCCAATAGGAAGAAGAAAGGGGTATTTCAGACATTTATCAGTTTTTTTAAACAGTTACAGTCCCTTCTCACGCGCTTTTGGCGTCTGACATACACGCACGGTTAAGTTGGATGGAAAATGTGACATTTTCACTTCAACTCAAAAAGTTGAGAGTTTAAATGTAGCTTTACTGACTACAGCTGGTTAAGTGGGAACGACTCCAAACCCCAGGTGGTGATCTGAACTTTACTCTATAATCTAAAATATATATATATATATATATATATATATTTATATATAACTATACATGGAACAATCTATTACACGTATTAGATTATATAGTCAAATATGTATACACACATACATATTATATATACAATCGCAACACCCACACACCTAGGGGTGTTCAAATTTATCGATTTTTTCGGTTTTCCAATTTTTGAACCGAGGCAAATTCGATTCGATACAAAAGAATCGGTCGATTCAGATCTAGAAAAAAACCCGGTATATACAGGTTTTTTGGTATGGAATTTCGATCCAACATTTTATGGTTCGATTTTCTAGAACCAAGCCCAGATATATCTAGGTTTTCTAATTTTTATTATTAATAATAATTTATTAATAATAATAATAATAAAATAATGATTATAATAATAATAATAATAATAAAATAATAATAATAATAGTAATAAAATAATAATAATATTAATAAAAATAATAAAATAATAATAAAAATAATAATTATATTAATTTTTGGTAAGCAAATCTAGAGGCAGAATCTGCATATGGGTTAAATTATAACCGATCAACCGATAATGAGATCGATATCAAGATTTGGCCGATTTTGCATCGATTTGGTTCGATATCGGATGGGTTTGGGTTGGATTTTCTGGGGTTGAACACCCCTACACACACCAATTAATGGATCATATTCCACTTACAAATAATTTAAATTATTTACTTTCATTAAACAAAAACTTACATGATAATTTAGTTGATTACACCCACAATATATATATATATATATACGTACGTAAATACTGTTTAAAAATCTCTTTTATTCGGATAGAGTATGTATATTATAATAATTGATTACAAAATTAATCACGTATATAAGGCAAATATCGTCTCATAATAGAAAAAAAGAGTTTAAGTTTTATCTTTTTGAATTTTTTTCTTTTCTTCTTCTCTGTTTTGCAGTATACTAAAGCCAAAATATTTTTACGTTCTTTTCTTTCTATCTCTCGTTATTTAAATATATGTAATTCTTTTGCAAAATAGGTTACTAGGTAAAAGTGTCTTTTTTAAATTTAAAAGTTTGTTAAACTTGAATAACTTTTCTTATCCTTATTGTCGACGTCGAGATTTTTATTTGTCCCTTTTCAGTACATATTCTTTGGTGTTATCATGTTAGGTGAGATTTGTTTGAAAAAACAAGTGAAAAAGGTCCGACATGTATTATGTCGACGATGGACTGTTAAGAGTCGCCAGTTGGTTTTTTATATGGTTGTACCAACACAACCGATAAAAGGTTTTACATTGACTTGATGATGTGACAACGCTAATGAATTCGGAAACTGAGATTCATTAGTGTCCGAGAGCTTGATTATGCGGAGGGAAGGTGTTAGGCATCCCCCGACATCCGTGTTACCACGGTGACCGCCACTTTTCAAGAAACTGTTATATGAATGTGTGTGTGTGTGTGTGGGTTAATGTGTTGTTATTTGGAAGTAGTGCGAGGCCTCGTTCGTACCTATATACACAGGGTTTTAATTTGTGTAAAAATTCAGTTTTAAACAATATATGACAGTGATGTTTTATAAAAGAGGTTTTTCAAACCCTTGTGCTCAATAGTAATTGAGACCTTTTACACTCCCATTTTTATCAAGTGTTCGGCTGGATTGCTTTTAATTTTCGAGATGTGAAGCATCTTCGAGAAAATAATGTACAAAGCAGTGTCGAACTCTTCGTGGGCATGAAAACCGTCTGAGGAAATCCAAACATCGTGAATAAATTTACAAGCTGCTTACAGCTGAAAATGTCCATCACGGGAACAAAATCTAGATTCAGTAAACTGGATATGTGATCACATGATTCCTAGGATCACATGATGCAATAATTGATTAAAAGCAGTAAGCAGGTATATATATATAAAAGCTGTAAATATATATATATATACAGACATGATCAGCCACCACGAAGCACCTCCATGGGGGATCAAAAATGTAAATAAAGCTATAAAAGCAATTAACCGCCACTGTAGACACTCAAAATTTTCTGTACACCTGTCACTAACATTACAGGAAGACAAATTCGTCTTTTAAGAGGAAACCCTGAAAGGCGAATCCATATCCATACCAGATACTACCGGAAGTTCAGCATCAACCCCAGATTACTCTAGGGGTAACAAATCCAACCTCGGAGATAACCCCGAGGCATGCAGATACAATATCATAACACACACCGAAGAAGACCGATTAATCTCAAAAATAACCCCGAGGTATCCAGTCTCAGTCCCAACCATGGGAATAGCTACCAACCTTGGTGATAACCCCCAAGGAATGCAGTTTCGACGATAACCCCGGAAATGCTTGATTCAAATGCGACCAGCTTCAATATCAGCGCTCACAACGAGATACACTGTACCAACCTGGCGATAACATCAGGAAGACAGGCACAGCTCAAAGATGACAATGATGACCTTCAACAAATTGCGGCGGTCAATCTCGGTGAAGCTGAGCAGCGTAACGCTTTATCAGCCCAATCTGGCGATAACACCGGTGAGGGGCAACATCGCCATCTCGCCAACACGATGCCATGCCATGTCGTCTCAACATCTCTACGCAACAATGTCCCACAAGACTAATCAATCCTGAGTGACTATTGTGCGGGGTAACGGATGAAAGTTGAAGCTTGAAGACCGGAGGACATCGTCCCATCTTCAATAACTTCGTACAAACTCTAATCCCATGCCATCGTACAACTCTCGACCACGGCGGTCCAAAATAGGTCCTGTATACCTCAAACGGATGTCCGGATTGCATTTCTTAAAGTTCGAGTGGACATTATAGTGCCTGAAAGCACGTACTTCAAGACGACTCGACCCAAAAAACCCGAGCCCACCCGTGTTGCCTCTGGTACACCTGCAGCTAAATTGCCTAGAAATAGAGGGCTTGGGCTGCCCATTTTGTAAGAGAAAAAGGCGAGGAAGCCCTGCCCAATTTGCTCTGTACTCACCCCATGCAGTGTACTTTCCCCTTTTAAACACCTGTGAGCTCATATATAGCCTCTTTTGTACCTACAAAAGCCAGTGTTTACCCACTCTAAAGATATAGAAGTCTTCTTTGGCAGTCAGCTGTAAGCCTTCTCATACACTTTAGAGTCTTTCTCTTCATTTCTGCACACACCCTTCTTCACGTTGAGAGTCGTGTTGCGCGCATTTGCCCGTACTTTAGTCCGTGTTTTTGTTCCAGCTTGTATATATATATATATATATATATATTTATATATATTGACTAACATTATCGAGTTTTGCATCGATTGAGCCTAGACTTCGGTCTGGATCGTTTATTGCTTTAATATATATATATATATATACATTTATACATATTAACTGTGTGTCGAACTTTGTTCGATGAGCTGAACTTTAGTGCAGTGCGTTTCTCGCTTTATATATATATATATATATATATATACATTTATATATATTAAGCGTGTGTGGGACTACATTCGATGAGCACGGATTTTATATACAGTGCGTTTATTTGCTTATATATATATATATATATATATACTTATATATATGAACTGTGGTTGAACTCTATTCCATGAGCCTGGATTTCACATACAGTGCGTTTATTGCTTTTTTATATATATATATATATATATATATAAATATATATTTCGTCCCACACTGGAGTTTACTTACGTGGTGGTTGATCGCTTTCTGACTTTCTTTACGTTTAAATCGCTGGAGTTTACTTAAGTGGCGATTGATCGCTTGCATACAACTTTATTTACATTTTGTCCCACTTTGGAGTTTCCTTCGTGGTGGTTCAATAGTATTATAGCTTTATTTACGTTTTCGTCCCTTTGGAGTTTCCTCCGTGGCGGTTGATAACTTTTTAATGACTTTATTTACATTTCGATCCCCATGGAGGTGCTTCGTGGTTGGTGATCATATGCGTATATATATATTTATAGCTTTTTATATATACCGCCATCGCTTTCATACAATTTGCGGTGATACGTGCGCTTTAGGAATCATGTGATCACAGATTCATCCCATTGAATCTAGATTCGATTCCGTGATGGACATTTTTTTATGGCGGCTTGTAAATTATTATTGCGTTATGCGAACTTCCTCAGATGGTTTCCATACCCACGAGGAAGTCGACGTTATTTTGTATATTATTTTTCATACGGATGCTTCGCATCTGTCAAATAAAATCAATCAAGCCGAGTACTTAATAAAATGGGAGTGTAAAAGGTCTCAATTACTATTGAGCATCAGGGTTTAAAAAACCTCTTTTATAAAACATCACTGCCATATCTTGCTAAAACTTAATTTTTACATAAATTCAAACCCTGTGTATATAGGTGTGAACGAGGCCTCGCACAACTTCCACATAATAGCACATTGACCCACACACACACACATTTAGATAATAGTTTCTTGAAAAGAGGCGGTCACCGTGGTAACACGGATGTCGGGGGGTGCCTAACACCTTCCCCCCGCATAACCAAGTCCCCGGACCCTAATGAATCTCTTGGTTTTCTGGGCCGTATATATGATGTCACATGTTTCGGGTCGATGTGCAAACCTTTTCTCGGTTGTGTTGGTACAACCATTTAAAAAAACCAACTGGCGACTCTTAACAGTCCATCGTTGACATTATACATGTCGGACCTTTTTCACTTCTTTTTTCAAACAAATCTTACTTAAAATGATAACGCCAAAGAACAAGTAACGGAAAGGGACATCCAAAAATCCCGACGTCGACAGGTGGCGACTTTCTGCTGGGGACTCCAGTAAGAGGACTTAAGCCGCTATTACAATCTTTTCAAAATTAATACCTGCTTGTGTGTGGATGTTGCATTTACATTTGATAAATGTGTACGAATGCATTTCCTTATTGTACTTAGTGCTTCGCACCATAACTACTTGTGATATTAGTGCTTTGCACCATATCTTCTTATGATATTAGTGCTTCGCACATGTCATCATTTTCATACGGTGAGACACGATGTATGTGAATGTATGTTGTGTGGTCCCTCCACCAGGAGGCTATCCCATCGGTGTTTGATTACTGAACTTGTAAAAAGACTAATTCTTCGAGGCTCAGGAAAGGCACCACCCAAATTCGCTCCAGTTGAAAGACCGGATTAACCTCCCGTCAAGTAGATTGCGATGATTTGGGAACCTTCATGCCAAAAAGCCGTGAGAGTAACCTAAGATAGGTCAGCCTCTGATAAACCCAAAATGGAGGAAAGTCTCTTCATGCTCTCATTCCAATTACTTGTATACACAATTACTTGCAATTACATTTCATATATATCTCCATGTAATATGAAGAAATGTGTACATATACATATTTTGAGTACATGCTACAAACAGCTGACATCCATTTTGCAGGATAAAATTCCTAAAATGGACACATCACATAGCATGCTATTATCCACATTCCCTAAAGACTAAACTATGCAAGTCTTTCGCAGGGAACCAATCGAACCTACTACCCGGTCAAAGTCCAAAAGGGCAACAAGACTACAGTCAATCATGTCGTCATTCGACCAGACTGAACTTAATCCAGTTTCTCGCAAAGAATTCGACGGATTAAGCAAAAAAATTACAGATTTGGCATTACGCTCAAAGAATTACACCGGTCCTAATCACGGTCCAAAAATACCGTACATCTTTGAATCCTCCACACAAGGAGGAACCGGTCATTAAAATACGAACTACAATTGGATCGACCAACAAAACTCATGATGTTGCCCATCCCTTTGGAGACCCGACATAATTGGTGACATCAAAAGGAAAGTCCTCCAAATGGAAGAGACCCTTCGTCTTTATCAAAGGAATTGGAACACACGGGAGTGTTTCATATGCTGATCTTTGTATTTTCCCTGGAGTTCATTATCTAAAAAAATTTAAGACTCCTGACTTCAAGAAATATGACGGGTTAAGAGATCCTTACACATATTTAAAGGTGTTTATTGGAGAACTTGGATCTTATGCAGAGGACGAAAAACTCAGAATGCAATTATTCCAAAAAAGTCTAGCTGGAGAAGCTTGGATTCGTGGTACACAAGATTAGACAACTCTAAGATCCATAGCTGGGAGGAACTAGCACATGCTTTCATCACACAATCTGACTTTTCGGTCTCAGATGGCTCTGATCGGTATCAAATTACCAAGATCAAAAGCGATCTAACGAGTCTTTCGAGAGAGTATGCTCAAAGGTGGAGACGCTGGTACGCCCAAGTTAGTCCTTCCATGAGAATCAAAGATGGTCGTGACTTTCATAAACATCTGAAGCTCCGTTCTATGAAAGAGTTTTAGCCGACATCTCAATGAAACCATTTTCGAAATGGTCAAACATGGGGAGATGGGTGAGATGGGATTGAAGTCAGGAAAGATTCAAGACCTAATTTGCACTCAAAGTCATTCTTGATCACATTTAATCTAGAAATTATGGGAACAACTGAGGAATCCATAAAAAGAAAGAGGAAGATGTTTCCACGATACTACTGAGGGGCAAAAGGCAATCGAACATGCCTATTCAAAGGAGAAACTATACTCCCTTTCAAGCACAGTCTGTAAACCCTCCAATACCAAAAGGTGGAGAAGTCAAACGCCCTCGAGTGTTTACACCCTTAGTAGATACCCTCGAGAACATTCTAAATCTTCTGACAACACAGAAGAGAATTATGCATCTTCTTCCACCAGCCAGCCCTAATGGACGGGGTTTCAATGCTGCTCAGAAATGTGCTTATCATGCCGGGGCACCTGGACATGATACTCAGGATTATTGGGCCTTGAAACATAAGATCCAGGACCTGATAGACAACAAGGAGATCGTGGTCACCAAACCAGATCAGGCTCACGTTCAAGACAACCCTCTTCCTCAACATAAAGAAGAAGAGGTCAACATGATCAATTGGAGCAATGGATGAGTTCTAATTTCAATTTGTGAATCTTCCCGGACCCTCAAAAGGCGGTGATGACGGATGGGATTATGCAAGTTCGATTCA
Source organism: Panax quinquefolius (assembly GCA_020205615.1). Classification (NCBI taxonomy): domain Eukaryota; kingdom Viridiplantae; phylum Streptophyta; class Magnoliopsida; order Apiales; family Araliaceae; genus Panax; species Panax quinquefolius. Next base: position 74,757,616 of record CM035151.1, read on the forward strand.
CTGATAGAGCGAAAGATGAAAGCTCTCTGCGCAAGCAAATTGAGCAATTAGGCGGGCGGTGACTTATCAACATCAAGTGACACGTCGGTTAATCACCAGAGCATGCTGACCTCTTAACCCCTTGTCATGAATATTCCTCGTCACTTTCATAAAATGAAATCTTTGGAAGACAAAGTGACAAAGAGAAGCAAATGCCAAGGCCCGTCGAGATTTTGCCAACAAAAGGGAGTTCACCTATTTGGGCCAACCTATGGAGGAAATCCTTCATATGTTAATCAATGAAGGAATGATCAGTTCCCTTCTATGTAAGACCCCAACTTTTTTAAATAAAGATGAATTTTTCTATAAATATCATTTTTGAATATTATGGAGTAAATTTGATATAATGTTATAGTTGTAGGTAATATTTATAAATTTTGCAAAGTACATGAGTTGTTATATAATATTCGATTGGTGGGGAATATTCATTTTAACGAGAGAATATTAAATGACAACGACACAATCATTGGTGGATCCCATAACTTGAAATTATTGTCGGATTGAGAAAATGACAAAATACTTTTATGAAAATAACGGCGGAAGTTTTACCGTTAAGCTGTTGAAACACACGGTGTTAAAAGTACGATGTCTGGCGTAGTTGCTGAGAGTACACGACGATGATTATTGATGCTTACATGAGAAGTCACTTTCGGTTTTGTCCAATTATTATTACGATAATTCACGCATAATATCTCACGTTATTCGATTCAATTATTGTCAATATTTTATAATTAATAATTGAGATGACAAAGTTATTAATATTATTATTTGCAATATTAACGATGTCTAGAAGTTCTGTCAAGGAGAGGTTTGGTCACCTAATTTCACGCCAATGGGGAGAAATCCTTATTGGAAAGCCCCCTCTTTCCTGGGAACGATCTGGTTAATTAATATTGTGAATTATAATAATGATGATGAGTTTTGTTTTATTAGTATTATTTATGTAATAAAACAGAAAAGCTTTTTATATAAAATAGAATACTTTTATAAAGTTATCTGTTTTATTAGACAATAATTAGAATATATTATATTTTATTATGCATAGTATTTGCATAGTGCCTGCATAGTGTTTGCATAGTAAAATCTTTTATAAAGTTATTTATTTTATTAGATTATAAATAGAATATATTATATTTTATTATAAACCAATACTGGACCGTCAGTTTAAAGTAAATTAAACAGATAGTTCATGAATTAGTTCTTATCTTGATCCATTCTTCTATAAATAGAAGCTCATTCCTTCATTATTTCTTACGAATTCTTTGAAACTCTAGAGAGAAACTATAGAGAGTTCTTCTTCTATAATCTTGATCGTATTCCTTTAGAGTTTAAGAAAGCTTTGAGCGTAGTGCAAGTTTTCTTTGATTATATCCTCGCCCTACTAGTCAAAATACTCTTCTTTTACAGTAAGGGATATTATTTGTTGTACTCGTTAGGGGTATTCCTTCTTTCTTGTTGGTGAAATTCTTTTGTTATTCCATTCTTTATTATTCTATTGGAATAACCTGTATGCACGCGGGATACCCTATACTTGGTGAAATTCTTCTATTATTCCATTATTTATTATTACATTTGGAACATCCTATCATATGCGTTCTGCGTGACTGGTTCCGTTGTTTATTATTACATTGGAATATCCTGCCGATTGCATTTACGCATGACCTAGTTCCATTATTTATTATTACATTGGAATATCACAGCCGGTGCGTTCGCGTGACTGGTTCCATTATTTATTATTACATTGGAATAAATGCATGCATGCTTGATCTATCGCATGCCTGGTGATTTCTTTTGTTATTCCATTCTTTATTATACTCGGTTGGTTAAACTTTTGACTTTATACTCCATGAAATTAGTGGAATATCCTTGATATTTGCGCTTCATCCAGTATCTTTTCATGGAAATATTCTTCTGAGCATTCTTGAGTGTTACTCTACAAAGAAGTATCATGTTGATAATTTGGACATTATTAGTTCCTGGATAAATTAATTCTTGAACTTGTTTTATTGAATTCTTATATCATTGTCATCATCCTCATATTTATATTATGTTGAAAGTCATCTGCGGCCTGTAGTGCATAGATGGACTTGGTATGATTATGACTAGGGATTATTCGGTGTAATCATGACCATAATGTTACAAATGATGTGAAAAAAGTCCTCATTGAACCGTAGTGCATTGATGGACAGTTGTTGGCATGATCATGACCATTGATGAATACACGAATATCCTTGGTTGTGGTGCATGGATAATTTGTGGTTGCGATACTAATGAATATCCTTGGCCGTAGTGCAGGGATGATGTGGATTATTTATTAAGCTGAGTCTCAGCGATAAAAGTCATGAAAAACCTTTTAAATCATAGACGATAGTAGATTTTATTCTCTACTTGACTCTTCTAATGGATTTCTTGTTCCGCTGCAGTTAAACTTGATGTTTGTTATATTTTATCAGTTTAACAACTTTGTTGAAGGCTAATGATAATTTATTACGCATTAACTTAGTCATAATATTTCTTCTTTGGGCTAGTTGAGCTCACCCTTTTTCTTTCATTGTTCTCTTGGGAAATGAGAGCGAAGCGAGGGGACTAATGTCGGGGAGAGTGATGGTCCGGATAATAGCATTAGTAGTCCTCACTATTCTATGAAATAGTGTGATAATAAATAAAATGAGGACCCCATTGAGTTTGTATATTGTCTAGATGACAATATTTGTATTAAAACTCACAGCATATGTTTAGTTGTATTTTACACGACTGTTGTATAATTAAGTTGTATTTGAATTTTGTACCATGTATTTGGCGACTCAGAATAGGTGATGTATACCGATTTTGGGGGTGTCACATTCTACCTCCAATCAACCCCCGTTCAGGATGGTACAACTCTGATGGAGTATGTCAATATCATTCCCAGTCTCGCGGTCACAACACAGAAGAATGCTGGGCATTCCGCCACCTTATTCAAAATCTAATCGACAGTGGTGTCCTGCGCCTAGCGGACGACAATACTGTGTTACGTGCAAGTGAGAATTCAGGTCCGACTAAGTGGAAGAGTGTGGTAGCAGTTATATCCACTGAAACTAATGGGATTAACACATTACTCACAATGCCTACAATTCAACTCGTGGGAGGCAACAATCCTTTGAAAGTGGCCGCTCCCGATCAATTCAACTTGCCGTGCAGAGCACAATATCCTATTGTTAGCTTGCGCACAGTTCCGTGGAATTATGGAGAAGGTGAAGGATCCACCTCACATACTGGCTCGCTACGATTGTCGAAGAAAATCCATCGTATCTTCCCCACCGGTGATGAAAGCCCACCACCGAATCAAAGGGAAAATACCCGTGAAGAAGATTGAAAAATTCCTCCGCACTATGGGTCATAATGAAGCTACGGTGGTTTTAAGCTTGAAAGAAGCTCCACAACAAATATCAATTTTGGACTTGGTCCTAACTTTCGAGAATCACTTAGGAAGGTCTTCTTTGAAGGTTTTAGAAGAAGCCTATCTACGACATCGATCGACACGAAAAAGTTTCAACATCTGGTTGAACACATTTTCAATAACAATGTGATATCCTTCACTGATGATGACATACCGCCTGAAGGGACCGGTCATTGCAAGCCGTTGCACATTGCGGTCTTGTCCTCCGGATATATGGTAGCTGGAGTCTTAATAGATGGAGGTTCCTCTCTGAATATTTGTCCATACGCTACCTTGGTGAAGATGAATATCAATCTCAACCGAATTCGGAGTAGCCATACTATCATCAAAGCTTTTGATGGAGCCCACCGAAATTCGGTCGGAGTAATTGAGCTGCCAATCGAAATTGGTCCTCACACATTCTGCGTAGCTTTCCATGTGCTCAAGATAGATTAGGGATCTGACTTTGCTCTTGGGGCGACCATGGATTCACATGGATGGGGCGGTCCCTCCACCCTTCATCAACGGTTGAAATACATTATCAACAATAGCACAGTCACGGTCGACCTTTGAACGGAGTGTCCTCAACACGAGGGACATGCCGTTCATTAATGCCAATGCGGGACGTTGAACGGTCGGGTTTTTATGCTTTGGAAATAAGCAATACCCAATACCATGCTATTGGAACGCCATTATCCGAACCCAAGATTTCTGCCGAAGTAATGTCGGCTACTCAAGAAATGATGTCGTTGGGTCATAAGTTGGGACAAGGGTTGGGTAAAGATTGCCAGGGTATCAAATACCCAATTCGATCAACCAAGCAAACTGGAACAGCTGGACTAGGCTATTCTACCAGTTCTAGTCACAAGAATCCTCATAAGCATCAGCAGGTTCCTTCAGCTTCAACTATGCGGCGTTTATCTTCGCCTTCAAACTCTGAGTCCGCACAACCTCCCATAAAGGTGCCAGCCAACATGATGGCTATGTTATTTCCCAAGCTGGTACCGGTGAAGGGAAAGAAGTCTTTGTTCCAAATCCCGTAGTGGAAGAAGAGGAATGAAGAATCAAGCAAGATATCATTCGAATGATGTCGGGCATACGCATCATCGTTCATGATGAACATACCAACAGATACACCCCAGACGATGATTGCCCAAACATAATGGCCATCATTCGGGACAGGGAGGATGATGACAATCCCTCCATCACTGTGGTCCACCCGGACTTTGCCCTTGCCAATTGGAACAGTATTCCTTGCATTGGTCGACAAGGGTAAAACGGGCAGAACTCTTTCTGCCCTATAAATATAATAACTGCTTATTTTTCTGTACAGTATTAGCAGTTTATTTTTTCAGTATATGCTAACACTGTATATGATAAACACATGTCATATATACTAAGTGAAAGCATATTTTGTTTCAGGACTCTGAATTTAGATGTGCCTGTATTTGCTGATATGGTGCCTCTTCTCCACAAGGATTGTACCTTTGATGTAGAGATGAATTTCGCCTTGATGGATATACGAGATGACATTGAGGTGCCTCCAAAAATTAGAGAATGGGTCAAAGACAAACCCAAACCCAGTTCAAGAATGGGTCAAAGACAAACCCAAACCCAACCTTGATCAAACCACTTCTTTCAATCTCGAAACCTTAGAAAGCCCTAAGTTAATCCAGATTGGTTCAGACCTTACCCCAAACTAACGGAATGACATGGTTACACTACTAACCCAGTTCTAGGATGTGTTTGCATGATCTCATGAAGACATGGTGGGTTTGTCCACTAACATTGTCCTTTATCGCCTTCCCATTAAAGAGGGATTTAAGCCAGTCAAGTAAAAGCTCAGGCGATTGAAACCTGAGTGGAGTTTAAAGGTGAAAGAAGAAATTGTGAAACGATTTCAAGCTGACATCATCATGGTGTCCACATATCCTGAGTGGATATCCAACATCGTGCCCGTGCCTAAACCTGGAGGGAAGGTGCGAGTTTGTGTGGATTACCGGGACTTGAACAAAGCTTGCTTAAAAGAAAGCTTTCCCGTGCCATTTATCCACATTCTCATTGACAATCTTTGCGTAATCGACATGTACTCCTTTCTTTGATTGCTTCGCAGGTACCATCGGATCATGGTTCTTTGAGGAAGATCGTGAGAAAACTACTTTCATCATGCCTTGGGAACCTTTTGCTTTAGGCGGTTGTCATTCGGCCTCATCAATCTTTGGAGCCACCTATCGGCGAGCTATGATGGCTCTTTTCCATGACTTAATGCATAAAGAGATCGAGATCTACGTGGATGACATCATTGTCAAATCCCGAAAGGAGGATGACCATATAGACCATCTCAAGAAACTATTCAACAGGTTGTGTAAGTACAACTTGAAGTTGAATCCAGCCAAGTGCGCCTTTGGCGTTAAATCGAAGCAAGTTGCTAGGATTTCTAATCGACCATAAAGGAATTGAAATTTGGATCTGCCAAAATCCAAGCCATCATGGAAATGCCCATTCCTCGAGACGAGAGAAGAAATACGAGGATTTTGGGAAGACTCAACTTCATTAGCGAGGTTTATCTCCCGACTCACAAAGCAACACCGTGAGCCGATCTTCAAGCTATTAAGGAAGAAGTCCTCCATGAAATGGAATGATGAATGTCAAAATGCCTTCCTCACAATCAAGAAACAGCTAGTCAAAGCTCCCGTGTTGGTACCACCTAGGGATGGTGTTCCCCTGTTTATGTACATGTCCATAAGTGATAATGCCATGGGCTGCATGCTGGGACAGAAAGACGATAGAAGCCAAGAACGAGCTATCTATTACCTTAGCAAAAGGTTCAGCAGCAGTGAACACAAGTACACTCTGATCGAAAAGACGTGTTGTGCTTTAGCATGGGCTTCCATGAGGTTACAGCATTACCTCCATGGTCACACAACCCATCTCCTATCCCGTGTGGATCCTCTCAAGTACGTGTTCAACAAATACATTTTAAATTACCGGCTGTCTAGATGGCAGTTGATCCTACAACAATTTGACATCGTATATGTGACTCAAAAGTCCATCAAAGGTCAAGGAATCGCGAATCAATCGGGCGCCGCACCTTCAAGAGGATTTCAAACCCTTGGAAACATATTTCCACGATGAAGGAGTAATGGCGGTGCAAACAACACCATCGAGACGATACGCGCATGATCATGGAAGATGTATTTTGATGGAGTCATTAATATGGAAGGTTACGGGCTGCGCAGCGATTCTAGTATTTGATACGGGAGAAGCGATATCCCGTTCCGTCAAATTCTGATTTAGCGGCACCAATAATACGGCTGAGTATGAAGGCTGTCTCATGGGGCTCAAACTTTCCCGTTCAATGGGCATCAGACGGTTAACTGTCCTTGGAGATTCAGAGTTGGTAATCAGACAATCCACCGGGATCTATCAAACCAAAGAACTACATTTGCTGCCTTACCATCGGCAGGTTTTGAAGATGGCTTTGGAGTTCGGAAAATATCTCCTTTCTATATGTTCCTCGTAATAGGAATGACTTTGCGGTCGCATTAGCAACTTTGGCCTCCTTGATTCGCATATCAAATAAGGAACACTTGCCAAACGTCACAATTTCCCTGCACAAGGCCCCAGCCTATTGGAATTACATTGGAGAAGTATCGGATGAGCTACCTCCAATCCAACATCCTTGGTATCAACATATCAAGGAATATCTGTGAGATGGATCTACACCCGCTGAGGCGAGCCCGATTGAGGAAAGGCGGATCCATCGACTTGCTACGAAATTCTACCTGATTGGAGATGCGCTCTACAAAAGAGATGCATGACTAGGTCTCCTCAGATGTTTAGACAAAGATCAAGCCCAAAAGCTTATGGATGAAATCCATGGCAGAGTCTGTGGCCCCCACATGAGTGGCCCCCTCCTTGTCAAGAAAGTCCTCAGGACCGGACATTATTGGCTATCTCTTAAAGCTGATTGCAATGACCACGTCAAGAGGTGCTATTAGTGCCAGATTCATGGGAATGCTATACACGCTCCTCCATAACATGAGTTCACCTTGGCCCTTCTCGATGTGGGGAATGGACGTTATCGGACCCATTGAGCCTAAAGCCAGTAATGGTCACCGATTTATCTTCACCATGATCGATTACTTCACCAAGTGGGTAGAAGCAGCCTCCTTCCCCAGGGTTACTAAAGAAGTCGTCATTGCTTTCATTAGAAACAATGTCGTTTGTCGATATGGACAACCAGAGGTGATTGTGTCAGACAATGCCAAGAACCTCAACAACAAAATGATGGAGGAATTATACAGTAAATTCCACATCAAACATCTTAACTTTGTCATTTATCGTCCGAAGATGAACGGTGCTGTTGAAGCGGCTAATAAAAACATCAAGAAGATTATGCAAAAGATGTCCGCCAACCACAAAGATTGGCCTGACCTATTGCCTTTAACGCTGTTAGCCTACAGAATCTCAATGCGCACTTCCATTGGGGTAACCCCCTATGCTTTAACCTATGGGATGGAAGCAGTGCTCCCCATAGAAGTTGAAATGGAATCCCTTCGAGTGTTGATAGACGCTCAACTGGATGAAGACCAATGGGTACAAGACATGTATCACCAATTGTCTCTAATAGACGAAAGGCGAACCGCGACTATCTTCCATGGTCAGTTATACCAACAAAGGATCACCAGATCCTACAACAAAAAAAGTCCGGCTACGGCAGTTTAAACAACATGACTTGGTTTTGAAGAAATTCCTGGACAACCAAGATCAGGCTAAAGGAAAATTCGCTCCTAACTGGGAAGGCCCGTTTATTGTCAAAGAAGTATTGACAAGGGGCGCTCTCAGATTGCAAGAAATGGACGGCGATGAATTTCCATAACTCATCAACTCAAACACCGTGAAATGGTACTATGTCTGAAGTAACTCGCAAACAACCTGGTGTGGAACCATCATATCACCAGTCATTCTGGTTCTATAACCCTTTACCACATACCACTTTTCTACGCTTTGCCCCTCAGGGAAGCATACTTGTCAAAGCCAGCAGCCTGGCTATCCCCTTTGCGTTCCTACGACTTAGGTCATCCCACCACGGATTGAACCTCTTGCATTTGCAGTTTGGCTACCCATTCATGGGATCAAACTTCTCATACCTGCAGTTTATCCTCAAACTAGGATTAAACTTTCTCCTCCCCGCATTCTGACCTGCACATGGGATTACGCTTTTCTTCTTGCCCTGAGGGGCGAACTATGTTGACCTGATCTCCTCCTCAATAGGGGTACGTAGGCAACCATGTTACATGGCGCGGTCACAATAAAACAAAAACCACAAAAACATTTCTACCCTCTTCCCCTCATAAAATCAACAAAAACATTCCTACACCATTTCTACCATATACAGCGTTGAACCTCTTACACCAGGTTCGAACTACGCAGACCTGATCTCCTCTTCAATAGGAGTACGTAGGCAGCCATTCATGGTTCGGTCTCACCCCCTACCAAAACACAAACCCTTGCCAGTTGGTACGGGGATCAAACATCAATCCACCATATTTCACTTGGCTTCAGACCAAAGGGATGGAATTACCTGAACTCCTCCCAAATAGGAGATTCGGCGACCATCTAAGCTGCGGTCATACCTTGAAGAGCAACACCAATCCATAAGAGATGGAATTAACTAGGCTTCTCCTAAATAGAAGTACTGGCGACCATCTGTGGTGCGGTCAATCTCAGAGAGGAAAGCCACACTCCTCTCCACATTTCCATCTAGAAACCAGTCCCAAGACACCAAAGATGGTAGGGATACATATAGATCGATGATCAATTTTAAACTATCCAGAGACAACTCAATGTCCATCCACCCAGGAGGAATTCAGAATACATCAAGACCACAAGCCCTGAAGCAGCAGGCAAAATATCAAGCAAATAGCAAGGCATATTTAAAAGGGAAGTGATCCAAAAATATATTTCCCTGTCATATATATAATGTTGTTTGATATATATACAATGTAAACTATACATGACAAAATGGCTAAGCTAGTCTGTGCAGGTAAATACAAGCTCATCTACAAGTCAAGGTATATGCGAGCTAACAAGCCCAACATGGCGTCCCTCTCAGAAGAAGGAGGCGAAGCTGTGGTCTCCTCTACGAGAATATCCATACGACCCAACAGATCTGCAGCCATCTGCATGGTGACCATATGATCACCAATATATGCGCTCATCTCTGCGATCATGCCAGTGGTAAGGGACTTCACGGTAGTACTATCTGCGATGGCTACATCCCGAGCAGATATAGCACTATCCCGCTCAACTATCACTGCATCTCTAGCTGATCTGGCCTCATCTCGCTCAACAACAGCGGTGTCTCTGCGAGCTAATGCCTCGTCTCTCTCTAATAGAGTTGCGTCCCTCCCATCAAGGGCAGTCAACATCATAGATCGAGCCTGATCTCTCTCAAAGGTCATCAGATGAAGACTCTGCTCTAAATCATTGTGTACGAGAGTCTTTGAATCACTGGCCGTCTTGTACTAGGAGAATCAAGAAAGAAATCTTTGGCAACCTAGCAGCGGGCTCCTTCTCGATGTAGGAATCGTGTCCTCCATGGGCTCTACATCATCTGACTCACTATTCAGTACTATAGATACCGCTGTAGCCGATAAAATCTTTGTCTCCATCTATGCGGAATACTCTGCAGAACAACCCGGATGACTGACAAAAAAAGCATCTATCTCACGCCGATCCCAACAAGCATACACACGGGATCGGTCCTCTGCTGAGAGATATCGAGAAGCTGAACGTTGACCTATCGCCCCCTCGAAAGGATGAAAATCCTGGAACTGGTCTCACTGCAACATCACGGCCAGTGGGTGATAAGTAGTCACGCCCCTCAAACCAGCTAGAGGGAGGAAGTCCATGCCCGGAGTGTGAGTAATGAATCTGTATGGTGAGCAAAGCCCCGAGCACGGAAATATGCTAAATGGATCTCTGATATCTGCCAAAAATGCGGACCTAGACAGAGCATCTATACACTCCGATGGTTGAAAGGAGTATGACATGGCTACATCATGGGTAAACCAATACCCATGCCATCTAAGAGTGCCAATCGGTCTCAAGTGTGACATAAACCACACATACTGACATAATAGAACTCCCGGTAAGAACTCCTGCCGGATAAATACAGATGATGAGGATCTTGTGCGGAGGACTCTGCTACAATCATAGGTACAATGGTACGACCCTCTCTAAGAGCTCTCACAGCCATGATGACACCAATGTCTATCTCGTCCATATATCGTGGCATATAGACATACGACGATAATACGTGACAAACAACAATACATCAACCACCGCAAACGCCAATGGTCCTCCGGTGCGGTGAAATCCCCGGAATATCGTGAATAACTATCCTTCGAGCCAAATCTATCATACAGAAAACACTGGGATATCACGTGGCTGAGGTCATTCGGCTCGTCTGCACACTACTCTGTAGTAATCTCGTGTGAGAGTCATGAAGCAAATCTACTTATGTCTCCCAAAGCCGGATGCACGCAAGAGTGCATGCTAAAGGCATCATCATCGACGTGTATACTCCTCCAGTAGGAGTTAACTCATAGCTCTAGAATCGGAATACCTGCCTATCCGGTAGCTAATGCTCTAGCATCCCATCCACAAACCCTGCGGGATCCTGAAACATCAATAAAGTCATGGTATCTTTGCAAAGACTGATCTCTGATCACCCTGCATCGGTGGTGAAATGCTATCATACCACGATCGCATACCCAATACCACCATTGACGGTGGGGTATGATCTATATGACTAACTGTCGAAGAAAACATCTGTGCGGGTCATGTCATAAGACCATCCAGGGGTCAATGCCGAATATCTCTGGACATACATACATATGCATAACATGATACATGCATAGCAGATAATTGATGGCAATATGGTATAGGGAATGGAAAAATTGTACATACATTCTTAAGTATATCATCATCTAATACATCATCTCTGTATAGCTACAAATACAGGGAAATGGGGCACAGATGCCCTACTACTAATAGAGGCCTATCAAAAGATATAGCGAGAATGGGGAATAACCACCCAATATCTAACAGAGGCCTATCAAAAGATATAACGAGAATACACATCAGAAGAAGACCAAGGTGTCGATATCCACATCATCAATCCTGTCCACCTGATATAACTCCTCCTGAGTCACTGGATCTCTATCAACAGGGATGTCAGGCCTATAAAGAAGAGGATCTGCGCTGGCAAAATCGAATGGGTCATCTGAGGGGCCAGCGCCTGAGCTGGAAGGAACAAATGACTCCGCCTCTGCTGGAGCTCTACCCAAATGTCGGATAAATATATGTGCTTGGTCCAACTGCCGGGTCAAACTATCAATCTGGGTCATATGAGTCGGATCTCGAACGCAAGCTACCCAATCCGTCATCATCAAGGATCCTGGAACATATCCCCCATAAACTGTGTGGTGTGAGACTGAGCTCCAATAGTGCGAGGGGACCACCACCGCTGGAACATCTCCTGAGTACATGGACCCTCTGATAATGCAAAACCGTCAACCCCCAACAATGAGATATCATTGATGGGTGACTGTGATACGGGCCAATGACGCCTGGCAGGAGGCAAGATCGGTATACGAATCTCCCCCGTGGTGCTCCTAATAGTACGCTCTCCTAAATAGAGCTCCCAACCTCCATCTGTGAAGAGAGGAACTCTCCTGGTGGAGATCAAGTACTCGACTCCAGTCGGGTGTCCATCCTCAAAGCCGGTGGTCAAGTGTTCCCCTGAATAGGGAATCCATGTAATAGTATCAGCTGTCAGTAACTCCAGCTGCATACGGCAGTGAGTGAATCCCTCAGCTATAGGGACCTCCGGCAAAATAAAATAATGCCATCGTCGTCCTCGTGGATATGTATCAAAACCTAACACACTCACAGGACGCAAGCATGGGAGCCTCTCATAGGCCCAAAACTGCTAACACAATGGCAAAACATCTGCTATCAGTAAACACTCTTCACCTATGAATGGGAAAAGACAAGAGAAATACTCACCAGCAGAAATGGATAAAATCTAGCTGAGCCTCTCATTAAACCACTCGTGAGCGCATCGCGTGCCGGAGGAAATAGGCAAAGGTGTAAGAGCCCCAATCATACTCTCCAATACGGTCCACATCACGCGTGGCGCTGATCAAAGCGAAAGATATCGTAGAAGAGTTATCTGCTATGAAGCAGCCTCGAATGATCATCAAGAACAATCGCCGCAGAACGCGATCCCTAATTCTGACATCGTCAGATATGGGCTTACTCAAAAGCCCGCTCATAGCATCTATGCTCAAAGGACACGAGCAGACGATCCCCGCTTTGGCGCCTCATTTGGAACTCTAACAAGGATCTGACGGCAGTAGGGGTAATGTTTGCCATGCAAGGCACTGGATCCCCTCCAAAGTCTATACCTGTGATAAATCGCCAATCCATAGGCGTCATCATCACCTCGCAATCCAGCAGATGGAGTGACTGAGTCTGATGAAACCATCGCTCAGATAATGCCCTGAGGTAACCCCAGGGACAACGACGGGGAAGGATGGAGAAGAATGCCCCAAATCCCCACTAGTGCACTACCGCTCTATAGTCAAGATGAAGCGCCTGGTACGTGGAGTGAATGCTGAACTAGTTCCCTCGAGGATGTGTAAAACCCGGAACTTGCGTGAAATGCAGATCAACATCAAAACCCTTTAATCCTCATCAATAGGAAAGAAGGAAGATCAAAGTCTAACGCCATACCTCGTTAGCATGCAAATACATCGATGGATGTCTGCTCAAATCACCCAGCAGCTCTGGATTTTCCACCTGAATACTTGGGAGCTCCCTACGAGAGACATGTGCAGCAGGAGCGGGATCCTCAATCGGAATATCCACCTCCTCGTCCTCAATGTCTGGCACATCTACCCGGACAGGACGAATCACGGCCTCCACCAACTGATGAGGCTATCTCGGCGAAGCAGTGGACGAGGCACTTGAAGCCCTCCGTAGTATACGCGAGGAAGTGGTCCTGTGGAAGCTGCTTTCTATTGATCCGGATCTATGATATCAGGACAACAAGTCTCTAAAACACCTCAGAAAGGGTGTGGAATTTCCTTACCTGGAGCTTTCTAAAATGCATTTATGACTATATGCATACACATTTACTTTAACATATAATAGAGTAAAAATGCATGACTACCCGATGCCTACATTTGGAAAAAATTTGTCATAGTCCCCTTTGAAAATAGAACTATCCACATGCGCATAGGCATGTCTAGGTGGCCATTCAGTAGCACACCTGCCCCAAAGTCATTTACTCAATACTAGGAGTACTTTGCATTGCTACCTTTTGCTCATTGGACCTCAAATATGACAAAAAATAGCAGAAAAAGGTGCCAATTTGGTATCTCTCAAAGTCAAATTTTTTCACATCATTATGTTCAAACATGGTTTAATACTAACATTTACTATGTTGAATATTTTTTATCAAGTCATTTGTGCATACATAATCACTACTATGTGTTTAGATGCATTTCATGCGATAACTTACAATCCAACGGATAAAAACTGGAAAAATACATGCATACGTTACCAGGATAGTGTAGAACACTTGTACGGTGATAGAATTTGCAATAAATAGCCCGAACTTAGTGAGATTCGAAGAGGGTCACGGATTTTCCTTCATTAAAAGTGAAAATGACTTGTGAGACCAATCTGCTGGAATTTATTATGGACGCCCCAAAATAGGTATACATCACCCATTCGAGTTGTCGATACATAGTGCGAAACAACTACAACTTTATTATTACAACAAGAAAGCTGTGAGTTTAAATACAAATATTATCTTCTAGACAATATCTATACTCAAATAAATCCTCATCACATTTATTGATACATTATTTTACAAAAATGGTGAGGACTACTAAACAACTCTCTCTAGAACCTTCATTCCATACCCCAGAGCTACGTACTCGCTTATATTCTCGCCTCCGAGAAAAATGGAACAAAAAGAAAAGGGTGAGCTCATCTAGCTCAAGAAAGAATATTATGACTAAGATAATATACAACAAATTACCGTTAGTCTTCAACAGGGAAAAATCTAATAGAATACTGATAGACAACAAATTTTAAAAATCAATATTCGCAATGAAATAATAATTCATTAGAAGAGTTAAGTAGAGAATGCAAACTACTATCTTCCATGTATGAATTTAAAAGTTCATCGTCTATCTTTTATCCTCGTAACATCAATCAATATATATTTGGAATCACATATTCATCTTTGCACTCTGAAGCCAAAGATATTCATCGATTGGTCATGTTCATCTAAACACACTGTTCATCTTTTGCACTACTGAGCCAAAGATATTCTTCAGAAATCATTCATCTTTGCTCTGGGCCAAAGATATTCCATAATATCATCATTTAAGACATGAAGATGATGAAAAATATTTTTAAAAAAGCGAATCCCGGTGAAACAAAATGACAAGGATTAAGGATTAAGGATTCATACTTTGTTTTATTCACGTCCAAAATACCTCAAAAAAATCGCAGTGGTGTAAAATTCAAGAATGATCAAAACATGGATACAATCAAAGCTAGTATCCGAATAGATATTTTGGACAAAAAGAAAAATTTTCATTTTTCGATGAATAGTCTTATTCGTGAATAGTGTCGATATCGTGAATAGTCGTGAGTATCACGTGAATAGTAACTCCGACACCAAAAGTTCCAAATTTGATAAAAACTTCAGATCAATATTTCAACATAATGATATTGAAGAAATAATATCATTATGAAAAAAAAATAATATCCCTTACCTCGAAAGATCAGTACTTCTAGCTGAAACACCGGATATAGGCTATGACTTGAACTTGCAATAGAATAGCAATACTCAAATTATACTCAAAATACTCACAAGAATACGCTCGATATTATAGAGAGAGAAAACTTCAGTTTCTGGTGTGATTTTCAATTCTAACCTAAGCACCCTATTTATAGGAAATTGCTTAGAACACCAAAGCAGAAAATTTAATATAATATTAATATATTATATATAAATTCCTACGCACACAATTTATGATCTGAATTCAGCCATGCTTGACAACAAATAAGTCTACCAAACAAATCAAAAACATTTTTATTATTTAAAATAATTGAAACTTCCAAAAATCAATTATTCAGGAATTTGAGAACATCAATAATTCATAATAAATAGCCCTTTTATCGAAAAATTTGAATCTCACGAGTTTTTATAGGAAATTCAATTTCTACAACTTTGCGTAAGAAAGTTTTTCCAAATTCCAAACAAAAATTGACCAAAATCCACAAAGCAGGCGATTTTACAAAGCTATAATCAAATTTCGGTCGATAAATGGGGTCCACCGAGCATGTTTAACATGTTTTAAACATTTATTGCAACAAAAATACTCTTCCTCCTCGTATACTCATATATCCCACATTCGTTGTAAAATATCACCATTATTATATTATTAAAATATAATAATACATTATCTTATCGAAAAAGATAAAATTTCAATTTTCAACAATTGTCACATTAAAATTTTTCTCCATCTATATCCACATAAAATCAATATTTTCCTCATCATATGAATCAATAATTAATTATTCACAAATAATATTACGAATCACAATATTGACAACCGGCGGTTCCAGAAAGAGGGGCTTTCAATAAGAATTTTTCCTTCTTGGCGCGCAATTAGGTGACCAAACCTCTCCTTATGCAGAACTCTCTAGACATTGCCAATAATGTTATCTAATAATATTATTGAGGATAATATGAATTATTGCTTCGATAATGAAAATATTGTGTAATGACAATTATTGAAATAATGACAATATAAAATATCAACGCAAAGAATTATTGAATCAATAAAATCTTTGAGCGATAATTATCGTAACCATTATTGAGTAGTGCCTTCTTACGTAAGAATCAATAATTGGTGCAATATCGCAGGTAATCTTCTTGTGTTTTAACCACCAAAGTATTTTAACGGTATTAATGGTAACAACTACGTAGTTATTTTAACCAACTTATATTTGTCGTTTTCTTCATCCAATCGCTTTTCGTTATGGGGCCCACACATGCATTTCTGCGAGTAAATACGAATATTCCCCGACATGATGCGAATATTCCACGACCAAACGAATATTCCCAACAACAATGAATATTTTATAACCACTTGCTTATTTTGAAATATTTGCGTATTTTACCCCTAACTATCCACATTAATCACATCAACCCTTACTATTTCAAAATAATAAATAGAGAAAATTAAATTTCATTAATAATAAGTTGGGGTCTTACATTTATCATCCGCGATTGGCCGCAGGCTCACCTGCGATTGTAGCAGGTGCACTTGCGGCACCCCTATGTGGGTTCCACCCCTCCGGCTCGGTTCAGTTTGAGTTGTAAAGGAGTTCTTGCAGACTAGAAAAGTCAAATCGGGAATAAAAATGTCGCTCGATTGAGCAAAATAACATACAATCCTGGTCTTCTCAGATGAAACTTTAAGTCTATACATCGCTCATTGGTAGTCACCCGAACACGAGGTATACTCTGCCAATAATCTCATTTGTTACAAATCACATTCGACAATACCTTAGACAGTCCGATGTTGTGACTCAAAGGTCGTTACCTAAATGAGTCCCGACTGGGTTACAACGTGAGTCCCCAACGGGGGTTACAATGTGAGTCCCCGACGGGGGTTACAACGTATGTCCCCGGCGGGGGTTACAATGCGTGCTTATCCATTGACACACAAATCAGTGAAGGTCAAGCAACCTTGACGTTATTTCAGCCGATAGCGATTAAACCTATCAGAGCTCTAGAGCTATTCATGGTTTTCACCCCTGATTGCTCATATTCCCCAGCATAACCCCAGCGGGGGTCACAACACAATGCTCTGTTGATCTACACAACAGCGAAGGTCAAAAAACCTTGACGATCTACTCACAGAGTCTCAGCCATTGATTCACACGTCAGCGAAGGTCAAGCAACCTTTACATTATATCCCACAGGATTTTTCAGCCGTTGATTCACATGTCGGTGAAATACACGTCAACGAAGGTCAGGCATCCGTGACAGAATTTGTTGTTTGTAGTGAATCCAACAGAATCGTGACATATTCTGGCGATATTAACCAGGAAAGGTCAACGTTATCAAAGAGGATAGATGATGGAATATGTTATACACATCCTCAAATAGATCAAGCTTTATCCCCACAGATCTCTTACACATGAGAGATGCATCTTCAGGATTAAGTCATAGTCGAAGACACAGGGATTTGGTGATAACTCCAACATCAACATCCTAACAGATTCAGATTACACATCAAATCTGGTCATCATTGCCAATCCCGAGTTGAAGCAACAGGGAGCCAGCAATCATCCCCAGCATGTTGGGCTACAACCCCGCACACATGCATCATATATTTGGATAATATTACTACCCATAGCACCATGTTTGTCTTATTGCATTTCAAGTGTCTAGGATTCTTTATCCTACCCATGCATCCCCATGCATGAGTATGATAAAGAGGGGCATCTGTAGACACTCGAAATTTTCTGTACACCTGTCACTAACATTATAGGAGGACAAATTCGTCTTTTAAGAGGAAACCACGAAAGATTTAATCCATATCCATCTGGGATACTACTAGGAAGTTCAAAGATCAACCCCATTATTCTAGGGGTAACAAATCCAACCTCGGAGATAACCCCGAGGCATGCAGATACAATATCGGAACACACACCGGAGAAGACCGATTAATCTCGGAAATAACCCCGAGGTATCCAGTCTCAGTCCCAACCATGTGAATAGCCACCAACCTTGGTGATAAACCCCAAGGAATTCAGTTTCAGTGATAACCCCGGAAATGCTTGCTTCAAATACGACCAGCTTCAATATCAGCGCTCACAACGAGATACACTATACCAACCCGGCGATAACATCGGGAAGACAAACACACCTCAAAGATGACAATGAGGACCTTCAACAAATTACTGACGATTCAATCTCAAAGAAAGCACGAGCAACGCGTCATGACTTTATCATTAATCCGGCGATAACACCGGTGAGGGACAACATCGTCATCTCGCCAACACGATGCCACGCCACGTCGTCTCAACATCTCTACGCAATAATGTTCCACAAGACTAATCAATCCTGAGTGACTATTGTACGGGGTAATGGATGAAAGTTGAAACTTGAAGACCGAAGGGCATCCTCCCATCTTCAATGACTTCGTACAAACTCTAATCCCATGCCATCGTACAACTCTCGACAACGACGGTCCAAAATAGGTCATGTATACCTTAAACAGATTCCCAGATTGCACTTCTTAAAGTTCGAGTGGACATTACAGTGCCTGAGTGCACGTACTTCGAGACGACTTGACCCGAAAAACCCGGGCCCACCCGGGTTGCCTCTGGTACACCTGCGGCTAAATTGCCTATAAATAGAGGGCTTGGGCTGCCCATTTTGCAAGAGAAAAAGGCAAGGAAGCCCTGCCCAATTTGCTCTACACTCACCCCATGAAGTGTACTTTTCCCTTTTAAACACCTGTGAGCTCATATATAGCCTCTTTTGTACCTACAAAAGCCAGTGTTTACCTACTCTAAAGATATAGAAGTCTTCTTTGGCAATCAGCTATAAGCCTTCTCACACACTTTAGAGTCTTTCTTTCATCTCTGCACACACCCTTCTTCACGTTGAGAGTCATGTTGCGCGCATTTGCCCGGACTTTGGTCCGTGGTTTTGTTCCAGCTTGTATATATATATATATATATATTATATTTATATATATTGACTAACATTATCGAGTTATGCCTCGATTGAGCCTAGACTTAGGTCTGGAGCGTTTATTGCTTTAATATATATATATATATTAACTATGTGTCAAACTTTGTTCGATGAGCCTAGACTTCTGTCTGGTGCGTTTACTGCTTTAATTTATATATATACATTTATATATATTAACTGTGTGTCGGACTCTGTTCGATGAGCCTGGATTTTATATCGGTACATTTATTAAATATATATATATATATATATATATATATATATATATATATGAATCGTGGTGAACTACATTCGATGAGTCAGATTTTACATAAGGTGCGATTATTGCTTTTTTATATATATATATATATATATATATATATATATATATTTCATCCCCACAGAGTTTACTTCGTGGTGGTTGATCGCTTACTGACTTTCTTTACGTTTCATCCCCGCTGGAGTTTACTTCGTGGCGGTTGATCGCTTTAATACATCTTTATTTACATTTTGTCCCTTTGGAGTTTCCTTGTGGTGGTTGGCCGATATTATGACTTTATTTATATTTTGTCCACTTTGGAGTTTCCTCTGTGGAGGTTGATAGCTTTTAACAGCTTTATTTACATTTTTGATCTCCCATTGAGGTGCTTCGTGGTTGGTGATCATGTCTGTATATATATATTTATAGCTTTTATATATATACTTGCTTACTGCTTTCATACAAACTGCAGTATTCTGTGCGCCTAGGAATCATGTGATCACAAATTCATCCCATTGAATCTAGATTCGGTTCCCGTGATGGACATTTTTAGCTGTAAGCAGCTTGTAAATTATTCTGCGTTGTCTGAACTTCCTTAGATGGTTTCCATACCCACGAGGAAGTCGGCATTATTTTGTATATTATTTTCGTACGGATGCTTCACATCTGTCAAATAAAATCAATCAAGCTGAGAACTTAATAAAATGGGAGTGTAAAAGGTCTCAATTACTATTGAGCATCAGGGTTTAAAAAACCTCTTTTATAAAACATCACTGCCATATCTTGCTAAAACTGAATTTTTACATAAATTCAAACCACAATGTATATAGGTCTTAAAACGAGGCCTCGTACTACTTCCACATAATAGCATATTGACCACACACACACATTCATTGGATAATAGTTTCTTGAAAAGAGGCGATCACCGCAAGGTATGACGGATGTCTGGGTGCCTAACACCTTCCCCGCATAACCAAGTCCCCGAACCCTAATGAATCTCTGCTTCACGCAGGCAGATATAGCAGTTGTCACATCTTTGGGTCAATGTGCAAACCTTTTTCTCGGTTGTGTTTGTACAACCATTTAAAAAAACCAATGGCGACTCTTAACAGTCCATCGTCGACATTATACATGTCGGACCTTTTTCACTTGTTTTTTCAAACAAATCTCACCTAAAATGAGAACACCAAAGAACAAGTAATGGAAAGGGACATCTAAAAATCCCGACGTCGACAGCTACGGAGTAGACTCCAGGCGGGACAAAAAGTAAAGAAAGCTTTAAAGACGATTAACCGCCACGAAGTAAACTCCAGACGAGATTAAATGTAAATATATATATATATATATATATAAGTGATAAACGCACCGGATGTAAAATCCAGGCTCATCGAACAAAGTCCGACAACAGTTGATATATTTAAGAATATATATATATATTAAACGCCCCAGACATAAGTCTAAGCTCAATCGAGGCATAACTCGATAATGTTAGTCCATATATATATATATATATATATATATATATATATATATATATATATATATATATACAAAGAAATGAAACCACAGGATCAAGCAGGCATACATCTACAACACGACTCTCAACGTGAAGAATGGTGTGTGCAAAGATGGAGAGAAAGGCTTTAAAGTGTGTGAGAAGGCTTAGAGTGGGCTACCAAAGAAGACTTCTATATCTTTAAATGGATGAACACTCGGCTCCCGTCGGTACAAATAAAAGCTATATATGAGCTCACAAGTGTTTAAAATGAGAAAGCACTCAGTTTAGGGCGAGTACAGAGCAAATTTGACAGCGCTTCCACGCCTTTTTTCTTCTTAAAATGGCCACCCCAAGCCCTCTATTTATAGAGGGGGGAGCCGCAGTACCTACTGACTCCTGCATGAGATGTACTGCTGGTACTTTCAGGATGCCCGGCTTCAGCATGGGTCACTTGTCTCTCTCAAAGTACATGCACGTATGCATTGTAATGTCCGCTCGAACTTTTAGAATTGCAATACGGGCATCCGACTGAGGTATGTAAGACCTATTTCGGATTGCCATTGTCGAGAGTTGCGCAAAGACATGGGATTAGAGGTTGTACGAAGTCAGGAAGATGGGACCATGCCCTCCGATCTTCAAGCTTAAATTCTATCTGTTGCCCTGCGTAATAGTTACTCGAGATTGGACCTCCTTGGTTCTTGTGGAACATTGCTATGTATAAATGTATGTATAAAATGTTGAGACAGTGCGATGTGGCATCAAGGTGGCAAGATGATGACTTTGCCCCTCACCGGGGTTATCTCCGGTTTGGGCTGATAAAGTAGACGTTGTTCAGGGTTATCTCTGAGATTGGACTGCTTGCAAGTGTTGAAGGTCCTCAGTGTCATCTCTGAGGTGTGCATGTCTTCCCGGTGTTATCTTTGGGTTTTGTACTAAGTGCCGAGGTTGAAGCTGATTGCATGCATTTGAAACAAGCATTTTTGGGGTTATCTCCGGAACTACACTCCTTGGGGTTATCTCCAAGGTTGGTAACTGCTACTCCTAGTATTGGGACTGAGACTGCATATCTCGGGGTTATCTCTGAGATGAATCGGCCTTCTCCGGTGGAATTTCCGGTATTGGAACTGCATGCCTCAGAGTTATCTCCAAGGTTGGAACTGATACTCTTGGTGTGTGTTTCCGGACTGGATATGAGCTGTCTTTCAGGGTTATCTCTAAAAGACGAATCTGCCCTCCTGCAATGTCAGTGACAAGTGTGCAGAAAAATTTTGAGTGTCTTCAAATGCCCCTCATTATCATATTCATGCAATGCAATGGCATGGATTGGATAAAGAATCCTAGACACTTAAAATGCAAGAAGATAAACATGATGCTATATGTAGCAACATGATGCAAATATATGATGCAAGTGTGTTGTTGGATTGTTGTCCAACATGCTGGGGATGATTGCCGGCTTCTTGTTGCTTCTATCGGGGATTGGCAACGAGGTCTTTGCCGACAAGATTGGACGTGTGATCCAAATTTTTTAAGATGTTGACGTTGGGGCTATGTGTAGCAACATGATGCAAATGTATGATGCAAGTGTGTTGTTGGATTGTTTTCCAACATGCTGGGGATGATTGCTGGCTTCCTATTGCTTCTACCGGGGATTGGCAACGATGTCTTTGCCAATAATATTGGACGTGTGATCCGAATATTTTAAGATATTGACGTTGGGGTTATCACTAAAGTCCTTAATCCTTGATACAGACTTTATTCCGAAGATGTGCCTCTCGTGTACAAGAGATCTGTGGGGATAACGCTCTGTCTGTTTGAGGATGTGTATAACATATTCCATCATCAATCCTCCTCGATGATGTTGATCCTTCCTGGTTTGTATCGCCAGGGAATGTTAATGTTCTGTTGGATTTACTGCTAACAGTATGTGTTGTCAGGGCTGCATGACCTTCGCTGACGTGTGAATCAACAAAAAATACCCCCGTTGGGCAGACTGTCAAGGCTGCTT
Source organism: Panax quinquefolius (assembly GCA_020205615.1). Lineage (NCBI taxonomy): Eukaryota > Viridiplantae > Streptophyta > Magnoliopsida > Apiales > Araliaceae > Panax > Panax quinquefolius. Next base: position 74,780,685 of record CM035151.1, read on the forward strand.
GACCTTCGCTGACGTGTGAATCAACAAAAAATACGCGTTATAACCCCTATCGGGGAAACTGTCAAGGCTGTTTGACCTTTGATGACGTGTGAATCAACAGATAAACACCCCTGTTGGGCAGACTGTCAAGGCTGCTTGACCTTCGCTGACATGTGAATCAACATACAATACGCGTTGTAACCCCCACCGGGGGTATGTACTTCGACATAAAATGCGTGATGTGCCCGCCGGGGATATGTACTTCGACATATGCAAATGCGTGATGCCCCCGTCGGGGTTACTTGAGAGGATTAGGGTTATGACCCTGAATTGGCGGTATTGGACCTGCGTCAGGTGTTGCCGAGTGTATCTTGTAACAGCTGATATCATTGGCATAGTGTACCCTGTACTCGGGTGAACACCAATGAGTGATGTGTAGACCCACGGTTCGGTCAGAGAAAACCAGGATTGTAAGCTATTTTGCTCAATCGCGTAGCGTTTTTATTCCTGATTTAGCTTTTTCAGCTTGTGAGAACTCCATTGCAACTCGAACTGGACCAAACGGGGGGACCCCGTGGGGTGCCTAAGTACACTACAGCGATCCCCAGACGGACTCATGACGATTGTGGCTATTAAATGCCTACATGTTGCTTTCATAAGTCATTTTTAAGTTGCGCCGCGAAGGAAATCCGAGAGCTCTTCTTTAGATCTGCTGAGTTCGGGCGACTTTTTGTAAATTCTGTCAACGTACAAGTGTTCTGCACTGTCCTGGTAACGTATGCATGTCTTCTTTTCTAGTTTTTATCTGTTAGAAAATGACTGATCACATAAAATGCATCTAAACACATAGTAGTGAATATGTATGCTCAAATGACTTGATAAAAAATATTCAACATGGTAAATGTTAGTATTAAACCATGCTGAACATAATGATGTGAAAAAATTTGACTTTTGAGACATTCAAATTGGCACCTTTTTCTGCTATTTCTTATCCTATTTGAGGACAAATGAGCAAAATGTCAAAATGCAAAGTAATCCTTGTAATTAAACTACCCTTATGGATTGATGACTTTAACTTATTATGCATATAGTATGTATATGACTGTGGGCATGTGTGCTACTGAATGGTCGCCTAGTCATACCTATGTGCATGTGGATAGTCCTATTACAGAGGGGACTATGGCAAAATTTTCCAAAATGTAGGCATTGAATAGTCATGCATTTTTAACTCTACTATAGATGTATGTTAAAGTAATGCATACATGCATGTAGTCATAAAATGCATTTTGAAAAGAAAGCTCCAAGTTAGAAATTACCACACCCTTTCTGAGGTGATTTGGAGACTTCTGTCCAGATATTATGGATCTGGATCAGCTGAGTAGTTCCCACAGGACCACTTCTGGTGTATGGAGGAGGGCTTCTGAAGTGCTTCGACCTCGTTCTATTAGACAGCCTCGTTGGTTAGTGGAGGCGGTGATACGTCAAGTCCAGGTTGATGTGCCAGATGTTGAGGACGAGGAGGAGGATGTTTCAGTTGTGGACCCCTCTCCTACTGCACATGTTCCCCGTAGGGACCTCCCGAGTATTTAGGTGGCAAACCCAGAGCTTCTGGGTGATTTGAGTTGACACCCCTCGATGTACTTGCACGCCAACAAGGTATCAAGTTAGATCTTAATCTTCCTTCTTTCCTATTGATGAGGAGTAAAGGATTTTGATGTTGATCTGCATTTCATGTAGGTTCCCGGCTTCACATAGCCTCGAGGGAACTAGTTCAGCATTCACTCCATGTACCAGGCTCTGCATCTTGACTATAGAGCAATTATACATGACTGGGGATTTGGGGCATTCTTTTCCATCCTTCCCCGTCACTGTCCCTGGGGTTACCTCAAGGCATTGTTTGGTATTTGGTTTCACCGGACTTCGGTCCTCCATTTGTTGGGTGTGTAAGGTGATGATGGCCTTGATGGATTGGCGGTTTATCACAAGTATGAAGTTTGGAGGGGCACCAGTGCCTTGTATGGAGGATATTACCCCTACTGCCGTCAGATCCTTGCTAAGGGCAGGACCGTTTGTGTGGTTCCTTTGAGCGTAGATGCTGTGAGTGGGCTGTTGAGCGAGCCCATACCATCTGACGTCAGAGTCAAGGATCATATTCTTCGGTGATTGTTCCTGATGATTACTAGGGGCTGCTTCATAGCAGATAACTCTTTTACGGTGTCGTTCGCTTTGATCAGCGCCACGCGACATGTGGACTGTATAGGAGAGTATGACTGGGGTTCCTACAAGTTCACCTATTTCCTTTGGGGCATGCGTATGCGTTCATAGGGCTTGACCGAGGCTTGGTTAGGATTCTACTCATTCTTGCCGGTGAGTATTTCTCTTGTAATTTCCCATGTGTAGGTTAAGAGTATTTACTGACAGCAGATGTTTGCCTTTGTGTTGGCAGTTTTGGGCCTATGAGAGGCTTCCATGTTTGCGTCCTATGAGTGTGTTAGGTTTAGATACCTATCCACGAGGACGGCGATGGCATCATTCCATACTGGCAGAGGTCCCTATAGCCGAGGCTTTCACTCATTGCCGCCAACAGCTGGAGTTATTGACAGCTGACATCATCACATGGATTCCCTATTCTGGGGAGCACTTAGCTATTAGATTTGAGGATAGGTACCCGACTGGCGTCGAGCATGTGATATCCACCCATAGGGTTCCTCTCTTCATAGATGGAGGATGGGAGCTCTATTTAGAAGAGCGTGCTATTAGGAGCACCACATGAGAGATCCGTATGCCGATCTTGCCTCCTGCCAAGCGTTATTGGCATGTGTCGCAGTCACCCGTCATTGATATCCCATTGTTGGGTGTTGACAATTTTGCACTGTCAGAGGGTCCCTGCACTCAGGAGATATTCCAGCATTGGTGGTCCCCTCGTACTATTGGAGCCTAGACCCGCGCCACTCAGTTCATAGGGGATATGGTTCCAGGATATGTGATGATGACGGATTGGCTAGCCTATGTCCGAGATCCGACTCATTTGACATAGATTGTGATTTGACCCAATGACTGGGTGGGCACATTTCTTTATCTGACATTTAGGCAGAGATCTGGTAGAGGCAGATTCGTTTAATCCTTCCAGCACAGGCACTGTCCCCTCAGATGACCCGTTTGGCTTTGCCGGCGCAGATCCTCCTTTGTATAGGCCCGACATCCCTGTTGATAGAGATGCAGTGAATCAGGAGGAGTTACATCAGGTGGACAGGATTGATGATGTAGATATTGGCACCATTGTCTTCTTCTGATATGTATTCTCGTTATCTCTTTTGATAGGCCTCTGTTAGATATTGGGTGGCTATGCCCCATTCTCGCTATATCTTTTGATAGGCCTATGTTAGTAGTAGGGCATCTGTGCCTCATTTCTCTATATTTTTAGCTGTACAGAGATGATGTATGTATATGATGATATACTTAGGAATGTATGTACAGTTTTTTATTCCCTATATCATATTGCCATCTATTATCCGTAATGCATGTATCATGTTATGCATATGTATGTATGTCCTGAGATATTCAGCATTGACCCCTGGATGGTCTTATGATACGACCCACACAGATGTTTTCTTCGACAGTCAGCCGCATAGATCATACCCCACCATTATTGGTAGCATCACGTCTTAGATCGTGGTATGATAGTATGTCACCATCAGACAAGGTGACTATAGATCATCTGTTGCAGCATACTATAACCCTCTTGATATTTTAGGTTCCCGCATGATGTGTGGAGGGCATGCTGGATCACTGGGTACCGGAGAGGCAGGTTTTCCGGTTTTGGACCCAGGGGTTGACTTAGACTCTGGAGGAGTATGCACATTTGACAATGCTTCCACTTGACAGACGTTGCGTGCATATGGATATTGGGGACATGAGTCAACAGTTCATGACCCTCAACGGCCTGAGGCGTAGGGTTGTGCAGGACAAGATCACATCCGACCACATGATATCCTAGTGTTTTTTGATTGATAGATTTGGCTCTGAGGATATCTATGCTCGACATTCTGGGGATTTCACCATACCAGAGGACCAGTGGCATTTGGCCAGAGTGGATGCATTCTTGATGTGCATAATGGCGTATGTGTACATGCCACGATATATGGATGAGCTGGATATCGGTGTTATCATGGCAATGAGAGCTCTCAGGGAGGATCGTACCATTATTCTGATGATTATGTCGAAGACGCTGAGTTTGGCCACGTTTTGCAGCACTTACCCTGCAGGGGTATTCATAGGCAGTTCGGTCATGTTGTACGTGTGGTTTATGTCACACTTGAGACCGATTGGGACCTTCCACCGACACGGGTACTGCTTTACCCATTATATAGCCATGTCCTACTCTTTTCAGCCATCGGAGTGTATAGACGCTATGTCTTAGTCGATGTTCTTGGCAGAGATCAGAGATCTATTTGGCATTCTGCCGTGCACAGGGCTTAACTAACCCTACAACTTTATTACTCATGCTTCAGGCATGGACTATCTCCCTCTGGATGGTTTGAGGGGCATGACTACCTACCACCCACTGGCCGTGATGTCCCAGTTTGACCAGTTCCAAGACTTCCATCCTTTTGAGGGGGCGCTAGGTCAGCGTTTAGCTTCTCGCCATCTATCAGCAGAGGACCAATCCCGGGTGTATGAATGTTGGGACCAACATGAGATAACTTCTTTTTCTGTTAGCCATCTAGGCTGTTCGCCAGAGTATTCTGCGTGGATGGAGACAGAGATTTCCTCGGCCGCATCAGTATCCACATTGCCGAGTAGTGATTCAGATGATGGGGAGCCCATGGAGGACATTGATTCCCACATCGAGGAGGAGCAATCTACTTGGTTGCTAGCATCTCCTTTAGATTCTCCCAGTACTAGCACTGTTGTGATCTAGCATTTCGCACAGTACTTTGAGCATAGTCTTCATATGATGACTTTCGAGAGAGATCAGGCTAGAGCTTGATGTTAAGTGTTATTGATGGGAGAGACGCAACTCTGTCAGAGAGAGATGAGGCATTATCTCGTAGAGATACCGCTGTTGTTGAGCGAGATGATGCCAGATCAGCCAGAGATGCCGTGAAAGTTGAGAGGGATATTGCCATATCTGCTCGGGATGTAGCCATCACAGATAGTACTACAGTGAGGTCCCTTAGCACTGTCATGGTTGCAGAGATGAGCATGTACATTGATGAGCATAGAGTCACCATGTAGATGGCTGTAGATATGTTGGCTCGCATGGATACCCTTGTACAGGAGACCACAACTTTACCTCCTTCTTCTGAGAGGGATGCCATGTTGGGCTTGATAGCTCGCATATACACTGATTTGTAGATGGGCTTGTATTTTCCTGCACAGACTAGTTTAGCCTTTTTATGTCGTTATCTGATTTATACATTGTGTATATCAAACAACATTATATATATAGCAGGGAAATATATTTTTGATCACTTCCCTTTTAGATATGTCTAAATACTTGTTTGATATTATATATATAGCAGGGCTTATGATCTTGATGTATTCTGAAATCCTCCTTGATGGATGGACATTGATTCGTCTCTGGATAGTTTAGAATGGATCATTGATCTGTGTGTATCCCTACCATCTTTGGTGTCTTGGGACTGGTTTCTGTATAGAAATTTGGAGAGGGGTGTGGCTTTCCTCTCTAAGATAGACCGCACCATAGATGGTCGCCAGTACTCCTATTTAGGAGGAGCCTAGTTAATTCCATCTCTTATGGATTGGTATTACTCTTTGAGGCACAACCGTAGCTTAGATGGTCACCGAATCTCCTATTTAGGAGGAGTTCAGGTAATTCCATCCCTTTGGTCTGAAGCCAATGAAATGTAGTGGATTGAAAGATGATCCCAATACCATTTGACAAGTGTTTGTGTTTTGGTAGGGGGTGCGACCGAACCATAAATTGCTGCCTATGTACTCCTATTGAAGAGGAGATCAGGTCTGCATAGTTTGAACCTGATGTAAAAGGTTCAACGTTGTATGTGGCAGAAAGGGTGTAGGAATGTTTTTGTTGTTATTGTTTTTGTAAGGAGAAGGGTGTAAGAATTTTTTTTGTTGTTTTTGTTTTATTGCGATCGGGCCATATAAAATGGTTGCCTATGTACTCCCGTGTATCAAGGAGATCAGGTCGACGTTGTTCGCACCTCAGGACGATTTGTAGCCAAAAAACTTGATCCCATGTGCAGGTCAGATTGCAGGGAAAAAGAAAGTTTGATCCTAAGTTCAGGATAAACTGCATGTGTGAAAAGTTTGATCCCATGTTTGGGGACAAACTGCAAGTGTGAAAGGTTCAATCCCTAGTGGGATAACCGAGGTTGTATGAATGGAGTGCAGCCAGGCTACTGGCTTGAAAAAGTATATTTCCCTAAGGGGCAAAGTGTGGCGAAGAGTTGTATGTAGTGAAGGGTTAAAGAACCGGAATGACTGGTGATCTGATGATCCAACACCAGGATGTTTGCTTGATGGTAACTTTAGGCATAGTACTATTTCACGGCGTCCGAGTTGATGAGTTGCGGAAATTCATCGCCGTCCATTTCCTGCAATCTGAGAGTGCCTCTTGTCAATACTTCCTTGACAACAAATGGGCCTTCCCAATTAGGAGAGAATTTTCCCTTGGACTGAACTTGGTTGTCAAGGATCTTCTTTAAAACCAAGTCATGTTGCTTAAACTACCGTAGTTGGACTTTGCTGTTGTAGGATATGGCGATCCTTTGTTGATATAACTGACCATGGAAGATAGACGCGGCTTGCCTTTCGTCGATTAGAGACAATTGGTGATACCTGTCTTGTACCCATTGGTCTTCATCCAGCTGAGCGTATATCAACACTCGGAGGGATTCCATTTCCACTTCTACGGGAAGCACTTGTGACGCCCCCAAAATAGATATACATCACCCATCTTGAGTCGCCGAATACATGGTATAAAATTCAAATACAACTTAATTATACTACATCGTGTAAAATATGACAAAACATAATCTAAGAGTTTTTAATAAGAATATTGTCATCTAGACAATATCCACACTCAATGGAGTCCTCATTACATTTATTATCACACTTTATTTTATAGAATAGTGAGGACTACTAAAACAACCATACGGATTTGTCAATGGTTCTGAGCTCGTCGGACTATATTCTCTTTTCCTGAAGAGAATAGTGAAAGAAAGGGTGAGCTCAACTAGCCCAGTAAGAAATATTATGACTAAGATAATGCAAAATAAATTATCCTTAGTCATCGGCGATTATAACAACCGATAGAATATAATAGACAACAAGTTTTAGATCAACAATTGCGGTGAATAAGCAATCCATTAGAAAAGTCAAGTAGAGCATAAAATCTACTATCTTCTAAGATTTAAAAAGTTTTTCATCAACTTGATCGCTGAGACTCATCTTAATAAATAAAATCGAATCATCCATGCATCACGGCCAAGGATATTTATGTAATCATCAATGGTCATGATTATACCGAATAATCTCTGGTCATAATCATACCAACAACTATCCATCAATGAACTACAGGCCAATAAGTATTTTCACCACATCATTCGTCACATTACGGTCATGATTATACCGAATAATACATGATCATAATCATACCAAGTCCATCTATGCACGTAAACCAAAGATGACTTTCATCACAATATAAGCATGAGGATGATGACAATGACATAATAATTCAATAAAACAAGTTCAAAATAAATTTTAAAGATTTATAATTTAATTTATCCGAAATCAATAACGTCCAAATTATCGACACGATCTTTGCTTTGTGGAGTAAAATTCAAGAATGCTCGGAAGAATATTTCCATGAAAAGATCTTTAGATGAAGCGCAAATATCTAGGATATTCTACTAATTTCATAGAGTATAGAAGCCAAAACTTTAACCAACCGAGTATAATAGAATATATGAAGCGTAAATGGATTTTTGCCCATACGTAAATGCGGTAATCGCGTGGTATCGTTTCCCTGATTTAATAAGGAATGAATACGAATGATCATTCACCATGCATGCGGTAGTCCACATAGACTGGTTATTCCAACCGAATAATAAAGAATGGAATAACAGAACAATTCACCATGCATGCGGTAGCCCGCGTAGACAGGTTATTCCAACAGAATAATAAATAATGGAATAACAAAAGAATTCACTAGGCATGCGGTAGTCCACACAGACAGGTTATTCCAACAAAATAATAAAGAATAGAATAACAGAAGAATTCACCAGGCATGCGATAGACCGTACAGAAAGGTTATTCCAACATAATAATAAAGAATGGAATAACAGAAGAATTCACCAGGCATGCGATAGACCACATGCATAAGAGTTATTCCAATGAATAATAATAAAGAATAGAATAAAAACCCTTACAGTATTGAAAGAAAATAACTCTCTTCATGAATAATACGATGAAATAATACCCTTACCTTAGAAGAAGCTGGATCTTTGGAATAGTGAGGTAGTGAGACTTTCTTCTTCTTTCTCTCTATAATTTCTCTCTATAATAATTGCTCTTGTGAGACTTAGTGAATTGGTGAGAATGAAAGAAGAATGAGCTTCTATTTATAGGAAAATATAGTTTCAATAATTGCACATTTTGGGGCTCAAAAAATATTACGATATAATACCTTCCTCTTTTCTTCATTTTAATTTAGTCCTGCAAGTATTATCAAACTTGCACCACCTCCCCTAATAGTAAATAATGTGAATTAATAGTTCACACATGTGAACACATAGTTATAAGAATGTAAATTAATAGAAATTAATTGCTCATTTATCCGATGAATTACCCGATTGGTCAATATAATCTCCCGACATTAATTATTATCAAAATAAATGTTGATTTCCACTAACACTAATAATTCCAACACAACGGAAATATCAATTTCATCTTTAATCAATACGAACTTATTCATCATTAATATTATAACTCACAATATTTAACAACCAGGTCGTTCCCAGGGAAGAGGGGGCTTTTCGATAAGGATTTCTCCTTATTGGCGCGCAATTAGTTAACCAAATCTCTCCCTGACAGAACTTCTAGACATTGTTAATATTGTAAATAATAATATGAATAACTTTGTCGTCTCAATTATTGATTTAATAATATATAAAATATTATGCAGATGATACTATGACAATAATTGAATCAATAATATGAGAGATATGATGCATCAATTACTATAGCAATAATTGAGTATAACTAAGTGACTTCTCACGTGAGCATCAATAATCAATACCGTGTGCTACTATGCAACCACGCGTATTACTGTACTTTTACTACCGGGTAGTTCAACAGTTTTAACGGTAACACTTTCGACGTTATTTTTATAAAAAGATAATTCTGTCGTTTTCTAACTACGACAATACTTCCGTTGTGGGGTCCACCAATGATTGTATGTGGTCGCATTTAATTTTTCTGTTTAAATGAATATTCCCCGACCAATCGAATATTATATAACCACTTGCTTACTTTGCAAAATTTGTAAATATTACCCATAACTATAACATTATATCAAATCTACACCATAATATTCAAAAATATATTTCGAGAAAATTATTCTTTATTCATAAAAGTTAGGGTCTTACAGCACTGCTTCCATCCCATAGGTTAATGCGTAGGGGGTTGCCCCAGTGGAAGTGTGCATTGTTGTTCTGTAGGCTAACAGGGTAAGAGTCAATAAGTCGGGCCATTCTTTGTGGTTGGCGGACATCTTTTGCATGATCTTCTTGATATTTTTGTTAGCCGCTTCAACAACACCATTCATCTTTGGGTGGTAGATGACGGAGTTAAGATGTTTGATGTGGAATTTACTACATAACTCCTCCATCATTTTGTTGTTGAGGTTCTTAGTATTGTCTGAAAAAATAACCTCTGGTTGTCCATATCAACAAATGACATTGTTTCTGATGAAAGTAATGATGACTTCTTTGGTAACCCTGGGGAATGAGGCTGCTTCTACCCATTTGGTGAAGTAGTCGATCATGGTGAATATAAAATGATGCCCATTACTGGCTTTGGGATCGACGGGTCCGATCACGTCCATTCCCCATATTGAGAAGGGCCAAGGTGAACTCATATTGTGGAGCTCTCTCGGAGGGGCATGGATAGCATTCCCATGAATTTGACATTAATAACACCTCTTGACGTGATCATAACAGTCAGCTTTGAGGGTAAGCCAGTAATGTCCTGTCCTGAGGATCTTCTTAACAAGTAGGGGGACGCTCATGTGTGGGCCACATACTCCACCATGGACCTCATCCATAAGCCTCTGAGCTTGGTCCTGGTCCAGACATCTAAGGAGACCTAGTCCTGCATCTCTTTTGTAGAGTGCATCCCCACTTAGGTAGAATTTCATAGCAAGTCGATGGATCCGCCTTTTCTCATTCGGGCTCGCCTTAGCGGGTGTAGATCCATCTCGTAGGTACTCCTTGATATGTTGATACCAAGGGTGCTGGATGGGAGGTAGCTCATCCAATACTTCTCTAACGTAGTTCCCATAGGTTGGTGCCTTGTGCAGGGTAAATGTGATGTTTGGCATGTGTTCCTTGTCTGACATGTGAATCAAGGAGGCCAAAGTTGCTAACGCTTCTGCAAAGTCATTCCTATTATGAAGAATGTGTAGAAAGGAGATCTTTTCGAACTCCGAAGCCATCTGTAAAACTTGCTGATGGTAACGCAACAAATGTAGCTCTTTGGTTTGATAGATTCCCGTGGATTGTTTGATTACCAACTCTGAATCCCCAAAGATAGTTAACCGCATGATGCCCATTGAACGGGCAAATTTAGCCCCATGAGACAGCCTTCATACTCAGCTGTGTTGTTGGTGTTGACAAACTAAAATTTGACTGCGACGGGATACTGCTCCCCTGTACGGATACTAGAACTGCTCTAGCTCCAGAACCTTCCGTATTAACAGCTCCATTGAAATACATTTTCCATGTATGGCATGTATCGTACTGATGGTGTTGCTGAATTTGAATTATCCCTTCATCGGGGAAGTAGGTTTCCAAGGGTTTGAAGTCCCTTGAAGATGCGGCGGCCAGTTGATCCGCGATTCCTTACGGGTGAATAGTACCCCATGAATAGTAACTCGTGAATAGTAACTTATGAATAGTAACTCGTGAATAGTAACTTGTGAATAGTAACTCATGAATAGTACTCCGACACGAAAAGTGTCCCGAATACCTGATTGAACAATACTGAGTGACTTCTCACATAAGCATCAATAATCAATACCGTGTACTACTATGCAACCACGCGTATTACTGTACTTTTAACACCGGGTGTAAAACCCCAACTTTTTGAATAAAGATGAATTTTCTATAAATATTATTTTTGAATATTATGGAGTTAAATTGATATAATGTTATAGTTGTGGGTAATATTTATAAATTTTGCATAGTATGCAAGTTGTTATATTATATTCTATTGGTGGGGAATATTTGTTTTAGCGAGAGAATATTAAATAAAAAGCAGCTTAATCATTGGTGGACCCCACAATGTAATTATTATCGGATTGAGAAAATGATAAAAATATTTTATGAAAATAACGGTAGAAGTTTTATCGTTAATCTTGTTGAACTACTCGGTAGTAAAAATCTGATGTCTGGCGTGGTTGCATAGTAGCACACGGTATTGATTATTACGTGAGAAGTCACTCAGTTTTGTTTAATTATTGCCACAATATTTGTTGTAGAGTTTGGCGTATTATTTGGACCCCCTACTTTCTCATTTTTCAAAATAATCGGTAGAAATTTATTCAATGTAAGTGGAGGGGCCCATATGTTTATGACTTTTGGTGGAGATGGGAACTTATGTTTGTTACATGGAATGAAGAAAAAAAAAAGAGGAACGAGGAATGTGGGAGTATTATTGTTATAGGATGTTTATATATAATATAGAAAATGTGGGTGCATGTGATTATATATGATATATATATTTGATAGTGGTTTTTGGTTGAGGGAGTAGTCAGGATGGTGTAGTATAGGTATTATTTATATATATGCAATGCTTGAAAATTAACAGGGAGGAGTACATTTATTATTATTATATATATATATTTAGGTTTTCAACATGTGTGGATTATATATATAGATAGGTTTTTATAATCTTCCTTTATCCTGATTGGTTGGGGAATTGACAATTGCTAGCATGATTTTTCCAACCTAGACATTCATTGGCCAACTCTTTGAAAATGTGTACTGATGCGTAGGAAATGTGAAGTGTTGTTGTTCATCCGTAAATAATTGTTGCGTCCGTTTCTTAACAGTACCCCTTCCATTCTCCTATAAATAGAAGCTCATTCCTTCATTATTTCTTACGAATTCACTGAAACTATAGAGAGAGAAAAATTATAGAGAAACTATAGAAAAGTATTCTGCTACTTAACTACTCTTATATTCAGTTTCTTTTATGGTAAGGGATATTATTCTTTTGTATTTGAGAAGAGAACTTACATTATTCCATTCCTTTATTATTACATTGGAATAACTTTGTATCTGTGAATACCCTATACGTGGTGACATTCTTCTATTATTCTATCTTTATTATTCCGTTGGAACATCGTCTGCATGCTATCTATGGGACTGGTTTCGTTTTTATTATTACATCTTTATTTTCCGTTTGGAACATCACATGCATGCTTTACTGGGGACTGGTTAAAATCTTTATTATTTCATTCTTTATTATTACATTGGAACATCACATGCCGGTGTGATTTTCACCTGACCTGGTTCCATTATTATTATCCTGTTGGAATAACCTACATGTGCGAAGTACCGCATGCATGGTGATTTCTGTTGTTATTCCACTCCTTATTATTCTCAGTTGGTTAAAATTTTGACTTCTATACTCCATGAAATTAGTGGAATATCCTTAATATTTGCGCTTCATCTAGTATTTTTCATGGAAATATTCTTCTGAGAAATCTTGAATTTTACTCTACAAAGTAGTATCATGTTGACAATTTGGACGTTATTAGTTCCTGAATAACTTAATTCTTGAATTTGTTTTATTGAATTTTTATATCATTGTCATCATCCTCATTTTTATATTTTTGAAAGTCATCGTGTATTCGTAAAGCATGGATGGACTTGGTATGATTATGACCAGGTATTATTCGGTGTAATCATGACCGTAATGTTACAAATGATGTGGTAAAAGTCCTCATTGGCCCGTAGTGCATGATGGACAGTTGTTGGCATGATCATGACCATTAATGAATACACAAATATTCTTGGCCCGTAGTGCATGGATAATTGCGGTCGTGATACTAAAAAATATCCTTGGCCGTAGTGCAGGGGTGATTCAATGATGTGGAATATTTATTAAGTCGAGTCTCGTGATAATGATGATGAAAAACCTTTTAAATTATAAAAGATAGTAGATTTTATTTTCTACTTGACTCTTTTAATGGATTGTTTGTTCCGCTGCAGTTAAACTTGATGTCTATTATATTTATCAGTTTAACATTGTTGGAGACTAATGATAATTTATTCTGCATTATCTTAGTCATAATATTTCTTACTGGGCTAGTTGAGCTCACCCTTTCTTTCACTATTCTCTTCAGGAAATAAGAACATAGCAGGGTCTAGTCGGGGAACGGAGTGACGGTCCAGAGGATAACATTAGTAGTCCTCACTATTCTGTGAAATAGTGTGTTAATAATTGTAATGAGGACTCTTTTTGAGTTTGTATAATCTCTAGTAGACAATAATTGTATTCAAACTCACATACACGACAGTTGTATTAGTAAGTTGTATTTGAATTTTGTACCATGTATCTGGCGACCCAAGATGGGTGATGTATACCTAATTTTGGGGGCATCATAGTTGGTATCAGAGCTTAGGGATATGATCCCTGGCTAAGATGTGAGACTAGAACTAGGAGGGGAGAGACGGGGAATTCCTTCGCTAGTAGGACCTACTTAAATTTATTTTTTATTTAAATTGGTTGGTCAGAGTTTAGAGATATTATGTTACATGTCAATTAACCTTTGTTTAGTGGCAGTGTCTGAAAATGACATCTGAAAATGTTGAGAATAGCAATGGAGCACAAGAGACCGTTGAGTCTCCACATATCAATAATCAGGAGAATGTGCATCAGGAAGGCGACAATCCTCATGCAAACAACAACACTGACCAAATGATGAATGATGGATTATTCAGAGGCTTTATGCAATTCATGCAATAGAAAGTAGAGCGGCTCTGTCCAAAATGTAGGTGGAAACATTGAAACTCTCGAGGCGGTCACCGCTAAAAAGCGAGTTCAAGGAGCTGGGACCACCGGAGTTTAAGGGAGAGCCAAAACCACTTATAGGCGGAAGCATGGATAAAGCAAATCACCAAGATATTTGATGTCTTGGGATGCTCCGAGGAGCAAAAGGTTACCTTTGCCGCCTTTATGTTGTGCGGAGAGACAGATTACTGGTGGGAATCGGTAAAATGTACTCAACCTGTCGTACTGAAGATGTCTTGGGAGAAGTTCCAAGGGCTATTCAACAACAAATACTTTCCCGAAAGTATTCGTCACATGAAGGAGGTGGAGTTTATCAAATTGGAGCAAAACAATATGATCGTGTCGCAATACGAGGAAAAATTTGCTGAGTTATCCCGGTTTGCGTCTCACTTGGTGGATAATGAAGAGAGAATGGTGCAAATGTTTTTAAGAGGTTTGAAGCCGGAGATACGTCAACATCTTATTTCTCATAAACTGTGTTTGTATTAGGATGTTGTAAATAGGGCTCGATTGGTGGAGCGCGATAACGAGTCAATATGACAAAAAGAGAAGCGGTAAACAAAATGATAATAATACGAAGAAGCGATCATCGAGCGGTGACAACAAGCATGGAGGAATCAACATGCGAAATGGTAACCACTTCAGTGGTAATCAGGGCCAAAATAATAAGAATGGATATTTCAAGAAGATGAGATTCAACAATGATGGAAAGACGTCAGCACCAGCACCCCTTGTTAAGGAAAGAGAAAGATCACCTATCATATGCTTCAAATGCGGAGGGGAGGGACACATCAGTCCAAATTGCGAGATGCCATCCAAAGCGTGTTATAATTGTGGAAGAGAAGGTCACCTAGCCCGATTTTGTTGTTCACCGAAGACGAGTTCAGCTAGGATGGAGGCACCAAAGGTCGTCCCAGAAAAGTCAAAGCCGGTGGTGCAAGGGAGAGAATTTGTCGTGACCTCCCAGAAAGCAAGGAACCCGAATGAGGTCATCACGGGTAAGCTAATCATAAACTCTAGCGAAGTTTATACTTTATTTGATACCGGTTCTACCCATTCTTTCATTTCTCCTACTTGTGCTCAACGTTTAAATTTGACTCCGGAGAGATTGGATTTTGATTTATCTGTTGAAACCCCGTTGGGAGAAACCTTCATTACATCCACAGTTTATAAGTCTTGTTTGGTTCAAGTTGGTACCCACACATTACCTGTCGATCTTATTGCATTAAAAATACTTGCATTGTATGTAATTCTAGGGATTGATGGTTAACTACTCATCATCAAAAATTGATTATTTTCGTAAGGTTGGTAGCTTTCATATTCCTAATCGACCTATTATGCGATTCAAGCAACCAAACCATTAAAATCAATCACTGTCATCTCAAGCCATAAAGCTATTCGTTTATTGAAAATGGATGTCAAGCTTTCTTAGCTTATGTCACAGATCTAAACAAAAATACGTCAGTTTTGAATAATATTTCTATTGTTAATGAATTTCCTGACGTATTCACTGAAGAACTTCTGGCCTACCTCAGAAGCGTGAAATTGAATTTTGTATCGACCTTGAACCCGGTACAAAACCCATTTCTAAATCCCCATATCGAATGGCTCCTATTGAACTTCAGGAGTTAAAAACTCAACTGCAGGAATTGTAAGACATTTGCTTTATTTGTCGTAGTACTTCTCCTTGGGGTGCTCCTTTTCTATTCATGAAGAAGAAAGATGGAAGTATGCGACTTTGTATTCATTATCGGGAGTTGAATCATGTCACCATTAAAAATAGGTACCCATTGCCATGTATTGATGACCTGTTTGACCAGTTGCAAGGAGCCAAATTCTTTTCAAAGATTGATCTTCGTTCTGGATATCACCAATTAAAGATTAGAACCGATGACATTCCAAAGACGACTTTCAGAACTCTGTATGGGCATTATAAATTTTTAGTCATGCCCTTTGGATTGACTAATGCTCCTGCTGCCTTCATGGATATGATGAACCGAGTATTCAAAGAATATTTGGATCACTTTGTGGTCGTCTTTATTGATGACATCCTTATTTATTCTAAAAGCCGTGAAGATCATGAGGAACACTTGAGGTTGATACTCCAAAAGCTTCGTGAATACAAGCTTTATGCCAAGTTGAAGAAATGCGAGTTCTGGCTTGAGGAAGTAGCATTCCTTGGGCACGTGGTATCAAGTCATGGAATATCTATTGACCCAGCAAAGATTGAAGCTATTCAAAGCTGGGAGCAACCTAAATCAGTGACCGAAGTACGTAGCTTTCTCGGCTTAGCTGGTTATTATCGGAGATTCGTAGAAGGGTTTTCTCGAATCATTACTCCACTAACTCAGCTGACTCGAAAAGATACAAAGTTTGGTTGGAGCGAGTAATGTGAGAAGAGTTTTCAAGAACTCAAGAGGAGACTCATTTCAGCACCTGTTCTGACAATACCATCTGGTTCGGAGGGATTTGTCATCTATAGTGATGCTTCGGGCAAAGGGTTAGGATGTGTTCTCATGCAACATGGGAAAGTCATAGCCTATGCCTCACAACAACTCAAAGAATATGAGAGAAATTATCCTACTCATGATCTAGAGTTGGCAGTTGTTGTCTTCGCACTAAAGATTTAGAGGCATTACTTGTATGGGGAGAAAGTGGAGATCTTTACAGATCCTAAAAGCCTCAAATATTTCTTCACTCAAAAGGAACTCAACATGCGACAACGACGTTGGCTTGAACTATTGAAAGATTATGATCATACTATCCAATACCATCATGGAAAAGTGAACGTGGTAGCTGACGCATTGAGTAGAAGATCATATGCGAGTACGAGTGCAATATTGTCAACGCAAAGGCCCGTTTTGTATGACTTGCAAAGGATGGAGATAGAGATAAAGACTCCAGGGACCCACGTGATGATGGAAAATATACGAGTAGAACCGACTTTAATTGATAAAATTAAAACTGCTCAAATTACAGATCCGGAGCTGATGCATATGAGGAAGAAAGTGCAAGAAGGTGCGATGCCGGAAGCAAGAATCAATGAAGAAGGAATACTTCGAGTCAACTCCAGACTTTATGTTCCTAACGACCCTGATTTAAAGTATAAAATCATGATGGAAGCGCACAACACACTGTTTGCAATCCATCTTGGGAGTACCAAAATGTATCATGATCTTTGACATACATTTTGGTGGGGCAATATGAAGAGAGAGATATCGTTGTTTATCTCAAGGTGTCTAACGTGTCAACGAGTCAAGGCGGAGCATCAAGTATCAAAAGGTCCATTGTAACCACTTGAAATTCCAGAATGGAAGTGGGAGCACATTACCATGGATGTCGTTACCGGTCTTCCTAAGGTTTCTCAAGGTATAGATGTGATTTGGGTCATTGTTGATAGATTGACCAAGTCTGCTCATTTCTTACCGATACGAGAAACTTATACACTTGAACGTCTTACTCGTATGTACATAAACGAGATTGTAATACTGCATGGTATGCCAGTATCCATAGTTTCTGATCGACACCAAAGATTCACTTCATAATTTTGGGTTAGTTTACAAAAAGCTATGGGCACGGAATTACGATTTAGTTCGGCATATCATCCTCAGACGGACGGACAATCAGAGAGGACTATTCAAACTCTTGAAGATTTATTAAGACTCTGTGTCCTTAACTTCAAGGGAAGTTGGGACAAGTTCTTACCATTGGTGGAGTTTTCTTACAACAATAGTTATCAAGCAAGCATTGGTATGGCTCCATTCAAGGCATTGTATGGAAGAAAGTGTCGTTCTCCAGTATGCTGGGATGAGGTGGGTGAAACAACGTTGTTGGGACCAGAGTTGGTATGTATAACTACGGAAAAGATTCAAACGATCTGACAACGTATAAAAACCTCACAAGATCGACAAAAGAGTTATGCTGATCTTCATCGAAAGGACGTGGAATTCGATATAGGAGATCATGTGTTGTTACGTGTTGCTCCATGGAAAGGAGTTACGACATTTGGAAAGAGAGGAAAGCTCAATCCTCAATTCATCGGCCCATTTTTAATCCTCGATCGAGTAGGAACTGTAGCCTATAGACTCGCTTTACCGCCAAGTATGTCTCGTGTTCATAACATTTTTCACGTATCCATGTTACGTAAATATGTGAAAGACCTGAACCACATTATTGAGTTAGAACCAGATGAAATAGCTGAAGACTTAACGTATGAAGAGGTACCTGTTCAAATCTTGGATAAGAAGAAACATATTTTACGCACCAAGGTTATACCTCAAGTCAAAGTTTTGTGGAGAAACCACGATGTTGAGGAAATGACTTGGGAGTTAGAATCTGAAATGAAATCAAGGTATCCTTACCTCTTGACATACCGTAACGTACCCTAATTTCGAGGGAAAAATTTTATAAGAAGGGAGATTGTAAAACTGACTTTTTGAATAAAGATGAATTTTCTATAAATATTATTTTTGAATATTATGGAGTTAAATTGATATAATGTTATAGTTGTGGGTAATATTTATAAATTTTGCATAGTATGCAAGTTGTTATATTATATTCTATTGGTCGGGGAATATTTGTTTTAGCATAGAATATTAAATACAAATGGGCGTAATCATTGGTGGACCCCATAATGTAATTATCATCGGATGAGAAAGCGACAAAAATATTTTTATGAAAATAACGGCAAAAGTTTTACAGTTAATCTTGTTGAACTACTTCTCGGTAGTAAAAAAACAAAGAATGTCTGGCGTGGTTGCATAGTAGTAGCACTGCAGTATTGATTATTACGTGAGAAGTCACTCAGTTTTGTTTAATTATTGCCACATTATTTGTTGTAGAGTTTGGCATATTATTTGGACCCCCTACTTTCTCATTTTTCAAAATAATCGGTAGAAATTTATTCAATGTAAGTGGAGGGGCCCATATGTTTATGACTTTTGGTGGAGATGGGAACTTATGTTTGTTACATGGAATGAAGAAAAAAAAAAGAGGAACGAGGAATGTGGGAGTATTATTGTTATGGGATGTTTATATATAATATATAAAATGTGGGTCATGTGATTATATATGATATATATATTTGATAGTGGTTTTTGGTGGAGGGAGTAGTCAGGATGGTGTAGTATAGGTATTATTTATATATATGCAATGCTTGAAAATTGACAGGGAGGAGTACATTTATTATTATTATATATATATTTAGGTTTTCAACATGCGTGGATTATATATATAGATAGGTTTTTATAATCTTCCTTTATTCCGATTGGTTGGGGAATTGACAATTGCTAGCATGATTTTTCCAACCTAGATATTCATTGGCCAACTCTTTGAAAATGTGTACTGATGCGTAGGAAACGTGAAGTGTTGTTGTTCATCCGTAAATAATTGTTGCGTCCGTTTCTTAACAGTACCCCTTCCATTCTCCTATAAATAGAAGCTCATTCCTACATTATTTCTTACGAATTCACTGAAACTCTAGAGAGAGAGAAATTATAGAGAAACTATAGAAAAGTATTCTACTACTTAACTACTCTTATATTCAGTTTCTTTTACGGTAAGGGATATTATTCTTTTGTATTTGAGAAGAGAACTTCTGTTATTCCATTCCTTTATTATTACGATGGAATAACTTTGATATCATGAATACCCTATACGTGGTGACATTCTTCTATTATTCATCTTTTTATTATTCCGTTGGAACATCACATACATGTGCTATATGGGACCTAGTTTCGCTTTTATTATTCATCTTTTTTTTTGTTGGAACATCACATCATGCTTTTACGCCAAACCTGGTTCCGTCTTTATTATTTCATTCTTTATTATTCTGTTGGAACATCCTGTCGGTGTGATTTTCACCTGACCTGGTTCCATTATTATTATCCTATTGGAATAACCTACATGTGCGAAGTACCGCATGCATGGTGATTTCTGTTTTTATTCCACTCCTTATTATTCTCAGTTGGTTAAAATTTTGACTTCTATACTCTATGAAATTAGTGGAATATCCCTGATATTTGCGCTTCATCTAGTATTTTTCATGGAAATATTCTTTTGAGAAATCTTGAATTTTACTCTACAAAGCAGTATCATGTTGACAATTTGGACGTTATTAGTTCCTGAATAACTTAATTCTTGAACTTGTTTTATTGAATTTTTATATCATTGTCATCATCCTCATGTTTATATTTTTTGAAAGTCATCTGTGGCCTGTAAAGCATGGATGGACTTGGTATGATTATGACTAGGGATTATTCGGTGTAATCATGACCGTAATGTTACAAATGATGTGCTAAAAGTCCTCATTGGCCCATAGTGCATGATGGATAGTTGTTGGCATGATCATGACCATTAATGAATACACAAATATTCTTGGCCCGTAGTGCATGGATAATTGTGGTCGTGATACTAAAAAATATCCTTGGTCATAGTGCAGGGGTGATTCAATGATGTGGAATATTTATTAAGTTGAGTCTCAAATGATAATGATGATGAAAACCTTTTAAATCATAAAAGATAGTAGATTTTATTTTCTACTTGACTCTTTTAATGGATTGCTTGTTCCGTTGTAGTTAAACTTGATGTCTATTATATTTATCAGTTTAACATTGTTAGAGACTAATTATAATTTATTCTGCATTATCTTAGTCATAATATTTCTTACTGGGCTAGTTGAGCTCACCCTTTCTTTCACTGTTCTCTTCAGGAAATGAGAACATAGCAGGGACTAGTCGAGGAACGGAGTGACGGTCCAGAGGATAGCATTTGTAGTCCTCACTATTCTGTGAAATAGTGTGTTAATAATTGTAATGAGGACTCCTTTTGAGTTTGTATAATCTCTAGTAGACAATAATTGTATTCAAACTCACAGTTATGTTTTGTCGTATTGTACACGACAGTTGTTTTAGTAAGTTGTATTTGAATTTTGTACCATGTATCTGGCGACCCAAGATGGGTGATGTATACCTAATTTTGGGGGCGTCACACCAGGTGTTTCAACAGTTAACGGTAAAACTTTCTCCGTTATTTTCATAAAGTATTTTTGTCGTTTTCTCAATCCGATAATAATTTCGTTGCAGGGTCCACAAATGATTGTACCGTTGTACGGATATTCCCCGACCAATCGAATATTATACAACCAATTGGTTACTATGCAAAATTTGTAAATATTACCCACAACTATAACATTACATCAAATCAACACCATAATATAAAAAAAATTATTTCAAGAAAATTAATCTTTATTCAAAAAATCTGGGGTCTCACAATCTCCCCTCCTTATGGAATTTCGCCTTCGAAATTTACATACGTACCTGGTATGCCGAATAGGTGAGGATACCTTGACTTCACTTCAAATTATAACTCTTGAGGTATAACCTTTGAGTGTTGAATATGATCCTTCTTATCCAAGATTTTAACATGTGGTTCCTCATACATTAAATTTTCTGCTATCTTGTCTAGTTTTAATTCAATAATGTGGTTCGGGTCGTCCACATATTTACGTAACATCGATACGTGAAAAAAAGCGTTTTGAACACGCGACATACTTGGCGGTAAAACGAGTCTATAGGCCACAATTCCTACTCGATCAAGGATTTCAAATGGGCCAATAAAATCGAGGGTTGAGATTTTCTCTCTTCATCAATTCTTACTTCTAGAATAACGCCCTCTTGAACCTTCTTCTTCACATTCATCAACTCTGAGTATGTAGCTTGAGCAGCTTTAACTTTATCGATTAAAGTCTATTCTAATCGTATATTCGTTATCTTCACGTGGGTCCCTAGAGTCTTTAAATCTATCTCCATCATTTGTAAGTTATATCTGAAATGGGTCTTTGTGTTAACAACATCACACTCAAACGACACGATCTTCTACTCAACGCGTCAGCTACCACGTTCATTTTTCCCACGATGATATTGAATGGTACGATCGTAATCTTTAACAGCTCGAGCCAACGTCTTTGGCACATTACACGTTCGTTTTAGGTGAAAAAAATATTTGAGGGTTTTAGAAATGGGTTTTGTACTGGGGTCAATACAAAATTCGATTTCACGCTCTAGAGGTAGGCTAAGAAGTCTTTAAGAATACGTCAGGAAATTTATTAACAATAGAAATATCAATCAAAACTGTGACTCTCATCCAAGACTTGAATATCACGTCACATTGATACCTATCAACTTGCCACCATCATTCACGATGTTTCCTACAGAAAGTCTGGCTTTGGTGCATTCCACACAAGAAAGTCAACAACGAAAGGATCGGGGCTCTTTATTTATGGCTTGATATGACAATGATTAACTTTAGTGGTTTGGTTACTTTGAATTTGCATAACAGGTTGGTTAGGAGTATGAAAGATAACAACCTTACGAAAAGCATGATGAGTAGTTAAGCAATTGTTTCCAAAAATCACATCAAAGGCAAGTATTTTCAAAGAGATAAGATCGACAGGTAACATGAAAGTGTTGATTTGAATAAGATTTATAAATAGTGGAGGTAACGAAGGTTTCTCCCAACTGAGTTTAAACAGATATATCAAAGTCTAACTTCTCCGGAGTTAACTTCAAACATTGAACACAACTAGGTGCAATAAAAGAGTAAGTAGAACCGGTATCTAACACGGTATAGACTTCGCAAGAGTTTATGACTAACATACCCATGATAATTTTATTCAGGTTCCTCGTCACGAAAAAAAAATGCTCTCTCTTAAACTACTGGCTTTGGCTTATCTAGGACATCCTTTGGTGCCTCCATCTTAGCTGAACTTGTCTTCGGTGAATGACAAAATCAGGCTAAGTGACCTTCTCTTCCACAATTATAGCATGCTTTAGACGGCATCTCGCAGTTTGGACTGATGTGTCCCTCCCCTCCGCATTTGAAGCATATGATAGGTGGTCGTTCTCCTTCCTTAACAACTGGTGCTGGTACTGACGTCTTTCCATCATTGTTGAATCTCCTCTTCTTGAAATGTCCATTTTTATTGTTTTGACCATGATTACCACCGAAGTGGTTACCATTTCTGGCATGTTGATTCCCTCCATGCTAATTGTCACCGCTTTGATGACTGTTATCACCGGTATTATCATTTTGCCGGCTGCTTTCTTTTGGTTGCGTTGACTCGTTATCGTGCTCCACTAACTGAGCCCTATTTAAAACATCTGAATACAAACACAGTTTATGAGAAATAAGATATTGACGTATCTCCGGCTTCAAACCTCTTAAAAACATCTGCGTCATTCTGTCTTCATTATCAACCAAGTGGGACACAAATCGGGACAACTCGGCAAACATGGCTTCGTACTGCGACACGGACATGTTGTTTTGCTCCAACTTGATAAATTCCACCTCCTTCATGTGACGAATTCTTTCGGGAAAGTACTTGTCATTGAACAACTCTTGGAACTTCTCCCAAGACATCTTGAGTCGTCAGTTGGAGTGCGTTTCTGATTCCCACCGGTGATCACGCCTCTTCACGCCAACATAAAGGTGGCAAAGGAACCTTTTGCTCCTCGGAGCATCCCAAGACATCAAATATCTTGGTGATCTGCTTTAACCACGTCTCTGCCTTAAGTGATTCTGGCTTTCCCAAAAACTTCGGTGGTCCCAGCTCCTTGAATTGCTTAGCGGTGACCAAGGGTTGCCATTGTTTCCTCCTGCATTATGAACAGGAGCTGCCTTCGCTTGATGTTGCATGAATTCTAAAAATCTCTTAAGCGTCACCGTCGTTAAATCGATTGATCGGTGTTGTTGTTTACGGGAGGATTAACGCCATCCTGTTGCACATTGTCCACGATTATTGGTCATGGAGAATCAACGGTCTCTGTGCTCCATTGTTATTCTCAACATTCTAGGATGTCAGTTTCAGATACTACCACAAAAGAAAAGGTTAATTGATATGTAACATATTATCCCTATATTACGTGACCAATTAAATACCAAATAAACTTAGGTAGGTCATACTAGCGAAAGAATTCCCGTCTCTCCCTCCTAGTTCTATTCTAACATCTTAGCCAGGATCATATCTCTAAGCTTTGATACCAAATTGTGGCTTCCCCAAAATAGGTATACATCACCCATCTTGAGTCATGGGATACATGGTACATAATTCAAATACAACTTAATAATACAATCAGAGTGTACAATACGACAAAACATAAACTGTGAGTTTGAATACAAATATTGTCTACTAGAGAGTATAAAAACTCAAAAAGAGTCCTCATTACAATTATTATCACACTATTTCACAGAATAGTGAGGACTACTAATGCAAACATCTAGGACCATCACTCTGTTCTCCGACTAGTCCCAGCTACGTTCTCATTTCCTGAAGAGAACAGTAAAAGAAAGGGTGAGCTCAACTAACCCAAAGAAGAAATATTATGACTAAGATAATGCGAGAATAATTTATCGTTAGCCTTCAACGATGTTAAAGCGATAAAATATAATAACTATCAAGTTTAAGCTGCAATGAACAAGAAATCCATTAGAAGAGTCAGTAGGGAATAAAATCTATAATCTTCTATGATTTAAAAGGTTTTTCATCACTTTTATCATTTGGGACTCGACTTAATAAATAATCCACATCATCGAATCACCCCCCTTTACTGCCGAGGATATTCTTTAGTATCACGACCACGAATTATCCATGCACTACTACTTAAAGATAATCATGTTTTCATCAACGGTCCTAATCATGCCATAAAACAATTCATCTTTGCACTACGGCCAAAGAGAATCCATAGCCATAATCATACCAAAAACTGTCCATCAATGCACTACGGGCCAATGAGGACCTTTTTCCACATCATTTGTAACATTACGGTTATGATTACACCGAATAATCCCTGGTCATAATCATACCAAGTCCATCTATGCACTACAGGCCACAGATGACTTTCAACAAAATATAAACATGCGGATGATGACAATGATATAAGAATTCAATAAAACAAGTTCAAGAATTAATTTATCTAGGAACTGATAACGTCCAAATTGTCAACATGATACTGCTTTGTAGAGTAGAATTCAAGAATGCTCAGAAGAATATTTCCATGAAAAGATACTGAATGAAGCGCAAATATCAAGGATATTCCACTAATTTCATGGAGTATAGAAGTCAAAGTTTTAACCAACTGAGTATAATAAAGAATGGAATAACAAAAGAAAGCACCAGGCATTCGATAGACCGCACAGGCAGGTTATTACAACAGAATAATAAATAACGGAACCAGGTCTGGCGTAAAACGCATAGACAGGATATTCCAACATAATAATAAAAATTGGAACCCAGTCCGGCAGAAGCGTGATGAGATAGGATATTAGATAGAATAATAAATAATGGAACGAGTGCCATGCGAACGCATACATCTGAGGATATTAAGCGAATAATAAATAATGAAATCACAGAAGAATTTCACCAAGTATAGGGTAGCCCGCGTATACAGGTTATTCCAATAGAATAATAAATAATGGAATAACAAAAGTTCTCTTCATGAATACAAAAGAAATAATACCCCTTACCGTAAAAGAACTTGAATATAAGAATAGGGAAGTAGCATAATACTTTTCTATAGTTTCTCTATAATTTCTCTCTCTAGAGTTTCAGTGAATTCGTAAGAAATAATGAAGGAATAAGCTTCTATTTATAGAAGAATGGACTGCATAGTAACTAATTCATGAACGGTTCAGATTGATTTACTTTTAAATGGACGGTCCATATTGGTTTACTATTAAAACTTAAAGTAATGGTCCATACTGATTTACTATTAAAACTTTAAACCAGCGATCCATATTGATTTACTATTATAACTATCCACTAGCGGTCCATATTGATTTACTATTATATCTTCAACCAACTGTCTGAAAAATTAGCACATCTCCTCATGGAATAATATTGTACCCAAAAATAATTTGGACCGAAAAGAAATATATCTTACGGGTGAATAGTACCCCGTGAATATTAACTTGTGAATAGTAACTCGTGAATAGTAACTCATGAATAGTAACTCATGAATAGTAACTCGTGAATTGTACTCTGACATGAAAAGTGTCCCAAATAGCCGATTGAACAATACTGAGTGACTTCTCACATAAGCATCAATAATCAATCACAGTACTACTACTGCAACGAACGCCAGCGTATTCTTGTACTTTTAACACCTTTGGGTGTTTCAGCGATTAATCAGTAAAACTTCCGTCGTTATTTTCATAAAGTATTTTTATCATTTTCTCAATCCGACAATAATTCCGTTGCGGGGTCCACCAATGATTTTACCGTCATACGGATATTCCCCGACAAAAAGAATATTCCCCGACCAATCGAATATTATACAACCACTTGCTTACTTTGCAAAATTTATAAATATTACCCACAACTATAACATTACATCAAATCAACACCATAATATAAAAAAAATT
This sequence comes from Panax quinquefolius, assembly GCA_020205615.1. Taxonomy (NCBI): domain Eukaryota; kingdom Viridiplantae; phylum Streptophyta; class Magnoliopsida; order Apiales; family Araliaceae; genus Panax; species Panax quinquefolius. Next base: position 74,807,367 of record CM035151.1, read on the forward strand.
ATTTCGAGAAAATTAAATCTTTATTCATAAAATCTGGGGTCTCACAGTCTAAACCAATCTGGATTAACTTAGGGCTTTCTAAGGTTCTGAGATTGAAGGAAGTGGTTCGATCAAGGTTGGGTTTAGGTTTATCTCCGACCCATTCTTTGATCTCCTGAGGCACCTCAATGTCCTCGTGTATTTCTATCAAGGCTGAATCCAACTTTAAATCAAAGTTACGATCCTTGTGGAGAAGAGGCATCTTATCAACAAATACAGACATATCTAAATCCAGAGTCCTGAAACAAAATATGCTTTCACTTAGTATATATGAAATGGTTTAATCATATAAAGTGTTAGCATGTACTGAAAAAACAACTGCTAATCATGCATGAGAAAAATAAGCGGTTATGATATTTCTGAAGGTATGAAAGAGTTCATCATTTTATCCTCGTCGACCAATGCAAGGAGTGCTACTCCAATTGTCGAGGGCAAAGTCCTGGTGGACTACAGTGATGGAGGGGCTGTCATCGTCCTCCTTCTCCCGAATGATGACTATTATGTCTGGGCAATCATCGTCTGGGGTGTATTGTTGGGTAAAATCTAATTACGCACAACACGCAAGTATACATGGTCAACAAGTAATAAAGTGAAAGTAGAGTATCGTTCCCACGAGGAATTGTTTAATAAAAATCACCAAGTACTAACCCGTAACCAACTCAATCTTATTTAAATGAATGAATTTTAATTTATAAGTAAACTAATTCTAATTACCACTAGTTAAATTAAGCTTACGGAGATTTAAAATCACAACTTCACTTATTGTTTCATTTAAGTTAACACACTTCTCATCAATTATTCTCTATCCTTAATTGTTAATCAAGAACACTAAAGCAGATAAAACCACATCTCGATGCATAATACCCATACTCACTTAAATTCACAAATGATAGAATTAAGCAAGACACCCTTATTAACTAATACACTATATCTCTCTGTGAATTACAATTAAAAAGGATTTAAAGCATAAGTTCTCTATAAGATTACATATGGCGTAAAGGCATATCTCTATCCTAAACACGAATCATGAATTCCATCTATGCAAAAATCACAAACACATGCTATCATGATTAGATCTAAATCTATACTTCATCTCTAGAGTTCATATAGATTATCACGGTAATTGATAGCCAATCAATTAAACAATTAAGTCCAAATCACAGTATACAATCCTCATGATAGAACATAATAATTGATAGCGAATCATATTAAAATAAACTACACAATAAGATCCATTGTAATCTCAAACAAAATATTAGTTAGGGGTGATCATTCGGTTATAACTTGGGGATAAAATGGCTATTAGTTATAACAAAAAGCGAACTATCAATAAAACTACTATCCAAACACTAACCGAAATTTAAAACTAAGCTGAATTATAGAATCTTAGAATTACGAATATACAATTACGTAATTGGGATAATCTTTCGAACCTTACATACAGAACATGAACATGAAGAAACTAGTCTATGGTGCTTGACTGTAACCAATACACTTCAAGCTCCAAACAAACCTTACAAACAATACAGAACATGGTCTTTGCTTCCTCAAGCATTTCAAGAATCCCAAAAACCCTTAGTCTACAAAAAAGTCGATGTAAATTGGCAATTCTACATTTCTACTGTAACAGGAAGTATATGCCTTTTGAAACAGAATCTTAAATTAAGGAGTTGCGACGCGGACGGCGGAGTTGTGGATGGCGGAGACGCGAACGACGGAGCTGCGATTGCAAACGCCGAACAAAGGAAACAAGTGAGAGCCGAGGCGAGAGAGGCGGCGTCGGGGATGGGACGAGCCAAGAGTCGGAGACTAAATCGGAGAGAGGCGACTAGCGAGAGCGAAACTGAGAGAGACAGAGAGTCCAGACTCGAGAGAACTCAGACAAGAGGAAAGGAATCGGGAATGGAAGGGCTCGGGCAAAATCAGTAGAGACTGGACTGGACTAGGAGTGACTCAGTGTACAATATAATTATAAAATTATTATTTTTTAATTAAAGAGTTCGGTTATTCGGGTATCCAAATAACGTGTTTTTGTAAACCGTAACCGAAACCGAATATTGAATAATAATTCGGATATAACCGAAATTCTAATAAAAACCGAAATAATTCGGTTAAAATAATTCGGTTAGGTTCGGTAATTCGGTTTTATCCGTTTTTTGCTCACTCCTAATATTAGTTCATTGAATTAAAACTAAGAATCCACACTTGAATACACATTAAAAGATAAAAATAAGATTCGAGTGAAGAATAAATCCGTTGTCAGCAAATCTCCATCTTCCTCAAGCTCTTGCTCTTGATCTTCAATGGTCTCCAAGTTATTTCAATCTCCAACTCTCATAAGAACTAGGGTTTTGCTCCTAATCTACTCTAATCTAATATAATGGAATCCTCCAAAACTAGCTTCCCAATCCAAGTTAGAATCAATTATTTATAGTTCTAATGGATATCCTAGCAAGTTAGGCAACTAAGAATCCTATTCTAGCTCAATTTGGACATCAAATAACCCAATTTAACTCTCTCCCTGCCGACTGGCGCGCCCCACACTATTCCCAGGCCATTTTGGGCGCGCCCTGCACTACTGTAGCAGAGATTCTGGTGGCCCGGCATGCTCTATTGATAAGTTGTGAAGAGTTTAACCATAAATAATCTCTTAACGTGCCGTTTATAGCGTGGCCCACGCTACTCTATTTTCTGCTGCGACATCCTTTGGTAAAACAGGTATAACGTTTGATCCGCTAGGAGTTACGGGGTCTGACACCTATCAAATCGAAGATATCGACGAGATCTACAACTTTCATGCTTTGAGGATTGACAGATTCCGTCCGGATCAAGGCATAAATCTAGCTTGAAGGAGATGCTATATAAATGGCAAGCATGACAACTCTTAACTTTGATCTTTGTTGATAAAAATGTCATAACTCTCACATCCGAACTTCGATTGGGATGATTCAAGATGTTTCGGAAAGCTAAAAAGTAGATCTACAATAAATCCAAGTTCCAAGCCAAGAACATGCATCCAACGTGGTATTAAAAGCCTTGCAATATTCCCTTCTTGCATTTGCTTGCATATTTTGGTCTAAAAGATGTCCGAATTGCTTTCTCTTGCTTCTTCATGCCAATGTTATGTTATAGCCTACAAAATAACATAAAATGTATGAAAAGTAGCTAAGAAACATAGGTTTAAACAACTAATTCAAGTAATAGATACCGGATAAATAGGTATAAAACCTACTTATCAAATACCCCCAAACTTAAATCTTTGTTTGTCCTCAAGCAAAAACACAAAACAACAATGCTATGCAATGCAACTAATCTACATGCTTATGAATCCAGCAATAATGACAGAAATAAGTCTAATCAACCGGCCTTAGAGAAATCAAGTAAACATGATAATACATCATATCAAAACAAATCAATAATTTCTCAATCAATCATCAAAGCTCTAATAGTCGGTATTATACTTGTTTACCCAATTTCAATCTCATCATTGGCCAAAACAAACTGTAAATATCAAATAGCTGGACTCATGCAAGATGTACTAAATACTATATAAACATAGTAAACTAACTATTATTTTTTTAATTTTTCAATTATTTTCTATTTCAAGAAACTGAATGCAAAAACTAAATGTAACTAAATGAACTACACTGTAAATAACTAACTATATGCAATACGACACTAAAATGCCCCCCAAACTTAAACTAGACATTATCCTCAATGACTAAAATAGGAAAAATTAAAAGAGAGGACTTCCCTGAAAATACAACATTTTCCTCCTTGTCTGCTAAGTCTGAAGAATAGGCCACACATTGGAATAAATCGGGCACCACGCTTGAGTTAGACTTGACTAACCAGTGAATATGATAGAAGCAAGCTTGTTAGATCCTAAGATATAAAAATTTATTAAATATTATGAAACCTAAAAAAAACTAAAAATTAAACTTAGGTTGCCTCCCAATAAGCGCTTGATTTATAGTCTTTCTGCCAGACTTTGTCTGGTCAATGCTATCCAATTCCTCTTTGATAATTGAGGAACCCTCCATCCATCGGAAACAATGTAACTTTTGGTAGGTTCCCTTTTGTGATGGCTATCGAATTAAAGTCACCTAGCATGCTTTGTTTAAATAAGTGCCCAATTGAAAATGTTGAATAACTAGGTGTTTTTCCGTCCGTTGAGTCTATGATTAGATTGGGGCTTTGAGGCTTGGCAAGCACAACGTGCTCTTCTTCTTCTATTTTCTCTTCTTCAGCCCACCATGGTGTATAAGAGGCCTCATTATCATAGAGATCTTTGCCTTCGATGTGAATACCAAGGGGACATGGGTGTGCAAAATTCACTAGATTTTTCAACGTTGGCTGAGAGGGCACTTGGGGTATAATAAAGATCAACTCATGTTCTTCTTTTTCCATATCCCAAGTTGCCTCTTCAATGTCCACTTCTTTTAGTTCATCCAGTGGCATGTACACTTCTGGCTCTCTATCAGTTTCATCATCCATGTCATAGCACCAATTGTTTGGAGGGAGATTGTTCAAGGCTTCGAACATTTGATCCATCTGGTACTGCAAATTTTGAATTGATATCTCTTGATTTTGAATTGTCATCTCTTGATTAATCCTCCTCTCCTCATTTGATGCTACGAACTTGGACAACAATTCCTCTAACCCAGAATTATCTGTCTCAGTTTTGGAATCCATGTGTTGAGGACCAAGGTTTGAAGTACTGATGAGTTGTTCCATCTGGTTTTGAAAATTATGGCTCGATATTTCTTGACTCATCATCCTCTCCTCTTGGTTTGCTATGAGCTTCGACAGGATTTCCTCCAAATTTGACTTTTCTTCTTGTGACAATGGAGGTTGACATGAGAATTCTGGTGTGTATGTTAGATTTCGAGCGTAGTATTGGTCTTCATAATTGTAGCTCCGTGATGAATCCAGGTGATACCCCCAAACTTGATGATAATTATCATATGCATACTGGTTGAGGTAATTACCCCCATACTAGACCGGCCCAAGACTGATGGTCCATTGATGACTCAGATGATTACCAGCACAATAATTGCACGTAACTGCTATCCTTCGAATACGTTGGGCTGCAACAACGTCCAACCTCCTCGAAAGTATCTCAAGTTGTGCTGATAATGCAGACATGGCATTGAGTCCATCAATTCCTATGTCCCTTGGTTGAGTCATATTCGTATACGACCATTGATAATTAAATTCCGCCATGGTACCTGAAAGGAAAGAAAAACAAGAAGAGAATTAAATAAAAAGGAAAAAAAATATTTAAATTAAGACTAATTTGATTAAAGCTAATATTGGCAAAAATATATTAACTAATTCCCCGGCAATGGCGCCAAAAACTTGTTGGGTAAAATCTAATTACGCACAACACGCAAGTATACGTGGTCAATAAGTAATAAAGTGAAAGTAGAGTATCGTTTCCACGAGAAATTGTTTAATAAAAATCACTAAGTACTAACTCGTAACCAACTCAATCTTATTTAAATGAATGCATTTCAATTTATAAGTAAACTAATTCTAATTACCACTAATTAAATTAAGCTTATGGAGATTTAAAATCACAACTTCACTTATTGTTTCATTTAAGTTAACACACTTCTCATCAATTATTCTCTATCCTGAATTGTTAATCAAGAACACTAAAGCAGATAAAACCACATCTCGATGCATAATACCCATACTCACTTAAATTCACAAATGATAGAATTAAGCAAGACACCCTTATTAACTAATCCACTATATCTCTATGTGAATTACAATTAAAAAGGATTTAAAGCACAAGTTCTCTATAAGATTACATATGGCGTAAAGGCATATCTCTATCCTATACACGAATCATGAATTCCATCTATGCAAAAATCACAAACACATGCTATCATGATTAGATCTAAATCTATACTTCATCTCTAGAGTTCATATAGATTATCACGGTAATTGATAGCCAATCAATTAAACAATTAAGTCCAAATCACAGTAGACAATCCTCACGATAAAACATAATAATTGATAGCGAATCATATTAAAATAAACTACACAATAAGATCCATTGTAATCTCAAACAAAATATTAGTTCATTGAATTAAAACTAAGAATTCACACTTGAATACACATTAAAAGATAAAAATAAGAGTAGAGTGAAGAATAAATCTGTTGTCAGCAAATCTCCATCTTCCTCAAGCTCCTGCTCTTGATCTTCAATGGTCTCCAAGTTGCTTCAATCTCCAATTCTCATAAGAACTAGGGTTATGTTCTAATCTAATGGAGTGTATCTCTAATCTAATCTATGTAATCTCCCTTTATTTTATGTCTTACATCATGTATTTATAGGTTACAAGTCCAATTTTTAGCTTAGGAACAAACATAATCCAATTTGGAGTCAGAAAAGTGTCAAAATTCACCCCAAAACACGTCCAAGCTTGCCCAACCTTTTCCCCAGTGCCCCGGCGCTGGGCACGGCGTTGGGAAGCTGCCCCCTAGTGCCCCGGCGCTGCAAATAAGCTTGATTTGGGCGCCCCAGAGCTGGAACATTTATGAAAATTTTCTGCTCCGACATCCTTTGGGAAAATGGACATAACGTCTTCGTCCGAATTCCGATTTTGATGATTCAAGATGTTCCGGAAAGAGAAGACGTAGATCTATAACGTTAATTCTTTAAGTGTTTCGAAATAAGGTCTACATAAATACTCAAATTGGCTCTAAAGTGACTGCTATGTAAATGGCAAGCCAAAAACGCGAATCTAGCCACCCCAAACGTCGATCCAAGTAACTTTTGTCCCAATTCCTAAAAAACAACGTAAAACATGCATAAATAGACACAAACACTTAAAAACATCCAAAAGATTAAGCTCAAACACACTCAATTCATGTGTATAAAACTCACTTATCAAATACCCCCAAACTTAAACATTTGTTTGTCCTCAAGCAAAAATACAAAAGAACTAAAAATAAACAACCGAACTAAACTACATGAATGCATATACATGATCTACTTCCTAATATACCTACGAACCCAGTAATAAATTAGTATGATATATAGCAACAGGTCTCAAAGATACCATTGATACTCAAACAATATATCCAATCAAGTCAAAATCCATAACTCTAACCAATTAGTCAATCCAAATCAGTCATCACCCATGTTGTGTGTGTGTGCTTGTTAACCATTCTAACCAACCACAGTTCAAGATAATCAAATAACAAACTTCTTAGAAAGAAAATTTCAGTTCCAATTTAATTACTTTTGTGAACATGACAACTCCAGTTAAAACTAAGTAATTACCAAGTCTAAGGGTAGATACAAGATTTATTTATACTTTTATTCAACCACGAGGGCATTTTGGCTATTTCTCGTGTTTTATTCATTTTTTTTATTTTTCTCATGGTTGTGCAATGTCTTATTCCCTTAGGCTTTTCAGTGCTACCTTAACGAGCTTTGGACTAATGACTCCCAAGCCATTAAGACCTTAGGGCGCTAGGTGTAAAGACAATCCCCTCGGGCTTACTTACTCAAGTAGCAAAGGCCATAAAACTAGACAAGCATGCCACGGTGTTTATTCAATTTTTTTTTCTAGATTTTCTATTTTTTTTTCTTTTCATCATTTCTTTTTTTCATTTTCTTTTTTTTTTCATTTTCATTTTGTATATATATACCCCATAGATTCCCCCAAACTCAAGCTTTTACGTCATTCCAACCTTTACTGTGACGTCTCCAAAATAGGTATACATCACCTATTACGAGTCGCCAAATACATGGTATGTAATACAAATACAATCTTTAAATATACAACATAAGTTTGTGAGTTTCAATACAAACATTGTCTTTACAGGCAAGATTAAAACTCAAAATAAGTCCTCAATACATTTATTAACACATTATTTCACGAGAATAGTGAGGACTACTAATGCAATCCTCTGGACCGTCACTCCGTTCCCCAACTCGTCCCAGCTATATTCTCATTTCTAAAAAGAGAACGGTGAAAGAAAGGGTGAGCTCAACTAGCCCGGTAAAAATATTATGACTAAGATAATGCGAATAAATTATCATTAGTCTTCAACAATGTTAAACCGATAAAATATGATGACATCAAGTTTAAGCTGCGGTGAACAAGCAATCCATGAAAAGAGTCAAGTAGAAAATAAAATCTACTATCTTTTATGATTTAAAAGGTTTTTCATCACTATTATCGCTGAGACTCAGCTTAATAAATAATCCACATCATTGAATCACCCCTGCACTACGGCCAAGGATATTCTTTAGTATCACGACCAGAAATTATCCATGCACTACGGGCCAAGGACATTCGTGTATTCATTAATGGTCATGATCATGCCAACAACTGTCCAACAATGCACTACAAGCCAATGATGACTTTTTCCAAATAATTTGTAACATTACGGTCATGATTATACCAAATAATCCCTGGTCATAATCATACCAAGTCCATCTATGCCCTATAGGCCACAGATGACTTTCAACAAAATATAAACATGAGGATGATGACAATGATATAAGAATTCAATAAAACAAGTTCAAGAATTAATTTATCCAGGAACCAATAACGTCCAAATTGTCAACATGATACTGGTTTATAGAGTAAAATTCAAGAATGCTCGGGAAGAATATTTCCATAAAAGATTTGGATGAAGGGCAAATATCAAGGATATTCCACTAATTTTATGGAGTATAGAAGTCAAAACTTTAACCATTTGAGTATAATAAGGAATGGAATAACAAAAGAAATCACCGGGCATGCGATAGACCGCGCAGAGGCGAGTTATTCCAATGAATAATAATTAACGAAACCAGTCCGCGTAAAAAACGCGCTTGCATGGATATTCCCTACGAATAATAAAGCGAGAATCAGTCCCCAGAAAACGCATGCATACGATATTCCAAGAATAATAAAGGCGGGATCAGTCCGGCGTAAAAGGCATGAGCAGGGATATTCAAACAGAATAATAAAGAGCGGAATCAGTCCAACAGAAAACGCATGTGACAAGATATTCTAACGAGAATAATAAAGGCGGAATCAAGTCCAAGCGTAAAAACGCATTGAATAGGATATTCAAATGAATAATAACGAATGGAATAACATAAGAATTTCACCAAGTATAGGGTAGTCAGCGTATCTGAGTTATTCCAACCGAATAATAAATAATGGAATAATGAAGTTCTCTTCATGAATACAAAAGAAATAATACCCTTTACGTAAAAGATCTTTGAATATAAGAGTAGGAAGTAGCGAGAATACTTTTCTATAGTTTCTTTATAATTTCTCTCCCTAAAGTTTCAAATTGAATTAAGTAAGAAATAATGAAGGAATGAGCTTCTATTTATAGAAGAATGGACTGCATAGTAACTAATTCATGAAGCGGTCAGATTGATTTACTTTTTAATCGGACTATCCATATTTAAAGCAAAATCTTTTATATAAAAATAATATTATATATATATATATATATATATATATATATATATATATATGTTATATATTAAATTAGGATCACAAGTTATAACCCCGTGAACTCTCCCTCACAAATTTTCAAATTATCATATATGTATAAAATACTCTGTGACAACTTTTGCTTCCACAAAAGTCAAGATATCATATATATATTACTAATACTAGTACTCCTCCGTGCCAAATTTTTAATAAGCACTTTACCACGCAAGTATACGCTGCTCAATTATAATATTCAAGAAGCAAGGATATCGCTCCCACGAGGAAATAGACTAATATTTATCAATTACTAATTCTAATGCAATTAATCCTATTTTAAACTACTTAAATTTTGTTTTTGATTGTTCAATTAAAAACTTAAGGAAAAACTAAATTAAGAAAAAAACTAATGAATTAAGAATCAAAATTTCACAAGAATAATCGCAGATTTAATAGGTTAAGATTACAACTTCCCTTGGTATTTCATTTAAATCAATTCACTTCCCATTTAAAGCAATTAATTAATATGAATCATTATCCAAGAATGATTTATAAAATTCACACACTTTTTCCAAAACACGTGAACAAATCCTCCTAACTCCGATCCTTAAGACACAAAATTACAAGGAACACCCTTCTCAATTAATTCACTATATTCCTATGTGAATCAAGTTAATTAGGTTTACGATAAATTTTTTCAAAGGATACAAAAGACACATAGGTATATTTCTATCCTACATGCTAATCATATTAACCCTATTCAGATTATATGAACAGATGTTATCATATCCAGATCTTAATCTATACTCCATCTTCCAATTTTATATAGATTATCACAATAATTGTTGGCCAAACAATTAATCAATAAGCAAAAGATATAATAAACAATTCAATAAAAACCAACTTTCATTCAATGGGAAGGTTCAATTTAAACTACATACCAAGTTCCGCTGTAATCTTAATGAAAATTTAGTTCATGCTAATAATAAAAGAAAACATCATCCAGATTAATAATCCAAACATCCCAGATAATTACAAAAGATAAAACTAGAGAAGAGAAGAAGAAACTCAATTTTCTCCAATACTCTCTCTCTTTGATCTTCAAATTTTGCAATTTTCCTTCGTGTTTTTTTCTTCGTTGTTCTCTCTCGTGAATCCCTTGAAAAATTGAGTGATACGCCTTTTCTAAAGTCTCCTCCTATTTGTATTAGTCTCCCTCTCATTCAGATTCCTTTTCGCTTCAACAACCCACTGGAAGTAGAAAATCCTCCTTTTTTGTCACATACGAGCGCTTAAGCGCCAACACAAGCCATTTCCAAGCGCCCTAAAGCGCCGACCAGACCACGTAATTACAAAATGCCACTCAAACTCTAATTTTAATGATTTTTGACCTTTTTCTTCTCCAAAATGACCAATTTGTCCCTCCAGCTCCAACCTACACAAAATAAACACAAAAACAGATAAAAAGATACTAAAAAACAATTAAAGATAGCAATAATTAAGTTTAATAATATCGGATTCATAGGTATAAAACCTACTCATCAAATACCCCCAAACTTAACCAATTGCTTGTCCTCAAGCAATAAAACACAATGCAATAACTAAATATGCAATACAGCTATCTACGTGCCTAAAATTTCAGCAGTCAAACAGAACAAAATCTATTCATCAAGCCTCAGAGAAATCAGATTAAACATGCTAGTACATCATATCAAGACAGATTAATAATTTCCTAGTCAATCATCAAATCTTACCCCTTATTATTATCGATATAGTGTGTAAAATAACAACAATGCTAACTAATATAATGCTAAATACAAAACATAATAGATCTCTTTAAAGGCGCCATATAGTGTCAACTCACAAAATTCACTTAACAAGCTAGATCCAACTAAAGTCAAACATCCACCAAATTCAAGAGTCCAATCCGGATACTTATGCTTTTACTTATCATTACGGGGCTTTTTGCTCTTTTTCCCCTTTTTTATTGTTTTTTTTTTTTTTTAAACCATGACGCGGCAATGTCTCATTCCATTAGGCTAATAAAGTATACCCATTAGCGAAGCTTTCAACCAACGACTCCTGCATCATATAAGACCTTAGGGCGCTAGGTGTTAAAGACACTCTTCAATGCATTTGCTCAAGTAACAAAGGCCCCAAACAAAACTAGCCACTTCAGTTTTTTTTTTTTTTTTTTTGAAGCTTATATATCCCAAATTTTTCCCCAAACTTAAGTTTTTGTCTAAATTCACCATCTCCGCCTATTCATGTCTTTCATTCATTCAAACTAGTATTATCCTCAAGAAGTCCACTATGTGTCAATTTAGACTCAATCACCAACATAGTTGTTTTTATGTGTATATCCTTATTATATCGGGCTTTCAAAACAGTAAAGATTCAAATCATGACAAGAAATCACATCACAGCCTTTAATAACAAGATTATACTTGTCTACTCAATTCCAATCTCATCATCGCCAAAACAGACTTAAACTATCTAACAAAATTGGAAACATGCAAATATTTGAATTTTTTTTTTTTTTTTTTTTTTTTTTTTTTAAGAAAGTAGAATGAAAATTACATGAAAAATGAAATGAATACTACATGAATGCAAAAACTACTAAATGAATACTACATGAATGCAAAAACTACTAAATGAATACTACATGAATGCAATCGAATCGGAAGAATGCACCCCAAACTTCACCTATGCAATGTCCTCATTGTATATAACAAACAAAACATAAGAAATTAGGCACTGAGGACTTCCCTGAAAGATAGACGCCTTAATCCCTCGTCATATTCTCCGTCTCTTCTTTATTAACCTCATCTTCAGGGGGTAGATCAGATCACTTGAGGGTACGCAGACAATGGGGAAATTGGTAGGAGCTGCAATGGATTCACGCGTCAAACATCTCTAGAATGTCGCACTACGCTCGATACATCTCTCGCTTGTCGCCGAGCTAGGCTATCCCGATTTCTTTCAACCCTGGCCAAAACCCCGTTGAACTCTAGTAGCCACCATGTCAATCCTTCTAGTTTGATTTCTTAATTTTCGTGAATATCTTCAAAAAAATTTGGTGGTGGCCCGTAACTTCAAAACCGCAGGAGGATTATCGTGTAATTGTTGATTAGGCTCTACCTGCACTGGAGGCACGATAACGAAACCCTAACCCCTCTGTGTGTGGTATACCACCACCCCATACCTTGTACTTCTTAATAAGTTTAGTGGTCAATCGCAGCCTAAGGGAGGTTGTCTAGCTTCTTCTAAGATCCCATTTGACTCCAAATTTTGTCGACATAGTCCAGTTGATCAAAGATGGGTGAGGTAATCCACCGAGGTCCCTCCTCGAATTGTTTTGTCAATTGAATCATGTATAACATGACCCACATCTATCGTTTTTTTCCTTGTGTAATGCGTAAAAGCAACGCCGCCCGCTGATTTATAACATCACTCATATGCCTACACGGCATCAACTTGGCACAAATAAAGGCATGCCATGCTTTCCCATAACTCGCTAGTGCGGATGCAGGAACAAAACAAATTTCTTGTTGATCTCGTTAATTTCCATGTTGTTCCGTGTACACACAAAGCTTGAATGATCTCACGTAGTCTAGCTCAGGTTTCTAAATATTGCATGTAACCATTATGGGTATTATGTTCAAGCCGTAGTAAGCATTTATTGTCCTAAAACCGACCTCCACCGATTTTCCGCGAACCCAAATTATGTTACCAACAACATCTTTCAGATTGGCATAGAATTCTTAACAATTTTAATGACCGATGAATCCGGTTGGGATGCAAAGTTACCCCATCTTCTACTTCCAATCATTTGTAGTAACTCCCCATCTTCTCGCTTCTCCGCAATAATCCACGCCAGAATTAGCGTTTTTACTAGAAAGCACATTGTAATATCTTTCTGATGCACTAGCACTTATAAATCTCTTTTTGTCATACTTAGTCAAGTGTTCAAGTCTCGCCTCTTTGCTTTTTAGTAGCCATGAGTCTTGTGTGTGAATTGCTTGCCCAATAGATTTATGTTCAGAGGCTTAGTATGGGCCAATCCTCTTTGTGACAATATATCGAACACTGTGTGCACAAATTTTGAACACTATTGGTAGCACTCCCCAAACTTAATTTTCACCAAATTTGTCAATAACTACACACTAGTCGTCCAATGCAATACAAGCAACAATGAGAAGTACCCAAATCCACTTGAGCCAACACAATGAAATAACCAACTTCAACTTACTACCTTAGTTACTATCCAAGCAAAACCAAATAATTTGCAATAAAATCTTGTGCACTTACTTGGTTATAGCCGATATGATGTTCCAATCAAAGTCAGTAGGAGCAATTTTTTTGAGGGTTGAGCACTTACTTCAGATAGATGTGGCTTGAATGTGAGTTGGTGCCCGAATTGGTGATGAAGGATGACCATACGGAGATTAAGTGCCTTGGTTTGGGTAGGAGATCGAGTGTTTGATTAGGCTTATACAAGAAAACGTTGATTATAGTGGCTAAATTAGAGGAGGGTTGTGATTTGAGTGAGTTTGAATTGGAGTGGGAGAGCAAGAGAGTGTTTGATTTGGGTTTGGATTTGTATTGCCCGATTAGGGCTTATATTTTTTTTTTTAAAGTTTGCATGAGCGCGCCAGCGCTTGAGTATGCTCTTGGCCGGACCGCCAGCGCTAGGTAGCAGAGATGTGTGGTACGATGGAGCGCCCAGCGCTTGGAATTGCTTTCGACCGACCGCCAGCGCTGGGGCGTCTGATGGCTATCGATTTGGGCGCCCAGCGCTTGGTTTGGTTTAGGTATGGGGGCGCCAGCGCTGGTGCTCGTCTGGGCTATCGCAAGTGGGCGCTAGGCGCTTGGTTTGTGCTCGGCTTGGCCGCCAAGCGCTGGGCATGTCTCCTGGGCCTTGGTTTATCGCTTTGCTTTTTTGCTCCCAACCCGCATACCACAACTTAAATTAAGACTTATTCTAAAACCATAACCTAGATAAACTACATTCTAAAATAAAAGAAAACTAACCAACATTAAAGATTCGCCTAAATAAAATAAATAAATAAATAAATAACCTACACCACTTAGCAATTCAATAACACTAAAAATGAGGGAAATGATTAGAAATATGAGAATTTGACAAATGGATATTCTTCTATTGAGCTCATAAGTGTTATTTTGTGGGCGCCTCTTTGCAACCCCCGCCACCACCCAGTCTGGGTACCGCCGCTCACCGGGGAGCGAGACCCCGATCGGGTAGTCGAGGGCCATTAGTCAAACCCGCTAAATAAGAATTCATGTTTCCTACCCCAAATCAATTAAATATCATGTTAGAGAACATAAGGTGTAACAAAACCTAAATTATAAAAGTTTAACCACTAAATAAACTAACAAAGAAAGCAAATTAAACAAAATAAAAGTAAAAAATAGAAAATAACAATAAAATTCCTCGGTTGCTTCCCGCTTAGCGCTTGGTTTATAGTCTTCACCCGACTTTTCTCTCTCGTTTCTAATCAAAGAAGGTCGACCGATGTCCTTTCACGATCAACACAACCCCCATAGTAGTGTTTCAATCTCTCGACGCCGACTTTGAAATTACGCTTAGCATCCCGGTCTTCCACCTCCACAAAGCCCGTGAGGATAAACTTTTGTAATGATAAATGGCCCCGACCAACGGATTTCAACTTTCCGGAAACAATTTAAGCCTTGAAATTGTATAATAGCATCGCTTGCCCTCGCTTCAAACTTTCTTTCCGTAATTTTCTCATCATGCCACCTCTTAACCTTTTCTTTATATAACTCGCTTCTCGTATGATCGAGTCCTAATTCATCCATTTGGTTCAATTGTAAGAGGCGCTTCTCTCCCGCAAAGATGCATATCAAAGTTTAACTTCCGAATTGCCCAATAAGCACCGTGTGTTCTAGTTCAACCGGAAGATGGCATGCCTTCCCATATACTAACTCAGACGGAGACATCCCTATTTGAGTTTTGTAAGTCGCACGATATGCCCATAAAGCATCATCCAACTTACTAGCCCAAATTTTCCGACTAGGGTTCACTATCTTCTCGAGGATTCGCTTCACTTCTCGATTAGATACCCGGCTTGACCGCTTGTTTGTGGATGGTAAGCAAGAGCTATCTTATGAGTGTGACCGCATTTTAGCGAGAATAGCCGAGAACCGCTTATTACGTAAGTGCGTGCCTTCATCACTAATGATTGCACGAGGAGTGCCGAATCTAGAGAAAATAGTCTTCCCAATGAACGTAACCACAACTTTAGCATCATTGGTGGGCTTATGCTATAGCTTCTACCCACTTCAAACGTAGTCCACCGCTAGAAGTATATAGGAGTTGCTAAAAGATGATGGAAATGGTCCCATGAAGTCGATGCCCCAAACATCAAACAATTCGACTTCTAAGATCATGTTTAGTGGCATCTCTTGTCGCTTTGATATATTACCCACTCTTTGGCATCCGTCACATTTCAATGAAAACACACGGCATCCTTAAAGAGTGTCAGCCGTAAGAACCCACATCAAGCACCTTAGTCAGCCGTTTTTCTCCCGCAAAATGTCCACCCATAGTTAGATGCATGACATTGGTAGAGAATATTTTCCATTTCAACTTCCTAACACACCTTCTTATGACTTGATCTCCACATTGTTTAAATAAAACGGCTCATCCCATAAATACTGCTTTCACATCATGGAGAAATTTCTTCTTCTTCGCTGACTTGTTAAACTGTGGAAACACCTTACTCACAATGAAATTTACATAATCAGATACCATGGAGTATCCATCCTTACCGCAAAACAGCTTGTTCATCCCGGAAAATTCATTGATCATCGTCAGGTCATCTTTTTTAGTTCTCGCATTCTCTAATCGTGATAAATGATCAAGAACTCCGATTGTTCGCTCCTTTTCATTCCCCGGATCTCCAAGTCAAACTCTTGTAGCAATAATACCCATCTAATTAATCTCGCTTTCAGATCCTTCTTTGCTATTAAGTACTTAATTGCCGAATGATCTCGTAAACACGATCACTTTTGTCCCAATCAAATATGATCGAAATTTATCAAATGCATAAACAATCGCTAATAGCTCCTTCTCAAAGAGTGGTATAATTCAAGTTGGGCATCCGTTAATGTCTTACTAGCATATATATAGCATGAAAAATTTTATCCTTTCGTTCACAAGAATCGCGCCTAATCGCAAAGTCGCTAGCATCACACATTAATTCGAATGGGATACTCCAACTGGGCGCGCTATGATTACAAAAGCAGAATAAAGTTTTTTCTTCAACACATCAAAAGCTTCTAGGCATGCTTGATCAAAGTTGAATGGGACATCCTTCTCCAAAAGATTGCAAAGTGGTTTCGTGATTTTGGAGAAGTCTTTTATAAATCGCCTATAGAAACCAACAGTGTCCCAAAAAACTTCAATACCCTTTACCGAAATAGGTGGTGTGTGCTCTCGATGGTTTTGATCTTAGCTCTATCAACTTCAATTCCTTTTGATGACACTCGATGACCCAAGATTATTCCTCTCTGCACCATAAAATGACATTTCTCCCAGCTTTAAAACCAAATTCGCTTTCCATACACCGCTTGAGCACTAGAGTGAGATTTTCCAAACAATAATCAAATGAATCCCAAAACCGAAAAAAATCATCCATAAATACCTCAAGATTTTGTTCGACCATATCGGAGAAAATAGCCATCATACACCGTTGAAATGTCGCCACAGATTACATAATCCAAAAGACATTTCGCATGAAAAGCAAAGGTACCATATGGGCATGTGAATGTCGCCTTCTCCCGATCCTCGTGCAATGGCAATCTGGTTATAACCTCGAGTATCCATCCAAAAGACAATAATACTCATGTCCCCGCAAGCCCGCCCAACATCCGATCTATGAATGGTAGAGGAAAATGGTCCTTACGAGTGGCATTGTTCAACTTTCTATAATCCATACACACCCGCCAACCCAGAATCGCTCGAAGCCGGGATCAATTCATTACGCCATTTGCAACCACCGTCATTCCCCTTTCTTTGGCACACAATGAACCGGACTTACCCATGAGCTATCCGAGATAGGGTAGATAATTCCCAGATCCAACCATTTAATGATTTCTTTTTTACAACTTCCTTCATGATGGGATTGAGTCTTCGTTGTTGTTCAATAATCTGCTTTCGCTTCATCTTCCAATAGAATCTTATGCATGCAAATTGATGGGCTTATTCCTTGATATCCGCAAGAGTCCACCCAAGAGCGCCTTGAATTGTCAAGTACCCTTAGTAGCTTTTTTCTTCGAACCTTATCAAGTGATGCGTAAATAATAACCGGAAAGGTAGAAGAAGAACCAAGGTAGGCATACCGTAGATGGTTAGGCAATGGCTTAAGTTCCAAGGTGGGCGGTTCTTCTAAAGATGATTTTACCTTTTCATCCCGGCTTTCCCCAAAAATCCATAGGTTCAAATTTTTGCAAACTTCGTGTGAACTTCTAAGGTCAATCTAACATTTGAACCCATTCTAGCACAGCTTGAATCATCAAATAAATTTTCACTAACCAATGCACTTTCAAGAGGGTCTTCATTCACAAATTCACTAAATACCTCTCTAGTTGCTTCTTCAATCGATCAACTCTAAAGCACTCTTCCTCTCCTTCGGGAATTTCATAGCCTTGAAAACATTAAACGTTACTTCTTCATCTTGGACTCTCATCGTTAACTCTCCCTTTTGTACATCAATTAATGTCCTTCCAAAGGGCTAAAATGGTCTTCCAAGGATAATGGGTATGTCTTTATCCTCTTCATAGTCCAACACAATGAAAGTCTACCGAAATATGAATTTGTCCACCTTCACTAATATGTCTTCCACAATGCCCCTGTGGTATGTCATCGATCTATCTCATGAATGTAAAGAGATATTTGTTGGCTTTGGTGTCAGTAATCCTAATCGAGTGTAGATCGAAAAGCTGCATCAAGTTAATACTGCACCCAAATCACACAAACATCTCGTTAAAGAACTGGGGTCCAATCGCATACTCAGATGGTGAAGCTACCCCGATCCTTCAACTTTGGTGGTAACTTTCTTTGCGTAATTGCGCTTACATTCTTCTCGTCAACGCCATAGCTTCAAAATCCCCTAGCTTCTCTCTTTCTTGCTAAAATATCTTTCATGAATTTTGCATAGCTAGGCATTTGTTCTAAAGCATCTGCGAATGGAATGTTGATTTGCAGCTTTTTGAACACTTCTAAAAATTTTGAAAATTGTCTATCTAATTTTTGCTTTTGAAATCTTTGAGGAAACGACACGGGTGGTACGACTGTTGTTTGCTTATCTTCTTGTTGTTTTTTCACAACATTTTCCCCAGATTTACTTTTTTCTCAATTTCCACTCTCTTTTCACCATCCCCTCAGTAAATTATTTTCTTTTTTGTCCGCCTAAATCAGAGTCAACTCCTTCCCACTTCGAGTGTAATCGCTTTACAATGTTCATTTCCATCATTCCTTGGATTTTTCTCCAGATCACTAGGTAAAGAACCCGGAGTTCTAGTATTCAAAGCACTAGCTATCCGCCCAATTTGGTTCTCAAGATTCTTTATTGCAAATTGATTGGTTTTTCGTTGTGGTTTCAAACCGAGTTGCCAATCTTGCCAACAATTCTTCCATTTGTGATAGCTTATCGTGTTGATGAGGTTGTGGGTGTTGTTGAGATTGTTGATGTGGGTGAAATCCGTGTGGATATGATTGCCTTGGAGCTTGGGCTTGAGCATGTGACCGATTATTACTCCAAGAAAAATTTGAGTTGTTTTCACCTCGGATTGCGATCGCTTGGATAATCGCTCGTCGCTCGTTATAATCGGAAACAAACCGGATCGACTCAGATTTATTGCACATCGATCACTTGAGTGGCTACCCGCATATTTCACAAATAGTTTCCATTTTCAGAATCGGTTGTACCCCAAGTGCATCTATCTTCTTTGTAAGAGCGTAAACTGAGTCGCCACTGAGCCGATAATGTCATCATCGCATCCACTTCATAAACCCCTACCGCCCCTCGGGTCGAATCGTTTTTGTCATTGCACATCGATAATTATTAGTCGCCATGGTTTCAAGCAATTGATACCCCTCATCACAATTCTTGGCCATAATAGCTCCTCCCACCGCAAAGATCTATACTCGATCTCATCAGGTCGAATAAACCGTTATAAAAAGTTTGCACCAAGCCATTTAGGAATCCCATGGTGTGGACATTTTCTCAATGAGTCTTTAAATCTCTCCCATGCTTCATATAGTGATTTCAATCGTACGAACTAAAGAGAAGATATCGTTCGCAACTTTGTTGCTTTTTGCAAAAGGAAAAACTTTGCAAGAAATTTTGGGCCAGGTCGCTCCATGTAGTAATCGAGCCCGGTGGTAGTGAATGGAGCCAACTCTTAGCCTTATCTCCGAGAGTAAATGGAAACAAATTTTTAGCCTTATTGCATCCTCTCGACACATTATTATACTTGAAAGTATCGCAGATTTCTATAAAGTCGACTATGTGATCGCTCGGATCATCATTTGGTAACCCTCCAAACCGATATGAATTTTGAATCATCTCAGATTGTCCCCTGCTTTTATCTCAAAACTTAGTAGCAAGAATGGCAGCCTCGTAATACTCGATCGAATTTCAAGAATCCGCCAGCAGAAGCATAATCCCGCAAAGTTTTTTTTGCTCTTCTTCACCATAGTATCTTTCTTATCAAGTGCCTCTTTGGTTTTTTTAACCCACTTACGCAAATCAATCAAACCTTTTGTCGATGTCGCCCTCGTAAGGCAATAAATCTAGCTTCTTCGATCGATCAAGGTTTGCATACACTAGTCAAGAACACCGAATAGTAACAGTAAAAAAAGAAAAGTTTAAATTAAGATTAACGCTATAAAAATCAATAATGACAAAATAATAAACTAATTTCCCAAGAATCTCACGCGCAAAAACTTGTTGCCTAATTTTTAATAGCACTTTACCACGCAAGTATACGCTGCTCAATTATAATATTCAAAGAAGCAAGGATATCGCTCCCACGAGGAAATAGACTAATATTTATCAATTACTAATTCTAATGCAATTAATCCTATTTTAAACTATTAAATTTTGTTTTTGATTTGAAATTTAAACTTAACAAAACTAATGATTAAGAATCAAAATTTCACAAGAATAATCGCAGATTTAATAAAGTTAAGATTACAACTTCCCTGGTATTTCATTTAAATCAATTCACTTCCCATTTAAAGCAATTAATTAATATGAATCATTATCCAAGAATGATTTATAAAATTCACACACTTTTTCCAAAACACGTGAACAAATCCTCCTAACTCCGATCCTTAAGACACAAAATTACAAGGAACACCTTCTCAATTAATTCACTATATTCCTATGTGAATCAAGTTAATTAGGTTTACGATAAATTCTTTTCAAAGGATACAAAAGACACATAGGTATATTCCTATCCTACATGCTAATCATATTAACCCTATTCAGATTATATGAACAGATGTTATCATATCCAGCATCTTAATCTATACTCCATCTTCCAATTTTATATAGATTATCACAATAATTGTTTGCCAAACAATTAATCAATAAGCAAAAGATATAATAAACAATTCAATAAAACCAACTTTCATTCAATGGGAAGGTTCAATTTAAACTACATACCAAGTTCCGCTGCAATCTTAATGAAAATTTAGTTCATGCTAATAATAAAGAAAAACATCATCCAGATTAATAATCCAAACATCCCAGATAATTACAAAAGATAAAACTAGAGAGAAGAAGAAGAAACTCAATTTTCTCCAATACTCTCTCTTTGATCTTCAAACCCTTGCAATTTTCCTTCGTGTTTTTCTTCGTTGTTCTCTCTCGTGAATCCCTTTGAAAAATTGAGTGATACGCCTTTTCTAAAGTCTCCTCCTATTTGTATTAGTCTCCCTCTCATTCAGATTCTTTTCGCTTCAACCACCCACTGGAAGTAGAAAATCCTCCTTTTTGCACATATGAGCGCCAGCGCCAACACAAGTTCATTTCCAAGCGCCTAGGCGCTTGACCAGACCACGTAATTACAAAATGCCACTCACTCTAATTTTAATGATTTTTGACCTTTTTTTCTCCAAATGACCAATTTGTCCCTCCAACCTTCCAACCTACACAAAATAAAAACACAAAAACAATTAAAGATATAAAAAAGATACTAAAAACAATTAAAGATAGCAATAATTAAGTTTTTAATATCGGATTCATAGGTATAAAACCTACTCATCATCCCAAAGATATCGAGAACGACACTTTCTTCCATACAACGCCTCAAATGGAGCCATGCCAATACTTGTTTGATAACTGTTGTTGTAGGAAAATTCCACCAATGGTAAGAACTTATCCCAACCTCCCTTGAAGTTAAGGACACAAAGTCTTAATAAATCTTCAAGAGTTTGAATAGTCCTCTTAGACTGCCCGTCCGTCTGAGGATGATATGCCGAGCTAAATCGTAAATCTGTGCCCATAGCTTTCTCAAACTAACCCAAAATCGTGGAATCGAATCTTGGGTCTCGATCGAAACTATGGATCTTGGCATACCATGCAGCTTTTACAATCTCTTATTTATATACATACGAGCAAGATGTTCAAGTGTATAAGTTTCTCGTATCGGTAAGAAATGAGCAGACTTGGTCAATCTATCAACAATGACCCAAATCGCATCTACACCTTGAGAAACCTTAGGAAGGCCCAGAATGAAATCCATGGTAATGTGCTCCCACTTCCATTCGGAATTTCAAGTGGTGCGCAATAGACCTTTTGGTACTTGATGTCTACCGACTCGTTGACAAGTTAGACTCCTTGAGATAAACAACGTTATCTCTCTCTTCATATTGCTCCACCAAAATGTATGGACGAAGATCACGATACATTTTGGTACTCCCAGGATGGATTGCAAAAGGTGTGTTGTGCGCCTCTATCATGATTTTATACTTTAAATCAGGGTCGTTAGGAACACAAAGTCTGGAGTTGACTCGAAGTATTCCTTCTTCATCGATTCTTACTTCTGAGCATAGCACCTTCTTGCACTTTCTTCCTCATACGCATCACGCTCGTGTCTATAGCTTGAGCGGCTTTAACTTTATCAATTAAAGTCTGGTTCTACTCAGATATTCGCCATCATCACATGGGTCCTCGAGTCTTTAACTCTATCTCCATCCTTTGTAAGTCACACAAAATGGGCTTTTTTGTGTTGTCAATATTGCACTCGTCGACCGCATATGATCTTTACACAATGCATCACCACTACGTTCACTTTTCGAGGATGGTATTGGATAGTATGATCATAATCTTTCAAATAGATTCAAGCCAACGTCGTTGTCGCATGTTGAGTTCCTTTTGAGTGAAGAAATATTTGAGGCTTTTATGATTCAGAACGATCTCCACTTTCTCCCCATACAAGTAATGCCTCCAAATTTTAAGCAAAGACAACAAATTGCCAACTCTAGATCATGAGTAGGATAATTCCTCTCATATTCTTTGAGTTGTGGTGAGGCATAAAGGCTATGACTTTCTCATGTTACATGAGAACACATCCTAACCCTTTGCTCGAAGCATCATCAGTAGATGACAAATCCTCCGAGCCGGATGGTATTGTCGAGCAGTCTTTGAAATGAGTCTCCTCTTGAGTTCTTGAAAAATCTTCTCACATTCCTCGCTCCAACCAAACTTTGTATCTTTCTAAGTTAATGAGTTAGTGGAGTAGCGATTCGAGAAAACACTTCTACGAATCTCCGATAATAACAAGCTAAGCCGAGAAAGCTACGACTTCGACCATCGATTTAGGTTGCTCCGACTTTGGATAGCTTCAATCCTTGCTAGGTCAGCAGATATTCCATGACTTGATACCACGTGCCCAAGGAATGCTACTTCCTCAAGCTAGAACTCGCATTTCTTCAACTTGGCATAAAGCTTATATTCACGAAGTTTTTGGAGTATCAGCCTCAAGTGTTGCTCATGATCTTCACGGGTTTTGGAATATATGAGGATGTCATCAATAAAGACAACCACAAAGTGATCCAAATATTCCTTGAATACTCGGTTCATCATATCCATAAAGGCAGCAGGAGCATTAGTCAATCCAAAAGACATGACTCGGAATTCATAATGCCCGTACCGAGTTCTAAAAGCCGTCTTTGGAATGTCATCGGTTCTAATCTTCAATTGGTGATATCCGGAACGAAGATCAATCTTTGAAAAGAATTTGGCGCCTTGCAACTGGTCAAACAGGCCATCAATACATGGCAATGAGTACCTATTTTTGATGGTGACATGATTCAACTCCCGATAATCAATACAAAGTCGCATACTCCCATCTTTCTTCTTCACGAATAGAACAGGAGCACCCCAAGGAGAAGTACTAGGACGAATAAAGCCAATGTCTAACAATTCCCGCAGTTGGGTCTTTAACTCCTGAAGTTTAATAGGAGCCATTCGATATGGGGCTTTGGAAATGGGTTTTGTACCAGGTTTAAGGTCGATACAAAATTCAATTTCACGCTCTGGGGGTAGGCCAGGAAGTTCTTCAGGTACTACGTCGGGAAAATCATTAACAATAGAAATATCATTCAAAACTGACGTATTTTTGTTTAGATCCGTGACATGAGCTAAGAAATCTTGACATCCGTTTTTCAATAAACGAATAGCTTTATGGCTTGAAATGACATTGATTGATTTTAATGGTTTAGTTGTTTGAATTCGCATAATAGGTTGGTTAGGAATATGAAAGCTAACAACCTTACGAAAACAATCAATTTTTGCATGATGAGTAGTTAACCAATCAATCCCTAGAATCACGTCAAATGCAAGTATTTTCAATGAAATAAGATCGACAGGTAATATGAGGGTACCAATTTGAACCAAACAAGACTTATAAACAGTGGATGTAATGAAGGTTTCTCCCAATAGAGTTTTCACATATAAGTCAAAGTCTAATTTCTCCGGAGTCAAGTTTAATCGTTGAGCGCAAGTAGGAGAAATAAAAGAATGGGTATAACCGGTATCAAATAAGGTATAGACTTCGCTAGAGTTTATGATAAGCTTACCCGTGATGACCTCGTTCGGGTTCCTTGCTTTCTGGGAGGTCACAACAAATGCTCTCCCTTGCACCACCGGCTTTGACTTTTCTAGGACGGCCTTTGGTGCCTCCATCCTAGCTGAACTTGTCTTTGGTGAATGATAAAATCGGGCTAGGTGACCTTCTCTTCCACAATTATAACACGCTTTGGATGGCATCGCGCAGTTTGGACTGATATGTCCCTCCCCTCCGCATTTGAAGCATATGATAGGTGGTCGTTCTCCTTCCTTAACCACGGTTCTTTGTGTTGACGTCTTTCCATCATTGTTGAATCTCTTTTTTGAAATGTCCATTTTACTTGTCTTGGCCATGATTACCACAAGTGGTTACCATTTCTAAGCATGTTGATTCCTCCACGTTTGTTGTCACCGCTTTGATGATCGATACCACCGGTATTTTCATCCGCCGGCCGCTTTCTTTTGATTGTGTTGATTTCGTTACCTTGCTTCTAATAATCGAGCCTTATTTAAAACATCCGAGTACAAACACGGTTTATAAGAAATAAGATATTGACGTATCTCCGGTTTCAAACCTCTTAAAAACATTCGCGTCATTCTCTCCTCATTATCGACCAAATGGGATGCAAACCGGGATAACTCCGCAAATTTAGCCTCGTATTACGACACGGTCATATTATTTTGTTCCAACTTGATAAACTTCACCTCTTTCATGTGACGAATACTCTCGGGAAAGTACTTGTCATTGAATAGCTCTTGGAACTTCTCCCAAGACATCTTGAAAAGGCGTCAGTCAGGTAGATGCTTTTTCTGATTCCCACCAGTAATCTACCTCTTCACGCAACATGAAGGTGGTGAAGGGAACCTTTCGCTCCTCGGAGCATCCCAAGACATCAAATATCTTGGTGATCTGCTTTATCCATGCTTTCGCCTTAAGTGGTTTTGGCTCTCCAATAAACTCCGGTGGTCCCAGCTCCTTGAACTGTTTAGTGGTGACCGTCCGAGAGTTTTCAGTGTTTCCACCTACATTTTGACAGAGAGAGCTCTCGCTTTGATGTTGCATGAATTCGATAAAGCCTCCGAACAATCCATCATTCATCATTTGGTCCGTGTTGTTGTTTGCATGAGGATTATCGCCGCCTCGATGCACATTATCCCGATTATTGATATGTGAAGACTCAACGGTCTCTTGTGCTCCATTGCTATTCTCAACATTCTCGGATGTCATTTTCAGATACTGCCACAAAACAAAGGTTAATTAACATATAACATATTATCCCTATACTTTGACCGACCAATTAAATACCAAATAAACTTAGGTAGGTCATACTAGCGAAGGAATTCCCCGTCTCTCCCCTCCTGGTTCTTATCTCACATTTCATCCAGGGATCATATCCCTAAGTTTTGATACCAACTGTGATGCCCCCAAAATAGGTATACATCACCTATTCTGAGTCGCCAAATACATAGTACAGAATACAAATACAATCTTTAAATCTACAACATAAGCTGTGAGTTTCAATACAAACATTGTCTTCTAGACAGTATTAAAACTCCAAATAAGTCCTCAATACATTTATTAACACACTATTTCACAGAATAGTGAGGACTACTAATGCTATCCTCTCGGACCATCACTCCCGTTCCCAGACTCGTCCCCGGCTATATTCTCATTTCTCAAGAGAAAAAGTGAAAAAAGGTGAGCTCAACTAGCCCAGTAAGAAATATTATGACTAAGATAATGCAGAATAAATTATCAGTAGTCTTCAACAATGTTAAACTGATAAAATATGATAGACATCAAGTTTAACTACAGCGGAACAAGCAATCCATTAAAAGAGTCAAGTAGAAAATAAAATCTACTATCTTTTATGATTTAAAAGGTTTTTCATCACTGTTATCGCTGAGACTCGGCTTAATAAATAATCCACATCATTGAATGACCCCTGCACTACGGCCAAGGATATTCTTTAGTATCACGACCACAAATTATCCATGCACTATGGGCCAAGGACATTCGTGTATTCATTAATGGTCATGATCTTGCCAACAATTGTCCAACAATGCACTACGAGCCAATGATGACTTTTTCCACATCATTTGTAACATTACGGTCATGATTACACCGAATAATCCCTGGTCATAATCATACCAAGTCCATCTATGCCCTATAGGCCACATATGACTTTCAACAAAATATAAACATGAGGATGATGACAATGATATAAGAATTCAATAAAACAAGTTCAAGAATTAATTTATCCAGGAACCAATAACGTCCAAATTGTCAACATGATACTGCTTTGTAGAGTAAAATTCAAGAATGCTTAGAAGAATATTTCCATGAAAAGATACTGGATGAAGCGCAAATATTAAGGATATTCCACTAATTTTATGGAGTATAGAAGTCAAAACTTTAACCAACTGAGTATAATAAAGAATGGAATAACAAAAGAAATCACCGGGCATGCGATCAAGACTTTGAAAAGTTATTCCAATGTAATAATAATTAACGAAACCAGTCCCAGAAAACGCATGCAGACGTGATATATCCTTGCTGAGAATAATAAAGACGAAATCGGTCCGAGCGTAAAACACACGTAAATGATATTCCAACAGAATAATAAAGACGGGATCATGACTTGCAATATTGTCAATGCAAAGGCCCATTTTGTATGACTTGCAAAGGATGGAGTTAGAGATAAAGACTCCAGGGACCCACATGATGATGGAAAACATACAAGTAGAACCGACTTTAATCGATAAAGTTAAAGCTGCTCAAGCTACAGACCTGGAGCTAATGCGTATGAAGAAGAAAGTGCAAGAAGGTGGTATACCGGAAGCAAGAATCGATGAGGAAGGAATACTTCGAGTCAACTCCAGACTTTGTGTTCCTAACAACCCTGATTTGAAGTATAAAATCATGATGGAGGCGCACAACACACCATTTGCAATCCATCCTGGGAGTACCAAAATGTATCGTGATCTTCGACATACATTTTGGTGGGGCAATATGAAGAGAGAGATAGCAGAGGTTATCTCAAGGTGTTTAACTTGTCAACGAGTCAAGGTGGAGCATCAAGTACCAAAAGGTCCATTGCAACCACTTGAAATTCCAGAATAGAAGTGGGAACACATTACTATGGATTTCGTTACTGGTCTTCCCATGGTTTCTCAAGGCATAGATGCAATTTGGGTCATTGTTGATAGATTGACCAAGACTGCTCATTTCCTACCTATACAAGAAACTTATACACTTGAACGTCTTGCTCGTACGTACATAAACGAGATTGTAAGACTTCATGGTATGCCAGTATCCATAGTTTCTGATCGAGACCCAAGATTCACTTCAAGATTTTGGGTTTGTTTGCAAAAAGCTATGGGCATGGATTTACGATTTAGCTCAGCATATCATCCTCAGATGGACGGGCAGTCGGAGAGGACCATTCAAACTCTTGAAGATCTATTAAGACTCTGTGTCCTTGACTTCAAGGGAAGTTGGGATAAGTTCCTACCATTGGTGGATTTTTCCTACAACAACAGTTATCAAACAAGTATTGGCATGGCTCCATTTGAGGCGTTGTGTGGAAGAAAGTGTCGTTCTCCAGTATGCTGAGATGAGGTGGGTGAAGCAACGTTGTTGGGACCGGAGTTGGTACGTATGACTACGGAAAAGATACAAACGATCTGACAACGTATAAAAACCTCACAAGATCGACAAAAGAGTTATGCTGATCTTCATCGAAAGGACGTAGAATTCGATATTGGAGATCATGTGTTGTTACGTGTTGCTCCATAGAAAAGAGTTACAAGATTTGGAAAGAGAGGAAAGCTCAACCCTCGATTCATTGGCCCATTTTGAATCCTCGATCGAGTAGGAACTATGGCGTATAGACTCGCTTTACCGCCATGTATGTCTCGTGTTCATAACGCTTTTCACATATCTATGTTACGTAAATATGTGAAAGACCCAAACCACATTATTGAATTAGAACCAGACGAGATAGAGGAAGATTTAACGTGTGAAGAGTTACCTATTAAAATCTTGGATAAAAAGGATCATATTCTACACTCCAAGGTTATACCTGAAGTCAAAGTTTTATGGAGAAACCACGATGTGGAAGAAATGACCTGGGAGTTAGAATCTGAGATGAAATGAAGATATCCTTACCTCTTCGACATACCAGGTACGCACCCTAATTTCGAGGACGAAATTTCATAAGAAGAGGAGGTTGTAAGACCCCAACTTTTTGGATAAAGATTAAATTTTCTCGAAATATATTTTTGAATATTATGGTGTGGATTTGATATAATGTTATAGTTGTGGGCAATATTTACAAATTTTGCAAAGTTCGCATGTTGTTATATAATATTCGATTGGTCGGGGAATATTCGTTTTAATAGGGAATATTCGTACAATGGCACAATCATTGGTGGACCCCCACAACGGAATTATTGTCGGATTGAGAAAACGACAAAAATACTTTATGAAAATAACGGCGGAAGTTTTACAGTTAACTGTTGAACTACCCGGTAGTAAAAGTACACTAATACGCATGGTTGCATAGTAGCACACGGTATTGATTATTGATGCTAACGTGAGAAGTCACTCAGTTATACTCAATTATTGCTACAAGAATTCACGCATCATATCTCTCATATTGTTGATTCGATTATTATCATAGTATATCATCGCATAATATGTTATTTTATTAAATCAATAATTGAGACGACAAAGTTATTCATATTATTAAATTACAATATTTACATTGTCTCAGAAGTTCATCAAGGAGAGGTTTGGTCACCTAATTGCGCCAATAGGGAGAAATCCTTAATGGAAAGCCCCCTCTTTCCTGGGAACGACCTGGTTGACAAATATTGTGAGTTATAATATTAATGATGAATGTTATTAAAATTGAAGTTGTGTTCGGAGTTGAATTTGGAGACGCGGACGTGATATTTGAGTCCGGAACGATAAAATTAGTAAAATAATCTATAAACACAAAATTTACGAATTCACTATTTTGTCAAAAAGTTAATAGTTGACTTTTTTGGGAAAAGTCAAACTTCAAAATTTCAAAATTTATATTTTTGATAAAAATGGTTTCATTGTGTTGGAATTATTTGTGTTAGTGAAAATCCACAATTATTTCGATAATAATTGATGTCCGGAGGTTATATTAACCATTCTAGTATTTAACAGGATAAATGAGCAATTGATTGCTATTATTTCACATGATTATAACTATTTGTTCACATGTGTATACTATTGTTTCACATTATTGTTACTATTAGGGGAGTTGGTGCAAGATTGATAATACTTGCATGACTAAGTTAAAATGGAGGTATGATGGAGGTACTATATCGTAATTCAATTTTCACATGTTCAGAACTATTGATTCACATAATTTACTATTGAATCACATTATTTACTATTAGGGAGGTGGTGCAAGTTTGATAATACTTCCATGACTAAATTAAAAATAAAGGAAAAGTTGGAGGTATTGATCGTAATTTTTTCGAGCCCCAAAACATGCAATTATCGAAACTATATTTTTCTATAAATAGAAGCTCATTCTTCCTTCATTTCTCACCAATTCACAAAAGCTTTAGGCGATTATTATAGAGAGAAATTATAGAAAGAAGAAGAGAGAAGTCTGCTACCTCACTATTCCAAAGATCCAGTTCTTCTAAGGTAGGGAGTATTATTTCTTTTTATCCATGAAGAGAACTTCTGTTATTCCATTCTTTATTATTCTATTGGAATAACTCAGATATCGCTGCTACCTTATACTTGGTGAAATTCTTCTATTATTCCATTCTTTATCATTACGTTGGAACATCCTGTCTTTGCGTTCTACGTGGGACCGGTTAAAATCTTTATTATTCTCGTTGGAATATCATGTATCATGCGTTTTACGCCGGACCTAATTCGCTCTTTATTATTCTATTGGAATATCCATTCATGCGCTTTTACTGTTTGGGACTCGATTCAAAATCTTTATTATTCGTTGAATATATGCATGCATGCTTTTCTGTTGGACCTCGATTCCATCTTTATTGTTTTGTTGGAATATCACGTCTGCATGCGTTTTTAGGCCTGGGATTCGATTCGATTATTTATTATTCTGTTAGAATAACCTGCATGTGTGGTCTATCGCATGCCTAGTGATTTCTTTTGTTATTCCATTCCTTATTATACTCAGTTGATTAAAGTTTTGACTTCTATACTCCATGAAATTAGTGGAATATCCTTGATATTTGCGCTTCATCCAGTATCTTTTCATGGAAATATTCTTCTGAGCATTCTTGAATTTTACTCTATAAAGCAGTATCATGTTGACAATTTGGACGTTATTAGTTCCTGGATAAAATAATTCTTGAACTTGTTTCATTGTCATCATCCTCATGTTTATATTTTGTTGAAAGTCATCTGTGGCCTATAGTGCATGGATGAACTTGGTATGATTATGACTAGGGATTATTCGATATAATCATGACCGTAATGTTACAAATGATGTGGTAAAAGTCCTCATTGGCCCGTAGTGCATTGATGGACAGTTTTTGGCATGATCATGACCATTAATGAATACACAAATATTCTTGGCCCGTAGTGCATGGATAATTGTGGTTGTGATACTAAAGAATATCCTTGGTCGTAGTGTAGGGGTGATTCGGTGATGTAGATTATTTATTAAGCTGAGTCCCAGCGATAAAAGTGATGAAAAACCTTTTAAATCATAAAAGATAGTAGATTTTATTCTCTACTTGACTCTTTTAATGGATTGTTTGTTCATTGCAGATTAAACTTGATGGTTGTTATATTGTATCGGTTTAACACTATTCAAGGCTAACGATAATATATTCGCATAATCTTAGTCATAATATTTCCCTTTGGGCTAGTTGAGCTCACCCTTTTACTTTTATTGTTCTCTTTAGGAAATGAGAGCGTAGCGAGAGACTAGTCGGGAAGCGGAGTGACGGACGGATGATAGCATTAGTAGTCCTCACTATTCAATTGAAATAGTGGAAAATAAATGTAATAATATTGAATTTGAGTTTGTATATTGTCTAGACAACAATATTTGTATTAAAACTCACAACTTATGTTTTGTCGTACTTTACACGACAATTGTATAATTAAGTTGTATTTGTATTCTGTACCATGTATTTGACGACTCAGAATAGGTGATGTATGCCTATTTTGGGGGCGTCACATATAATATCAAACTCACATTCACCTACACATAGGTTTAGAACCACAATACCTATTAAATATGCTAATATACCATAACATGTACATTTCTAACTAAACTTATCATTTTAACACAAGTCTTATGCTACAATACAAACATCAGAAATTTCAAGTGTGTTAACCCTCACAACACCTGTTTACTATTTATTACGCTTAATAATACACAACATATCATTTTCATAGTTTACTATTCATTTAAAACTTTGAATTTACTAACCACATAATACAACTATGTTTTAACCTTGTTGTAACGTGTTTGACATGCTAAGACATCATTAATCCATGTATAGGGGTAAAACAAAATCGCAGAAGAAGCAGAAGAGACCTCATTGTCTCGGGGATGTGGTGCGTATAACTTCGTCATACACAAGCACTGGGGCCGTGGAGTCGCTATTTGTTATTTGCTTTTGCTTACGTATGCAAAATGCCACTGTGCATGTATGCATTGCAGAAGAAGGTGATGAACGAAGAGTTTAGCTTTAGCCCAACAAAACAAATTTCACCCACCAAAGAGTGATAATAACATGTAAAAATGGTATAGAACTATCACAAACATGTTTATGAACATATTCCACCAATTAAAACAATTTAACAACAATTTAAGCTAGGTTAATTTTTCAAATTTCATGATTTTCATATAAAACTCAAATTTTGATATTCATTCTAAAAATCATTACTGTGAATTTAATACTTGGCCAAATCACTTCATTCAAGCTACGTTATGCTTGATTCTTAATGAACTAACATATACAAGCTTCAATTTACAATTTAACATATGAATTGACCATCAAAATTGGTACTTACATAAGCCACATAGAAAGCATATATACTGTCATAATTTCCTATTGTTAGAACGAAAATTTGCATACAATCTCTTGTATAAACATAACTCTAGCATCATAAGCATGTATCATCACAATTACCCACCATAACTTAGTTACATAACAACAATTCGAAAGAAATAGAATTCACAGAGCATAACAAAACTTTGCCATGATACTCATAAACATATATAATATCAAAGTTATGAACATACCTTCAATACTAAGACAATCGTTGCTAATCACTGGAATTATTGTGAAAATTCACAGGTTCCTCTCAATTCTCTCAAGCTCTCTGTAATTCTCTGTAACCCTCCTTCTCAGACTTTTCTTAGCTTAAGCCAAATACCAAGTCACGTAGTCTAGCTAACACTTAAGTGCAAAGAAAAAAAACTGATAAACTTAATACTATTACTTATTACAATATCAGTTACTAACGTATATAATATAAATATTATATTTATTATTTAAAGTTAATTTATTTATTTTAATTAAATTCAAAAATTAGAAATCCCAAAAGCCATAAGGCTTGTTTGGTAAAACCCTTTAAATTTAAATAATTAATATCCTTGAACCTTGTTTGGATAAAACTAAATTAAACTACTTTAATTTATTTTAATAACTCCTTATAATATTGTTATTTGTCACACTTTATTTAGTCAAACTTTCATATTTAATTTAATTAATTCAAATAATAATTAATTAAATAAATCATTTAATCACATAACTCAACACAAATAATTAACCATTAAATTAAAATATCAATATAATAATAATTTCCTATTGAAATATCAATATAATAATAATTTCTATTGAAATATCAATATAATAATAATTTCCTATTGAAATATCAATATGATAATAATTTCCTTCACTCATTAATTATTTATTTAACAAATAATTAACCAAATAAAATCAAATCAATTAAATAAATATTTATTCAACGATAAACACATCCATTAAATATTTATATAATTCAATAAATATTTAATATTATAATTAAAAATTCTGGAATGTTACATCATCCCTTCCTTAAAAGGATTCTGTCCTCAGAATCATAATTCAAACAATCAAATCGTCACATTCTTTCCTACTTACAAAGATTCTGTCCCCAGAATCGAAGACATAGATTAAACAAATAACTCAGGGTAATTTTTCATCATCTCAGCTTCGAGTTCCCACGTTGCCTCTTCGACATTGTGGTTTCTCCATATCACCTTCACAAAAGGTATCACTTTATTTCTGAGCACTTGTTCTTTCCTGTCGACTATCTAGATAGGAATCTCATCATAAGACAAATCTTTACGGGACTGCAATGGTTCGTACTCGATCACGTGCTTGTAATCAGGTTTATACGGTCGTAACACCGAAATGTGAAAAACATTATGAATGTTTTCCAACTCTAGAGGTAGAGCTACCTCATAAGCCACTTTCCCCACTCTTCGTAGTATCTCAAAAGGTCCAATAAATCTTGGGCTACTCTTTCTTTCTTGCCAAAATGAATTTTTCCCTTCCAAGGAGAAACTTTTAGGAAAACGAAATTTTCTACTTCAAATTTGCAATTTTGCATGTGTTGATTGGCATACTTTTTCTGTCGGTCTTTGGCTTCTACCAATCTTGTCCTAATGAGTTTGACAACCTCAGCAGTTTATTGTACGATTTCGGTCCTAACAAATTGGCGTTCACCGACTTCATCCCAAAGACAGTGGAGTTACAGACTTTTTGTCGTGACAATGCCTCGTAAGGTGGCATGTCGATGCTCGCATGGTAATAGCGTTGTTGTAGGCAAATTCTACCAAAAGTAAATGTTCGTCCCAACTTCCTTTGAAATCCATGATGCATGCTCTCAAAGATATCTTCCAACGTTTGGATTGTTCGTTCGTTTTTGCTCATCGGTTTGCGGATGGTGTGATGTACTCATTCGCAACTATGTTCCCATACATTCTTATAGTCTCTTCCGGAAGTTTGATGTGAACCTTGGATCTTCGTCTCGATACAATTGTAATCGAACTCCATGTCTTGACACGATCTCTTTAACGATAGCCTTGCTAACCGATCAAGATTGAACCTAATTTTTATTGGTAAAAGTGCTACCGATTTTGTCACCATCCACTATCACCCAAATCGCATCACATCCTCTCTCGAGTAGTTGGAAGACCCACCACAAAATCCATTGTGATGTGTTCTCACTTCCATTTCGGTATTTCTAACGGTTGAAGTAATCCGTTTGGTCTTTGATGTTCTACCGACTCTTTAACATGTCAAACATGTCTCTTTTCATGTTCTACCACCAAAATGTCATCCGTAAATCTTGATACATCTTCGTAATTCTTGGATTAATCGAATATCTTACATTGTGTGCTTGGTCAAGATTTTGTCTTTAAACTCTACGAATCTTCTTTGGAACCCAAATTCTTTCCTCGAACTGCATTTAGTCCTTCTAAGATCGAACTTGTATTTTACATCACTACCCTCAACCACTTTCTCTTTGATCATTTGGCACTCTTTATCTTGTAGTTGAGCACTCTTCACTTTGTCCACCAAAGTTGGACTGGCATCTATCTGAAATAGTCGTTCATTGGATTCCTTTGGAAATTTGATTTCCAACTCTAGCTTTGTCATTGCTGAAATAAGCTCCTCCTGAGTGGTTATCAGCATCAACTTCTCTCGACCTTTCCTGTTCAAAGCATCTGCAACCACATTCGCTTTGCCCGGATGATAAAAGATATCATAATCGTAATCCTTTATCAATTCCATCCATCTTATTTGACGCATATTCAAGTCCTTTTGTATGAAAATATACTTCAGACTTTTATGGTCTGTGTAGATTTCATATTTCTCTCCATAGAGATAATGTCTCCATATCTTCAGAGAAAATACTACTGCAACCAATTACAAATCATGAGTCAGATAACCTTTCTCATAATCCTTCAGTTGTCTTGATGCATACGCAATTACGTTGTCGTTCTGCATAAGAACACAACCCAACCCTTTATGTGAGGCATCACTATACACCACAAAATTTCATGTGCTATCTGGTAATGATAACACAGGTGCCATGCTTAATTTCTTCTTCAAATCCTGGAAACTTTCTTCACATTTCTCCGTCCAAACAAATTTCACAGTTTTCCTGGTCAAATTTGTTAATGGAGTGGCTATCTTAGAAAAATCTTGAATAAATAAATCTGTAATAATCATGGCCGGTCCCAAGAAACTCCTCACTTCTCGATTTGTTCTTGGTTGTTCCCAATTGATTCTGACTTCCACTTTTGATGGATCTATCGAAATCCTATCTTTGTCAATCACATGTCCAACAAATTGTACACTATCTAGCCAAAATTCGCACTTAGAGAATTTCGCGTACAATTTTTCCTTTCTTAGTGTTTCCAATGTCAAACGTAAGTGTTCCACGTGTTCTTTATGAGTTTTGGATTACACCAGAATGTCGTCGATGAATACCACTGCAAACTTATCTAAGAATGGTTTAAACACCTATTCATCAAATCCATGAATGCAACAGGTGCATTGGTTAAACCAAAAGACATCACCAGAAACTTGTAATGTCCATACCTAGTTCTGAATGTCGTTCGAGGTATATCCTCCTTCCTTACTTTCAACTGGTGATACCCACTTCTCAAATCTATTTTTGAGAAGTATTTAGCACCCTTTAACTGATCAAACAAGTCATCTATTCTTGACAATGGATATTTATTTTTAATAGTGACTTTGTTTAATTCTCTATAATCAATGCAAAGACGCATTGACCCATCCTTCTTCTTCACGAATAACACCGGCGCTCCCCACGGTGGATACGCTTGTTGAATATACTTTTGTTCAGCAATCATTGTAACTGTACCATCGGTTCCATCATTTCTACCGAGCCATTCTTTACGGGCTTTCGATATCGGTGATGTTCGGTAGCGCTAAGTCGATCACAAACTCAATCTCTCTATCAGGCGGAAGTCCTGGCAAATCCTCTGGAAACACTTCCTCAAATTCCCTCACCACTGGTATCTCTTCCAGTTTCACATTCTTTTTCTGAGTGTCGACTATGTAAGCTAAATAGCCCACACATCCTTGACTCAACAATTTCTTGGCCTACAAAAACTTGTTGGGTAAAATCAATACGCATAAAATACACGCAAAGTGCACGTGGTCAACAATTAATATAGTAGTGAATAAAGTATCGTTCCCACGATGACATATTAACAAGAATTTTAACTTCACAATTATCAATTTCTATTAATCCTAATTCTATTAAACTATTCAATTCAATGGTTTTAAAACTATAGAAACTAAATTAATAAATAAATAAATTATCACAAAAACAATCACTAATAACAAAATCCGGAATTTCAAACAATTAATGGAGAATTAGACTTATGATTTCACCCTAAGATTCGCTCTGAATTTCAACCCTTTTATTCCAACTCAATTCAATATCCAAGTTTATTAATCAAGAACACGAATGTAATACTAGCCACCTCTCGATGCACTAATACCATATTAACTTATATCTACAATTAAGATAGAAACAAGTTAAACACCTAAATCAACCAACTCACTATATCTCTATGTGAACTACAATTAAAGTAGGTTTAAGCTTAAGTTCTCTATCCGATTACATGTGATGTCAAGCATATCTCTACCTTAACAATAATCAAAAATCTGCTATTCACAAAATTCATGACACATGCTATATTAACTAGGTCTAGATTCGAATATCCTCTCTCGATTCCATTCAAATCCACGAGGAATTGTTGATCAAGAAATTCATAAGTTCACGTCAATTAACATAGATAAACTGAAAATACTTTATTGAATTGGAAATCAAAGTTATTAAATCATCGTTTCACCCAAGGATCCATCACAAGTCTAATAAGCGAATTAGTTCATAACGAATGAATCAAAAACTGAATAATCTAATGAAACCATCCTTTCAATTACAAATAAAAGACTAAAGAGAAGAAGAATAATGAAAACCCCTTCACGTAGCCTAGATTTGCAACCGTCACGATAATCTCTTCAAATTATTCCTCCAAAGCTCACACTTGAATCCTGGAATTTATCTGTGTATTATGCTCCTTGTGTTGTGTGATTGTTGTTTTCAACGTAATATTCAGCTCTCCTTATGTTCTGCTCGAAGTCTCCTATTATAGAGTCCAGGCGCCTAACAAAACATCCAAAAACCGAGCACCAGAGAGTTCAAAACGCATCGAGGAGAGTGCAGATTCGAGACTTTACTTCAAATGGGTACGAAGTTTAAAAAGGTCGCCCGTGCCATGGCTACTGCTAAAGGAAAATTCCAACTTCAAGCATTTTTCCAATTTCGCTCCAAAACTCCATCTTTCTTCACCACTTGCATCCATAACCACCCTACACATAAAATGACATGGAACAAGTGAAACGAAAACAAAACAAAAAAAAGATAACTACTTAATTTAAACTTGAAATGAATATTGATTCGTGTATATTAAATCCACTTATCAATACTCGTCGAGGACATTTTATTTGTCTCAGCGACTTGCTACCATAGAATACTACCTTTGGCGACGGGTCATAAGGTTTACACACTTCTTTTGGCAATCAATTATCGCTCCATAATTGAATAACCAATCCATTCTAATATAACATCAAAACTCTCTGAGTTTTATCGGGATTAAATCTACTATCAAGATATTCTCCTTAATGTTCACCCTACAGTTCTTGTATACGAATCTAACAGGTATAACTTCCTTAGTTGCAATTTCTATGTTCAAAGGGAAATTCAGTTCTTCTCTAGGTAATTCTAACCTCTTAGCAAATTCATCAGATATAAACGAGAAAGTAGTACCCGAATCAAATAATACATAAGCATTTATATCATTGATTGGGATAATACCTGACACCACATCTTTTGATTGCACAGCATCTTGCAGAGTCATGTTGAAGGTTCTAGCTGTGGGTTTGTTTGATGTTGTAGGTCCAGCAATGGCCCATGTACCTCCACTGTTACCTCCATTGCTTCTTGTTGTCTCTCCAGCCTTCTTCATAGGGCATTCATGATCAAAGTGATCCTTGGATCCGCACGTGAAGCACACGTTCTTCTTAGGTTGAGTGCAATTTGGGGTGATGTGACCCTCCTGGCCACAATTGAAGCATACTAGTTTCCCCATCAAGCATGCACCCTTGTGAAACTTCCCGCATGTAGCACATGCTTCAAACTTCTTGTTTTGCTGGTTACCCTGCTGGTTTCCAGTACCCACGTTTCCATTCCAATTCCTCTTCAAGTCATTGTTGTTATTGTTGTTGTTTCCACCACTACCACCTCCATTCTTAATCTCCACCTCATTCTTCTTCTTCTTCTGTTCCTGATTGAACTTTGTCACTACCTCGCCCCCACCTTCAGCCGTAGTATTTCTTTCTCCATCATTCTTTGCAAAGTCTTGATTGGAACAGGAAACCTCATTGACAAACCGTGGTTTGGTCCTGTTCAAACCTCTTCGCCATGCTCGTTCGTCCGTCTTCGACTTGATAAGGCGCAAACCTCGCCAACTCGTTGAATTTAGCGGCATACTCGGACACAATCATCGTTCCCTGCTTCAGTTCCAAAAATTGCACTTCTAGCTGACTCTTTGAACTTTCTGGGAAATAGGTCTCGAAGAATATCTCCTTAAACCTATCCTGTGTCATCATCCCTGGCCCTTCTCGAGTTTTATTGGCCTACCACCAATAACTAGCCTCGCTTTCAACATGAATGTTTAAGCAGTCTTCCGTCATCCGCTACCCTAACGACATCAAACATCTTTTCTATCTACATAATCCAGGTCTATGCCTCGACTGGATTCATGGACCCATGGAATTCAGGTGGTCCAACTGCCTTGAACTCCTTAAACGTTGTTCCTTGGTTCTGTAGTTGATTCTCGCAATGCTCCTCATCAAGAGCTTCACTAGTTGTTGAACGGGGTTAACATCAACATTGTCGTTATTGGTTCCTTCAGTGGTTCTCTGTCGTGGTGGTTGACGTCTGGGAGGCATTTTCTGTTAAAATACACTCATTAGATTATTATTCAACTTTTTTAAGTAATTTTTACTTAACTTGCCTCCACAAAAGAAATAGCCACATAATCACATAACACTTTGAATAAAATAACAACTTTTATTTATTCATAATTTCTTTGAAAATACAAAACAATAACATCACTGCTATTTACATTACTTTCCTGAACTACAAAAGTTTCAGGATAAAATGATCATCATATCCCATAGGTTTCATAACACTTGGGATTTATAATTTATTTAACATTTATTAATCGCATAACAACTACGATGTTCTACTAAGATACTGCTTAGCCTTAATACGTTCTTCCTCCATGATCTGGAACATTGTTCTGCGATCTAATACGTATGATGGCAGCGTCTCGAACTGAATCGGATAACCCATAACCCGATCCTGAGCTCGATTAACCACGGTGTTGAATACTCTATTCATCTCTTCCATCTTCATTCTCTTTGCTTGTGCGTTTTCATCGCTATCCGGCTCATTGAAACACTTCCTCATATGCGTCTTGGCTCTTGCCCTCTTAGTAGCTTCTTCCTTGACTTGTTTCTCGATTCTGCGACCTCCTCAATCATCGTTGTTCTTCTCTCCTTCACCGTTTCTAGCTTCTCCTCAACATTAGTCAGTTGTTCCTCACGATCCTGGATCTCGTCGTCTTTCTGTGTCATTGCAATCTGTTTCTCAGCTACTATCTCTTGCAATTCCTCGACTGTATCCTAAAGTTACACGTTACGGTCGTAGACTTCATCGTACTTTCAAGCAGCTATCGAGGTTAGTGGAGTCTCTTCCTCCTCGTCCTCGTCATCCTCATCCTTCTGTGGCAACTCAACGGGATCCTCCTCATCCGTCTCCACATCATCATCCTCATCTTCAACCACTGTGACCAACGGGTCGACTCCATGGCGATAGTTGTTTCCAAACACACGAATGTCGCGAGGCTCCTCCTCTATAGGCATCCGAGGTCTATCCTCCCTAGCTTTCGACTGGATTCTCCAGGCATTAGTCATCCCGACAACAAAATTTTAAGTTTTAATTATTAATCATTACTACTCGACACTCACGAGCACATAAGTTATAAACACATCAGCACATAAGTGTTTTATTACTTCCTCCTTAAAACTCGATAAGAGTTTATCATCACTATCTTTTCAAAGGTTACTTCCTAAGGCTTTTCCCCACCTAAGATTCATAACCTAAAGCTTTGATACCAACTTGTGACACCCCAAATCCCGTTACTTCATTACCTCAAGATTTGGTGTTCACTTAATCAAAACATTCATACTATCTACCCAAATAAAATAATATTTAAACCACAAATCCACCCTTTAAATATGGTTACATTGTTAAATCCAAAAACATCACAGGTTGTCTAACCTTTAAACATCATATAAGTGCGGAAATAAAATTTATTGCATCACATCATTATTTAAAAGTCTATGATCATAACAATAATTAAAATTACAAGTCTTCATCACTTGTACATTTTTCCCTTTCCTTTGCTAGTTGAAGGTTCATCTACCTTCTCAACTTTAGTTGCAATGAGTATATAAATATGCAAGAGTGAGCAAAACAATTGTTCACTGGATATAACAATGGATCAATATAAGAATAATAATAATAATTGTCAACAATAGGTTCATCAAAATTGAATAGTACTCTAACGATGATAATTAAAAACTGGAATCCAAAATATGGAATATATCTAACTGAGGGTCATAAGACCATGAACTATGTCCACAGTTGTGAGTAATCTTTCAACTCCAACTTTAACAGTCATAAGACTATAAGGACTCCTCGTACTTAGGGGGATCAGCCCTTTGTACAATGTATTGTGCACAAACATTTCAACGCTAAGCGTAAATTATCCCCCAATAATAATAAAAGGGTTGTTTCATCTCAAAGATTTAGAGTACAAGTCCGCACCAAAGGAAGTTTGGTTTGGATAAGCTTTCAAGGGTAATTTGAGTTTAACAAACATCAACTAGGGAACTAGTTGAATCAATAGTGTGAAATAACACAACAGTTGATAAATAATAATATGGAACAATGAA
Organism: Panax quinquefolius; assembly: GCA_020205615.1. Lineage (NCBI taxonomy): Eukaryota > Viridiplantae > Streptophyta > Magnoliopsida > Apiales > Araliaceae > Panax > Panax quinquefolius. The sequence goes on from CM035151.1 coordinate 74,849,158, forward strand.
TAAAGCGTAAGTTTAACTAACTATATCTTGAAATCATACTTAGAAACAATTACAAAGCATAAGTATTGAATGACAACAAACCTTGCGTGAATAGTATTAAATTAGGACTATGAATTATGGAGTATGCTTTAAATAATAACAAGATGAACACAAATCATGCTCATTATGAGAATAGCTTGTGTCAAGTAAATGAGATAAGGTAATTCAACAATAAGAATTAGAATTCAAGAAAACCGCATTCATAATATCCGAATGACAATAAAGAAACTTGTCAACAATAAACAAGTTAGAATGCATCAATAAATCTTGGAATTCAAACTGGTTGAATAAAGTTAAAGTCATAGCTAGCTTGCTCAAATAATGATTGGAAGTACAAAAGTTCGCTTAATAAAAGGTTAAAGTAAGAAACTTGTTCAATGTAAAAGATAGGTTTAGAAAACTTGCTTCAATGTAAAAGAGATGTTTAGAAACTTGCCTCGGCGTAAGCTATAATATCAAACTCACGTTCACCTACACATAGGTTTAGAACCACAATACCTATTAAATATGCTAATATACCATAACATGTACATTTCTAACTAAACTTATCATTTTAGCACAAGTCTTATGTTACTATACAAACATCAGAAATTTCAAGTGTGTTAACTCTCACAACACTTGTTTACTATTCATTACGCTTAATAATACACAACATGTCATTTTCATAGTTTACTATTCATATAAAACTTTGAATTTACTAACCACATAATACAACTATGTTTTAACCTTGTTGTAACGTGTTTGACATGCTAACACATCATTAATCCATGTATAGGGGTAAAACAAAAATCTGATGAAAGCAGACCTCATTGTCTCAGACATGGTATGGCAATTGCACGCCATACACAAGCTCGGGGCCACAGAAATACCCATTCTGTAGTTTTTGCCTTGGCATCTAGCAGTAGCAGTATATATGGGTGCTCGAGACAAACGCAGAGAAGGCTAATGAACAGTAGCCGACTTTAGCCCAACAAACACAAATTTCACCCACTAAACAATGATAATAACATGTTAAAATGGTATAGAACTATCACAAACATGTTTTTGAACATATTCCACCAATTAAAACAATTTAACAACAATTTAAGCTAGGTTAATTTCTCAAATTTCATGATTTTCATATAAAACTCAAATTTTGATATTCATTCTAAAAATCATCACTGTAAATTCAATATTTGGTCAAATCACTTCATTCAAGCTACGTTATGCTTGATTCTTAATGAACTAACATATACAAGCTTCAATTTACAATTTAACATATGAATTGACCATCAAAATTGGTACTTACATAAGCCACATAGAAACCATATATACTGTCAAAATTTCCTATTGTTAGAACGAAAATTTGCATGCAATCTCTTGTATAAACATAACTCTAGCATCATAAGCATGTATCATCACAATTACCCACCATAACTTAGTTACAAAACAACAATTCGGAAGAAATAGAATTCACAAAGCATAACAAAACTTTGTCGTGATACTCATAAACATATATAATATCAAAGTTATGAACATACCTCAATCTACTAAGACAATCGTTGCTAATCACTGAAATTATTGTGAAAATTCACAGGTTCCTCTCAATTCTCTCAAGCTCTCTGTAATTCTCTGTAACCCTCCTTCTCAGACTTTTCTTAGCTTAAGCCAAATACCAAGTCACGTAGTCACAGCTAACAATTAAGCTTAAAGAAAAAAAAAAGCGATAAACTTAATACTATAACTTATTACAATATCGCCATTAACGTATATAATATAAATATTATATTTATTATTTAAAGTTAATTTATTTATTTTAATTAAATTCAAAAATTAGAAATCCCAAAAGCCATAAGGCTTGTTTGGCAAAACCCTTTAAATTTAAAGAATTAATATCCTTGAACCTTGTTTGGATAAAACTAAATTAAACTACTTTAATTTATTTTAATAACTCCTTATAATATAGTTATTTGTCACACTTTATTTAGTCAAACTTTCATATTTAATTTAATTAATTCAAATAACAATTAATTAAATAAATCATTTAATCACATAACTCAACACAAATAATTAACCATTAAATTGAAATATTAATATAATAATAATTTCCTATTGAAATATCAATATGATAATAATTTCCTTCACTCATTAATTATTTATTTAACAAATAATTAACCAAATAAAATCAAATCAATTAAACAAATATTTATTCAACGATAAACACATCCATTAAATATTTATATAATTCAATAAATATTTAATATTACAATTAAAAATTATAGTAATGTTACACTCATCATTCCTTAGTATGGTCGGATAGACCAAGCACTGCGCAGGTTAGATAAATTTTTATTTTTGGTACCCATGATTAAATGGGTCCTGCTAGGTTAGCCTTCAAAATCCCTATTCCTCATATTTTAGAATTATCATCATATTGATCACCAACAATCATATTCATGCATGTAACTAATTTAGATATTACATTTTGAGAAGCATGATGATAAGTGTGTGTAAGATTAGTCATTTTAATAAAACACTCTTTTCTTTGATGGTTTCATCATTTGCTTTGGTTATGTTCATGAGTTTAAATGTTCACGAGAATCAATTCTATCACTTATTTGCAGATCCGTTGATTCATGGAGGTGATCGGTTTTCTGAATCTTCAAGATACTCTTGTAGAATCGATCATTCTTTATGTTTTATCAAAACTTAGAACATATGTTTGAACATACATACTAACTCATCAGCAAAGATTACTCCACTTAAGATTAGTTAAACCTTGATATGTTTATAACCTATTTCAGACTTCTTTCAAGATGTTATCTTCAACCTAAAGCTTGGATGGAGAGAAAGTTTGTTAGCATTTGAGTAATTCCAACCTCATTGTACTTTCTATCTTCCCCTTTTTAGGTAGAATATGGTCTCTTGATAGAATACTGTTATAGTGCATAAGGTGGTGCAACATGATGTACATATTTATATTAGTGAGGAACCGTACCTTTCTACTGTCAGTTTCTTAACAATCATTTAACTTAGATATACTTAGGTTAGGCATTGATGTGCATAGTTTTTCATTTGCTCCTGACAGCGTGTTGCTCCAGTTGTCATTCAATCAATCAGTCATGGTCTTGAAGATGTAAGCTAAGAGAATCTTGGAATCTTTAGTTCTTTGACATTCTTGAGTCCACAAGGTTCACATCCAACTGCTGGTTGGCCAAATACATATTTGAGAAGTTCTTCTCTAGATAAGCACTTCTTAGTATGTATGGCCTTTTCATCTTTCAGATTGGTGGATGTTTCACTCTTTGTTGTTGATGTCTCTCGTGTTTCCTCGCCTGGTCTTCATATAATAAGATTGACTGCGGCCAAGGATTGGTTTTGTTGTAATGACATTTAAGAACATGGACCAATCTAAGCAGCTTCAAGTGTATATACACATTTACCTATACACAATATTTCCAACGTGTGAGCTCATCTGCATTTACAAGTGACTTACTACTAAACTAAGTTTAGAATAATGTTTGTGTCTAGGATCGGACTCAAAGCGATTATCTTTTGAATATAGCATGAGAACACCGCTCTCGATACCAATTGTTAGTTCCGAAAGAGGCACATAATAGATCTACAGAAGGGGGTTGAATAGATCCTTTTAATTTTCAAATACTTTTCTCTTTTATTTTGTATTGCTAATGAATTAGCATATGACAAACATAAGAATCTTTTCAAGCACAACGGAATAAGTAAAAGATCCCCTTCATTGATATATTCATAATCATACATACATTGTTCTTAGAGTTACTTCAGTGGTAAGTAGTTAATACATACATAGTAGTTATAGCAGTTAAGTACATAATATAAATGACATAAAGTAAAAGACAAGGGATTTTAAGTGGTTCAGAGACTCAAGCTCTTAATCCACTCTTCTGCTTTCAACTAGCAGGATTTCCACTAAGGAAGGGCAGCACCTTGAATCACTAAGATTCCTTCAAGGCCAGCAGCCTTGGAACTTCAGTTCACTAAGAACTCTTCAAGGCTAGCAGCCTTGGAACTTCTCTAGTTTCCTAGGAACTCTTCAAGCCCATTAGGCTTGGAACTTCATTTAGTCCCTCCGGACAAGGACCCCTCAGGCCCTAGCTTTTTGTTGATAGTTGATTATTTATTGGAGGTGTTGCTAAGATGTCCTTTAAGCTCTTCATATCTGAATGCTTAACAGCTTGACGTGATCATCCTTGAGGTGCAGTTGAGTGTTGCATGATGCTCAGCTTCTTCAGATACTCAACCACTTCTGATGATCCCTTGTTGAACTGCAGTGAAGATTATTCTTCTTGATACTTGATGATCGCATATGATGAGTTTCTAAGATGATTGTAGGCTCTTCCGTTAGGTACTTAGAAACTTTCGCATGACGCTTTGACACCATGATGACGTTGGTGATCTTCTTCCTTAATACTTGATGCCTTCTCATGATGGACTTTCTAAGATGATTATAAGCTCTTCTCTCCGGTACTTGAGTCTTCCCATGATAGACATCAAGATGACATTGATACTCTTCTTTCTCTCGACAGATTCGAGAACACTCTTCTTATAGTAGAACTCTCACTTCTACTTCTTACTTTGTTTATCTCCAAGTGTTCTTGATGGATCGTAGAGTGAGATTTCGGACCTTCATTGGTCACTCACTATTTTACGTTATTTAGATCAGTCCACCATTTCTCCAACCTCAGCAACCTCTTATCTTTGAAGCTCTTGTTGATTTATACTCCTTCATAATCTTCCCATTGGAATATAGCCGTTGGGAGCTATTTGAATTGCTTCGCAGATCTCAAATTGTTTAGTGTAGACTGTAGATGTGATATGACAGCTCCTTTATGACTTTCTGACACTACAGTCTACTGTTTCACCTACCCCATCAGAGATGTCACTTTGATGCCTCGGGCAGGTAGTCAACTTTATTTCCTCATTCTGATTTCTAGATTAGAGGTTTTCCTTTTGCATTGATGCTCTCAATAAGCTATGTTTGAATATCAATCTTCAGATTAAACCGTTGTCAATGCTTCAATCTCCAGTTGATCAAACTCTACGATTATGATGCATATCTTCTTGGACTCGATCGTAGTGTCTTATTGAATGTTTTCATCGTGAGTTGAGACAACACTACGATCCCTGAAGAGTGTTTATTAGATCTTCAATTTAGAACACCTCTTCCTTCTATTATGCAATTGCTTCAACACATCTATTTGCCTCAACCGCTCTCGATCATCGATTGCTTGACTTCTTTTTTTTGGCCCTTCGAATAAGAAGACACTTCAAATTTGTGGCGTGTCCATTTCGCTTTCTCCCGTTCACTTATCATCAATGGGTCAACCCAATGCTTAATCACTTTAGCCTTGTTCTTCATAGGTGACTCAAGATTTTTGTGTACACTTCATCAGTTCCTTCTTTGTTTGGCAAACACTATGATCCCTGGTTGCTTCTAAGATCGTCGTCTTCTATTTACTTGATAGCTCATCGCACTTGATGACTTTCCTTAGTCAGTTACTGAAGTTTTCTTTTGATCAACTTGTGGAAGACTTCATCTTGAATGGCTTCACAACTCAATCTGGATGTTGATTGGATTGGTGCTTAGATCTTCTGTTAGCTTGCATGCCATTCGTTGAGTGCTCTCCGGTTTCCTTTAGGTGAGATGTATCTTTGCAGCTTAGATCAGAGGCTTCATACTTTGGATATTCTGGGAGTGTTCATTTGTTGAGAATCGTATTTGCTCTATGATTCTGCCTTGGCGTTGTGAGCACATCTATTGAGGCCTTAGTTTTTCACTCTACGATTCAGCTTCGGCTGTGCAGACACTACGACTCCGAGATCAAATTTTGACACTATGATTTCTGACTTTATTCTAGTTGTCTTCATCCGATCTTGCTCGACTACGATCTCGCCGACGATATGATCAATAGACTCTACGACTCGAGTGTAGTCACGTTTCTTAACTTAGCTTCGACAGATGCTTGGTCAGCTCGTAGATAGGCTGTCTCTACGATTCTGAACATGACTTCCTCGACAGACTACGGCTCCGAGGAAGTTCTTCTCGACACACTACGATCCTTCCTCGTCTCTCCTGGCAGTTTACGAACTTTGAGATCTACTATCTTGCAGACTACGATTCTGCATTAATAGCTCTCGAGTTTTCCTCGACTCTCTCGCGCAGACTCACGATTTACAGCAAAGGTTTCATTATCGACATGCTTCTATCTATTACATTATAAGATCAACCTAACAAGTCTGATCTTTCTATATTTATAGTCCTTGTACATCATTTCTTTTTAAGGACTTTACAAAGCTATTTTTGCTTATGTAGGATCAACCTAACACATTTTATCAATTCATTCTAAGTCATTGTACATATGTTCCTATTATCTATCAAGAACTTTCTGAACTTTTTTCTTAATGCAAAGCATATTTGCATATTCATCCATATATATCATAATCAAATCATATATAAATAGGAATATCATTCATGCTTATTCCCGATATATATATATATATATATATATATATATATATATATATATATATATATATATTTGAAATGGGGAGGGAGGGAGAACTTAATTAGGGAGGAGATTATTATTATTATTATTATTATTATTATTATTATTATTATTATTATTATTATTATTATTATTATTATTATAAGTTTTGTTTTTTATGAAAATAGAATATATTATATTTTATTATGTCATAGTGTTTCAGATAGTGCATGCATAGTAAAATTTTAAAAAAAAATCTTCGCCAAAGCAGCGCTGTGAACTTCTCTTTGCAAATTCAAGTGATTTTCTTTTTCAAATAGTATTCAGTCATTCTCCTATAAATAGGATGCTTAGTTTAGAATTGAAAATCACACCGTAATCATGTAATTCTTCTTCATAATATCGAGCGTATTTCTTTAGAGTTTAAGAAAATTTTGAGTGTAGAAAACAGTGTAAGTTTTCTTCAAGAATATCCCTGCTATACCAGTCGAAATACTCTTCTTTTTAAGGTAAGGGATATTATTTTTGTTCAATATTCGTAAAAAATAATATTTTCTTTCATACTCAGTAGTATGTAAGTAATATTATTTCGTTTCGGATTCTGAATTTTACACTCATTTTGTTAAAGTATTGCTTCTATACTCCGTGAAATTAGTAAAATATCCTTGAAATTTGCGCTTCTTCTATTATCTTTTAATGAAAATATTATTCGAGCATTCTCGATAATTTTAATCTTTTCATGTCGAAAGTACTATTCATGGGTACTATTCACGAAATACTATTATTAAGATTATTCACTCAAAAGTACTTATTCACCCGAGGTACTATTCATGATAAAAAAAATTAATTTATTTTCTATGCAAATTATTTTTTGATACAATATTATTCTTGAATTTTACTCCAAAAAAAAAGATTATCGTATTGACAATTTTGACATTATTGAATTCTCAAAAATTAAATTATAAATGTTTAAAATTCACCATCGCTTCTCATTTAATTGAATTCTTATATCATTGTTATCATCCTCACGCTTATATTGTGATAAAAGTCATCTCGCCCGTAGTAGTGCATAGATGGGATCGTTGATTAGTATGATTATGATCATGGATTATTCGATATAATCATGATCTCGTAATGTTACAAATGATGTTGTAAAAGTTCTCATCGTCTGCAGTAGTGCTTTTAATGGACAAGTTGTTGGCATGATCATTAATTTGGTGATAACACGAATATCCTTGGCCAGTAGTGTATGTATAATTTGTGGATGTTATACTAATGAATATCTTTTACCAGTGATGCGTGGATAATTCAAATGATGTGAATTATCTATCGAAATGAGTCTCAACAATAAAATTGATGATAAACTTTTTAAATCATAGAAGATAATAGATATCGCGCTTTTTCACTTAATTCTTCTAATGGATTGTTTATTCCATATGCATTTAAACTTGTTGTTTATTGTATTCTATCGTTTAACATTGTTGAAGGCTAACGATAATTTATTCGCATTATCTTAGTCATAATATTTATTATTGAAATTTAGTTGAATTTCACCTTTTGCTTTCATTGTTTTCTTCGTGAAATGAGAACGTGTAGGGACTAGTCGAGGAATGGAATGACGGTAGTAATGGTGGTCAGAGTAGTCCTCACTATTTTATAAAATAGTGTGATAATAATCAGTAATGAGGACTCTATTTGAGTTTGGATATTGTTTGTAAGACAATATTCAAGTTAAAACTCTCATCTCACGTCAGTATAATTAAGTTCAGTATTTTAATTACGTATATATATATTTCTAACCTCGGAATAGGTGATATATACTTATTTTGGGGCGTCACATCGACGGATCGAACCGTCGTCCGATCCGTACTCTACTATTCTAACTAGTAGAATCATAAACTTATCACTTTGAATTTTTATCTTTACGATGATTTCCTTAACGATCTTTTGACTCTAAATACTATGTTCGTAAACTGCTGATATTTTAGTGAATTTGATACTTCTTTTTACTATATGATCTGAGATCTCTTAACAACTACTTTGAAGATTCTCGAAATTTTCAAGTTTTAGATGAACTTATAATTTAAAGAGTTTATACATAAATATTTCTAACCTAACTAACCTAATAGAATAACTTAAGTCATTCTGTATATTTTAAATTTGACCTCAATTACGTCTACAAATAGTTAGAACTCAAAATAGTCTGCAAGACACTCTTAGACGTAATTATTACTCTCTCTCCTCTGTTTCTAAATATAGGATCATTGTTAAAATTTAAAATTAATGTTAAATATTTTCAAACATAAAATTGATATAAATTAAAATTTAGTTTTAGACAGTACAATATTGAAAGTTGTAAACTATTAAAAAATAAACAATAAATATTGTTTTAAAAATTAAATGAATTGAACCAATCTCAAATTTAAAAATATTTCATATTGAATTTAAAAGGTCAGATTTAATCTTATATTTTAAAACAGATGAAGTATTAAATAAATATTTATACCAATTTTAGCCTTTTAAAATCTAATATGAAGTAATTCATTCAATCAACCAATCTTTATATTATAGATATATTAAAAAAAGGTGATGTTAAAAGGTCTCAAACTTTTGGTCTTAAACAGTGTTTTTTTAAATAATGTGTCATCATAACATTAGTTGGATAAATCTCAGGTAATTGATTATGTCAGAAATTATCATTAAAATATTCAATACCATGTCATTTGAGACCCACTTGAAACCAAAAATTTGAGATCCCAAACATTACACTATTAAAAAAAAGTCACAAATATGTAGCAGTTTAAGAACTTATATAATTGTAGTGACTGCATTTGGGTAGCAGCATCAGCAGATCAGAAAAGAAACCCCTTCTTATATCCAATTTAACAACCAATAATAAAAAAAAATGTATGAATGCCACAGTGTATTATCCCAACGGTCTCATTTACTGGTATGCCGAAATTTCCTCCAACTTGATATAATGTTTGTGTATATATAGACTGTAAAAAGAGAGCTACAAAAAGAGCTGCTTTAATATCCACACAAAAATAATGTTTGTGTATGTATATATATAGACTGCAAAAAGAGAGCTACAAAAAGAGCTGCTTTAATATCCACACAAAAATACTAAAACTTCTCTTTTTTACCCTTAAACCACCCATACATCAATCCACAAAAAAACCAACACTTTTTTTTTTGTTCTGTTCTAAATTTTGGTCCAATTCCTTTGTTTTTTTCTCCCCGTAGAAATTTCAAGAATTAGATAAAGAAACAGAGAAAAAGAAGGAGAAAGACAGGCATTGAGATTTCTGTGGGTTTTTGTTGAAGAAGAAGAATCTTCTTCTTCTTCTTAATCAATCTACATCTTTTCTCTAACCCACTAGAGATTCTCAGTGCCTTTGTTAATTTTTGCCCACAAATTTGTTTTTTTTTATTAAACAATATCTTTATTTGTTTGTTACACCTAATTTGTGGTTCAATCTCAACCACCCTGATTTCTTTCCCACCTCATTATCAAGATTTGGATCATATTTTGATTTTTTTTTTTGTGGAATTTGTTAATTAACAGCTGTTTTGGGTGTCCATGTTATTATATTATTAAATCATTAAAGGTAGGCCTTTGCTTCGTTTGGT